>OY728166.1:1147857241-1149057241 GCA_963277665.1 Viscum album | reverse complement strand
ATATCGATTCCTTGATTGTCGTGTTCGTCACACACTCCCAAATCTCATGCTCATGCGTCGGAAAGGAAGAAGGGTACTCGTCGTTGGTGGACGAGCATTCGGAGGTGATGTCGTCGTTGATGACGTTCTTCGCGGGCGACGTCTTCTCCTTTGACGCGGATGAAGGTCGTTGGAGATGTTGTGGGCGTCGCTTCCCTTTCCTTTCCTCGGTTGAAGAACGATGAAGAAGATGGCGTCGGCGTGCTTCAGTGGCGGAAGAGACGTTCTTCATGTTCTTCGTCGTAGAGAAAGAAGAAACTCAAGACTTCCTAATCTTTTTCTCCAAAGGCTCCCAATCAACTAAACTCCAACCCAAATAAAAAAAGGTTCTTAACTTGTTTTATTAACACAACAAAGCTTATGAATTTCAAGAGTTTGAAATTAAATTAACTCACATAATTAAATATCTCAAGTTGTCAAATTTAATGAGAGGGAGGTGGAGAGACTCATTTAATGAGAGAGAGTTTCATCCACATAAATGGAGAGTTCAAGAGTTAATGGGGTTAAGGGGGTTTGATACTCATGTGAGCCCCACCTTATAAAATCCATCCAAGGGAGGTTATGTGCGGGTGGGCCCCTCCACTAACCTCCCCTTGGAGGTTCTAACTACCACTTCAAATAAAAATATGGCAAACACATATTTTTATTCAGTTTAATTAAAAACCCCCGAAAACTAACTTCCAAACTCGATAAAACACAACTCTGGAACAGGAGTTCCTAAGAAATTACCGGTGCTGCGGTTCCATCGGTGCCCTCGGAATTTGATTCCGAGCACCGGTTCAAAAGATAGAAATTCTCGCTCGTTCGTTCACTGAACGTACCTGAGCCAAACTTTGGAAAATGATTCCAGGCACACCGGGCCTCGGAATCAGGCACCGTCAGAAACTGTGTTCTTGTAAAATTCCAAAGAAAATTAAAAAAAAAAATTCCCCTTGAATTTTACGGATCTTTACACGCAAGGCGGCACGTAATGGAGTCTTCTGCAGCTGGGAGTCGATGGATGTCACAGGGGTCCAGGTGGACCAGACCATCAAGCGGACGACCTCAGGATACTGGCTTAGAGGTGCGGGGCACACGGCGCAGAGCCAGCCTTACGATGAGTAGACAGTGCTATGCATGTGGCGGGAAAGGCCACATGGCTCGTGACTGCCCAACCTGCCATGTAGAGGAGCAGCAGACGGTTGAGGGACCACCTAGGAAGAGGTAGTGGTTCGACCGTGGCGTTTCGCAGGGAGCAGGAGGACGAGGCAGAGGAGCTGGGCGAGCAGCAGGTGGTGGGAGACGCTTTGAGTCTCTACCACCACCACCACCAGGAGTTCCACCCTGAACACAGTGAGCTGGCGGACAGAGGCAGGCGCAGCTTCAGGCAGTGGAGGCCTACGACCACAGTGCACCAGAGATGATTCGAGGTACTATCCATGTCTAATCTACCATTACTGCAGTTCTTATAGACACATGAGCGAGTCATTCTTTCATTTTCGCTGCCCTTTTTTGGAGCTCGGAGATTCCGACGGAGCCGTTGGCTCGATCCTTATGGCTAGAGACTTCTATGGGAGAAAACTCGTTGATTACGCACTGGTGTCGGTAGTGTGAGCTTACTCTAGGAGGCGAGAGCTTCGGCTGGGATCTTCTTGTAGCAGCGTCGATGACGTCATCTTGGGTATGGATTGGTTATCTACAGTTCATGCTCAGATCGACTATATTAGGTGCAAGGTGTGGTGTGTTCGCACTGATGGGAGCAGGGTCACCTTCACCGGCGAGAAGGGAGCCTTTACAGCGCGGGATGGACTCTCGTAGAGGAGAGGACATCCGATCACTCATCAGTTGGCTAGCCTCATCCTAGGAGAAGTTGACGTGCGAAGTCTGAGTTTTCCTGTAGTGGTGGATAAGTATGCGGACGTTTTTCGTGATGAAGTTCTAGGACTACCTACTCACAGAGAGGTAGACTTCTATATTGACCTGTACCCCAGGACAGCCCCGATATCTACTCCAGCAAATCGGATGGCTCCCGCTGAGCTTTGAGAGCTATGGGTATAGCTGGAGGACTTTCAAGGCAAGGGATTCATTCGACCCAGTGTTTCACCCTGGGCTTCCCCGATTTTGTTCGCCAAGAAGGTGGACAGGAGCTTGCAACTATGTGTTAATTACCATCACCTAAACTAGGTGACTGTGAAGAACAGGTATCCTCTTTCGAGGATTGACGACCTCTTCGATCAGCTCAAGGGAGCATGGTGGTTCTCGAAGATAGACCTTAGGTCAGACTATCATCAACTCAGATTTCGAGACGAGGATGTGCAGAAGACGGCTTTCAGGTGTTATTATGGCCACTATGAGTTCTTGGTTATGCCTTTCGGCATAACTAATGCACCAGCAGTGTTCATGAGTCTCATGAACAGGATCTTCCATCCTTACCTCGATCGATTTTTCGTGGTCTTCATCGACGACATATTGATATACTCGACCACTGAGGAGGAGCACACCTACCATTTTCAAGTTGTATTGGATACACTCCGAGAGCACCAGCTTTATGGTAAGATCTCGAAGTGTCAATTATAGATACGTTAGGTCCACTTCATGGGGTAAGTCATCTCTGAGGCAGGAGTTTCGGTGGATCCTGTGAAGAATGAGGCAGTGCTAGCTTGGGATCCACCCAGGACCGTGATGGAGGTGCGGAGTTACTTAGGTCTGGATGGGTACTACCGGAGATTTGTGCCAGACTTCTCCAGAGTTGACACACTTCTTTTAGCTTTGACGAAGAAGGGGAAACTCTTCATGTGGTCAGATAGATGTCAGTAGAGCTTCTAAGAGCAGAGATAGAGATTTACCAGCGCACCTATCTTGAAGCTACCGGAGGAGGGAGTAGGGTACGTAGTCTACTGCGATGTATCAGGGATCAGACTCGTGTGTGTCCTGATGCAGGATCAGGAAGTGATCACCTATGGATCATGAAAGTTGAGGTGGCATGAGCAGAAATACGCTACCCATGACCTGGAGTTAGCAACAGTGGTCTTTGCCTTGAAGATGTGTAGGCACTATCTGATGGGAGAGTGCTTTACAGTCTATTCTAACCACCAGAGTCTCAGGTACATCTTCTCACAGAAGGACCTGAACCTGAGATAGTGGTGATGGCTCGATTTACTCCAAGACTGTGACTTTGAGATAGTCTATACTCCTGGAAAGGGGAATGTAGTAGCTGATTCTCTCAGTAGGAGAACGGGCATTCAGCTACTTGGAGAGGCGACGAAGCAACTATCCGCTTTACTGATATCCTTCGTGAATAGAAATGGAGTAGCCTTTATTCAGTCACTCACAGTCACTCCTCCACTTCTTCAGTGGGTTAGAGAGGAACAGTGGGGGACGTTGACTGTGAGACGTGGCGTGCATAGATTTCCTCAGGACAGGCACCTGATGGATTCTCTATAGGAGGAGAGCACGTCGTCCTTTTCAAAGGACGTACTATGGTACCAGTTGCTTTACCGGAGTAGGTGATAAGAGAGTTTCACACTTCCCCATTAGCAGTATATCAAGGAGTAGCGAAGATGTACCAGGATCTCAGATGACAGCACTGGTGGCCGGGTATGAAAAAGGTTGTGGCAGAGTTTGTTTCTCGATGCCTCACCTGCCAGCAGGTGAAGGCAGAGCACCAGGCACCAGCAGGCTTGGTACAGCCCTTGGAGGTCCCGTAGTGGAAGTGGGACGGGATATCTATGGATTTCATGACTGGACTTCCACGTACTTTCAGAGGACACGACTCCATTTGGGTGATCGTCGACCGACTCACCAAGTCAGACTACTTCTTACCCATCAGAGAGTAATGCTCAGTGGAGAGCTTAGGATTCCTATACGTTCAGAAGATTGTATGGCTTCATGGTGTTCCATCATCTATCGTATCCGATCGAGATGCTCTCTTTACTTCCCGGCTTTGGAAGGGGTTGTAGGAGGCATTCGGGACGCAGTTATGCCTAAGCACCGCCTTTCACCCTCAGATGGATGGACAGACAGAGAGGACCATTCAGACTCTCGAGGACATGCTTCATGCATGTGTCCTCGACTTTGGTCGCAGCTGGGAGGATCACCTACCTGCAGTGGAGTTTGCGTACAACAATAGCTACCACTCAACCATCGGGATGGCACCATACGAGGCATTATACGGCTGACCTTGCAGGTCACATCTGTGCTGGACAGACCCTGGGGAGTCAGCACTTGTGGGACCAGAGATGGTCTAGGCCACGACAGAGAAGGTCCAGGTCATCCCGGAGTGGATGAGGATAGCTCAGAGACGACAGAAGTCTTATGCTGACAGGAGGCGGAGACCACTAGAGTTCAAGGATGGCGACCACGTTTTCTTGAGGGTCTCACCTCGACGTGGATTACGGAGATTTGGCTGGGGCGGCAAGTTATCTTCGCACTTCATCAGACCATTCCAGGTTCTCAGCAGGATAGGCAAGGTGGCTTATCGCCTGGTTCTACTACCTCAGTTGCACTAGTGCAGAAATCGTTTTTTACGTCACCATTTTTTACGTCGGTTATTTATAACCGACGTAAAAATGCAGCGAGTAGATTTTTCACGTCGGTTATTTTAATAACCGACGTTACAAATCGCGCCTGTTGGGTTTTTACGTCGGTTATCTTAAAACGGACGTAAAAACCAATGCGCGGGGGTTTTTTACGTCAGTTATTTGGTAACCGACGTAAAAAACCCCCGGGGCTTTGGTTTTTTACGTCGGTTATTTGATAACCGATGTAAAAAACGCGTAGATATCGGGTTTTTTACGTCGGTTATTTGGAAACCGACGTAAAAAACCCCCCGCGCATTGGTTTTTTACATCGGTTATCTTATAACCGACGTAAAAAACCCGTAGATATCTCGTTTTTTACGTCGATTATAAAATAACCGACGTCAAAAACCAAAGCGCGGGAGCTTTTTTACGTCGGTTTTAAGATAACCGACGTAAAAAAGCTAAAAAATAGTTTATAACGTCGGTTATTATATAACCGACGTTATAAAACATTTAAAAAAATTAAAGCTCGTGTTCTGTCATTTACGATTTTTCGATTGACAGTCGCCGGCTCGTCTCTCTCTCGCGCAGTAAACCCTAATCGGCTCGTCGATCTCCTGCATTAAACTCATTTTGGCTTCATTGTTTATCTTCTTCACTCCTCTCGGATCTATCATCTCAACTCGCGACATTCAAGTAAGCCTTCCACGAATTTATTTCGTTCGTTTTTGTTTCGATTCTTGATGTGCTTTTCGTTCATTTTTGAATCTCATGGAATTTTTTGTCATTGCAAATGGTTATTATGTCCATTCAACTCACAACATTAAACTCGCAACATTCAACTCGCAACATTCAACTCACAACATTTAAGCAGGTGTATTTTGGATAAGACTATTTTTAACTCTTATTCTAGATTTTCATTCTGATATACGCTTACGAGCAACCTCTTAAGTATCTAAATAAATCAATATCTGATAAAAATATTACTATGACCATGAGAACATAGATATTTGACTTCATAACCATTCAAATTATTCAATCATTTAGAAAGAATAATTAATTTTAAAACATTGAGGATTAGCTTCAGCAAAATCTGAAAAATAATGGGTGGTACTGTAACGTTCCATTCTTCCAGCAACATTATTATTTCCTACTTAGCTGGAATGTGTCTTTCTGGATGAAGATTGGTAGTACTTATTTTCTTAAAATCATATTTTCAATATCATTGTCCAGAAAATGATTTTCATGAATGAAATTGGACCAGGTACAATCGGTAATACCTATCCTTAAAATTTCATTCAACATTCTTACATCATAATATTTTTTCAAAAAATTATGATTTTTAGAACTCCTAGATCAGAAAACCATCATTTGTTTTCATCTTCATTCATAAAAATATCAATTCATACCTATTACAATCAAATATTTCATTCTGGACTCATGGTGAGTTTGATAATACATTTCTTCTTTCAGTCATCTCCTAAAAATGATGGACCTTTTCATGCAAAGTGTATCTGGTTTCTTGAATACGATGGTATGTCAGATTTTCAACAAAACCAAGTGAGGTGATTTCTTTTATTATTATTAATTCATAAAAAAATTATAATACCTAAATATTATTATCATCCTTTTCAGATTTGTCATTATAAAAAAGGTAAAGGGTACTTTCTTTTCATTCTCAAGTTAAATTATATTTTTTATAAAGGTCTTTTCTATCTAGGTAGAAATAATTTAATGATAATTAGATTGAATTAGGTATATTATCTTATCTTACCATCCAAACACATTTTTATGTATTAATAATTATTATGTTTTGTAAAAACAATTATGACCCCCATTTCATTTTTGTTAGTTAATTAATCTACGAAAGTGTTATAAATGATTTGATGATCACGATTCACCCATATATATGGTTAGTCATTATGTGACATTTGGGTCCATAATATCCTTCTAATGCATTCGACAATGCATTATATATCATAGATCAATATAGGATACAGATGGTTATACAATGTCCAATGTGTTATGTGATGTGTCTCGTAAGAAATATTATAATAAATTATAGGAAAGGTGATTAACATATCCCAATATGAGGTGAATGAAACTATGTTTTCCCTTGACATATGTTATGACTTATATGATTATGTTTGTGCCACACTCTTATGTTATTCCACATACCAATGTTGTGATCTTGTGAATAAGGTTTTTTAAATCATGTTCCCACTATCATATAAATCATGTCTTATGTTATGCTAAAATTGTTATACTTGGACTCAGGTTTTATGATCTATGATTATATAGAACTGTTTCACTTATCTTTTTGATCATGTGCTTTGTGTATGCTCTTATACCCCCATGGATATCTTTTTATGAGATTAGATATTATATTTATATATATCATGTTTACCCATAATGATTATCGTAAATCAAAACTTTTATTATTTTCATTCCCTAAGTTATAAAAATAAGTATTATGTAGGATGATTAAAAAATTTAATCTGTGAGATGAGTTGTTTTATGTGTGAAACCCAGGCCAAACACATATGTATTTTTTTATTGGTATTACATATATATAGTTCGACATATACTTTTTTTTACATTACCATGATATTAACATTACTTTTTCTAAAGAAATATTAATCCTTAGATTATATATCGGATCAAAAGGATATAGTAATTCTAATATATAATCAGAATGATCAGATAATATGACAATATTATTAAACATAAAACAAATGGTCTATATTCATATTTCTAACATGACACTTACGATGTATAGCTATTTGGTGTTGGGTACTTATGAAAACTACTACTACTTTCAAGATTTTGGCACTTGAAAGTGTTGAGTACTTTAGATCATAATGATTGAACAACAAGCATGAATAACACATGTTATATGCTTCATTAGGTATTCCTATATTTTAACATGTTTATTAGTATATTGGCATGAGATTATTATAAATGTGTATCATCTGATCATATTCACTTATTCCATATAAAAATCATTTTGTTTATGTTTTATTGATGTATATTTTATTTTGAGAATCATTAGGCGTCATGGTTTTCTTTGATTCAATGAAATTTTAAACTGTTACATCTAACTATATTTTGTTTTAAAAATAATATTCAAGCATATTTTTTTAAATACCTATAGATTTGTTTTATATTTTAAATTGTTTTACATTCAAATTATGATTTTTTTCATATAAACATGTATTTGTCTTATCTTAAAAATATATATTTTTTGTTGATATTTGTTATAGGTAATAATGAGTCGAAGTTGGATTACGGCACATCGAATGAGAAATGAATTTGAGGAAGGTGTTGATGCCTTTTTGGAATTTGCAAAACGAAATGTTCTAAGTAGTGACATTTTTTTCTGTCCATGCCTGAAATGTTTGAATATAAAGAAGTTGAAAAGTAGAGAGATAAAAGATCATCTGATATGTCATGGTTTTAATCCGAGTTACAGCCCTTGGATTTAGCATGGTGAAACTGGACGGAATTTCACTGATGATGATGATTCGCAAGATGGTAACTCCAATGGAATTGAAGAAATGATTCGTGATATTGTAGCAGAACAAATTGAGATAGAACCGACAGTTGCACGTCTATATGGTGATGCTGAAAAACCATTATATCCCAGTTGTACAGATTTTACGGTTCTGTCGGTGGTGTTAAGATTGATTAACCTGAAGGTGAAGCATGGATGGAGTGACAGAAGTTTTACAGAGCTGCTACAATTGATGAAAGACATTCTTCCAAAAGATAACGATCTTCCAGATTCACATTACAAAGCCAAGAAAATATTATGCCCGATGGGATTGGGATACAAGAAAATACATGCATGTCCGAATGACTACATTATATATAGGAAGGAATATGAATTTCTGTCAGAGTGTCCAAAATGTGGGACATCACGGTATAAGGTGAAAGAAAAATCACAGGGTGATGTGGAGATTACAAATCTCCCTTCAAAGGTATTTTGGTATCTTCCTATAATTAATTGTTTCAAACGTTTATTTGCTAATTCACATGATGCAAAAAGGTTAAGATGGCATGCTGAAGAGCGGGTATGTGATGGAAAAATACGTCATCCAGCTGATTGTCCACAATGGAAGAAAATTGATGCGCAGTATTCTACATTTGGAAATGAAATAAGAAATCTTAGACTAGGGTTGTGCACAGATGGAATGAATCCATACCGAACACTCAGTAGCACACATAGTTCATGGCCTATTTTATTGGTAATTTACAACCTCTCTCCTGAAGTTTGTATGAAGCGCAAATATGTCATGTTGAGTACAATTATCTCTGGTCCAAAGTAACCCGGTAATGATATTGATGTTTACTTGTCACCGTTGATTGATGATTTGAAACTGTTATGGGCTGATGGTATTAGGGTGTATGATTCTTATAAAATGGAATATTTTCAACTGCATGCAGTGCTTCTGTTAACTATAAATGACTTCCCAGTGTATGGAAATTTGTCTGGATACAGTGTTAAAGGGCATAAAGCATGTCCAATTTGCGAATAATAGACATCCTATTGTCAATTGCATCATGGGAGGAAAACAGTGTACATGGGTCATCGAAAGTTTTTGCCTATGGAACACCCTTATAGAAGACTAAAAAAGGCATTTAATGGCTCACAAGAATTTGATACTGCTCCAAAACCTTTATCCCCTGATCTGTATTTTGAGAGGGTGAAAAACCTTGACGTGACATTGGGAAAGACACAGAAATCTGGTAATGATAGACATATTTGGAAGAAAATGTCAATTTTTTTTGAGCTACCATATTGGAGGTATTATGAAGTTAAACATAATATTGATGTCATGCACGTGGAGAAGAATATCTGTGATTCTTTGATTGGAACATTGTTATATATTAAAGGAAATACTAAAGATGGGTTGAATGCAAGATTAGACATACTATCAATGGAAATACGTTTGGAGTTAGCTCCCACTCCTAAAGGAAGACGAACATTTCTTCCCCCGGCTTGTCATACATTATCGAAGAGGGAGAAAATTAGCTTCTGTCAGTGTCTTCATGATACCAAAGTGCCTCAAGGTTATTCTTCTAATGTAAAAAATTTTGTCTCATTGAAGGACTTGAAGTTGATAGGTATGAAATCACATGATTGTCACGTCATGATGTAATAAATTCTACCAGTTGCATTGCGTGGAATATTGCTCATTCGTGTCAGAAAGACTATAATGAAGTTGTGTTATTTTTTCAATTCAATTTGTAACAAGGAGATTGATGTGAATGCTTTGAACATTTTGGAAAAGGATGCAATTTCTATACTTTGTCAATTGGAAATGTATTTTCCTCCAACTTTTTTTGATATAATGGTGCATTTAATGATTCATCTGGTTCGAGAAATAAAGCTTTGTGGACCTGTATATCTTCGTTGGATGTATCCTTTTGAAAGGTATATGAAAATATTAAAGGGGTATGTTAAAAATCTATATCGACCTGAAGCCTCCATTATTGAAAAGTATATTTCTGAGGAGGTAGAAGAGTTTTGTACGAGCTACTTGGCTGCAGCGCAACACATAGGTTTGCCTCCATCTCGCCATGAACGAGTTAATAATGAGGGAAAGGGGATTCGCGGCTTGAAAGTAAAATCATTGTCAGCTGAACAGATGAAGAAGTTAGAATCATACATCTTGAATAACATAGCTGATGCTCAACCATATATCACATTTCATATTAATGAGTTGAAACAATTTCATCCAAAGAAGAAAGAAATGTGTATTTTTAATGATCACAACAAAACTTTTTTGTCATGGATTAAAAAGACTCTGCTTGATAGATCAGATGTATCAGATACATTAAAATGGATAGTGTGTGGTCCATGTTTAAATGTGATAACATGGTCTAGTTATGACATTAATGGTTATACATTTCATACAAAAGCTCAGGACAACAGAAGTGCAGTTCAGAATAGTGGTGTATTGGTGTTTGCAGAAGCAATGCATTTTTCGAGTGCTAAGGACAAAAACCCAATTTCTGCATCAAATTCATATTATGGAGTGATTGAAGACATATGGGAGGTTTATTACTTCAAAATTAAAGTTCTCGTTTTTAACTGTAAATGGTTTAACGGTAACAATAGTGTCAGACACGATGAATTTGGAATGACACTTGTTAATCTGAATAGATTGGAAGACACAGCTGATTCTTTTATAATGGCAACACATGCAAAACAAATTTTTTATGTAGTAGATCAATCAGATATGCAGTGGGATGTTGTTTTATAAGGGAAAAAACAATATGTTGGTGAGGATGAACTTGATGAATATGCTGATTTATGTGAGATACCTACTTCAATGTAAATATTAAAAGAACATAATGAGGATCATGTTGAAGACATAGTTTGTGCCATAAGGAACGATCACGACGAAGGAATTTGGGAAAACAATCCATCTGTACATTCCTAAAATTACAGGTAACATATGTTTATTTCTTGTTTACATTTATTTTTTCCATAAATGTTAGATATTGTAAGTTTTTTATTTATTAAAACATGTTTTAAAATAAAATAAGTATATGTTTTTGTTTGTTTTAAGTTTGTTTAGTTTACTTTATCATGTTTATAACCATTACATGAATTTTAAAATGCTTATTTTTGTTCACTGACAATTACTTTACCATGTTTACAATGTTTACCAGGTTTACCATTTTTACCATTTTTACCATCATGACCATCTTGACCATCTTTGCCATCTTTACCATTGTTTAACATGCTTACCATATTACCAATGTTTACTATTATGTAACTTAGTACTCTTTTCTATTTTCTGATTACAATAGTATTAAAATATTTGAATTTGTATATTTGTTCACTGACAATTACTTTACCATGTTTACAATGTTTACCAGGTTTACCATTTTTTCCATTTTTTACCATGTTGACCATCTTGACCATCTTGAACATCTTTGCCATCTTTACCATTGTTTAACATGTTTACCATATTACCAATGTTTACTATTATGTAACCTAGTACACTTTTCTATTTTCTGATTACAATAGTATTAAAATATTTGCATTTGTATATTTGTGAACTGACGTTTGTTTTTTTGATTTGAAGGATAATGACAGATCATTCAGATGATCAACCACATGATTCTGGAGAGGAGCATATTGCTGGTCATACCTCTGGGGATGAACATTCACATGATCCTATTACGACAAAGAGTTCAAAGGTTGGTAAACGTGGGTGCACACGTTTACCAAAATTATCACTTGCCCGTACGCAGGATCAGAGGATAGTAGTTGAGTTTGATGATGATGATATTCCTAGAGGTCTGAATGCCAAAGATTTTAATAGTTTTGTTGCAACTCAGGCTAAGACCAAAGTAAGCATTCTGTATGATGATTGGAGAGGTGTGGATAAAGAGATTATCTCTCAGTTGTGGGAGAAGATTTTGGTAAGATCTTTTGTCATTGTTTGACCATTATTTTAATGTTTCTAGTATATATAATATGTTTAACCTCTTCTTTATCAGATGAAATTTGATATTCCTGACACTGGAGGAGTCAGGAAGAAATGCTTATCGTTGGATGCCAGGAGATGGAGGGATTTCAAATCAACCCTCTCATCTGATTTCATTTATGGTCATAGGAGTCATGACAATCCATGTCGTATATATCCTTTTATAGATGAAGACACATGGAGACAGTTTTTTGAAATTAGAAAAAAAGAGTAATTTCGGGTAAGGGCAATGTAAACTTTTTTAAACTTTCTTATATAAATGATTTTATTAATGTTTTGTTAATGATTTGTTATTCTTAAATTACAGCAAACAAGGAAAGCTCATCAGGAGATCCAATCTAAAAATGTATACCCTCATAGTTTATCTCGGGGAGGGTATACATTATTGGAAGAAAAAATGATAGCGGAAAAATTTCAACAACTAAGAGCTGAGTCTTCAAGCTCTGGAGAGGTGGCCCCTCCATCCCCTCTATCTAGACATGAAAAATGGAAGAGAGATCGGAAGGGAAAAAAAGGGCAATATATTTCAGAAGAATCGAGAATCGTAGCTGAGAGGATTTTAAGATATCTATTTAATTTATTTAAGTTAACTTTTTTCTTCATATAAGTTTCAATCATTACAGAAATGTTCAATTAATTAATATAGGACTCTCTTGAGGAGCAGAGTTCAGAGGGGACATTTACAGCTACTGGGAGGGAAGATATTTTATTTGCAGCATTGGGAAGGCCCGAAAATCCTGGTCATGTAAGAGGATATCCGGCAGGTGTATCGGTAAGAAAAGTGTTTCCACATTCTTCAACTTCTAACATTGAGGGGGTTTATAAAAAAAATAGAATCCTTGCAGGCTGAAGTTCAAAATATTAATGCGACGATGGATGACAAGATTAGATATTCGGTGCAGTCTATGTTTGTAGAAATGCAAAGACAATTTCAGACTGCAGCTCCCACTCCTCCACCTCCCCCTGCAGACCCCATTATTTATCCTCCACCTCCGCCAGTAGCTCCCACTCCCCCACCTCAGCCTGCGGACCCCATTTTTTATCCTACGCCTTCGCCGCAGCTTCCTACATATTGCGAGTTGTATGTTGATGATTCTCAACATCATATAGTATCATACGAGTTGGTATATTGTATAGGAGATACAGTTCATCATCAACAATTAGAGGTAGAGAATCAGAGGGTCACTGTACAGGATATTATAGATAGATCAGCTAGGGTACCAGTACCTACAGATTAGGTGGCGACAGTTGGACAGAGTATCGGCCATTTTTTAGTTTGCCCATCCAGACTTCTTCGACTCATTACCATAGAGGTATGAATGTTATATCTTTTATTTTATTATTTTATTAAAGTTGTTTTATCATTTGAAAACTACTATAATTCTCAATTTTTTTCACAGGAATACTTCAAAGGTAAAGAAATATTGTATAGAAAACAACAAAGACAACAGGCTATGACATCAGATACAGATTCCAGTGGTCTTGACAGATTGTCAAGATATTCACATTTGTTGTTGGGTTTTTATGAGTTTCCAATGGAATCTCATGTTTGTGGACGTGAAATACGTGTGGGGATTACAAAATCTGATATCATGGAGCTTGTTACTGGAGATAAGTTGGGCATCAACGTGGTGCAAATTTTTTCCATGTAAGTCTTAACACCTTTTCCCTGCGTTACATTTATTAAAAATGTATACTTATATATGTTTTGTATTAGGTATCTTTATAAAATTTGTGAGAGGAATGAACTGACAGAAGTATATGGATTCATGGACCCGCAATTGATTTCCCCTGAAGCATGTGCATTGACTGAGGAACAAAGAATGGTTTATATTGCCGAAAGATTTGAAAAGAATATAATCCAAAAATGTTGGATGATGCCTTTTTGTGAGAGGTATGAAACACATTTCTCTCAAAGAGTTAATTATCTTTTAACATAAAAACCCACTAACATTAAATTTCTTTTTATCAGTAATCATTGGATGTTAGGGATTTTTTGCCCAAGGGAGAAAGCTCTTTATTGGATATTCTCTGTTCATGGTGATGTGCGGGCAAGTTTTAAGAATATATTGGAAAAGTAAGTTTCAATTTCTCAATAGTTTTATATATTATAATGAATTTTAAATTTACCCCATTCGTATTATTTTCTAACACTGCATGGGTCTACTTTCGAAAAAACACAAAGAAAAGAAATGCAAAGATCAAATATGTAAATGCGAAGGTAAATTTACATTTATAATTTGTACTTTTTGATTTATTAAATGAAAATAATATATTGAATTTACACTCATTCAAAACAGAAATGTCATGAACAACAAGGCCTCATCAAATGCGGATATTATATGTTAAGATTTATGTAAGAAATAATAACAACTGGGACAGTTGTGAATTTTGACCTGGTGCGATTTCCTCTTAAACTTTTCCATCATATTTCAATTTGATTTATTCATTATACACGTTAACTATCTTCTTTTTCATTTGTATCTTTTTGATGACCCTCAACCCTATACTGCTGAAGACGTCAAACACGTACAAGTGGAGTGGTCAAATTATTTTACAGGTTTGATTGAATTTTAGTTGTTTGTAATGTAAAATGTAATTTTGAATATTTTCGTTTTAATTGTGTATTTGGTAGTTATTTAGGTTTGATTTAGTTTTTTTTTGAAGTTGACAGTGTAAGTATTGAATGTTATATAAGTGAATGTTTAATTTTGCTATACTTCTTGTTTTGGTCTACTTTTGATGGTTCTTCTGGTATGGATTTGGGTCTGTGGGGGAGGGGTTCCAAGGGTGTGGGGGTGTGTTCAGTGGGGTTGGGGGTGTCCAGCGGTCTGGGAGGGCTGTCCGGTGGGGTGGGGGGAGTCCTGGGGGTGGCAGGGATGTTCAGGGGTGTGAGAAGCCGGTCCAAGGGTGTGGGAGTGCTGTCCAGGGGTGGGGGGGTTGTCCAGGGGTGTGGTGGGGGCTGTCAAGTGGGGTGAGGGGGTGAGGAGGTGTTGTTCAGGCGGGTGGGGGGTTGTCGAGGGGTGTTTGGGGGTGTCCGGGGGTCGGGGGGCAGTCCAGGAGTGTGGTGGGGGCTCCAATGGGGTGGGGGAGGGTTGTCCAAGGGGTATTCATGAGGGTGGGAGCTCCAAAGGGGTGGGGGAGGGCTGTCCAGGGGGTATACATGAGGGTGAGGGCTCCAACGGGGTGGGGGAGGGCTGTCCATGGGGTATAAATGAGGGTGGATGCTGTCTAGTGGGTAAGTTTTATATGTTATCTATGTACATGCTTAATTTTGATGTACTTCTGTTTTTGTGGTATGATTTCTTGATTTATTTTCTGGTTGATTCTGGTGGAGAGAAGATCACTACATTCTGCTTAAAAAAAATTAGGTTTATCACATCGGTTATTTAATAACCGACGTGATAAAAGGCCTGGAGAATGGTTTATCACGTCGGTTATTTAATAACCGACGTGATAAAGGGCCTGGAGAATGGTTTAGCACGTCGGTTATTGACTAACCGACGTGATAACCCCCCCCCCCCCCCCTCTGGTTTATCACGGCGGTTATACAATAACCGACGTGATAAACCCCCCTCCCCCGGTTTTTCACGTCGGTTATTTATGAACCGACGTGATAAACCACGCTCAGCCCGGTTTATCACATTGGTTCTTATAGAACGGACGTGATAAACCACCCTCACCCCAGTTTATCACGTCGGTTCTATATGAACGGACGTGATAAACCCCCTCGCCCCTGTTTATCATGTCGGTTGTTTAAGAACGGACGTGATAAACCATTTTCCAGGCAGTTTATCACGTCGGTTCTTCGATAACCGACGTGATAAACCATTCTCCAGGCCCTTTATCACTTCGGTTCTAAAATAACCAACGTGATAAACCATTCTCCAGGCCCCTTTATCACATCGGTTCTAAAATAACCGACGTGATAAACATCGCGATTTTATGTTTTTTACATCGGTTTTTAAATAACCGACATGAAAAACCTTATTTATAACGTTGCACGTATTAACGTCGGCTAGAAACCGACGTAAAAAATTAAAAATAACCGACGTAAAAAACGTTTTCTGCACTAGTGTTGTGTCGGGTGCACAATGTCTTCCACGTATCTCAGCTGAGGAGATACGTGCACGACCTGACGCATATCATCGACCATGGGGAGCTGGACATCGATGACGGGGTGACTTTTGCGGAGGTCCTAGTGGGGATCAAGGATCGACAGGAGCGAGTCCTACATGGGTGGTCGATTCCTCTAGTGCGCATTAGGTGGAAGCACAAGAACCTACAGGATATCACTTGGGAGTGGGAGGCTCAGATGCGTGCATAGTACCCTCATTTGTTCCCCTAGTTTGTGATGTATCTTTATGACGACATAAATCCCAGAGGTGGGAGTAATGTAAAGACCCGTAAATTTCAAAGAAATTTTTTTCTTAATTTCTTTGGGATTTTACGAGTATGCAGTTTCTAACGGCACCTGATTCTGAGGCCCGGTGTGTCCGGAATCAATTTCCGAAGTTTAGCTTGGGTATGTTCAGTGAACGAACGAGTGGGTTTTTCTAAATTTTCCACCAGTGCTTGGAATCGAAATCTGAGGGCACCGATGAAACTGCAGTGCCGGTATTTGCTTAAGATGACCTTTACTAGAGTTGCGTTTTCTCAGGAAGGAGTTGTTAAAATTTGTGGATTAAGAATAAAGAGAAATAAAATTGTGCTACAAATTTTATTTCACTCAAATGGTTAAACCCATGTGTGGGAGTTGGGGTGGGACCCACTATAAATTCTATTTTCTCTTGATAGGATTTAGTGAGGTGGGGCCCGCATGATCCCCACCCCTTAAAATTCTCTAACCCCCTCCACATGAGTTATAACTCTTCCACATTTATGGTGACAACTTAACACTCCTTTTAATTTTTTCAACTCAAGTTTAATTTAATTAATTGAATGCCAACACACCTTTATACAATTAATTGAAACTCTTAAAATTAATTGAATTAGATGTTTTGAATTTTGAAAAATGTTGGCATAAGTGAATAAAATAAGGCAAATCCTTATTTTATTTTAGTTTGGTTTTTGCTGTGCGATGAAAAGGGGAGAGCTCTTGTGTGTTTTTCTTGAAGAACTTCATCTTCTTCGTGAAGAATTCCAAGACTTCGACGAAGAACTCCATCACCGCAAGGAGATATCGACATGTAATACTTTCTCCTCTCCACAACCAGTGTGTGATGCCTTTCCCGAAAAATGATGACGCGCCCTCTTTTGATCTTCTTCCCGCGTCAAAGGAAGGGAGATGCCGCTCCTCCTTGGACGTTCTCCGTCAACATATACGGAGCTTCACCTCGCGAAGCCATTTTTCGCGATGATCATCGTTTGAAAACTTCTTCAAGGTGGGGTTTTTTTTTTACGTTCGGAATTAATTTGACGTTCATCGTTAATTTTGGCCGCCTGTTATCAATTTAACGGGGGGAGGTCGGACCGCACAAATGCGGCCGAACCTCCTCCCCTTTTTTGTTGATTTTTCTTCATCGTTTGGAATGGAGGCGGTGCGGTGAAACGACACCGTGCGGGAACGATGGAACTGCGGCCGGTGCGGGCCGCAGTGGAGGAGCGCGACGCCGTCACGCTGCGCCGGTGCGTCAAAAGGGCCTCGACCGGGGTGGGCTGCGGCGGAGGGGTGTGGCTCTGTCGCGCTGCGCTTGACGGGCAAGAGCCACAGGCCATGGTCGTGGCGGTTCTACAGGGAGGCGGACGGACTCAACCGGCTACTGGCGGACAGGGAGGCAGGACCAGCTAGTCCCGCAGCAGCAACACCGGCCAGCCTTAATGGTCGGTCGTTACCTGAAGAAACTGGGGGTTTGAACCCCCGGCTAGCGCACCAAGGGAGGACCCCCACGGGTCCGCCGTTTCATTAATCAAGGGGGCAGCGCCCCCCTCCGCAATCCGCACGGCCGAAGGCCAGGCTACTGGCCGCGTCGGGCTGGGCCAGCCACGCTGGGCCGGGCTGCCAGCGCCGGGTCGGGCCAGCCACGCCGGGCCTGGCGGCACCGGCAGGTTCAGGCCGCGCCATTCGGGCCGGGCCGTGCCCAGCCGGGCCGGACCCGGACCCGGGTCAGGTCAACCCGGTTCAGGCTGACCCAGGGGTATCAGACCGGGTCGGACCGGGCCCGAACCCCCTAATTTCCGGACAGATCCGTTCAAACGCCCCTAACTTGGGCTACGAACCTCCGATCGATGCACCGTCAGTTGCGTAGAAATCCTTGGATCGAGGCGTTCATTTAGGTATATTACACTCAAGGTTTCAGAGAACTTTGTGTATGACTGGTTTGGTTCGAACACGAAACTAACCGGGCCCTCAGAGTGGAAATGCTTATAATTTGAGCTTCGAACGTCCGATTGACGTGTCATCAACTTTGTTGGATTCCTCTTAGTGAGATGGTTTTTTTGTCTTACTCCGCTTGAGGTTTTGATGCAGTTGGATTATGGTCGGGTTGGTTTTAGCTAAAAAACCAACCGGGCCCCTGGGATGAAAAGGCCAATAACTCTCAGACCGGGTGTCCGATTGACGTGTCGTCTGTCGCGTTGAGTTCCTATTGACGAAACGGAACTTTGGGATACATAAACTCCAGACTTCGTGTCAGTTGATGTATCGACCCCCTTGGCTCGTGGATCGAACCCTCCCGGAATCAATCATGATGTGTGCGGGAACCCTAGAGCTAACTGCGACTACGATGACGACTGTACTTGGATCCTTCGTGGGTTCGGCAGCGACAGCGACCGTACTGGAATCCTCTGTGTGTTCGACGATGATGACTACTGTTCTTGTATCCTATGTGGGTCTGGCAGTACTTAACTACTATTCTTGTATCCTATGTGGGTCCGGCAGTATTGATATCTGTAATTGTATCCTATGTGGGTCCGGCAGAGTAGCTGGTCTTGTATCCTTTGTGGGTCTGATAGCTTAGCTGGTCTTGTATCCTATGTGGGTCCGATAGCATAGATGAATGAGTGGCTACATCTGATCATCTCTATTATCTTACGAAGAATTATACCCGTGTGATCTTATTCTTGAATTTCAATCACTATCTTTGATATGATTGTTTTGCTATCCTGTGTGGATTGGGTTGTGTTATCCTGAGTGGATTGGATTGTGCTTTCCTGTGTGTACTAGATCGAACTTGGACTCGGATGTTGGAGCCGAACTGGAATTGATGACTTAGGTATATGTATGGGAATATACCTAAGTAGAGTTGGTTGTTACTTCGTGATTGTATCATTCCTTTGTGGTTTATCCTTCGTGAATTTTGGGATACCTTTAGGGGTATCGGGGTCCCTACTGAGTAGCATATACTCACCCCTACACGGGCTATGCCCACACTACGTTGTGTTGGACAAGATGACGGACATCGCTAATCGAGGTGGGAGCTCGTGGAGCTGGACGGTACCTAGAGGTGGATCACTGGATGGGACTTACTCGGAGAGGATGGATGGAGTCGAGGAGCAAAGGAGGCTATCTGTACCCACCCTTCAGGTGGTATTTCCAGAGGATGACTCGGACTCGCTGCTTTACTTTTCTACTGTTGTACTCTCTTTTCAGTTGTACTTTACTTTCAGTTGGGTTTTTATACTGGCCCATTTACTTTCTATCACTTACTTTTGTACTCAGTTTACTTAGTGTTTACTTCGGTTGCATACTATGTGGTGTTTTTTTCTTACATAAAGGCAATGCCTTCCCTTTTATTGGGATTTACGCATTTGGTGCTAGTCGCCAGCCCCTGACCTATGGGAGGCGGGCTTGGGGTAGTCACGGAACGGGTCCCGAGGACGGTTCGTGACATACCAAGCATTGAGTTACGATTTCCATATTCATGTTATCTTGCTAGAAGTTTTATTTTAGATCTATATAAATCTTCATTTTTCCTGGATGAATAGAGAAGGATGAGCTATGAACATCATCCAAAAGTTCCTTCTTCGATTATGGTTTTGATAGGATGCATATTCAGGTTCCAAACCTTATAAATATGTCTTTATCAAATATAGACTTGTAATATTCACTACCTTTTTCTATAGTCATTGATCACCTTTCTAGTATTCTTTGATCATCTAATGAATGGATGGTTGAGAAAGGAATTGGGAAAGATAATATTTTTCACCTTCCCTTATGATTTCAATATTCATCTGTTGAAAATACATGTGTATTAAATCTTTTTAAATCCTTTTCATGGATAAGATAGAATGATTCTTTCTACTCAGGGCATTGACCACTTTGTTTTTCTTCTCAGGGTGGTAATGTATTGACCCGTCTTAGTACTTGATTAGTTCTAACCATCTTCTTTTGTTCATGTTCATATATTTTTGTTTTAATATATACTATAGGCTCTTATAGTCACTATAAATATTACACTATTTCACCATAGAGATGATTCTACCAAATTTTCAATGAAAATCCTATAGCTGCCATCTCCAAATCATGAGTTAGGTAGTTATGCTCATGGGTCCTTAATTTTAATGATTCATAATAAATTACATTCTCATTATGCATAAGAGTTCATCCAAAAACCTTTAAAGAATCATCATTGTATATCAAAAAACCTTCTTCATTGTAGGGTAGTGTAAGAACAAGAACATTTACCAATATCTTCTTAATCTCCATGAAGATTTCCTCACATTATATTGTCTAGAGGAACTCCACTCTCTTCTGGGTAAACTTGGTTGGTATATTGGTTACTTGTAATAATTTTCTCACAAAACTCCTGTAGTATCCAGATAATCCACCAAAACTTTAGATATCAATCATAGAGGTTTCTCTAGACTATTTTTCAATTACATATATCTTTGATGTGTCCATATATATACCCTCACTAGTGATAACATGACTAATGAAGGATACCCTTTATAACCAAAATTCAAACTTTCTAAACTTTTCATGTAATTTATCCTTCTGTAAGGTCCTTATCACGATTCCTAAATTCTCTTCATGTTCTTACTTTCTCTTAGAATGTATAATAATGTTATCAATAAATTCTACCAAAAAATTATTAAAGAAATGTATAAAAACTCTTTTAATAAAATTCATAAATATAATAGGTGAATTCATAAGCCCAAATGGAATTACTATAGATTCAAAGTGTCAATACCTTGTGTGGAAAACTATCTTGGGTGCATCTTCTCTCCTAACCGTCTATTGATGATATCCAAATAAAAGGCCAGTCTATAAGAAATATTGATCTCCTAATATTTGATTGAACATATTATCAATGCAGGTTAGAGGATATTTTTTCTTGATCGTGATATCAGTATGTTCACAATAGTCAATAAAGAGGCACATTATTTTATCTTTCTTCTTAACAAAAATCACTAGTGAAACCCAAGGTGAAGCACTTAGTCATACAAATACCTTATCAAGATTATATTACAATTTATTATTTAATTCTTCAAACCCAAGGGGGATCATTCTATAATGACTCTTTTAGATAAGAATATACTCAAGTATGAACATGATTGACAAATCAACCTCGTGATTTGGGGGAATTCTCATAAGTTTATCCCTAAATACAATAGCATACTCTTGTACAATAATCATGTGATTGATTTTAAATTTATCCCCAATAATTTGAGAAAAGAGTCCCTCTTTGATGGGTATCATAACCCATATTATATAATTTTCTTTTGAAGGTATCTCATAAACATCCCTGCATCGATATTTGTTCACATGATCATTCAGGATATGAAATGAGATCACCTTATCCCGGCAACTGATATGTTCTCTATGTAGGGATATAAAATCCATACACAAAATTACATAAAATTCAACCAAAGTAATAAGAACTAGATCTAGATGGAGTATCTTCCCACAAACTTATATAATAGAAGAGTTATATATCTTAGATGATATCATCGTATCACTGGGGTTTTTCACATATAGTTCATTATCCATGGTCAGAGGTTGTAAATCAATATTCTTAGAAAACTTGTGTGATAAGTAACTAATAAATTATATACATACTTTAACTTATGAAAATATAGAATTCAATATAAGTTATCCAAGACAATTTCATTTTTAGGTTCTCTTGTTTATCCGATGCTAAGATAGAAAAATAGCCAAGAGGGGGTTGAATTGGCCTTTTAATATAAATTAATTAATTTAAATGACATATCTGAGGTATAAAGATAATGCAATAAAAAATAAAAAATAAAAATAACACAAGATATTTTTATAGTGGTTTGGATCTAAATGACCCTACATCACTCTTCACCCCACTCATGAATTTAGGGAGATAGAACCCACTTTAACAAATATAATTAAATATTACAATTAAATTTTCAAACCTAGAATAAAAACCCAATTACAAATAATTTTATTCCTAGATGTTTAAACCCAAAATAAACTTATTTTTCCCAGTTAGAGGCATAATCTGAACAACCTATCTTTTTTACCTAGAGGCACAACCCAATGCCTAACTTTTGTTTGGGAGTCACAACCCACAATACAACCTCATAATGGGTAGTATAACTCATTAAAAATACACACATAAAATAATAATAATAATAATAATAATAAGTATAACCATGGAACTAGATGAATAGATCTAGTATCTGAGTGTTGAGGCAATAGTGAAATCTCTATAGAAAATGATCAAATTATTTTTAGTTTAGTTGGGAGTAATAGTTGATAGCTAGAAAAATGAAACACTATATAGTTTGAAATTATCCTCAAACTCACCAATATTATTTTCATTGGTTCCTATAACTCTATATATCAATTTTCATTATGAATTATAAAATTTCTCAAAGAAATAATCATGCATAAAGATTCAAAAAAACTATTTCATTGTTTTCCACTCTAATTTTCCAAATGATATTACACGTGTATATGATTTATAAATGAAAAAAATATATTCATGAAATTTCATCTTGATATTATGTAAAAAAAATACATAGAATAACCCATTAGAAAATTTAATATCACATTTAATAAAAAGAATAATATCCTTGTAAAGTTTCTTGATAATAATTGAGTCCAATAATTCATATACCATCTAATTTGAATTTGAATATTTCAAGTTCCATAGTTTCAGCTTGAATATCCATATTGAATTAATCTCACGAGAGTCCCATTTAATTCTTCATAAAAAAATTTAAAACATGTTTCCATGGATTTAATATAATTAAAAAGTAATTATAGAACAAAAAAACACTAATTATATCTATAATAAACTTACAAAAAATTGAAAACTGAAATATTACGTAAAACAAATCATATTTCTAGATTTTTGAATATCCTGCATAAAATCACAAAACTACATAGAAAACTACACATAGTAGATTCACAAAGATGATTCAAATGGGGTATTTACATAACCAAATCATGTAGGTGATTCATGTAGGGGATTCACATAGGTGTTTCAAGTAAGTGAATTGATGTATCTAAATCACGTAAGTGAATCAATATAGCTGGTTTATATAAGCAAATTCATGTAACCTTTTTCACTACATGGATAATTTATTCATTTAGTAAATATTTTTCATGTAACCAAATATACAGATATCTATTTATCATGTAATAAAATTACTCGTGTATCCAAAAATCGATGTAGCTAAATTTTAAAAACTATAGGCAACTTGGATAATATAATTTCAAACTTAAATCAGGCCTTCAAAATGGAATAATAAATTTTATCTCCAGTTGAATTATATTTTTATAATTTCTTTATATTTACACATAATCAAGAATTACCTTAGTTGAACTTCTATATCTATATTTACCCACAAAATACAATATAAAATTAGTTCATGAAAAAATTAAGAATTCAAACAGAAAATATGAAGTAACTTATAACCTAATTTAGGACAAGGTAAAGATCAATTTATAGTTTTATGTATTCTAATTAAATATGGATAATTTTATTATATTTCCAATGAAATAATAATCATGTATTTTTTAATTATTTATACCATGTTATGGTAAAAATAAATTAGGTATCTGATTCTTGAAAATCAGCAACATGAGAGAATTTGATATGTGGATTTTGGATACGTGGGATATTTGGTAATAATGACCTAACTTTTCAAAAAGGTAAAATCATTTTTTTCAATTTAAATTATTTTTTATCCTAGTAAGGTTGACCTATCTCATAAGAGAGGTCTCGGGAGTTTTTGGGGCTTGTTCGGAGCTTGGATTTCCAAATATTAGGGTGGAAAATTGAGTCACATGGTTAATTATAGTCATGTGACTCAACCATGTGGAGAACATGTTTTAAAAAATAGGTTTCATGGTTTGTATAAAATCATGTGATCTGAGATGCATGACCATGATAAATTTATCATGCATGAGATAAAGTATTTTTGCATAGCTTGCACACGATTAGTCAAATTGTGCACCTAGCCCATGCAAGGGGAGTTCATGGGAATTGGATGGTGCACAATTAGTGCACTATTTGTCCAGTCATGTGGTTAAACCATGAAACCTAGTTTTTAAGGTGATTTTATTATTTTTACATTAAGTGATTTTAAATCCTCACTACTCTTTTCTTTTCTCTCTAACTGATATAACAACCTCCTTCTCTCATTTTGGGAGCTCCTACTCTTCTCCTCATATGGATTTTGAAAACTCCCTTTTTCAATCTCTATTTCCTTCACCATTGGGAATTTTGTATTTATCTTGGTAAGATATACACTCCTCTTCCTTCTATTTCTAGTTTATCTTCCTATCTATTGTGCTATTTGTTTTATCTAATTTTTTCTATTTTCAAGTCATTGGTTTGTTATTTTGATTTTGTCCCATTCTAGCTCGTTTCAAGGGTTTAAATTGGATGATGAGAGTGTTGAAGGTCTAAGGTAGGTGTTATAGTTCCTTTCCTTCAAATTACTGTGGGTTTAAATCATGGTCTATTGTTCTGAATTCCATACTTTTCCAATAATGCCTCTAAAATGTTTAACAAATTAAACTGAATGGCTTTCTATGCTCATTACGGTCCTGGATAACGGTGAATAAACACCATTAGTTGATAACCTTGACATGAGCCACCCTTATGGGCGTGTCTTTACTTAAAGGAATAATTTATCTTTACCTTAAATACTCTAAATGCCTCTTGAGGTTTGTTCTCTCTTGTAATAAATGCTTTTTAAATGTAAATTTAATTACAAAAAATGGTATGAAATGATTTCAGCCACTACCTTTAATGACACAATTGAATTACTTGGATTAAATGAATTTATCCAAGTTAATTAAGTTGTAATGATTAACAAGCCTTGTTGAATTGATATGACTTGTTAATGGATATACTCTTTCTCATACCATGCGGAGAAAAATACTTGGGATTCCATTTATAGATCATCGTGGATGGGTGCATCGTGTTTATCAATTTGGAATTGTTAATGAATGGTATATACATTGAAAGTTATAATTGTAATGACTTGTATGGACTCATCATTCATTTTATTTACCTACATATGAGTGATACTGGTTCCCTAGGGTAGACACCATGGATTGGATTAGTGTCTAATTGGTTACACCAGGACACGAGTGATATTGAATCCCCTATGTGAGATACTAGGGACAAGATCGGAGGGTTGTATTCACACCGGGATGATACTGATACATGGGATTCCATTTATAGATTTCATTGGATGAACTATTATGGATTTGATTATATATTGTTCTCTTGATACAATACTTGGGTTCCTTAATATGGTTCTCCTGGGATGGTCCTAGGATAACACTTAATTAAATTTAAGAGATTCCTTTTTCTATAAATCCAAGAAAGTTAATTTATTAAATTAAAGGATAATTCCTCAAAGAAAAATAACATGATTTGGATCAGTCTATATCTTGATAATTAATTCATGTTGACCCATTTATGAATTATACCATACTTGTACAGGTTCACCTAGATTCATAGACATTCAACATAGGCCAAAGTAGGCAGTGTCGGTCGGGTATCCCCAGAGGAACCCAATCCAATGTATTTATTTATTTATTATACTAAATATATTGTTATTAACACGCTAATAATTTTATATGCATAGACTAGATTGATCTAGACACCATTGGTGGTTGCCTATCAAGTATATCTCACACCCTACTCGAGTCATCTTGGTACCTGAGAAGACTTCATGAGGTCATAGTCTACCCATGGACATCACTAAATAATGAGGTCATAGTCTTACCTGGGAAACACCTTAGGTCCTCTCTATTATTCAGAAGCCTTTGGCATATGGGGAGGTATCCTTGAGGTCTTGTGACCGACCATTTTGAGGAGCCACTTAGTGGATTCTAGGGTAGAGCACTACAAAGTAGTATCGGGGGATCTTTTTTCCTTTTGTATTACTTTTTGGGTATTAGATAGGAGTCTAGAAAGTATCAAAATTTGGAAATGAGCCTATTCCGAGAAATATCTAACCCGTGAAAAAGAGAAACCCACATTGACTGGTATGGGATATTATTGTTCTTGTTTTTATGCTTGTTACAGGTACATTGATTTCATCATTGGGTAACACATATGTCCTATGATGTTATTATTATTGTTTATATTATTATTATGGATTTTATTTTCCTTGGAATGTTATTTAAATGTTTTATCATCTCATGCATCATATTATTCACTTTAGGATATATATGCCATAAATTTTTCTATGATATGTTTACTTTCTGCGTGCATTGCCTATATTGCATGAGATTGTTGTGAGTGCCTTGATTGTTATATATTGAAATGTGATAACATTTCTTATAAGGAAAACATAATTAGATTAATTAAAGTGCCTGCATAAACTTAAATAGTGTTTTCCCACATAGATTGATGATAACAGCTAAATTAACTAATTATTCCATATTTGATCCATGAACCACTAATTCTATGGTATATATATTATTTGATCTGATTTATGAATTCCAATTGTAATTTATGAATTTTTCACTTCTATATATTGGAAAATTTTAGTTCATTCAATCAAATCACTATACATGACCTGGTATATCCTAATACTGGATGTAAAGGTCAGATCATAGTAACTTAATGTGCCAGTTGCAATTTATAAAGAGAATGGGACTTTATAAATTGGGAATGGTGAAGCATTTAACTAAAATTAGATATTTATATCTATATAAATAATAAGGAAATTATGTAAATTAAAATTTTAAAATTAAATGGGTACTGCTAAATGGTGATTCCAATTTCAAAGTAAAGGGTGTTTTCCTCTATAACATATAATTGAAACTCCATATACCAAAATTGTTGTTGTGTGATGTGAGACCTTGACCCTAATCAGTCCCTAGTATTGGGAAGTACGGCGTGTCTCCTATCATCCGTTTTGATCTTTCTTATCACCTAGAATTTTCTTTAGGAGTATGCAGAGAGGTATGACTCGTTATAGGAAGGTTTTATACCTATCTTATCCTATCTTTTCTTTTCCCTATATAATATTAAATATTATCTTAGGTGTATGTTTATTAATTGTAGAATTATTCCTCCATGAATTCATTAGTTCATATGCTAGGAGGGTGGCAATGACCATGCTCTAAAGGTTGTGGGACCTAATCCACCAGTATTACCTCTTATAGTGCCACCAGAGGTGCCTCCTGTTGATCTTCCTCTGGGTGTCAATACTTAGTTCTGAGATAGTTTCTATCACTTTATGTAGTCATTACAGGGTGATCCTTGACCTACCCCTACTATGGCAGAGTTTACCCAATAATTCCAGCAGAAACATCCTCCCACGTTCTTGGTGGATGGTGGTCCTCAGGCTGCTAAGTCATGGATGGAGGTCATATTGTATATCTTTGAGCATTTAGAGATTCCTATGGAGTGGAGGCTCAATATTTCTACCTTTATTCTCAGTGATTCTACAAAACATTGGTGTGATGTCAATACCTAGGTCAGACATCATCAATGTATGGTTTGTCTAGGCTTCCAAACATACTTTTATGACTACTTCTTCCCCCATATGTTGAGAGCAGACCACACTCAAAAGTCTATGAATCTTTAGTAGGGAACTATGTCAGTGATGGGGTATTTTTCTCATTTCAACAAGATTCAATATTTTTTGCTGACCCTGACTGGTGATGAGATGATGACTATGATATATTTTTATGGGATTTCATATGTCATCCAATCATAATTGAATGTATTCTGGTTGACTATCATTTTAGAGAGAGTAAACCAGACCCTCATCATATAGTAAAACCTAAGGGAATTCGATAATGTGATCCATGGTGGTTAAGTATTAAGGTAGGTATAAATTTTACCTATCGGTAGGAAACTTTGATTTGAGGTTGAATGTGGGGGTAGTGTGAGCTAGATGACACGTATCAACAGCCTTGTGGTGTGTCTCCAGTGTCAAAGGATATTCCATAAGAAAACCTAGTGTACAACGAACCCAATCAAGTGCTGAGATTGTGGTAGGATGGGTAAATTATAGTGTTTCTACCAAACATTGCCTCCTTTACTTAGTGATAGGGGATCTATAATCACAACACTTTTAGGTATAGGGTTAGTAGATCCAAATCAGTCTGGGAGATAGTATACTACTAGTAGATCAGGTTAAAGAGGTAATCTTATCTGAGGTCGTTAGACCTGATAGGTTTGGAGCCAGTAGAGCGGACCTACTCAAGGTAGTCAGGTTGCATCATAAGGTTGCAGTTCAGGACATATTGATTCAGTGAAGCCTACTCTCGGGGAATAGAGTATGGGACCTTCTATAGTATGAGGAACTATTCTAGTATCCTATACTTTAGTTTCTTTCTTATTTTATATAGTTTCATCACACTATTTTATATCGAATGTTATTGTGTAAAGTTTGGGCCATGATATGGAATACTTATATGGTGTAATGACCCTTAATGCATCATTAGGGGTTGGTTCTGAGAGTATGTTCTGGTGGAAGGAGTGCCCCTTGATATAGGTGGGTACCAATTCCTGTTGAATTTATTTTTTCTTGAGATGACCAAATTCAACGCCATACTTGGAATGAACTGACTAGTACCTTATCATGCCTATGTTGATTGCTATGGTTGGAGGGTGTCTTTCACCTCACCCGAGGGTGATTATTATATTCATATGGGTGAATGGGGTATCTATGTGGTTTGAGTTGGACCTCAGTGCCATGGGTTGGATAGAGTGACAACTCATGTGGCTAGTCCCATTATGAATGATTAGGGAATACGAATAGTAGAATTCCCCCCAGTGGTGGATCATTCTAGGGACATCTTACCTGATGATTTCTCTATCTTACCTTCTAAAAGAGAGGTGTATTTAACCATCTATCTAGTGTCAGGTATGGCACTAGTTTCCATTACTCCCTATAGGAAGGAACCTACTAAGCTCGAGTAATTCAATAAGTGGTTGGAATATTTGGAATTGAATGGTTTTATATGACCTAGTACTTCATTGTGGGATTCACCTGTCCTCTTCGCCAAGAAGAAAGACGGTACCCTTAGGTTGTAGATAGATTACCATTGGCTGAACTAGATTATGATGAAGAAATAGTATCCATTAACCCATATAGATGACCTATTCGACCAGATCCAAGGACCAACAATATTCTATAAGGTTGATTTGAGGATAGGATACCATCAAGTTTTTGTGAGACCATCAGACATGCCACGTACAATGTTCTGAAGAAGTTATATATTGTCAAAATATTTTCTAATGTCGGTCAGCATTACAGAATCAGTGGTCATTTTCATGGATTAGATGAAATATATTTTCCACTTGTACCTAGATTCATTTGTGTTAGTCTTCATAGAATACATCTTGGTGTATTCTCACACCATAAATGACAATGCCAACCACATTTAGATCATATAAAATACACTGAGAGAGCACCATATTTATGCTAAGCTTGAAAAAAATTTACTTTTATATCAATAAGGTTCAATGCTTGGGTCATATAATTTCATGGGCTCGAGTATCTGTTGATCTAGAGAAGTTGAGAACCATGGTTTCCTTAGTTAAGTAAAATAATGTATTTGATATACACATTTTATTTGGGATAAATTATTATTAAAGGTGATTCATTCAAGATTTATCACACCTAGAAGCACCCCTTATAGACCTGACAAAGAAGGGTCTGAAATTTGTCTGGTCTGAAACTTGTGAGACAATATTTTAGGATTTGAAATGGAGACTAAATTTAGAGCTGATCTTAATTATATTAGATATATAAAAGAGTTGTACATTTTAATGTGATGCTTTAGGAGTTGGCCCGAGGGTAATTATAATGTAGGGATATCGAGTTGTAACATATGGGTCCCTTCATATGACACCTCAAGAGAATAGTTACCCTATAAACAACCATGAGCTATTTTACATGGTTTATGCTTTGTGATGTTGGAGGAATTATTTATTGGGTGAGCGGTTTGTGGTTTACATGGACTATAAAGGTATCAAATATTCTTCCTTATAATGTGACTTGAATCTCAGGTAGTGCATATGGGTAGATTACCTACATTATTTCAAATTTTATCTTGATTATACACCCAGTAATGGTAATGTATTAACTAACACCCTGAGCCAGAAGATTTAGACACAGGTCGTCTAGGATGCTAGCAGTGAGTGGCAGTTGATGGCCTTATTTTCTAAGATGCACCCTACGTAACCTATTTTTGAATCCTTAGTAGTTACATCCTCTCTTATAGAATGAGTGTGGATGATAAATCTATTAGATTTTGAGGGCCTCATCCTGACAGAGAGTGTCTTAGGTGAGAATCCACTACCTGATTGGGTTATCGATGAGAATGAGATCCTACACTTTCACGGGCATGTATGGGAATATTTTATGTGGTAATATCATGCCTCTATTTTTTTATTTCACCCTATAATCACCAAGATGTACTGATACATACATCATTAGAATTGGTGTCTAGGTATGAAGAGGCAGTTTTCAGGTTTTATCACTCAGTACTCCACTTATCAGCAAGTCATGGTTGAGAACCAGCAACCTGCTAAACTTCTATAACCTCTAAAAAACCTGAGTGGAAATGGAATGAAGTTACTATGGAATTCGTGATAGGTTTTATGAGTTCCCCTTAAGGCAGTGATGTGGTATGAGTGATCATTTATAGGTTGACTAAGGTCGGACATTTCCTACCAATCTAAGAAACCTTCTCAGTTGATGTGCTTGGGAGGCTTTATATTCAAGATATTATGAAACTTCCTAGAGTCCCCTATTCTATCATATCATATTGAGATGCCCGGTGTACATCACAGTTCTATCAAGGGTTATATAAGGCACGAGGTTCATAGGTACTCTTGAGTATAGTGTATCACCCTCAAACTGATGGGCAGTCTGCGTGGGCGATATGGGTGTTAGAGGACATGCTCTAGGCATGCGTCCTTGATTTTAGAGGTTCATGGGAAAAAATATACCTATCATTGAGTTTTCCTATAATAAAATATTCCATGAAATAATTTATATGTCTCCATATGTGGCCCTTTATGGTAGGTCATTCTGTTCACCCCTATGTTGGTTAGAGTTGTGTGGGGAAGCACTACTAAGTCTATATCTAATTTAGGAGACTTAAAAGAAAGTACAGTTGATTTAGAAGAATATGGATATAGCTCAGTCTAAGAATAAGTCTTATACCGATCGTCACCATCATCCTCTATAGATTGATGTGGGACATTAGGTCTTTCTGTGAGTTTCACCTAGATTGGTAAATATACGGATTCTGAGATAGAGAAATCTATTACCATGTTATGTTGGACCTTTCAAGATCATAGAGTGAGTTGGTCCAGTAGACTATCAGTTTCATTTTCCTCAAAGGTACTATTCCATGCATGACATCTTCCATATATCATAGATTTACTAGAACCATTATGACCTATCTCATTTGATTGATCCTAAGGGTATTGAGTTGGATGCAGATTCATACTTTGATATTTATCTAGTGTTTATCATGGATCATAGCATGAAGAATCTTCAAGGTAGGTCAATTACTTTAGTATGGGTGATGTGGAATAACGAACGAGTGCATGATGAGACATGGGAGAGGTAATATGGCATACTTTCTCAGTGTTTGTAGATTTTATCAGATGATCCCACTTAACCCTCATAAGGAAAAATTGGGGACAATCTATTTTAAGGAGAGGAGGTTGTGACAACCTAACTTCTCACGAATTTATGGATAATTTTTTATAGTTTTAATTATTCATTTTATCCTAGTAAGGTTTCCCTATAGCCTAACAGAGTTCTCGGGTGTATTTGGGGCTTGTTTGTAGCCCAGAGTTCCATAAATTGGTTAGGAATACTAAGATGCACAGTTAATGCATGGTTAATTCTAATCGTAAAACTAAATTGTGCAGCAAACATCTTTCATAGCAAAGACCACATGGTTTTTCTGCAACCACATGAGCTAGGCTGCACTACCATGTGAAATTTCTCAGACATGTGACAGAGGCTTTTTTCACAACTTTCACATGGTTAGTCAAATTGTGCATATAGCCAATGCGAGTGGAGTTCATGGGAAGTGGTTGGAGCACTTTTTGGAAAACCATGTAGAAAAACTATGCAACACAAATTTTAAGGATGATTTTATGATTTTTTTCCTTTAAGTGATTTTAAATCCACACTTTCTTTCTTTTTCTCTCTAGTGGAAAAAACCTAATCCTTCTCTCACATTGGGATCTCCTACTCTTCTCTGCCTATGGATTTTGATAACTCCCACCTCTGATCTTTTTTCCTTCATTGTTGTGTGTGTGGGATTCCTATTGGTAAGCTCTAGACTCCTCTTCCTTCTATTTCTAGTTTATCTTCCTATATATTACACTATTTTTGTGTGAGATCATTTGACCTATTTTTATGGCATTGATCCATTTTTTTGGTTTTATCATATTTTAGCTCAATTCAAGGGCCAACACTGGATGAAAAGATTGATACAGGTCTAAGGTAGGTGTTCTAGTTCCTTTTCCTCAAATTCTAGTAGTTTTATATCATGCATAATTGTTCCGCACACAATAATTTTCCATTGACACCTATAAATTTTTTAACAAATTAACATAAATGGTTTTATATTCTTATTATATTCTTAGATAACATTGAATCAACACCATTGGTTTATCACCTTGAAATGAGTCACGCCTATAGGTGTGGATTTCCTTAAAGGCATAATTTTCATTTAAATTAAATTGTCTATGAAAATCTTGAGGTGTGTTTCCTTTTATAATAAATTATTTTGAAATGTAAATTAAATTAAGAGAAATGGTAGTCCATGATTTATGCCCTTACCCTTAATTCCATAATTAAATTACTTTGATTAAATGAATTTATCCAATTTAATTAAGGTATCATAATTAATGAGCCTTATTGAATTGATATGATATGTTGATGGATAGAATCTTCCTCATACAATGTTGAGAGTGATACTCAGGATTCCATTTATGGATCTCCATGGACGGCCTCTTTATGCTTATCAATTAAGAATTGTTAATGAATGGTATTACATTGGGAGAGATAATTGGTATGTCTTGGATGGGCTCACCATGTATTTTATTTACCTCCATACAAATGATACAAGTTACCTAAGGGAGACACCATGGATGGGCTTGAGGGATAGATGGTTATACCTGGCCACGAGTGATACTCAGTCCCCTATGTGAGATACCAAGGATGGGATCAGAAGGTTTTCTTCACACCAAGCTAGGAGTGGTACTTGGGAATCTATTTACGGATCACCTTGGATGGAATATTATGGATTTGAGTCTTTATTATTCTCCTGGTACGATACATGGGTTCTTTGATATGGTTAACCTTGGATAGTCTTAGGATTCTACTTAATTAAATTCAAGAGATTTATTTTTATATAAATCCAAGAAAGTTAATTTATTCTATTAAAGTACTTTTTCACTAAGCCAAATCATAGGATTGGGTTTGGTCTATATCTTGATACTTTATTCATGTTGAACCATTTATACATTATACCATACTTGTACAGATTCACATTGATTCATAGACATCCATCTATGGACGAAGCAGGTAGTTTCGGTCGAGTATCCTATGAGGAACCCGGTCTGATGTATTTATTTATTTATTGATCTGAATGTATTATTATTGTCACACTACTCATTTTATATGTGTATACTGGATTGATCTAGACACAATTGGTAGTGGCCTACTGATTATATCTCACACCCTTCTTGGGCTACCTTGGTACCTGAGAAGACTTCATGATTGTGGGTGTAGATGAAGGGAAGAATTTGGTTGCCGATTCTTGATTTCCAATACTGGAATAGAGTATAGGAGTAGAGGACCAAGCCTATGATCGATATTCTAGAAGAGTCATGTTTTGGCCTTATTTGTATTTTTTTAGGATGTGGTATATGTTTGTTTCCCCTATATACCATGTAATCATTTTGTATAGATCCATGACATGATCATCATCATCTTTTTTTATCTATTGTTTATTTAGCTTTCAACTATTTATTTATATTGGATGATTTATGATTCTTATTTACTATTCTTATATATATTGATTACTATTATTCTACACTCTAACTGATGAGGGAATAGTCTCCCCATAGACACATCCTAATCCCTCACTGCTAGTTAGAAACCTCTAGTGTATGGGGAGGCACACTTGAGGTCTTGTGTCCAACCATATTGGGGCATTTCTTAGTGGTTTCTAGAGAGGGATGTTACTTTAGCTATGTAGTAATAGTAATTTAGCTATGTAGGAATAGTAAAAAACCTATATAAATGATATTTTAAGGTATAAAATAAAATTTTTAGCCAAAGAATACTTCATGAGACTTGTAGAACATGTTATAAACAATCAAGACATAAAATCTCAAGATAAATTAAGTAAATAATAAAAACATATAATCAAATTTAAGCATTATTTTAATTAATACATGAGGTAAACTAAAGAAAACACAAAATAAAAAAATCATAAAAAAATATAATCAATGAAAAAATTAATAACAAAGAATGATAAACTAAAATAAGATTAAATCATAATAATTCTATGAGAAATTCTAATTACACAAATTAGTGTATTTATAATTATTCTAAATAAAACAAGTAATGTTTTGTAAATATCAAAAAAAATGTATTCAAATTTTAAATAATTATTTTATAGGAATAAAAAATAAATCCTTGTAATTATAAAAAAATAAATTGGTTCAGGGAACCACTCAACATTTTTCCCATTTTAACACTTAAAAATCGTTTATAATTTCAAAACTTATCCACCTTTTTGAAATTTTAAAAAAGATAAAGATTCAATGGATAAATTATTATCTCTTTGAAATTATGAAGTTTATTCCTATATTTTTTAATATATTATATTTCATAATAATAAATATAAATTTTGTGAAAAAAAATTCTAAACATTTATATTTCAAAACATGAGTCAAGGAGAAATTTTAAATCATACAGAAATTTTAAAAGATGTTTGTGAAAAATAACGATAAACCCTTTATAAACTTTCATTTTATCTACACTAAAAAATTAAATTGTAAGATAACATCATCTATTATGTGTGTGAACTCTTAAAATTTTAATATAATAAACAAATATGTACATAAATTAAGAAATAGTAATCTGAAAAAAAATGATTCTACTTTTCACAGATTTCATGTAAATCTGAAAATTTCATCATATAAACACATAAAAACTCCCCCAAAATTCATTCCATATAAATTATGAATTAAATATCCATCACACTATGTTAAAACTTTATTCTCTCAAATTTATTAGAATCTATGGGCTTAGTAAAGATATCAGAAAGTTTATTTTCTGTATAAATAAATTTCATACTAATATTTATTTTTTATACATGATCTCTAAGAAGATTAAACTTAACATCAATTTGTTTAGTTCTATGTTGTTTTAAGGGATTTTTATAAATTAAAATTTCATAATTATCGTCACATAAAATAGTAATCTTCTCAAAAACAAAACCAAAATTAGAAATAGTTTTCTTGATCCATAAATAGTGATAAAAACATGATGGAATGGCTATATATTTAGATTCAGAAGTTGAAAGTGAAATAGAATTTTGTTTTTTGAATCCAATAAAACTAATTATTTACCAAGTAAATGTAAAATCCGAAAATTTTACTTCCTATCTATTTTCATCCTCCAAAATCGGAATCTGAATAACTTACCAAATCAAATTTAGTTTTTATGGGGTAAAATAAACCAAGATTCGTAGAACCATTAACATATTTAATGATTCATTTAATATATATAATTGGACTTTCCTTAGGTTCACTTTGATATCTATCACAAATGAAAACTGAAAACATTTCATCAGTCTTAAAAGTAGTTAAATATAATAAACTTATAACCATTACTATATAGATTTTAATGGAAATATATTTTCTAGATTTATGAAAATCTAACTTTCAAGTAGTAAACATGGTAGTATTTTAAATTTTCGAATATTATAAACCAAACCTATTAACTAATTTTTTTATCATATTTATATTAGTATAGGAAAATACCATCATCTCTTTGAAAAAATTTCAAACCAAGAATGAATTTCAATTCCCCCATCACACTCATATCAAATTCAAAAGTCATAAATTTTGAAAATTCATTACAGGGATTTTAATATGAAGATATAAATATAATATAATCAACCAAAAAATTTACTATTAAAATATTATTAGAATATTTATTAATAAATAGAGTAGGAAAAACCTTTCCTTTATCAAATTGTTTTCCAAAAGAAAACCAGATAGCCTTTCATACCAACCTTGAGGAGATTATTTCAAACCATATAATGGCTTATATGTATTAAAGACAAGATCTATATAATTTTTATTTTTAAAACCATGGGTTTTTCTAACATAAAGTTCTTTAGAAATATATATATTAAGAAAATTAGTTTTGACATCCATTTCAATTAATTTGAATCCATGAAAAGTAGCATATGCTAATAATATTCTAATTGCTTCTAAAATCAAAATAGAAGAAAAAGGATTATTCATAATCAATACCCTATTCTTGAGAATATACTTGATCTACTAATCTAGCCCTATTTTTAATTATATTTCTAGATTCATCAAGTTTATTTATAAAAATCCACTTTGTTCCAATAATATGAGAATCACTAGGTGGTATAACTAAATTCCACACATTATTTAAAGTAAACTGATTTGATTCATCTGGAATAGCCAATATCCAATTATCATCATTAAAAGCCTCATTAATATTCTTTGGTACAAAATAAGAAATAAAATAATGATAATATAAAACATTCATAACATATTTTATAGTTTTAAATTTTGATTCAATATTACAAATCACATTTTCTATGGGATAATTTCTACAATTCTTCCATAATTTTTCATTAATAGGTTTATATTAAGAAGAATAATTATCCCCTCAAATATATGCATATTTAGTTACTTCCTCTTCAAAATTAAATTCTCTAAATTCTTCCTCAATTTGATCAATATCATTAACTCTTTTATTCAATGATTTTTTATCAAACATTACCTGAATTGATTATTCAATAACCATGGTTCTTTTATTATATACTCTATATACCTTACTGTTGTTTAAATATCCCAAGAAAATACCTTCATCATATTTTTCATCGAATTTAACCAAATCAGAATTTGTATTAATAATATAAAGTTTACACCCAGACACTCAAAAATATCCAATTTTAGGTTTTCTTCCCTTATAAAGTTCATATGGTGTTTTTTTAAAAAGGGTCTTAAAATAACTATATTATTAATATAATAATAAGTATTAAATACTTCTACCTATAAATATTTAGGTAGATTATACTCATTTATCATGGTGCTAGTCATTTCTTGAAGAGTTTTATTTTTCCTTTCTACCATACCATTTGGTTGTGGTGACCTAGGGGTTAAAGAAATGTGAAAATAACCATTTTATTTACAAAACTATATAAATTAAAAAATATAGAACTCACCACTATAATAAATTCTAATTTAATTAATTAAGTATATTTTCTCATTTTGGACCAATTTAAAAAAAAAGTAATAAACTTAGATAAAGATTCAGATTTAAGAGTAAGAAAGTAAACCCATGAATATCTTCTAAAATCATATATAATAAAAAACAACATATTTTACCTCCAAAACTAGAAAGTGTAATAGAACCCAATAAATATAAATGAATTATATAAATAGGAATTACAATTTTGTACTCATTTAACTGAATTGAAAATACTTTTTGTTGTTTACCTTTCAAGCATGAATCATATACAAAGGTGTTGTCCTCTTTTAGTTTTGGTAACTACAGAATAGTTTTATTCTTGGTCAGCTTATACATAAACCTAATATTATCATGTCCTAACCTCCTATAATGAAAAATGTTTTCAGGTTGTACAAATTTAAATATTTTACATTTTTATCATTCAATTCAGATAAATTGATTGAATATTTTTTTCTTTTTGGTTCACATAAAACAAAAAATATCCTTAAAAGAAATGCATTTATCATTTTTAAATATAATATAAATTCCATAATCACATAGCTTAAAAATGATTATTAAATTATTTTTTAATCCTTCAACTTATAAAACATTTGAAATAATAATAGAATTATAAATTCAAACTTCACTAAAACATTTTACCATTCCATTTGAATTATCACCAAAGGTCACATTACCTTCATCACATTTATTAAATGATATAAAATTTGAAATATCACCTTCTATGTGTATTTAGAATCCATTATCCATATACTAAACATCCTTTTTGATTGTCCTAATACATAGTTCTTACAAAATCATATTTAAGTGATTTTTGGTACTCATGCAAATTTGGGTCTGATGGGATTAGAATATGAATTTTTTAGAACCAAAACAGATTTAAAACACTTAATTATAAAAGATATTAAAGATAAAAATTTATAAATAAAAGGATAAGTATGTCTAAGAGATTGTGGAAACCTCAAATAAAACTCATTGTCATAATAAACATTCATATGAAATATAAAATAAGTGGCAGTATATGTACTTCCATTAGAGCCTTTAATAAATAAATTATTGTACATTTTTAGTAAATTATTATCATAACCAATACTGGTTCTCCTTTTGTTCATTTTATTAAAATTCATCATTTTATTTAAGTTTTATATACCTTTAACAAGAATGGACATAATTTATTTTAAAATTTTAACTTTATTTTTGAGCATTTCATTATCTTTTAGAATGGTATCAAAATTTCTTATTTCAAATTCATGATATTTTGATATGAAATCAACCTCTCTCTTTAATTTATCATTTTTATCAAGAGAATTTTTCATATTTTATTGATTTTTATAAATTTTCCTGAGCATATTTTTTTCATCCTAGATAGATTTATTTAGATTTTCACTCTCCTTAAGAACATCCTTATTTTTTCTCTTAAGGTTATTATACAAAATAATAAATTTTTCAGCCTTATGTTCAATTATATCAACTTATTTAAGAAATTCCTAAATAGTAGGTTTTTCATATTCAGATTCAGAAGAGAAAGAATATGTATAATCACTTACCTAATTTTAAGGATCTATTAAATACTAGTTTGCAATATCTTTTTCAGAACCATATTCTTCAGCAGTACTTGAATCCTTCGTACAACTGCATTTTATGATCATTGCTTTCTTTTCTTTCTTATATTGAATCCACTTATTTTTTTCCCTTCTTTATTCTAGGGAAATCAGTCTTGATGTTCCCCCTTTTACTACACTCATAAAAAATTATATCTAGATCATCATTGGAATTGAAATTACCTTTAAATTTCTTCTTTTGATCATCCTTAGGATAGTTCTTTCAGGATCTCTTTGTCTATCCTTTCTTCCTTCTATATCTAGGTTTTGTAACATAGGTTTTATCATTCTTATCACTACTCTATAACTTAGAATCAAAAGAGTAAGTAGTAACACATGATTTAAAATAAATTCCATTATTTTTTGAATTATCTTATTTATTAATACTTTTCAGTTCTAAATCATATTGTAATAATGATCCAATAATCATATCAAGAGTGTATTTCTTGAAATTATTAATTTCATCTATAAAAAACTTTTTTGAATGCAACTTATTATGAAGTTATCTAAGAACACTTTCAATAATAACATGATTCTCAATAGCCTCTCCCAAAAAAACCCATACCATTTACAATACTAGTAAATCTATAGAACATTTGATTAATTGTTTCATATTCACCCATTTTAAATTCTTTATATTAAGCTCTTAACATGACCAACTTAGTTCTAATATTCTTATCCAAACCAAGATATGTAACTTGAACAATTTTAAAAATGTTTTAAACAGTTATACATATTTAAACATGAATATAAACATCACTATTTATTTCACAGTATAAGATAATTATCACTTTGTAATTTAAAACATACGTTACCACATCATTGCCAACTAAATATTCAGGTTCACATTTAGGATGCTGGTATAGATTATCCATAATTTCCCAATGATCAATGCATTATTTCTTCAAGAAATATTCTATTTGAGATTTCCAATGGCCATATTCAATACCATCAAAATGCAGTGGTTTTTGAGTCATCCAACAACCATTCAATCTATTTCCTGTCACCTTAAATAGATATTTACCCATTGATGATTAATTTAGGAAATTTTCATTAAAAATAAAGAAAATATATATTGATATTGGGGTCTAGATCAGATACTAATTGCTGGTTCCAAGTTAAGGTGGAAAATATCCAAGAGGGGGGTTAATTGGCCTTTTAATATTAATCAATGAATTGAAATGATATATAAAAGTTATAAAGTTAATGTAAAGGAAAATAAAAATAAAAATAACACAAAATATTTTTATAGTGGTTCATATCTAAATGATCCTTCTCCACTCTTTACCCCTCGCATTAACTGAGAGATATGGAACCCGCTATAACCAATATAATGTAATCTTACAATGAATTTCTTCCACCTTGAATCACAACCTGATTAAAAATCCTTTTACCACTAGAGGTACAACCCAATGCCTAATTTTATTTGGGATTCACAGCCCACAATCCTAGATTTTAGTGGGTATTATAACCATTTACAAGTACATACACATAAAAAAAAATAAGAAGAGGAACCACAGAACCAGATGAATAGTTCTAGTATCTCAGTGTCTAGACAGAAGTAAAATTTTCAACAATAAAGGATCAAATTATTTTTATTTTGGCTGGGACTTGTAGTTGATCACTACAAAAATGCAATATTGTATAGTTAAAAAGTATCCTTAACCTCATAATTATTATATGCACATGTTCTTCCAACTCTATATATATAATTTCTTTACGCATAATAACTTTAAAATCTGAATACCATTACATCATTTATTTTACTAAATAAAGAATCATGAATTCATCTTCAACGAACTACTTTGGATTTTTCCACACCTATTTCTCATATTAAATTCCCCATGTATATAATTTATAAATTAAAAACAATATTTATGAAAGTTCATCTCGATATTATGTAAAACAAAAAAAACTACACAATGGAACCCATTATAATATTTAATATAGTACTTAATAATAAGTATTAATATCCTTGGAAAGTTCCCTAGTAATAATTGAGGCCAACTCTTCATATACTAGCCAATTTGAATTTGAATATTTCATGTTCTATAATCTCTACATAAATGTCCCTACTTGCTTAATCCCATGAGAATCCCATTTAATTCTTAATAATAAAGTTAAAACATGTTTTCATGGATTATATATAATTAATAATTAATTATAGAACAAATAAAACACTAATTTTATCTATAATAAACTTACATCAAATTGAAAAATGAAATATTTCATAAAATAGAGTATATTTCAATATTTTAGAATATCCTGTATAAAATCAAAAAAATGTGCTAGAAAATACATGTAAGGGATCCAAATATGGGATTCAAATAGGGGATTAATGTAGGTGAATCACATAGTTTATTCACTTAGGGGATTCATGTAGGCATTTTAGGTATGTGAATCGACGTAGCTAAATTGTGTAAGCGAATCGACGTATCTAATTTACATAAGAAAATTCACATAACAGTTTTCAATACATAGACAATTTATTCATTTAGGAAATATTTTTCACATAATATAACATCTATGAATCTATTTCTCATGTAATAAAATTACTAATGTATCCAAAATTTAATTTATCAGAATTATGAAAACGATATACAACTTGACTTATACAATTTTAAACTTAAAACAGTCCTTCAAAACATAAGAATTAGCTTTAGTAATAGTTTAATTATATTTAGATAATTTAATTATATTTTAATATAATCAATAATAACCTTAATATTAATTATATTTATCAAGTTATCATCAAAATATAGTAGAAAATTGGTTCTGGAAAAACTGTAGAATTCATACTAAAAACATGTTATGATTTATAACATAATTTGATATGATAATGATCTTTTTAGAGTTTTATTTCTTATAATTAAATATTTATAATTATTTTTATATTTCTAACACAATAATAATCACTTAATTTATAATTCATTATCTTGATTCATGGTCAAAATATAGAAGGTACCCAATTCTTGAAAATCGACTACATTAGAGAATTGGCTACATGGATTTTGGCTACATGGGAGATTTAGCTATGTGGAAATAGTAATTTGGATATGTGTGGAAAATAAAAACCTGTATAAACGATATTTTAAGGTATAAAATGACATTTTAATCTTGAAATAACTTCATCATAATTTTATAACATGTTTTATAAAATTATGATATGAAATCTAAAGATAAATTAAGTAAAGAATAAAAATATATAATCAAAGTTAAGAATTATTTTAATTAATATATAAGATAACATAAAGAAAACACTTAATAAATCAAAGATAAAATAATAAAATTAATGAAAAAAATGAATGAAAAATAATGAAGAACTAAAATAAGAGTATAACATAATAATTTTATGAGAAATTATAATTACACAAATAAAAGTATTAAGACTTATTCCAAATAAAAAAAGGAATGTTTTATAAATATAAAAACAATATATAAGGTTTTAAATACTTATGTTGTAGGAATAAATAAAATATTTTTAATTATCAAAATATAAAGTGGTCTAGGGAGCCACTCAACATCTTTAACTTAAACATATTCAAATCCCTCAACACATTTCATAAATTGAATATGAATTTACCAAAGCATATCCTCTGATAGTTTCTATCTTGGTGTGAAATCTTAGGCCCACTCATCGTGTATCAGGTTTATGGCTGATTCAATGACCAATTAACCATTTTTTGGGTGATTTACCCTATGTGCATATGTTACATATTCACATTAAATTGATAGTATCTAGACATAGATATATTTCTAGGAAAACCACATAATCTCTATATTATTGAGACATCGGGAAGGTATCCAATACTTATAATCATTATTAGAGTTATCAATAAATTTATCTAAGATAATCACCATGATAACCAAACCTTCCCTCATATACCAACTATGTACTCCCAAGATAATCGTGCATAAATAATACATTGAATTAATGGTTTAAATAATACATTCCACAAACATTCACACAAACCAAGGACCAAAAGGTTTAGTGTCTTGGAGACTATCTATTTAAACATATTATTTTATAACACTTATGAACATTTCTTCATAACCATTTACCTCTATACCCTCCCCTAGACATCTCAAATGACATAATCATATTCATAACTAAGGGAATGGAAACATAAGCCGAGGTGAGCTAGAATGCTCAGTAAGGGAAACATGTCAACCTGTTGTAATAGTTATATCTTAAATATAAGGTAAAATAAGATTAAGTTAGTAATATCATATAAAAATATCATGATATCATAATTGAAGAAAGCCTTGATTTATCAATAGGGATCATGGGATAGGAACATAATACCAAAGAAAGGTCATAAAAATGGCTTGGAAACATATAATGAATATGAAATCAATGTATAAGAAAATGGAATATATTTATAACATGTAAAATCATCAAAATTTGGAATATTTTGAAAATATGGCACATTTTAGTGAAGTAGTGGAACAAACATAAGTATATGAAAACATTGTGAAAAATCCAAGGATGTCCACCATTTAATTTTGAACAAAAATCAAAGTATTTATACCCTTTGGTTTTGTGAAAAAATATAATTATGTCAACATATAATTATATAAGGAGATATAAAATCATAAAAAATACATTGGAGGGTGATATAGAACCCACCCATAATCATCCATACATATAAGATCCATTTAAAATCAAATCATTTATCTTTATCATAAATAATCTATGGGAATAAAAATGGGTTTCATAACTTTTCCAAGTGGAATCTCATAAAAAACATGATCGTTCGATACCAAAAATAAGATCACCCCAAATGAGAATATTTCAGGTCATTTTTGAACCATTACTTTATTAGATAAGAATCTTTTTAAAATGAAATAGAAATCACCAAAAAGGTTTTTCTAAAAAAATGTTTCTTAATGTCATCTTAAAAACATGATTTTTGAGTCACATTTCAAATTTTTTTAAAAAAAATAAAGAGGAAACATATTAAAACATTTCATCGAAAATAAATTCCAATAATAATTCCTTGAAAATAAAAAAAACCATATGTTTAAATGTGATATTGAAGTTAAGAATATATGATCATTGAAAGAAAAAGACTTTTATGTATTTGAAAATGCCTTTATTAAAAACCCACATCGCTAAAAGGAAAAAAACTGGTTTTAAAATTAAGGAAAATATAAATATAATTGGATATAAAAATGATTTGATTTTCTACTCAGTAAATGAGAACATTTTTGGAAAGTAAAGATATTTATATTGAGGGGAAATTCCATTAAAAGTGATGGGAATTATTCTTAGAAAAATTATATTTCCGCAAAAAAAAATAGATTCATAAAGGAAGAATACTTTGGTGTGAAACATGATTTCCCAAAAAAATAATATATAAATAAAATATAAAATTATCATAGGTTATATACAATTATACTTTAAAGGGTTTTATACGAATAGAATTGATTATGACCTTAGGAAAGGATTTGAGTCACAAAACCCCTTACCTTTACTCTCACTTAGTCAAATATGATCTAACCACATGTATCAAAAAAATAACTATCACAAACACATATTTTAGTTCCTTATACATTTATATAACCATTTATAAAATTCCTTTATAAATATTCAATACGTGTATATTAGTTAGTTGTCATCTATTTTCAAAATCAAGTATGAGAAATCTTCATTGTTTTGAACTAGTTTTGTAATGGAGGTGTTGTTGTTCATTATTATCTCAAATTTTATCATAATATATGATAAAAGGTACTATAATAGATTTTTTAAAATAATTTATAAATTTATAATTTCATTTATTAAGTGATTTGGTAACATTTTTTGATGAGAAAAATAAATAGCAGATCATTTTTGTTAGTTTAACGAATAAAAGGTGATATATTAATAACATCATTAGATATTAATATTATAAATCCATAATCATTTAGAAAAAATTAATAAATTATTATTACATTTTGTTACCAGAATATAACATTATTTAATCATCCATGACATAAACATTAAAACATCACTCATGTAGGTGGTAAAAATGATGAAGTGTCTAGTAGGATCAGTTTCCTCTACTAAGATGGGGGTTGAATCAATGGAGGGTAGATTTTTTAATATATTTAAAACAAAATAAACCTATTTTAATTCTTAGAGTATTATGGGAAAACACATAATCATAATATCCCCCACAATCTCCATAAATGTGGTCAACAACCGCATCTCCATCGTGGCTTCAGAAACTGAAGCCTATGATTATAGAGGCATTCAGAATTGTCCATATAATATTATAGTAAAATCCCATCATAATGATTTAACTATTAAAACCTATATAAAATAAATTTTCATGTATTTAATACTTTTAATCGGCTACATGGAGAATAAATGGCTATATAACAAATTGGCTATGTGGTTCTCAATCAGTTACATAGCTAATCGACTACATGAATTCTCAATCGACTGTGTTGCAAATCAGCTAAGTGAATTCTTCTTAATATTCCTATGTAGCAATCTAATATGTGAAAAATTTGTCTATGTAAAAACTCAAATCATCTACATCAATTATTTGGCTATGTGATACATTCAGAGACATGGTTGAATCAGTTACGTTATTTTCTTACGTAGCTGAAAACTATTATATGAATAACCTATATAAATTTAACCTTCACCAATTTGGCTAAATTGATCCAGAAATCCCTAAAACTCAAATAGAAATATTTTAGATAACCTTCATCCCAAATAAAAAACACTTGATTACATCATGAAAATTGATTCCATGATTTATAATTCCATACAATTCAAATCAAGGAACATTATAATTATGAGTTCCTCAGGTAAGGTTTTCAACAAATATAGCAACCAAAACTCACCAAGAACCATGGGATCTTCAATATTTCTCAACAAAAGCCATAAATCCATGGTTTTATTCAATATACCCATTTGTATTGGTTAAAAATCAATTATAAACCCCCTGACTTTCCACACATAAACAAACACTTGGTTCTTAAAGAAAAAAACCATTTCAATATCACCTTGGAGAATTATTGAATATCATTACTTAAACTCCACTGGGTTGTTGCCTTCATCACCACCGACAATACCACTAGGTAATTGTATTCCTCACTAACTTCATCATTATTTCATTTTTTGATTTATCATCGTTGAGCTAACATCTCTAGTATCATCGGATTAATAAACTTCCTTTGTAACTTACAATAACCCTTCATCATGGACTTATCTCCCCATTTGAAAACATAATCCAAAATACCATGGGGTATCTAAAAGCAATAAATGATCAATAATATAGGTAATAATAAACATTAAATTTTAATCTTAACTCTAAGAACCTTTCATGTGGTATAACTTTTAGGTGGATTTATGCAAGTTGTTATTTTGTGAAAATATATATGAGTTTGATTTAAACTAAAGCCATATAATATTTTATAAAATGATATTTAATTTCCATATTTTTATAATGATATTGTTGAAATGTATTTTCTTTAAATATCAATATCACTTCTATTATCACATAGAATCTTCAACAGTCTCTGAATATCAACCCTCAAATCTACAAGATAAACTTGCATCTACAAAGCCTATGTAACTGAATTAGTATCCACCACATACTCTGACTCAACTGCACTTAGGATCACTAAAATTTTATTCTTATTGTTCCAATAGACACAATAATCACCAACAAATAACACACCAACTAATGTGGATATAAGATCCATATTGTCACCATCTTAATCTATATCAGTGTATGAAAGAAAATCTTGATCCTAATTACACATGTATAGCAGCCCATGATTCATTGTGCCTTTTAAATATCTAAAAATTCTTTTAATTTCAAGAATTTGTGACTTCATCTGTTCAATTTGATACCTTTCACACAGATTCTCCACATGGACAATATCTAGTCCAAACACTTTGAGATACTATAGTCTACAAATCATACTTTTAAAAATATTTTGATCAACCTTGTTTCCTTGTTCATATTTTCTCAACTTTTTGCAAACAAATATGGGAGTAGACATCTCTCTTTATTACTTCATTACTAACTTTCTCAAAAAATATCTGGCATATTTTTATTGTGAAATGAAGATAAGATCTATGTTCTACTCAATCTATAAGCCCAAAAAATAATTTAGTTCCCCCAATATAAACACCTCAAATTTATTTTTAATATCTATATAAAATTACCCACACAATAAACAATTATTATCGTAAAAAAATTTCATCTACATATACTATCAACACCATTTCTTTTGTGCAATCCTTCTTCAAGTACAAGTTGGTGTCAACAGTGCCTTTGGAAAACCCTATTTTTCTAAAACAATCATAAATTTTAGAATACCTATCCCTTGGAGTATGTTTTATGAAAAAAAAATTCTTCTTCAATATATAAACCATTATTCCATCATTATCAATAAAGAAAGATTCTAGTTGTTCAATAAATACTTCTTCATCAAGGTCACTATTTAGAAATGTAGAATTTACATCCATTTGATAAACTTTGTGATGGTTATGAGTTGTTACTATCAAGAAAATACTTATTGTATCAAGTCTGAAAACCAAAAAAAATATCTTCAAAGTATATTATTCCATTTTTTGAATAGCCTTTTAAAACAATTATAGCCTTGTTTTGTATGACTTCACCTTTATTTTTAATTTTATTCCTAAAAACACATTTTTTACCAATCAAGTTTTTAGTTTTTAGTATGGGAACAAGTTACCATGTAGTGTTGTTATCAATTTGACAGAGTTATTCATTCATATATCTTAACCATTCAACAAGCTCAATAGTGTTGGCCACTATTCTAAGTTCAACCTATGATACAAGAGTTATTTTATTTTCAAATATTAGTATCCTTTCGGTATGAACTAGTGCATTGTGATTCACAATGATATTCATAGTGTATACATGATTCTTTACTCTTTGAAAATAATTTATGTTACCACTAGAACCTTATTCATAATCACTAAAAAATTTGGGTAAGCAACAACTTTTTTCAGTCTAATTTCAATAACTTTTTCATCCATTTAATCATAAATATACTCATTATTTTTTATGAGATACTAAAAATCTTCTTGAATATATTGACACATTTTCCCATATTTTAATCAATTTTTAAATCAGAACATTCAAAAAAATTATATAATCTCTTATTACAGTATCTATATCCATTCCCAATATATAAATAGCCCATAAATACTCTATTGTCATAATCTTCTTCATACATTACCAACTTGGTTCATTCGATTTAAATATTAAAGGGAATACTAAATACCTTGAAATGTGTTTCTATAGGATTCTTTTGGTACCACATATCATAGGGTGTAGCATTTATTTCATGTCTCAAGAGGAATATATTCTAAATATGCACCATAGTACACACCAATTCTCTATATATGTATTTTTAAACATCATTCTCTGCCAAAATATTTCTACACATTACCGTAATGCTCATACTCTTCCTTTTTTAAACACCATTTGGTTGTGGTATAGGGTGTTCTATACGGATTCTTGATTCCATTTTTTCTATGATAAGTTTCAAATGAATCACTATTGTATTTTTTTACCATTATTAGATCATAGTTTTTTGATACACAAACCAAGATCCTATTTAGTCGACCTTCTGTACATTTTGAACATCCTAACTGCCTCAGACTTGTTCTTGATGAAAATAACGTTATTCATTTTATTGAATTAATCTATTAAATTAATTAAATAAATATCACCTTGGTTATACTTATCTCCCATGGGTCCATAAAGATCTATATGGACTAATTCCAATGGTCCTGTGGAAGTAATATCAACCTTCTTATGAGCCTTCTAAGTTATCTTTCCCTTTTGATATGTTCTATGGATTCGATATTGATCTCTCTTCATATTAGGTAAATATATTACCACTTTATGTTTCACAATATTACTTATAATTCTTTGGACAAGATTCCCAATTATTATATTCCATGACATGTTCTCATATTTCATGCTCAAGTAACATGTATTAGAAGGATCACAAATCAAGAAACAATTTCCATTAGCTCTACTGCCTTGATAAATATTTCTTCCATCACTTTTAATTTTAATGATGTATGTATTTATTTTTAATTTCACCTCATTTCCATTATGAAAAAGTTTTATAATACTGAACAAGTTGTGTTTTATACCTTCAACATAAATAACTTCATATGATTTCAAGTTTTTATTCTCAATATGAGTTGTGATGATACCTTTGATTTTCAAGGATGATTTATTAACAGATTTTACTTCACCTACTTCATGTTTCCAAATGTTATTCATAATTTTAGCATCACTAGTCATGTTAGAGGAATACCCATTATCATGTATCTATGCATTTGTCTTCTTTCTTGCTTTAAAATAATATTCTTCCAAGCATGAATTTTCTTCATTACACACTTGAACTACTTTATCTTTATCTTTGAGAGGGTACTGACCATGTAAGCTTTTCATGTATTTTTCTACTCTATGTTCCTTTGGATCACACCTTCCACATATCTCTTCAAGGTAATCAAACATGTTTTGTGTTATCAACTATAACTACTTTCTATTTATGTATGATTTCTTTCAGAATATTATTTCTTCTCATTAAAACTATTCCAACTGACTTATTTCCTTCTCCTAGGTAAATACATGTTATAACAACTTGTATATGATTTTTGTACAGACATCCCATAGTTACAGAAATAACACTGAAATATGAATTTTATATACAAACCAAATTTGTATCTATAAGTTTTCTATCTAGATTTTGACATTAAATGAACTACTTAGGTCTGATTTTGTCTTTGATTTGTAATAGAAGCTTCACTAAATATTCTTATTTCATCAAGTACTCTTATAGAAAATTTCTATCTATTTTTCTTAGTCCATATTTTCAAAAATATATTTAAACCTACATTGTTAATGTGAATAGTTTTGGTATTATATTTTCTAGATTTGGACTTTACCAAAAATATATATCAACATCTTTGGAGGATTCTCCCTTGATTTAAAAAGATCTTTTGAAGTCCTTATTGATCTTTTTCAAGTTTTTATAATATTTAATAAATTTTTATTATGTAATTTATAAATATTTATCCATCAAAGAGTGTTTTTCCATATTATCCTTGATGGTCTTCTTATATTTTGCAGCTTTCAACCTGATATTTTTAGTTTCTTTTATAAGAGTTTTATACCTTTTAGATTCTTAACTTTTTTCATTAACCATTTTCTTGTTCTCCTTTACCAAAATATTATTCTATTTCTTGAGTATGGTATTTTTCTCAATACATTTCTCAATTTCATAATAGATAATTTATTCATAATCTTTTGGTTCTAAGTCATATTTAACACCAGTAGATTAATCAACAGTTGTTTCAACATGAGCCAATTTTTTTAAAAAATTATCTTGTGTTTCTTTATCAAAGTAATTGCACGATATAAGATCTTTTTACACATATTTTCTCATCAAATTTATTATTATTTTTCTTTTAAATATCTTCATAATTAAACCAAATTTTGAAGCTTCATTAAAAAAATTATATACCCTTTTCCTTGAGTATTTTTATCATTTTAAGATTCATAATCTGCTCCTTTATTCTTTGTAAAATTAATTGCATAGTATCCAAGTCCATTGAATTTATAAAATCTACCAGATAATGTACCTTTTTATCACTTTTCCATTTCTGAAACCATTAATAAATTAATGAAATAACTCTTTGATATTCTTCTTCATTCTTAGAATCACTTGATTCAACAGCATCTTCATCATTGAAAATTTTTATATTCCCCAAGGCTTCAAAAGCCATATATTAGTTAGATTTATTTTTAAATGATTGAATTTTTCACATTTCATAAGAAATTAAAATATTATGTAACTCATCAAGATAAATTTAACCTCTCATAAATTCTATGTAATTTTTTAAAATTATATAAAATTATTCTAAGACCACACGCTTTGACTACACGTGATTTCGATGCCCGGTGAGCCCAAAATGGAATTTTGAACTTTTTTTAAGGAATGTTTAGTAAACGTGTGAGAATTTTTTTCTAACTTTTGAACTGGTGCTTAGATCAAAAATCTGAGGGTATCGTTGAACTCGAAATGTTGAGATTATCCTTGAAATGACTTAACTTTGGCTGGCAAGGGTCGAGTAGAAAAGTTATTTATTGGACCTTTCGAGAAAAATAATAAAATAATTTAAAAGTATTATTTTATTTCTTTTCTTGTCATTGAGTGTCAGAAGGAGATGTTGTGTTGCAGCGAAGAGGCGATGATAAGGTTCATTAATGAGGCTCATTAATGGCCCATATCACGCAGCATAATGATGCAATAAAGTGTAACATTGATGTTGTTTCATAAATAAAACTATGTAATGATGTGACGTCGAATCATAACTGAAACATTGTGGTATGTTTTCCATTTGATTGTTTGAATATTTGGTGGGATGAGAATTAATTGACAAAGAACCTTCGATGAACCTATAATGAACTTCTTTCCCAATGAAGAATGATGAACTCCAGTGAGACTTTATCATCATCAACGTGCCTCGAAGAATGAAGATGGAAGCGATGTCAACATCTTGAAACCTTGAGGATGAATACTTCAGGATCGAATGTCAATGAGGTAGGGGTTTATTAATTCTAAGTATTTGATGATTTCTTCCTCGTTCCAGAAAATTAATGATGAACACGGATCAACCAACTAACAGGTTGATCCGTGAATTTCTCATTCTTGTGGGTTTATATTGTGTGGGGTTTTGATTTGGGGTTTTCAAGTTATGTGGTTATCATCATGTTTATCCCCATGATTAAACTCTAAAGCGGAGGGTGCAGGCCAACCCGAACAAGGCACCATCCCTCCACCATATTTGTTCTTGGTGTGTTCTTCAAATTTGATCGGTCAACTCGTTAGCAAGGAGAATTCAAAGACTTCTTGGTGATGGTGGCATCCTACGAAGTTTCTAGGCATAGACAACTCCAAAAACAGACCACCAAAGTAACTCTGGTGGCCCGGAAAAGGCACCGCCAGCGCGCCTGCGGCCGGCGGTGACTGTGGGTAGAGGGTGGCGTCGCGCCCTTCGACACACTATGGTGGAAAGAATCCACAACTGGATGGTCATAGAGGTGGGAGATGCGGCACCAGGCACCACATGGAGGGAAGGCCCACGTTTGGGCCGTTCGGGTGGTTGGCAAGCCGCATTCTGTCGACCGTGGTTGGAGGAGGCCCTGCATCTGCGGGGCCAGTGGTGGTCGGACATGGTGCGGCTACCGCGTCCCGGCTGGACGGCACACCAACGGCCGCCCTAGCAGTTGAACCTCGGGCTGGCGGGTTGTGCCCCCAGCCAGCGGGTCAGTCCCACACCAGTGGGTCAGACCTGCGCCCAACGGGTTGAGCCGGATGAGACCGAGTCACCAGGAGTCCCAGCAGGTTGGATCCTCAGCCAAACTAGGATGGGTCCAGCAAGGCCCATTGGGCCTGGCCCACTTTCCAGGCCAGACCAGACTGACCCCAACTCAAATAGGGTCAGGTCAAGGCCGTCTAATTGAACTGGGGTATGTGGGGTGCTCGGGCGAGGTTGGATGGGTCGGTCCGACCGGGTCGGACTAGGCCGAGACACAACTGGCCCCCTATTTACTAAAAAAACAGGTATCTTGCAAATTGCATGTCTAATTGATGTGTCGTCAGTGATATTGGGACCCTCACGATGGGGTGGTCCTTCTAAGATACTCTATGTGAGTTTTGAATGAAGTTGGCGTATGTCTGGTTTGGATCAGACTCGAATCAAACCAAACCCTTTTTACAAAAATTCCCATAACTTACAGACCGGGCGTCCGAACGGTGTGTCGTATGTTGCGTTGGAACATTTACGATGAGGTGGACCTTTGGGGTTACTCTATGTGGGAAATAATGGATGTTGAGGTGTGATCAAAGGATTGATGAGTGGATCCTACCATAATCAAGCGTGCTAAGTGTGGGAATCCAGTGGTTGGCTGTGAGGTGAAGAATGAATAATGATCTTGTGTGGGTCAGCACAAGAGATCATGTGGGTCAGCACCTAGAGATCATGTGTGGGTTAACATCGAGTGATCCTCTGTGGGTCATCACCTAGGTGTTCTGTGTGGGTCAGCACCCAACGACCATGTTTGGATCAACAACAAATCCTCTCAAGAGAATAAGATGATCTAACTCTATGAATAATCATCCTTACTTTTGTACTTAAGTTATACCTGGTGTGAGCTGTGTTTTTTTTACTTTGTGATATGTGTTTGAGATCTTTCTTTGTGGTATTAACTCAGTGATATTTTTTCCTTTGTGGTGTTTTCCTTCATGGATTACTGAGAGACCTTCAGGGGTCTCGGGTCCCTACTGAGTATTGTTATACTCACCCCTACATGGGCTTCACCCACACCTATTGTGTCTTGTGAAGATGACGGACAACTTTTATTGGGACTTTGGAGAGCCAGGACTGGATGGTTCTCAGAGGTAAATCAATAGACTCGGTGAGCTGCAGTGACATTTGATAGAGATTTATACCTACCCTTTAGGTAGGATCCATAGTGGATGACCTCCGGAGCTTGTACTTCTTTTGTTGTACTTTCCTTTTAGTAGGGTTTGTATTCTGGATCCTTTACTTTTAGTCTACACACTTTTCTCTCAGTAGTGTTACCTTGTGGTGGTAGTACTACTTTCTTTTCTTTGTGGTTTTCTTTGTGCGGTATTCCCTATTTGTGTGTGTATAGTTTCAAAGGCAATCTCTTCCCTTTTTGGGATATGCCTTTCCAGTGCGAGTTATCTGCCCCTGACCTATGGAAGGCGAGCTTGGGGTAGTCACGGCACGTGCCCTTGGGGATGGGTCATGATAAGAAAGATCTTCTCTATCTTCAAGTGCAGAAATTTTGGGATCAAATATATCCAAAAAAATATCATCAATTTCTTCACAATTATAGAGTCATCTTGTTTTTCACCAAAGACTCAAATATTCCTCACAATTTTATTTACTAAAGTAAATAAATAATCTCTAGCACCCCAAAAATTTTATGGTATGTTTCTCTTAAATACATTCGAGTCATAGCATATATTTCATAAAGCACTGAGTTTCTTTGAAACAACACTTGGTTATTTAGGAGATAGTCATAGCATAGTCATTGAACTTAAATTTTCCACTTGTGTGTTTTAAATTTTGAAAATCTGACATACACGGTTGTGTTTAGGATGATATTTAGAGTCTGATAGAATTAACTTAATTTTTGAGAATAGTAACATAGCCTTGTGAATAGTAACCAACCCTTATGTATAGTAGCGTACCCTTATGAATAGTAACCTACCCTTATGAATAGTAACGTACCCTTATGAATAGTGATATGAATCTTATGAATGGTATCCACACCCATGAATGTATAAATAAATTTTGGCACCTTAAAATGAAGATGAATAGTTTAAGTGTTTATATTTTTCAATTAAATAATGATTTTAATTAAATATTAATATAATCATATTTAGAAAATTATTTTTGAAAAATGGACTTCATTTTTGGATTCTACACATCAAATATGGTTAGGGTGAATTTTTGGGATTTTTCTAAAATACTTGAATTTTTTATGAATAGTAAAATACGATAATTTATGATAAATGCTAAATAAGGGAATTATTGAGTCATTGATGATGATCTGTTGATGTAATCCCAATTGGTTCAAATTCACATGCATTTATTACTATTCTTGGTCATGGAATACTTATTGTTCCTTGTCTTGTGAAGAAATAATAAACTAATGATTAAAAAATTATGAAAACCCTCCTCTCCTCCACTATAACCCCCCCCCCCCCTCACTCCCTCTTCTCTTCACTCCTCTCAAGCTTTGTGCCCTGCCAATATTCTGCCCAAATCTCTCCCTAAGCTCCTCCCCCACATCCAAAATCCCATAGCCTCTTCAAAATACCAAAACCTCTCCCCTTAAGAGGTTCTCAAAGGAGGAAGTCTCAAGAGGTAAATTCCTCTTTCCAATTCCTTCTTTTATTTTAAGTTCTTGTCTTTTTTGTTTCTTTCCTTGCCTCCATTCACCCAAATAGTATGATAACTCTAGTAACATACATGTACTGTAATTTTTTTATGCTAATGGGATATTTAATTATCTTCTCTCCTTTCCCCACCATTTATTTGAAAGAAATTAAAGCACTATTTGAGATGTGCCAATTTAGCACATTCATGGACAACAGTTTATCAATTTATATTATTATCTTTAATTATGGTCATGAAACCATTTGTGTTATGATTGAACTGGGTTATTGTATATGTAATATATCCTATTTTTGGTTCTGTAATCCTTTATTACAAATGGTATTAAGTTATAAAGAAAAATATGTTCTTTGTAATAAAACCCACCAATTAACAAAAACAGTTATCACTATGGTTTTATATAATAATTTAACTTCACTAAAAGTAACCAAATTAAATTTAAAACCACATAATTTTATGGATGTTCAATAATAGAATATTACTTCAATTATGGACTACCAATTTCATCTTACATGTTTATCCAAACATGAATATAAGTGAATCGGTCGTTCAAACCAAGTAAACAAACGAGCTCGAACAATGAAAGTGAACCTCATAACCAATAAAAATGGTTATAAATGAACTTAAAATGATTATAATAAACTAATTAAATATATAATAGGTTATTTAATTATTAATTAATAAACCTAATTTGTTTATTCATGTCTTTTATAACAAGTGGAGAACACCAACAGATTTAAGGTAAGGGGTCCTCTCCCTCACTTTTGTTCAAGAATCTTCCCTTTGTTGTGCTCTTTTATTTTTAATACCTAATGATGGGGTATGTTTTCGCACCTACGCCATACTTCCCTTATGATATATAAATAATGGGATACACATTTACCTCTCACAAATCCCTTTCAAGAACACTCGTTACCATGCCAAAATGTTTGTAAGGGGTTTTTCTCATCTCACTTTTAATTTTGTGTGATTTCCATTATTTGCCTCTTATTTCTTATATGTGGTATAGGTGTACTGAAATTGGATATATATTATCATGACTCTATTTATATTCATGGTATTCTATGATTAATTTGGTATTTATTAACTTTTGGTCACACGACTCAATTGATTACAATGTGGTAACGAGCTTTGTCTCAATTTTCACTTCATTATGACTTGCTTAGTATTTTGCACCTACTCTTTCTTATGTGGTGTACCTACTGCCCATTTGAGATAACTTTTCAATTGAAATTATATTCCATTTAAATTTCCATATTCTCATTTCATGGATATGATTATTTTTTAAGTTGTATACCATTTTACATACGATATTTATTTTGAATGTTGTTTTGACTGTGGAAATATTGATGAATCTATATCCTCTATTCTACAGGGATAATGTAAAGTCATATTTCTCTTGTGTTTAATCTCTATATAAAGAATGATTTGGACATGAAGCGGTGGGTGGGGCCTAATACAGCCCCTCAATGCATCGGTAGGTCTCATGGGACAAATCAGTTGGTGACAAACCCTTCAAGTCTGTTTCTAAAAATCAGACGGGTTTCTACCCACAGAACTAAACCATTTTTAACAGTATTATGGTATCATGTTCCAAATATATGATGTCCAATTAATAATTATTCTCTTTATTCATTATCGGTTATTACTATCCATGATGTTTTCACTATGAAAAAATCTATGGATGCAGTTTCATTCTCATTTTATTAATGGCGTGAGTTTTTCATTTATTCACCATGCCATATTGATTATGTCAAATTGTTTACAATTCAGTTATTATTGATTCATTCTTTCAACATTTGTAACCCTTACTAATCATTAGAGTTCACCCCTTTCATTTATTTACCTTCAACAGGTTATAAAGATGAGATTATTTATTGATCTATGTGGATGTACATTTTGGTTTTTTTTATATATTGTATTTTGTAACCTTTTACAATGTAATTTGAGTTACGTCTATGTATCTAGTTTCTTCAAGACTACTAAACTGATTGTTCCTTCAGGATTTTCATTCCTTATAACCATGCCAATATCACAAGTAATTCACTAGCTACAGTCTATAGGGGTCTAGGTGTTACATAATCTACACATTTATCCTATATAATCTTTATGTCTTTAAAGTTTCTTCTCTATATCTGTATATTTATATCTTTGACTTTCACATTACTTTCATAACTTCTCTCCAACTTTTCATAGGTATATTTTTTAGTTTCTAGTCCCATAAATTTAGGATACACTTTCTCTAATAACAAAATGAGAATAAAATTTTTAACTTTTCCATCCACTTCCATTTCCTTTTTTTAGAAAATTTAATCTTACCATTATTTATGAATGGTGGAAATCCCACTATCAAAACATCATGAAATTCCAGTCCTGGAGATAAAATATATGGAAACAGTTTATTCTTCTATCTATGATAATTTTTGTCATAAAATTTTGGTACACCCATTATATTAACTAAATTTATATTATTCATGGCTCAAAGGATAATTTCTAGGATCCTACAGAGGGAACCTAGATATAATACCAATTAAAGTGCTTGGTAGGATTAGTTTTCTCCACTGAGAAGGCAGGGTTGAATCAATAGAGGATAGATTTTATAATTTATTTTAAACAAAATAAACCTTTGTGATTTATTTGATTATGATACACTCTAACAGAAAAACTCGTCCTCATATGATCATGCGGAAAATGGAAGGGCAAGGAATACATAGTTTTTACAAGGTTTAGATCCAATGAGGGATCATACTCCTTGTCTTGGATGGTTTTTCCCCTGAGCGAAGATTATTTTCAATATATATCCAAGTGAAATGCTCTTACGAGAATTCATGCGACATCCCAACACATACGTTAGGTGTCACACCCAACATTATAGCTTCATGATTCTGTACAAAATATGATCACAAAGAGGAATAATATCACCAAATAAACTAGGTTTCTTTAGTAATAAAAGATGAATAACCACTTCCATAGCCCACCAAAAATATGCAAGAAATAATTTCCCATAATTTAGCCTTGAAATTTGATCCACAAATATTATCAGACTCAAATATGATCACTTGAAGACATAAGTTTTACCATATGTTGATCACTGAAGAACCAACCTTATCTTTAGACTACCCTTATCTCCTTTTTATATTGCCACTCCTCCTAAATTTTTTTCCTATTTTAATTGTTATAATGGAGAAAAGCATGCAATTATAATATCCCCATGATCTCTATAATTATGGTCAATAACAACATCTCCATCATGGATTAGGAAACTGAATCTTGTGATTATAGAGGCATTCAAAACCATCTATGCAACATCGTAATAAAATCACCTTAGAACACTTTAACTCTAAAAATATATAGAAAATAAATATGTATGCAGAGAAGAATCTGACTTGGCTATGTAACAAATTGGCTACATGATTCTCAATCAGTTACGTAACTAATCGTCTATGTGAATTCTTAATCGGATCTATAGAAAATAGACTACGTGATTTTTTCTTGAAATGCCTACGAAGAAATTTGATATGTGAAAATTTTGGCTATGTGAATACCCAAATTGGCTACATCAATCATTTTCCTATGTGACACATTCAGTTTTTTGGTTGAACCAACTACATGATTTTTCTATATAGCTTAAAATGGCTATATGAATTTCCTCTGTGAATTTAAATTTCACAAATTTGGATACATGGATCCATAAAGAACTCAAACTCAAATAGAATTCTTTCAGAAAACATATATCCCTACTCAAGAACACTTTCATGTATCATGAAAATTTATTCCATGATTTATAATCCCTTAAAATTTAGATCAAGAATCATTAAAATTATGGGTTCCTTGGGTTTGGTCTTCAATAATAAAACAACCCAAACACACCAAGAACTATGGGATCTTTATGCTTTCTCAAACCAAGACACAAATCCATGGGGTTCTTCAATCTACCCATTTGTATTTATTAAAAAACAATTAGAAACCCCATGACTTTCAATACCTTAATAAAACACTTGGTTATTGAAGAAACAACACCTTTTCATCGTCTCCAAGGAGAATTATTAAAGACCAATACATAAACTCTAGTGGGTTACTACCTTCACCACCACCATTGAGGAGAATTATTTAAATATTGCTACATCAACCCAACTAGGTAATTGTCTTCCTCACTACCTTCATCACAAGTTCCTTATGTGATTTATCATCACTTAGCGATCATATTTAGGACCATCATATTAAAAAAAACCCATGACTTACAATCCCCATTCATCATGTACTATCTCCACCTTTGGAAGCATAATACAAAGGACCATGGAGGATCTCAAAGAAAAAAATGATCAATAGTTTAGGGAAGACTAAACATAAAATTTTAGTCTTAACTAAGAACCTTTATAAATGCATAGATTTTGTAAAGATGTCTGGAAGATGTTCTTTTTTTAAAATATATATGGGTTTTATTTCACCTAAAACCACCTTATCTTTGATAAAATGATATTGAATTTCAATATGATTAGATAGAGTATTGAATTGGATTTTTTGAAATATTATTTTCGCTCTAATTATCATATAGAATCTTCAACAGTCTCTAAATATCAACCCTCAAATATGTTATCTAAAATTAAATTCAAAAAACCTATGTAACTAAAATTGTAACTTCCACATACTTTGACTTAGTAGTAATCAAGGTCATTAAACTTTCCATATTAATATACCAACTGACACAATCCTCACCAATAAAGAATACACCACCTAATTTGGATCTATGATCTGTATATTCGCATGCCTAATCTACATCTTTATATGAAACAAATATAGATCCACACTACACCTACCTAAAAACCCATAATTCATCATGACTTTTTCATATCTCAAAATTATTTTAAATTTAAATCATGTGGGACTCCATCTATTCACTTTGATACCTTGCACATAGATTAACTACATAGGAAATGTCTATTCTGGATATTTTGAGATACAATAGGCTACCAATCATACTTTTGAAAATATTCTGATCAGTATTTCATTTTATTCATATTTTCTCAACTTCATGCAAATAAATATGGGTGTATAAATATATTTTGAGTCTTTTATTAAAAACATTCTCAAAAAAATATCTGGCATATTTTTCATGCAAAATGAAGATATGATATGAGTTATTCCCAATCTATAAGCCCAAAAATAGTTTAGTTCCACTGGTATAGAATTATCAAACTAGATTTTTCATCTCTATATAAAATTACCCACACAATAAACTATTATTACTAGAAAAAATTTTACCATCCACATATACTATCACCACCAGTGTTCCTGATAAATAATTATTTAAGTACAAGTTTCTATTAACAGTGCCTTTGGAAAACGACCTTTTTCTCAAAAAAACATCAAGTTTAGAATACTGATCCCATGTATCCTATTTTAATCCATACAATACCTTATTCAATATTCAAAAAATTCTTCCATAATTTCCAAGAATGAAACTTTATGGTTGTTCAATATAGAATTCTTCGTCAATTTCACCATTTAGAAATGTAGAATTTTCATTAAATTGATAAACTTTGTAATTATTATAAGTTTTCAATACCAAGAACATCCTTATTATATAAAAACATGGAACTGGATAAAAAGTATCTTCAAAGTATATTACTTCTATTTTTTAATATCATTTGTAAAAAAATATATGTGTTCTCTAAGACTTCACCTTTCTCATTTGTTTTGTTCCTAAAAACCCATTTTTTGCCTATCAAAATTTTAGTTTTTAATCTGGGAACAAGTTTTCAATCTGGGAATAAGTTATCATATAGTTTTCTTCTCAATTTTATTGAGTTATTAATTCATATATTTTACCCATTCATCATTTCTAGCAGCCACAACCACTATTATAGGTTCAACTTGTGATACAAGAGCTGGTATATTTTCACATCATAATCTTCTTCTAGTCTGGACTGGTTCATTCTAATTTCTAATGATATTATGAGTGTCTATGGGTTTATTTAATCTAAGAAACTAATTTATGTTACCTCCAATACCTTCTTCATCATAACTAAAATATTATGAGTTATCATCAATTTTTTCTAGTCTGATTTTAGCAACTTTTCCATCCATTTCTTTAAAAATCTGCTCATTGTTTTCTATGAGATACTCAAAATATGCTTGAATTTTATGGCCCATTTTTTCACATATTTTCATCAATTTTTATATTTGATCACTAAAAAATTTTATTTAATCTCTTATTCCATAATATTTATTCATTCCCACTATATAAATAACCCATAAAGACTCTTTCATTAGCCTTTTAATCAGACTCTCCCAAACTGCTTCCTTTGATTTTAATATAACAAGAATCTCCAAATACCATGGAATATTTAACTATAGGATTATTTTAGTACCACATATCATAGATAGTATCATGTTTTTTGGGTCTCAATAGACATCTATTATGAATATTCACCATAGTAATCACTTCATCTCTCTAGAAGTATTATGAAACATCATTATCAGCCAACATTGTTTTCCCATTTCCAAAATTCTCATATTCTTACTCTCTATAACACCATTATATTTTGGTGTATAGGGTGTTCTATATTAATTCTTGATTCATGTTTACTAAGATAAGTTTCAAATACATAACTCATGTATTATTTCCCATTATCATATCTCAGTTTTTTTATACACAAACCAAGATCATTATCAACCTTCCTTCTATACATTTTGAATATCCTAATAGCCTCAGACTTTTACTTGATGAAAAAAAATTATTCATTCGAGTGATGTCATCTATAAAATTAATTAAATAAGTATCACCTCATATATAATTATATCTAATGGGTATACAAATACATGTTTAGACAAATTCCAATGGTCTTATGGAAGTAATATCCACCTTCTTGTGAGTCATGTGAGTTATCTTTCTATTTTTACATGTTACGTAGTTTCCATATTGATGTCTATTCTTCTTGAGTAAATATATTACCACTTCATGTTTCACAATATTACTTAGTCTTATTTTTCCAAGATTCCCAATTCTTATTTTCCATAACACATTCACATCTTTCATGCTCAAGTAACATGTACTGGAAGGATCACTAATTAAGAATAAATTTACAATAGTTCTACTACCTTGAAAATTAATTCTTCCATTACTTGTAATTTTAATGATGTATGTATTTATTTTAAATAATAAATCATTACCATTATCAAAAAGTTGGATAACACTTAACAAGTTATGTTTTATCCCTTTAATATAAATAACATCATCTAATTTAAAATTATTTTTATCAATATGAGTTAAACCAGTACATTTTATTTCCAAGGAATATTCATTAGAAAATTTTATTGCATTTCATTCTTGTTTTTCAATGTTATTATGGATTTTAGTATCACTAGTCATGTGGGAGGAACACCCACTATCAAGTATTCATGCATTTTTATTTTTTTCTTTCTTTAAAAGAAACTTCTTCCAAGCATGACTTGTCTTCATTACACACTTGAATTATTTTCCATTTATCTTTGAGTGGTGACTAACCAGATAATATTTTCCTGAATTTATCTACTCTATGTACCTTTTTTATCACACATTTCACATAGATATTCAAATAAATTAAATCTTTTTTGTGTCGAAAATTGTAGTTAGTTTTCATTATTGTATGACATCTTTCATATTCTTTATTGTTCTCATTAGAACTGATCCCTTGACTTATTTACTTATCCCAGGTAAAAACATGTTATAGAAAAACATATATGCATTGTATATAAACATTATATAGTTCTAGAACTAACCCCAAAATATGAATTTTCTTGAAGACCCATAGTTGTATCTAGAATTTTTCTATCCATATTTTAACATCTAGTGAACTAGTTGGGTCTGATTTCATATCTAATTTGGTATAAAAGTTTCATTAAATATTATTCTTTAATTATGTAATCTTGTATAAAATTTATCTCCATTTTTCTTATTCCATATCTAAATTGAAATAATATTTAAGCTTACGTGCTTAGTGTCAATAGATTTGGAAATATATTTTATAGATGAGGAATTTAAAATAATTTTTTCAAAATCTTTATAAGATTATCCCTTGAATTCAATGGAGCTTTTGAATTTATTCTTGATATTTTTTAGTTTTTTCTAAACATCAATACATTTTGATTTTGTCATTGATAATTTTTCATCCTTAAAAGAGATTTTTTATTCAATATTTTTGATGATATTCTCATATTTTTTAGCTTTCAAACTGATATTTTTAGTTTCTTTTAAAAGATATTCCTCCCTTTTATCTTTATTACCTTTTTCATGAACTAGTTTCTTATTCCAATTTATCAAAATATTATTATATTTCTTGATCATAGTGTTTTTATCAATAAATTTCTCATGTTAATATTGGAGCATATATTTATAATCTTTTTGTTTTGAGTTATCTTCATAATAAGTATATGAATCAATAATTTTTTGAACATGAGCCTTAAAATTTGTAAATATATCTTTTCTTTCATCATGAGTGTCATTGTAAAAGATAGGATCAGTTTCCTCTTCTTTTCTCATCAAATTTATTCTTTTTGGTACATTGAAATCTATTATTACTTCCACCATCCTTTGAAGATTCTTTAGAATATTGTCTCCACTTATTTTATTTAGTCTTTTCATAATTTTCATATTCATAATATACTCCTTTATTATTTGGAAAATTAATTACATAGTGTCCAAAACCATGATATTTATAACTTATACCAGATAATGTACCTTTATTTGTGATTTCCCATTATGAAACATTTTAGAAATGAATGAAATAACTCTTTGGTATTATTATTCATTCTCAGAATCACTTATGTCAACAACATATTCATCATTAAAAGTTTTCATAATACTCATGGCTTTTAAATTCATCTCTTCTTTCACTTTATTATTGAATACTAGATTTTTTTATTTAATAATTAATGATAATATTACAAAACTCATCAATAGTAAGATATTATCTATATTATAGTACTGAAATTTTGGGATCAAATATCTCAAAAAAAATCTCATCAATTTGTTCACAATTATAGAATCATTATGTTTCTCACCAAAGATTCAAATATTTCTCACAATTTCATTTACCTGAGTAAATAAATCATCAACATATTTATCCTTTTTTATTTTGATGTCTTTAAATTTTCTTATCCATTTGTGTATCTTTGCCTCTTTGATTTCACATTGCCTTCATAACTGCTCTCTAACTTTTCGTAGATCTCATTTTTAGTTTTTAGTCCTATAACATTAGTATATACTTTCTTTGATAATGATTTGAGAATATAATTTTGTGCTATTATATCTAATTTCATATTCTTTTTGTTTGAAAATATCATCAGACCATAATTTATGAATGGTGGAAAACCCATTTTTACTGCATCATGAACTCCCAGATCTATATATAAAAGAAATGTAAAAATTTTATTATTCCATCTATGATAATTGTTTCCATAAAATATTGGTACACATATACTGTTAAGTGAAATGATATTATACATAGATCAAAGGATAATTTCTTGGATCCTATAGAGGGAACCTAGCTCTGACACTAATTCAAGTGCCTGGTAGGATTGGTTTTCTCCACATAGAATGGGGGTTGAATCCCTGGAAGTAATTTTTTACAATTTATTTTAAACAAAATAAACCTATGAGAATTGTTAGAGTATGATCCAAAAAAATATAAAAACTCAACCTTAGATGATCATGTAGAAAATGAAAGAGCAAGTAATATATAGTATTTATATTGTTTGGATCCAATAAGGATTATACTCCTTATCATGATAGGTTATTACCCAAACCATGGATTCTATTCACTATATCCCCAAGTGAAATCCTCTTATAGGAATTTTTGAAACATCCCACCACACATGTCAGGAGTCCCACCCAACATCACAGCTTCACACTTTAGTAAAAAATCAGATTTCAAAAAATAAATAAGATCACCTAATAAACAAAGTTTCTTCGGTAGAAGAACATGAATATCCACTTACATGAGCCTCTAACAATATGCAAGAAAGAATTTCCCATATTAAAATCTTGAAATACATACACAAATATTAACATACTCAAATATGAACTCTTTAAGACATGAGCCTCATCAAATGACGATCGCTGAAGTACCAACCTCAACTTAGGACTACCCTTCTATCTATTATTACATGTGCTCCCAACCAAAATTTTGTTCAGTGTTAATTTATATGAAAAATAAAAAATCATAATAATAATATCACCATAGTCTCCATAAATTTGGCCAAAAATTTCTGCTCCATCATAGATTTATAAACTACAGCCTATGATTATGGAGGTGTTCAGAACCATCCATGAAATATCATAATAAAGTTACTTCATAACTCTTCGATTATGAATACCTATTGAAAATTAATTTGTATGTAGTGAAGATGTTGAATCAGCTACATGGAGAAAAATGGCTACGTAAAAAAAATTATGTGATTCTCAATAGGCTATACAACAAATAGGCTATGTGAATTCTTCTAAAACTCCCACGTAATAATAGGATACATAAAACCTTTGGCTATGTGAATACTTTGATCTATGATGTTGATGATTAGGCTATTTAATTCATTCAGTTACATGGATAAATCAGCTACATGATTTTCCTACATAGCTTAAAATAACTATGTGAATCGCCTATGTTTTTTTTACCTTCACCAATTCAACTACGTGGATCTAGAAATCACTCAAAATCAAATAGAAATATATCATTCAACTTCCATAACTACTAAAAAACACATAATTTCTTCCTGAAAATTTCTTTCATCATTTATAATTCCATAAAATTTAGATCAAGCAATGTTAATATTATGAATTCCCTAGGAATGGTTCGACCCAAAAAAGAGTTTGTAATAATGATTGAACAAGTAAGAGAACATTATTATATAATGTTAATAAAACTATTGAAAACTATTTAAAATCTCCTTAGTATTATATATATTCCTTCAATTCATTCTTAGAACCATCCAGGATGGGTGTTTATGATAAATGAAATTTATTGTTTATGGAGGTAGTAGTCCGCAAAAACACATGATTAACGACGTCATTTTTCAATGAATAAACATAATTATGGTATATGAAAAATGATCATTTCAAAATTGTATTTGTTATATTAAAACCCTATTTATTCATCAAATCTATCCTTGATATAGTCCTTGAGATGTGGTGATGGAAATAAAATTGCATCGCATCGTGAAGGATGTGATCGTATATACACTTGATCGAGGTTATTTTGTTTTATTAGTGGATGAAAAGGACTGAATATTTTATTTATAATTAATATAATGAAATTTGAGTATAATTATGATACTTATTTAATTATATTATCAAGGTTCTAAATGATTTTATGAAAGTGTAGAATAAAATAAAAGACTAAGAGAAGGAAACACTTGCATTGGAAGCATGAATTTTCTCTTAGAGAACTCCTTGGAAGTGAAAGCCTTAAGAAAATTTAACGTAACCAAAATATAATTTAGGTGAGAAATGATTCTATTAGTATAAAAATGGAATAGTTTCAAATTTTAATTCTAATTTCATGTATAACTTTGAAAGGGTGTGAGTGGGATCCTTTTAAAAGAGAAGAAAATGTATCTTTTGGAAACACATATCACTTTTTAAAAATGATATAATAATCTTCATGGATCAATAGATAAAAAGTGGAAAAGAGTTGTGGTGGGATAATATAAGGTTTAAAATCCTCTCATAAATTCATTTTGAGACACGGTAAGAGTGATTTAAGGATTTTTTTTACTTCTATCATTTTTACCAAATTAACTTTCACCTTGGTAATTAATTTTTAACCTTAGTAATTAAAATTAATAAAAAAAATTAAGATTGTATACTTTTACATAATTTTAACATGAGGAATTCATATTTTAAAAACATTTTAACATATAAAATTTCTAAATGTATGAATAGATAATTTTTAAATAAACACAACTAATCAGGTAAAAAAAGTTTTTAGAAAAAACATGTTTTTAAGATTTAAATTTATATATAAGATATAATTATCTTAGATACTGATATTATTAAAATAAATTGTTTTATTATAAAAAAATAAAATTTATGAATCTTTCAAGGGAATCCAAAACATAATTTGACCTTCTAAACACTCGATTAGAGGAAAAGACCGAAAATATTTTTTTTATTAATGTAAAATTTTAATTTAGTTACAAAAAATATTGGAAATTAGATTAAAAGTTTAAATGATATTTTAAAATACCGAATTTTTTACCTTAAATTCATATATTATTACTTAATTTTTTTTTAATCTTCTAGGACAATCTTTTATAATGATAAGATCATAAAAATTTTAATTTTCATAAAAATCCTATTTTTCGACTAAAAATCAACCTTTTCATAAAAAATAATAAATTCATATTAAGTAAATTTTTATTTTAGAAATTCAAGAATAAATTTTATTTTATAAAATTTAAAATATAAAATTATAAAAAGAAATTAAAATAAAATACATAACACAAAGAAAATGGATTTTATTGAAAATAACTTTTTTCAATATTAACTCATATTAATTATTTTCCTTATAAATACTTAATGGTTTACCATATTTGTATTTATTATAAATTTATTAATAGTTTTCTATTAATATATTTTGTTTTTTTATTAGGTATGTAATGTAATGAAAGTTATTGAACACAATATCACTTTTACAAAGTCTATAATTTTAGGACATTTAACACATATTCCCTTCTGGGGTTCCATCCAAAAACCAATTGGTGATAGGAGGAGTAACACATCTAAGAATATATTTTATCCACCATTTCTTATAGTAACCATTTTTGTATTAGGTTTTCACACCCAAAACTCCTCCACTTAAACTAAATACCACACATCTGAGTCATCATTTCAATGATAATACATCTTATCTGAATCATTTTACACTTACACCATTATTTCTCTCTTTAGCAGGGAATGATAACTAACCATTGTTATCAAGAATAATTTTGATATAAGGCACAAAAATGCATCCACATGATCCAACTTAATCCATAACTATCATTCTCAAACTGGTTTGGGTCCACCAATAAAATACCTAGGCTACACCATGGTTGTGATACCACTTTCTAGGATGGAATTCCTCCAGCACACATATTCTAGGCCTAAAAAATATCCCTTATGGGGTTCCATATTAAAACCAATTGGTTATAGAAGTATTATCCAATACAATATTTTATTCTAACCACCATTTTTTCATAATTTCACGTTGGGTTGGTTTTTTACACCCAGTAGTCCTCCCCATATTCACTCACATCCTCTCTAAGATTAGGGTCATCAACACTGATATCATTCATATTTCCCTCTTCTATACACCCATAAATGACATGTGCATCTGGATATTCCTTTCCCATGACATCTTCATCACCAATAATTACTCCACTTCCCTTGCATCCCTCTGGGTCTTCCTCTCTGGCACCACATTCATGTCACTCAACAGCTTTGTCATTAGTTCAGGAATTACTTGGATGATTCACTATATAATTGAGGGTAAGACCTTAAATGAACAAATTATATGACTTATCCTCACTATCACCATGATCCATGTCTTTGTGACTCATTCCATTGGTACACACTCTATATTCAGGGCCTTTGTGTTTGGCCTTGTCATCCCCAATAGTCCCCTCATGCTGGTGCTTATCAAAATGCTTGAGGGGTTCATCTCTGGCCTTCCTCTCCCTCTATTTATCACCATAAATATCTTCAATACCAATATCATCATGATAATGTGTAATAACACCTAGGGCATGGTGTTCCTTTTTACACTCCTCACCTGCATGGGTAAGTTTATCAGAACCCTACTCACCACTTTGTACTACAAAGAGTTATTCTAGGATAGCGTGACACTAAGACTACTTGTGAACATGAAAGGCCTCATAGAAATGATCATCTTATATGTAGGGAAGGATAAAAATTTAACGGTACTATATCTTAATAGATACTTTGAATACATGGAATTAGTATTAAACTAGTTGTTCCTTGAAGGTGTTTGATGATTAAAAATTTTCTATACTGGTGACCATCACCATGATAATGATGAAGATAACCACACTGGTCCTGATGACCATTTACCAGCCAGCGATGTAGTATATATAATACAAATTGAGGGTGATCCAGAGTTCAAAACCATATTTTGATCAATGGATACTGACATGTATTGACACTCCTCAAAATGTGTCGACCATCATCAACCTTCAAGGCTTACCACCTAATGAAAAAATCAACCACCTGCATCTATGTCCTCTACTTAGAGGGTTTTTTAATGGTTTTAAAAAAAATATTAAAAAAGGTTAGGGTTTTTAATATTTTTTAAAATGGGATCTAGGGAGAATAAACCCATTCATCTTCCACTTTATTCAAGAAACACATATTTGGGCATCGATTTCTTCATCCCTCAGTTAAAGTAGGCGTGAAAATGATTCATGTTTAATTATTTTTTTAAAAAAAAATATATTTTTTGTTATATATATATAAAAAAAAGTTAAACCACATTTAAAATAAAACTATTTTATTTGAAATTACCTAAATTAATTAAATTCAAAAATATAACTATAAACCCCACTTAGTCTTTTATTTTATAATTGAGTGTGGCTTGGTATCCCATATGGATTTTTAATGTGGGATTCTTGTTCCACTTTTTCCAATATTTTAGTATTGATTTTTAATAAAAATACATAAATAATTACAAATAATTAAGAGTATAATAGGTAATTCATAATAAAATTAATATAATTCGTAATTAACAATATAATTAGTACTATTAGTCAAAATAAGTCAAGTTCTAAGCACATTTATTAATGAAAATTAAAAATAAGGATCAGGGGAGTATGAGGTTATAAAATTAAAACTTTCCCTCAATATAAAATCCAAAAATTAAACTAAAAATGTTCAAAGAATAATATTATCAAAAAATTAAACCTAAGATTGAAGACTTGTATTGTGATGCCCCCCCCCCCCCCCGACGTCCATGACCATGAGGACGAAATCCTCATCTCCAATTTTTCACCCTTTTTTAACTACTATCTTGATCCTTAGATTCCCCTTCAATAACATTCATGATAAGAAGTGAAACTTCCCCAACATTATACACAATAGAAACATCTTCTTTAATATCATCCTTCACTTCAAGAGTGCCAGCCTTTGGGTTAAAAGAACTAATAACAGTCATCAATTGGTTCTAATCTTCCTTATGGACTTAAAAAGAATTCCTCAAGAATTTGATGGAAGGAAACTTTACATTAATTAGAGTTTTTTAGACTTCAAAGCTCCTTCCCTTAGAATATTTATAATAAGATACCATTAAAGGACTCACATCCTTAGATTTCTCCCTTTTATAAGTGATAACATGAGCACTTAGACGAGGGGTGACTTCCTTCTGAAACATAACATGTACAATCTCTATCTCAAAAGAAAGTGTCCCTAAATTAGGCATAGGGGTAGAATACTTATTGTCCAAGTTGGTACTAAAATCATTGTTGTGCACAATAGGTTGTATAATAGGTTTTTTATTTCCTGAAGTAACAACATGAGTAAGGGTAAAAGAGTCCCTATCATGGACTATCATTATTCCAAAATTAATTCATGAGACAAAAACTAGACAACTCATTTATAAATCCATAAAATTTTCATTAGTGTTAGTCCCATGATCCACTAGAGAATACACCATTTCCTATTACTACTATATTAGTGTTCTCACTGGACTACACATTTTATTGGCTTCCCCAATGATTTGATCATCCAAATTAATTTTTACATTAAGGGTTATCTTCACTTTCTAATTACCTAAATTTTCTTTAGTTTTTTTTATAATAGATTAGCATAATTCCTCTTCGATTATGTATCCTTTATTAGTATAGTTGAATGATTGGAAGAGGATTGTATTCCCTCATCAGATATACTAACATCAGTCACTAGTGAAGTCACTGCTTGGTTAAATTGGTGGTTCTCTATTAATATGTTCACTGCATTTACCTAATCCATCTTTTGTGGGTCACATTTAGGTTGCTCATTAACTACTAAACCACCATCATTTTAACCCAGATCCACCTTCCCCATGTTTCTTCACATCTTCTAATATTTATTAGTATCATTATTCTTAACAACTGATTTATTATCAGTGTAATTGTTTAAGTTTTACATCGTAGTTTTAACTTTATCATTGGAATTGAATTTTTTATGATTGGAACCCTAAAAAATGAACTTGTATTTCCTAGGTTTCAGTTTATTGAGTTGTACAGAAGAAATATAGAACACTTTAAGATATTTTTCCATTTCCTAGTCTATTCTTGACATAAATCCATCATATCTTACTTCATGTAAAGGTATGAGTAATCAAATTTGTTTTATTGTAAATTAGGTCCCTTTTGAGAAAAAACCAACTCTTAATTTCTAGTATATAACATTTTAGCTTCATACTTTTCTTATTTATTTATATCACATTCTTCCTAAACATGGTTTATTAGGTCCACATGAGATGTTTAACAAACCAACCTAGTTTAACCTACCACATCACCTAGGTTAGCCTTCCACAAGGTCCAAGGTGTATTCTTGATCACCCCAGGCTGGTGAAACGCACTAGAGTATCAATGTTAACTTAGTAGGAATTATTTAACACTTAAAATAAAATAAAACATTCAAAGGATTCTATATGGGGATCTGACATTACTTTCCCATAGATTGGAGGTCAACACTATCCATGACTAGGTAAAAAATAAAAATTATGACAAACATAGTATAAGTATTAACATAAAAATAATTCGTTATTAGAAATAAAATATAACCAAAAGAGACAAGGCATGAAATCACCTAAATAAAAATAAGTTGGAAAATATATCCATGTTTTTTGGGCTGATATAGACCAAATTTCCAAAATTGTAAAATAATAGGATCCCCAAAATGTTAAACCAAGCTATCTTATTATGGCCATTTCCCACCACTAAACTTATAACAAGGAAGATAAAGTAATCATCAAAACTCCCTTCTATGATAAAAATACTCATTAACCATTACCTTTTTTTAATAGAACCAAGTTTTTATATTTCCAAATGTATATTTAGAGTATGAGAAAAATCCCAATAGTATACCACCATGAATCTATGTATCACTTTTCAAAATTAAAACCAATGGTTCTAGTTTGAAAACCTAATTTTAAAAAACCTTTATTGAAAAACATATCATAAGTCATTTTGTTTTCATAAATAAAGCCATGTAATATGAAAAACAAGGAAATAAAACACACAAATCATAATTGAGGTCTTTCAATAATAATCATCACTATAGTATCCTAGCATAAATGAAACATGAAAAATAATAATGTCTCAATATGCTCAATGACATTTAAACATAGGGGAGATATGGCCTACAATATCTAGGTAACTAGGACCATTACAAGGAATATTTGCTAGTTTTTGTGATCCTAAAAAAGTAATATGGACTTAGGTATCTCGAGGACTCACCAAAAATGACCCCAAGATAGCTCATTCCTAAGGATAGGGAACCACCCACCCTATAACCATACATCCAAGGTCTTCTATGTGAAACCCAAAGTCACATCCACAAAAATTAGAATAGCCAACAACAATAAAAAAAGTTTCAATAAATTTATAATTTCAAAATCCATTTTTAGAATACAATCAAAACAAAGTTTCCTCATATGGAAATTTTAGCAACCACATTCAATTCATAAAAGTAATTTATTTTAATAAATTCATGTAAAACCTCATTTCTACTAACACTAACCCAATTCTTAATAAACCCACAAAAAACCTCAAAAAATAAATTCAGGCCTAATATATCCACAAAATCAAAGGAAAACTCAATAATAGAGGTGTTTAAAAAGAAATTTTGGATAAGTAGACACACCTACCTAAAAAGTGATAAAACATCATTGGCTTCACAAAATATCTTTAGGAGAAAATAATAGGGATCATCACTAAACTAACACCAAAATAATATCATAAAAACTCCCACCTAAACCCTAGGTTTAGACCTCTATAACCATTATGGTATGATATAAAACTCATAAGTGAAAGAACATGGAGGAATAAGAAATAAGAAGGTAAAAATAATAAAGAATCAAGGTTTACCTTGGATAAATCCATGAAAACCAAGGGGATCAAAAAATAAAGGGGAAGGAGATACATAGTAGGGATAGATGCCTATTCAAATGAGGGAGGAAAAATTATAGAGTTATAGGCTTAAAATCAAATAAGAAATAATTATGAATTATCATTTTTAACATAACAGGGTAGGCCACTTGGTTTAAATACATGATTTGAAAAAATGTGTGCCAACTATGTGGGGTACCCTTACACACAACCCTTCTATATATTTACCTAGAGACTTATATACTATTTTTCTAATCATATAGATAACATGCACAATAGATTTGGAATACCCTAACCACATTATCATGGTTTGGTGTGTAGTTACTACTAAACATGCACACTAGCCTTTTTTCCATGAATTTCAAGTTTTTAACAAAAAAATCATAGGAACTACAAAATGAATGAAATAAAATAAAAAAATTAAATAAATAATATATCAGTGACCCTAAATCTATCACAATATGAATTAAAAGTTAAATGTGCATTTAAACTAGAACTATTTTACTTAGAATTAGATCCAATTATCACATTAGCACTCGAATCACCTTCCTATTCTCGATTAATAAAATCCACATCAGCATATCTAAATATTTGTGCCTCTATACTAGAGCTATCTTTCTTGGAATTATATGACTGCCTTTGCCTCATGCATACTTCAACTGTATGGCCACTTATCCCACATTTTCCATGAACCAATTTCCTTCAACATTTTTCATGAGAATGACCAATAATCTAACATCCCATACAGAAACTAGGAACCTTTTCATATTAAAATGGTAAATCAAATTGGCAATCATCAGTATTTAATATGATGGTTTTGAGAAGGGGGGAGTTAAGGTCAACCTCCACTATTAAATGTGAAAATTTTCCAAACCTAGACCTTTTTTTTTCTTTTTCATTATTGATTGGTATACTATAGTGATACAAATTTCCCATAGGATATTCAGATGCCAAAAAAACTATCTCAACCCCTTATTTTAATCCAAAATGAGTAAACGAGTTCCTTTCATTTAGAGGATTAAAAGAGGGGCCCCAATTATAATTTCATAGAGTACCAGGCTTCAATTTGACAAAGTCTGAGCTCTATTCTTTAGATTTCAAGGCCTCATTATAGGTGAAAATTTGAAAATATCATTTTCCTAAGGATATAATTTTTAATGCAATTAACAATATAATTAATAATTAATAGTATAATTAAACATACTAGTAATTAATAATATAGTTATTAATAATTAATTGAGTAATTAATATAATTAATAACTATAGGTATAATTAATATATTTATTAATTAATAATATAATTAATAATTAATAATATAATTAATTTAATTATTAATACTTATTTAATTATTTAACATCATTAATAACTAATAATATAATAAATATAATTAATTATAATAATTAATAATATAATTAATAATAAATATAATTAAATATAATTATTAATAAATAATTATATAATTAATAATACAATTAACGATATAATTAATAATTAATAATTAATAATATATTTAATATATTATATATGTAAGAGTTCGGTTTTTCTAAATCCTTTATTGTGTGCTTTTTAGGATTTTGAGGTGTTGAGAGGGAGTTTAGAGGTGTTTTGAAGGTCTAGAGTGAGTGTCGTCACTATAGGTTTGACCAATACAATGGTGGTGGAAGTTATATAAGTCATGGTCCAGCCTGTTTTTATTTTTTGTGTGTGGTGATCCATCCATTTGAAGAGCTAGAGAATCCAGGGTAGAAATGCTTATTTTGGGTGAGTGCTCTTGTCATGGAGGTACTCCACACTGTGTAGGCGGGATTTTTAGTTAGGTTGGTGTATGGGGGAGTCTAGAGATATACTTTTATTTGATGAGGATTTCACCATGCCATGGGGGTATCCATTTAATGATTGTGGTGCTTAGAATGTTTCTTTATAAAGAACGTGAAGGCCAACATGTCGTGTTGGTGGGAATGGTGGTCTTATGTTTAGGGGAGGTCAAGCTATGTTGGTTAGTTAAAATGGTGTAGGTTGTCTCTTTTTGTCAAATTTTAATCCATAGAGGTTTGTTCAAGGTTTAATATGGCATCTACCAGGTCATGGGGATGGAAGGGTGGTTGTTTTTCCCATGAAACACTCATTTTGAGTAACATCACATTATAGTGTTATTCAACTTAGTTTTAAAGTGGCTAAGAAACCTTTCAAGGAATGTGGACATAGTTATTTAAAATGTTTAGAATTTTTTATCTTACTTTGATCAAGGACATCAAGGTTGTGGTTGAATTCTACATGTTTTGGTGGAGGTCTAATTATTTTCCCTATAAATGGGGGTCATCCATTCTTATCAGTTCAACCTTGTTCTTTTCTCCCAAATATTGGATGGTTCTAGGGGCCTACTTTAGAGCATTAGAGTCCGTCTCTTTTGGGTATGAACACTCTTGATCCATAGTGTTGAATCCTCCTTCGATCTGAGGATTCCTAATCATCTATTTCCCTGTGTTTTTCTTTTCCTTTATTCTAGGATGGATGAATCATTGTAGATGCTTAGGTTTAGATATTATGGTTGATGTTTTGATGATAAATGTGATGTTTCGTATTCAAGGAACATTCTCATGGATTCTATGGAGCTTGGAATCAGTCCTTTTTACATGAATCTCTTTAGCTTCGTTAAGGTAAGGGATTCATAAGTTTTATGTTTATCTTATGAAATTACATGTTTCTTAATATGTTGTAGAATCTATGAGTTACCCTTATTGAACTATGATATCTTTGATTATAAACCTCTTAAATCAAATTAATGTAATTATCATCAATCCCTTCATTTTCTATCCCTTTTGATATTAATTATTGGAATATTCCATCATTCTCTTGATTTTAAACACACTTTTTAAATCATAAGTGTCGTGATTTTTTTTACCACTTCAACCCTTGATTATCAACCTACATAATAAATTCCTTCAGAGATATTATGTGATTACTGTTACCTAGGGCTTGGTGGAGAAGGTTTTGGTCTAGGGGGAGGAGTCTCTATTTACTTATGCATTTGATTATTGTACTCTTCTCTCAGGAACCTATTTAATCAGGGGGAAGGGGTCAGTTTAATCTTTTATTTCTTATATTTAATATTTCCTACATTATATATTAGTGTTGTTGGTTTGGTCTAGTGGAAGGGGATGTTGTGTGTTTCATCCTGTGATTTTTTTAGATTAGTTGGAGCTTGTTTTCTAGATTCTCACAATTTATTTAGTAAATTTATATACTAGTATTTACTATTATGGTGTTGTGTATATTGATACTATGAAATTTGTTTTAAAGGAGACATGAATGGGAATATTATCTAGAAGTGGTAAGGTGGAAATTTCCATTTACTTCCTCTGTATTCCCTTACTGATATACCGAGTTGGTAAATCATGCTTAAATATGCTATTGTGTAGATATTGTAATGCACCAAGTTTTTAGGAAGTGTATTCCATTTATAAACCATATGTTTATAATTATAAAAAAATATTCATGAAAGGAATTGAAAATGATTAGGAAATAAGTCATACAATGTATAAATTAAAACTAATTGTACTTTATTCATTCGTAAGTGGAACATTACAAAAAATAGATAAAATTAATTATTGCAGACAATATATTATTACTCACCATAGATAAAATACATCTATTAAAATAAAATAAATCAATAAGGGAAATAGATAAAAAATAATAAATTATTCACAATTAGGAAATCCCCAAGATCATCTTTAACTTTAAGGGTCACCAATAGCCAAACAAAATATTTAATGAGGAAGATCACCATGAAATGAGAAATCATTAAGAAAAATATATAATCTAAAATAATAACTATGCTCTACATAGTGAGAGAGGAATGAACAATTGATTTTATAAGTATATATATAGGAACAAAATCTGGTCACTAAAAATATGGTTTTTGTCCATATATCTGATAGGTATACTGAAGTTGTGTATTATTAAGTAGTAAATTTAAAATACTATAACTCATAATAAAATAAAAATAAGATATTAAATATATATGTATTACATATAAATATAATAATTATTATTAAAATATTATATTATGTATATATAAAATCAAATAAATATTTTAATATCAAAAAAGTAGTAAAATAAATTCTTCAAATATAAATAATTAATTTTAATGGTATTAATTAAAGTGTATTTAGTATAAAAGTAATATTTATTTTTTTTCAATGAACCATTTTATTAAGTATTGTATATTTTTTCTTAATAGATTAAATCAAACACTTTTAAAATATTATTACATAGGAACTAATATATTAACAACATTTAAATTAGAAACTAATATGAAATAATATTAAGAACACTTAAAGTTTATAAATGTAATTTTTCAATAAAAATGGTTTTTATTTATATTTTTTATTTTAATTTAAAAAATAAATTTATAAATTTAAGAACTTAAATTAGATAAAAATCAATTAATTTTTTGATTTATCATGAAAATATAAACCTAAGATTAATTTTTCATATTTTTCTAAAAAAAATCATTTTTAGGTGAATAGTATAGTATGCTAACATAGTTACTTTTATGCCATTATTAGTATCTAAGTATGATATAGAAATTTATGAAACCTATTTATTTTAAAATTTTGAATCATATAATTAAAATTATACATTTTCAAATATTTATTATAGTTTACAAACCTATGATAGATATTTTATAACTCAAGTAATATTTTTCTCAAAAATTAATTTAATACATTATATATTTATTATATTAAAATTAATTTTTAAAAATTTTATAAATTTAATAAAAATTTAATTTAAAATTTAGAATCATTATTTTTTAAATTATCTAATATTTACCAGTTTATGTTTTTCTATAAATATTAAGTTACCTTAGGTAAAAACTAGTTTCCGTGTTAAAATAGTTATTTTTCTCAAAGAATGATACATTTATAAATATTATGAATTTTTTAATTAAATTAATATAATTAAAATTAATAATAAAATATTATTTTTAATAATATATAAAATTTTAATTAACACTCATTTAATTGGTAATCAATGCAAAATAAGTTTTAAAAAACTTACCAATTTAAATATTATTTTTCGACAAAAATAATTTTTATCCACATTATATGTTTTAATTTAAACGTTGTTTTTTTCATAAATATATGTTGAATTAGTTCAGATAAATCCCAAAATATGATTAATTACATTGAAATTTGGTAATTATTTTCAAATTATTTTTTATTAATAAAATAATTACCATGGTTATTTTTTTAGTCAAGATTAATAAGGGTAAAAGTGGGTAAATAGGGAATCACATTTTTTTAATAATTAAATGTTAACTTAAACCTTATAGAAATAATTTATAGGTATTAAATTCATAAAATATTTCTCACATTCCATTTATTCACCTAACTCACCTAATCTACCTAACACCCATGTGAGACTTTTTTTACACCTTACCTAACTCCGGTTTCCATGAAAAACTCATATTCATCATCTATAAAAGGATATCAGTCCCATCCATTCTATCTTAAAAATCCACCCTAAAGGCCTTAAAAATTAATTCCCCATATATATTCCTCTAAATGAGTTTACATGGTTTTAAGGATTCCTACCGATCATTAATAAGTTACTTAGCAAGGTACGGGTTCTCCACCTCCACCTTTGGATTCAAGTACTTCTTTTGTGATAATCCATTTTACATTAAATGTGAGTATGATTCCATTTGTTCATAATAAATAATTTAATTCCAAAATGATGAACTATTGATGATATATTACCCTTCCCCATCTTTAAACCCATTTTATAGTCCCTTTTGTATAGTTATCATACTGCCAAAATCACTACTTGGATCTCTCCCTCCTTTTTTCAATTCAATAACTTCCTTTGTTATAATCATTTTTCATTTTAATTTGATTGTTCTTCCACATTTCAATAATAAATACATTACTATACAATTTTTTTTCTATTAATGAGGGATTGATGTTATCACTCATTAAACACATTCCATAATCCTTTTATACCCATCATGCTATTAAAATATTTGGTTGATTTCATATCTTCATGATGTGAATACTCAAATATAATATCATTCAAGGGTATCCGTATAAATAAATTTTATGAAAATTTTATTAATATGAAAAAAATTGAAATATGATACTAGTATAATTATATTTTTTATACATGAGGTTAGAGTTTGATCAAATAAGTGATAATTCATGGTAAGGGTTTCAACGGCTCAATTTCTGATTCATTGGGTCATGTCCTTTCTTACTTGAATATAATTTTTCATGATTTTCATGATCCCACTATTCCTCTATATTATATGGTGTTTCCTTTTCTTCTTTATTTAAATTTATACTCATCATAAAAAAAATTATTTTATAAAATCTCTTCTGAATTAAAAGTTTTACATTAGTTGGAATAACTCACATTATTCCCAATGAATCCTTCCTATGATGTCAATGTTTTCATCCCCTCCAATTTTATCATATCATATTATAAAATCTAATATGGATTATATTTTATGATTCTCATAATTATATTTACCCCTTTTCAAAAGTAAGGTTCAATACTCTTCTTAAAATGTGGGGTTTCAAACGATAGTTTCCAAATATTAAAGAAAAGGGTTTTCTATCCTTTCAAAATCAAATATTTTATCTTCCACACCAATTTTTTTATAAATTTTATGTATTTTTAAGGATACTTTATTGATATATTTTTAAAATAACATTTTCAAAATTATTCTCTTTCCCTTCAAAAAAAATTGAAAGTAATTTGTATTTCAATGTTTTAAAAGGTTTTGTGAAAACTTTTGATTTTTCACTTCTATTTAACCTAAAAGGTTTATATTTCAGGAATTGATGTTCGGATGACCTATTATATTTTATTATGATATTATTCCTTTTGGTAAATGATTTTTTATAACCTATGATAATTTAAGTTTATGTTACGTGATGTTTTTCAGAAAGTATAAGAAACCCATTCTTTTTCAATTGGTTCATTATGATATATTTATGATTAATTTTAAGTGGTGAACATATATATAGATGATAATGGTTGAGTTCTTATATTTTACTCCAATTCATTGGTTAAGGTTTCATATCACATAAAATGGTGAAATTATGTCAGAATAAGATACAGGAAGCTTTGTTCACAAGTTTGTTATGTGAATGAGATGTGAGAAGATTTATTCACAAGTTTATTGTGTGAATGAGATATGGGAAGATTTGTTCGTAATTGTTTTGTGTGAACATGATACATAAATATTTTTTCAAATATTTTATATGATTATGTTTTTTCCATAATCCTTTTTAAAACTATGATTTACTAGCATTATAGATTTTTATATTCTTATGATTATGCTCCTTGACTCGTGTTTAATGCCTCATGATTCCTCCCACTTTTTTCATAGTGCATGTTTGTTCATTTTTTATTACATGTCCTATTATCATGAATTATGGATAAATCATATTTTTCCTTTTTCTCTTAATAATAAATTTATCCCCTTCCTATGTTTTCTCATATGATTATAATTAATCCTTTGATAGTATGTTGATAAGTTTTCCCTTACTAAGAATTTGAGCTCACCCCTTTCTTATGTTTTTATTTTCCCAGGTTAGGAAGATAAGTATAACTTGTGAAAAGTATATAATGGAGTCTAGAGGAGTTATATTATGTAGAAATTATATTAAATTAAGATTCATACACAACTAATATCTAAGACACTAAACCTTTCAATCCTTGGGTTTTGAAACTGTTTGTGAGATGTATTATCTAAAACATGATATTATTGTATTATTTAAGTTATCTTTATCTTGGGTCGCTATATTTGGTATCATAGCAAGGATTAGTTATTTTTGGATATTATTTTAACTACCTTTGTTTTTAGGGTTGGATAACCTTAGTGAAAACCATATAGATGAGTCTAAGTAAATGATGATATCCTAAAAATTGGTAAATTCTAGATTAAGTGGTTTTCCTAGAAAATACATCCATGTCTGGATACTAGCAAGTAGATTGAGTCTCTAAAAAGTTTTAGCTAGGGTTAATAACTGTAAATAGGTTGTGTTTGATATTAACTCAATTGTGACCTGATGCATAAAAAAGTAGCATAAATTCACACCTAGTAAGATACTCCTAGGGGATATGATTTTTTTGATCACATACTCTTTACGAACCACTATAATGGAGTTATTTCCTAATTAAATTAAGTTATTTTGTTAATAATTATGAGATAACACAACTTAAAGTTACCTAGGATGAACCAATATATTTATGGAATTAACCAAGTGTGACATAACTGAATAAAAAGTAGAATAGGATAAATTGAAGCTATTATTAGATAATACATCTTTGGATTGGGATTTCATATTAATATGACCATTTACTCTGAATTTATTCGACATTTTCAAAACCTTTTTTATTTTATTATTTTGTTGGAAACATGATCATGAAAATGAAGTTGTTAAATTTATGTCCCTAAGAACTGTTAAAATCATATTTTGGATAAATAGTTTCTGATTCTTAACTTGGATAATGAGGTGGATATGCTAGTAGAAGATATATCTTGAGTTTATCATAGATCCCTTATCTTCTTCCTTTAGTAAATGATAATTATAATTGGGAGAGCACAATTTATTTAAGGGTGATAATGTAACTCCTTGGGTTTTTCAGAAGCGTATTCCTTTTATAAACAATATGTTTATAATTTTAAACTATTTTTTATATTTGTTTAAAGAAATTGAAAATGGTTAGGAAATAAGTCATGGAATATATGAATTAAAACTAACAACTATTTATTCTTACATAAGTGGAATTTTAAAACAATAGCACATAAAATTATGTATTTCACGCCATGAATTATTAATCACCATTGATTAAATACATCCATTAAAAGTGCATAAATTAATATGGGAAAATAGATAAAAAAGGATTAAAACCCTCACGACTAATAAATCCTATGGATCATCTTCAGCCTTAAGGATCGCCAATATCCAAAAAAAATCCTGTAATGAGGAATATAAACATGAAATTAGAAATCATTATAAAAAATATATAATATAAAATAATAATTATTCCATGCATAAGGAGAGTGGAATTAAAAAATGATTTTGTAAGTCTATATATATAGTAAAACAATCTAGTCATTGCAAATATGGTAATTTAAAATATGGACATTGAAAATATAGTCATTCCATATATGGTCATTGGTCATATATATGATAGGTATAATGAATTAGTGTATTATTAAGTGGTAAATTTAAAATAATATAACTCACAATGAAATAGAAATATGATATTATATATATATATATTCATTAGGTATTAATAATATTATTGTTATTAAAATAAGATATGATGTATATATAAAATTTTAATAAATATTTTAATATCAATGGGGTTGTAAAATTGTATTTTTGAAACTAATTAATTAATTTTGATGGTATTTTTAAATGTTTATTTACTATAAAAGTGATATTTCTTTTTTCAAAGAACTATTTTGTTAATCATTATATATTTTATCCTAATAAATTAAATTGAAAATTTATAAAATATTATTATATATGAGCTAATATATCAACATCATTTTAATTACAAATTGATATGAAATAATCACTACAAAAAAATGACTTATACCAACAGAAATTCAATGAGAGATAACATATCTTTTGGTAAAAATGAGTATTTCCAACAGATATCAAATCTTGTTGGTATTATTTTTAGGTACTGACAATTGTTTTTACCATCAACTATATCTGTTGGTATGAATCACTTAATACCAACACATTTATTACTAACAGTCAAATCTGTTGTTTTATCATATTAATACCCACATTTTTTTTACCAAAAAATAAATCTATTATATGAATTATTATTACTTAAAAAATTACATTAGAAATATATGTTTCAATAAATTATCCAATAATAATAAATATTTTAGTAATTATATAATATTTATTTATTATTTACTTACTAATAACACACATTTTTTCGATAAAAACACATGTTTATACATTGAATTATAATATTAATAATTTAATAATGTTTCATGAAATAAATATATAGAATATACATTTATTGATAAATGATTTAAAAACAATACCAACTCCAAATTTTCAAATTAAAAAAAAAGGATGCGTATGAATTATATATATTTTTTAAACAAATTAAATATTTTTATATAATATGTAGTTATTTATTATCTTTATTAAATTAATCTCAATAAAAAAAACTAATGCCTCATCTAATTACCGGAAAATCCTCCCCAATTCAAAACAACTCAAACCATAAAACGACCGACTGGGGTGTGAATGGTGGAAGACCAGCATTGGTGTCGGCCTTCTCTGCCACCGCTTGGTTGTGTTCTCATTCCCCCGACCATGATGAAGGCCTTCCTAAAGGGTAAATATGAAGCACAAAGGACCAACGTTGCCTCCATGGTTTCCATCAGCAGAGGTGACATGAAGCTCCATGCTTCTATGGATATTCCAAGAACCTTAGCATCGATAATGTCTAGGAAACGATCTAAGGGGTGTGTTCTCTATCTTTCTAAAGGTTACAGATCAGTGGTAAAAGATATTAATTTTACTTCTAGTAAGAATCCATCAAAGTGTCTGGGTTTTTTTTTCATCTCTTGTTCGTTGATGTTCAAAGGAATAATTTTCTTGGTTTGGAATAACTTTATATTTCATTTTCTGTTTGTTCTGAGTTTGAAGCTATGTGAGATGGATTGGGTTTAAGATTTTTATTTCTCTTCTACGAAGACGGGGATCAAAATCATTTATTGTTGTTTTGATTTCATTTTCAATTCCAGATCTAGAGAAATAGTTTGGGCTGGATGTTCTTATTGATTCGAGGCTAATTTGTTGTAGAGAAGGTGATGTTTCACATCTGATTTATCAAAGATGAAGATGGGTATTGCAGATAAGTTGTTCTAGTTCGAGGAGGGCTCGGTCTTGGAGCTGTTACAGCTAGGGAATTTCAAACTAGTTCCAGAGATCTCTCTTACTGCTGATCTAGGAGGCCATGAGATATTAGAAATTTGGGGTTTCATCCAAGGAGGTTCAGGTTGTCAAGTTCTTAGTGTTTTACTAGATCCAACTGCTGAGAATGGAGATTTGAGTTTCAGTGGGGTTCAAATTCTTGTTTTATATTGCAGGCCACCACCGTAAGTAGTCATCAATCCTGTGCTGGAGTCTGGTAATCTGTAGATTTTTATTGGTCAAGTTTTCATTGCTTTTGAGACAAAGAAGAGCTATTATTTCATGTTCATGTGTTGAAATCAATAGAATTTTATCTTAAGGATCAGTTTTGGAGGCTCATGTGAAGATCCCTTAGTTCATGATGTGTTGATCAATTCACATGTGTTTGTGTGTGCCCATGGTAATCGAGATCAGCGTTGTGGTCTTTGTGGACCATCTCTTACTGATAAATTAAAAAATAAAATTGAGGTTAGAGGATTAAAATATTAGGTGTTCATCAGTGCCTACTCACACATTAGTGGGCACAAGTATGATGGAAACTTGATTATATTCAGTTCAGATAAGGATGGAAAGATTACAGGTCAGTGTTATGTCTATGTGTGTCCTAGTGATGTCACAGTATTTCTGGATCAACATATTGGGAAGGGGGAGATTATATAATTTCTCTGGATGGGCAGATGAGTGATGCTCCTAGGGAAGTAGGCGGCGAAGGTGCACGAAAGGGGATAACGGCATTGAATAAACACAAGATAGCAATTAAAGAGAGAAGCTTTGAAGGCAGGTTGTGTTTCCATGGTGGTAGCGATTCACCATGCTGCATCAATGGAATACCAAAGAAGGGGGTAGCTTCAGTGATGGGTTTTCTCGGTTCCTGGGGATAGGGTGAGGTTTTGGATTCCCTTGGTGTCATTAGAGAAATGGAAACAGTTTCTATGGCTTACGAAATTTACAGGATGTTGAGATAATGGGTTCTCTTGGATCCAAAGCTTAACTCATGACTGTATCCTTGAAATAATGACATAGAGGGGTCTCCTTTAAAAAAATGGATGTACCGGAGCCTGAATCTAGAGGCCTAAAGTCGATGATGTTTTAAAAGGATGCTCATGTTGTTAATTCCAAATTTGTATGATGTTTAATTGGGATGTTGTTTAAGAGGTGAATCATCCTTGGTCTGCTTAACCAAATTATAGTTGAAATCGAATGAAGCAAATTATGGACAAGCAAAATGAATTGGAGTTTTCTAAGCTGGGGTTAATTGGAAGCATGTGCAGGTGGTTAATTTGTTTAGAAGATGAATAAAATGTGATGACTTAGAAGCTAAAAGTGAACAGGTATTAATTCCATGTGTACTCAAGTTGTGAGTCAAGGTAAATTCTAGCTATTCCTTACTACATTATTAAATAGGATGAGGACCTATTATGATTAATATTCCCATCCTTGGAACCTATTGGCCAACTATTTTATTTGGTTATCTCCCTCTATTATAAATGGTTTTTGGTCACATGTTAGATAATATTCTTCTTGTTTTTATATCATGCATTTTTTTTCATTTGTTCTGGTCATTGGATATCATCTATTAATGCGGTCACTTGTAATTTTTTTTGCAGCCATCAGTTCTAGTTCAACTTCAACATGGAATCAAAATTGAACAAGGTAACGTCCAAAATCAACAGGTATTCTGTTTAAACAATGTATGAAGGCACCATGATTTTCAATTTAGAATATAACAATATCTGATATATTGCCAGCAAGCTAAATAATTCATATATGACTATGAAATGACTAGATTGTTAACAAGATTTAAGCAGCGCCCTTCCCCTTCTTCTTCGGGATCTTCTTCATGTAGAAATCCAGCTCTTTTACCTCAAGGATATACCCACCAGCACGACCGCATTGACCAGTTCGTGATGATGGCAGCTAACTAGCGGCCGCCTGCAAATTGGTCCTCAATATGTTGTTCAAGCTTGCGATGTTGTTGACGTTTCTCAAGTTTTCTTAGGACATGTCTACTCTTATTAAATTCTGTAGTCGCAGCATCACCTTTCTCTTCCTTCCTAGAAGTAACACTCTTCATTTTTCAACAAATTTTAACTCCATAGTGCACGAGATACCACTTCTTGATAGTTGCAGCATCAACCTATGCTATATCACCCTTAACCAAAGTTAGAGTTCTCATTATCTCGTTGTTTCATGCATCATATAGCATATTTAGAATTCTAGTTTTCATGGTAACATCCTCGCTCCCCCAGGAATAATTTCTTGAGTGCACACCACTTCACATTGCCTCCACGGACCCAAATTATTTCTAACAGTTTTGTCACTTGATATCTTGGTGTTTGCTGGTTTCTTCCTAATCTCATGATTTGGCTTCTTCCTCCAAGGTTTTTTCTTGCCTCCGGTGGAACGCCTCTTTTGGATGGAATCACGAAAAATTCCAATAATCATAGAAGTGGTATTCTCTTTCTAGTTGTTTTTCTATTGTTGTGTTCATTTGTTATTTTTAGATCACACATTATGGAAATTGTTTTGGTATTCATTATATATATTTTTATGGTCGGGATGAATAATTTTATTTTTGTTGTGGTATCTAGTTAGATTATCTTATGCTTGTTGTTTCCACTAGTTAGATTATCCTCTTATTGTGATAATTGGTTGATAGTTTTATATCATGTGTTATAATTTTTTATATCTTTCTGGGTTCTAATTTTCTGGCATTTTGATGACCCCCTTTCAACCTGGACCTTTTTGTTTCTGGATCAACACATGATGAATTCTAAGTTTTCATAGTCTAGATGATTTCATCTTGGAAATGAAAAGCTTAATGTTCCCTTGGGAGACTAATGTTTTATTTATTTAGGCACTTTGATTTGGATATGGACATTGGTCGGTCAAACAGTGCATGTTTACTCAATTGATGAAGCTTGGACTCTTCTGAAGGGTTTAGGGTCTATTGCTGACTCATAATATGGGGATCTTGCTTCACAGAATTGCTACTTCTTTTCTACTATCATAAGGCTTTAGCTCTAACTTGTGGGAGATCCAGTGATTTTCCTTTCAGGGATGGGATGTGCAAGGAGAGTATGATATCGTCAATGGGATTCTTCTCTACTGGTGTGCTTATTTGAAGACTCGTCATGTCTCTCCTGAGTACTGCACACTACCCAATTTATGTCTCTCCTGGAGGCTACATTTTCATTCTTGGATAAGTTAACATGTGCTTCTTTTGATGTTTTTCCTATTTTGTCATGTATCTCCCTCAATTCACAATGGTGTAATCTTGATACACCTTTGTGCATGTATTTTAACATATATCTTGTTTAATAAATTCCTTTGGGCATGAATTGGGTAACCAAGTTGTGTCTCATATTTCTCAAAAAAATTGATATTACCCATGTTTGTGTAACGGTGATATTGTATTGCAGGGAGCAATATGAATTGTGCATGCTTTCTTGAGCTGAAATCTTTCAGGTCGATGTTCAAGCCATGTGTCGACTTCTTCAAAAATTGAACACATCGCCTATACAATATTGTACCTCATGGTATATTACCCATGACACATGGCCTATCAGATATCCATGGACTATAAAGTCTTGTATATATTTTCACGTTACTCATGGCCATGTGTTGAATTATGTATAGTTCATGTGTTCAAGTAATCATGGCTTGAACACATGGCCTCTACAATTCTGTTCAATTCTGTACAATTTTGCACATGGATTTACATCATGGCATGTGCAGGACATGTTTTCAAGCTCATTGTACAATTCTTCACTCATCCATGTTTCATAATACTCATATTCTAATTTTACTAGAACTAATTTACTCACAAGTAATATACCATGATTTAATTTCATTAAACATATTTCTGAATGAGGAATTCAATCCAAAGCTCTCTGATTTCAGTCTTTCCAAGCCTGGTCCAACTACGGATAAGACCCATGTTTCTACAATTTTGATGGGGACCTATGAATGTTGTGATCATTATTTAGCATGGTTTGGCTAGTTAACTATCAAATTAGATGTTTACAAATTTGGTGTCCAGTTCTTGAAGATGATTGTTGTAAGCCGTTTTATTGATAATATTAGGCCCCTTAACTTGCAGAATATAATATCATGGGAACCATGGGTATGTTGCGAGTTATTATTTCAAAACTAATTCTAAGTCTGCATTTTTAATTAATAAAATGGTGTCTTTGAATTTTTATTTTCTTATTTTGCAGTTACTACCTTTGTTGACATTCAAAAAGAAGTTAAACACAAATGCAAGTTATTTTATATTTTCATTTTTTATATATTCATTCATTTTTATTTCAGTTTCAATTCATGCATATATTTTTCACATATTTGTGTTTATTCTCTTTGGTTGTGTGGTTTGGATATTAGAGCTGAAGGATGTGGCATAGCATCGGTTCCTTAGTTGTACTGAGTTGATTTTATTTGTTTTGATGTCAGGATATGATGAATGAAAAATGTATACTCTATGAATATCATGTTTTTTATATTTTCAATTATTTATATTTTTTTCCATTCATTCTCATATTTTTCACTAATTTTTGGGTATGTTCTTTGGTTGTGTTTGGTGTAGATCTTAGAGCTAAAGGGTGTGACATAGCAGCGACTTGAGGTTCCTCTACCAGAGATGACTTGATTTGTTGATTCTAATTGCCTACTTTGGGGTGATGAAAGATATTTGGTAGGGTGTTGGGTGATTGAAGTCAAGAGACGCTCTTTTTTCATTTTAAGGGGGGTGTGGTGGGGTTTCAGCAGCAGCAGCGACATATGTGGATCTTGGGTTTTTGTGTTTTTTTATGACCTTTTTAGGCATCAATCAACTTGTGTATGTATTGAAACATTTTGTATTAAATTTAATTATTAATATGATTAATCTTTTTCTAAGCTTGAATAAGTGTGAAAATTGTCTTTGGTATGATAATTAAAACATATAATAAATGAAATATAAATTTTTAGAAATAAATATTAAAATAAACAAACAAATATTAATTATTGATATTGGTTATGAAATTTGATAATAATTTTACCAACAGATAAATTTGTCACGGAAATCTGTTGCTAATCATTTTGACCAACATATATATTATTTATTGGTATTATTATAATTGTAACAGAATTATTTTATCTTTCACAATAACAATTAGCGACAGAGTTTTTACCAATAGTTTAGTGACAGGATAATTTTTGTCGGTAAAATGTTTTACCAACAGATAATACACTTTTACCAACAGATATACCCCTGTTGGAAAATGCTATTTATCTTGTAGTGAATATTAAGAATACTTGATGTTCAAAAATGTTATTTTTCAATAAAAATAGTTTTTATCTATATTTTTTATTTTCATTTAAAAAATAAATTTATAAATTTTATAATATAAATTATATTAATCTAAATTCATTTTTGGTTTATCATGGAAATATAAACCTAAGATGAAATTTTTATATTTTTATAAAAATATTTATTTTTAGTTGAATAGTTAAATATACCAATATTATGACTTTTATGCCATTATTTATATAAAAGTACTATATAGAAATTTATGAAACCTTTTTTTGTGAAAAATTATGGATTTCATAATTCACATTATACATTTTTAAAAATTTATTATAGTTTATGAACTTATGATTAAAATTTTAGAACTCAGGTAATATTTTTCTCAAAAACAATTAATATATTATACATTTATTATATTAAAATTAGTTTTTAAAACTTTTAAAATTGAATAAAATGGATTTAAAATTCAGAATAATTATGTATAGATTATTTAATAAGGATAACTTTATTTTTTATCCATAAATATTATGTTACTATAGGTAAAAACTAGTTATCACAGTAATACATCGACAAAGATAACATAACTAGGGGGAAATCTAGGGTAAACTGGGACTCGTGTGGGGGTGATCCTTCGAATGATATTTTGAACAAGGAATAGAATCTTAATTTGAATCAGAATAAACTAGTAGGGAATAATGGTTTATTCTATCTCTATGAATCTTGGAAGAGAACCTCTCTGAATCACATGGATACATCAGAGCCCTCTGGATTGGAGAAAAAAATCAGAATTTATAAGATCTGTAGTGAACCAGTAACACCCCAAGCTTCTACGGTATGCTTCTCTTTGAATAATGTGATAGCGTGTGTTGTACGCAACACCGAGTTCTAACACACCATAACTAATCAAACTAGCTGTTATGAATAGTAATACCTACTTTTTGAAATTATATATATTTTATATTTCAAAATGGACTTCATTTTTGGATTCGGAATATCGAATTTAGCCTAAGGTGAAATTTTGGTACTTTTCAGATAACTTTAATATTTTGATGAATAGTGAAAATTACTAAATTTTAATTAAAAACAACTTTTTTAATCGAAATAATTTATATTGATAAATTATGAATTTGAGTGGTTTTAAAGTATATTTAGAATATATTTTTACCATTTAATACAATGTTGGTCATTGGACATAATTTCACAATTAAACCGAACATAAACAAGTATCAATCTTTTGATAGTTATTATCTCTTAAAAACACGCTTTTTATTTTAACAACGGGAATTAATTTTAAATTAATTTCTGCCACTTCTATGTTTTGAATTTGGAAAAATGGATTCCATATTTAGAATCATGATGTTCAAATTGTGTAAATAGGTAGCTTTTATTTTTATACATTTTGAATAATTACTTCGGTAAATATTTTATTTACCATGGTTAAGGGTAAATCCGGTAAATAAGGGTTAAAAAATAATATTTTAATAATACTAAATTACCCTAAAGCGTGTCCTAGACTTATTGGTTGATACATGTTCGACCATAGTCATCTTTGGGTCTATTTTGGGACCCCATGGAGCCACTTGTAGGTGATAGGGACACTTAATTTTAATTAAGTTAAAATAAGTACAAAAATGACATAAGCATATATCTTTTAGAAAAACAATTTCTACATAGGGTTATATAGGTTAGATGTTAGACTATAAATATTCATTAGAAATATAAAACGATTTCCTACTTAATTATATTTTATTTATAATTTTTAGACTTTAAATAATTTAATTTATTTATGACACAATTATGATGCAGTAATTACCATAATAGTGAAAAATTAAAATAATTGATATCATAAATACCCAAATAAATATAATTTGAGACTTTTAATGAATTAAATTAATTTTCTAGCATAATATGACATATTAGGATTGATTTAATTGACTTTTTTCGAAGTAATAATTCTGTTATGAGTTTCACAAAAATCAACTATTGAATAGTGTCAAAATTGACATAAAAGAGTTTTTAAAACAAATATTATATTATTAATTGATATTAAATTCCCAAAAATCTAAGGTTCGGCCAAGAGACTTATATCATGATAGGTTTATCTTTAATGGACCACTTGGGGGTCGCTTTGATGTATATAGTAAGTTTATTAACTATATAATATAAAAATACAAAGTGACATGATAATGTCAAACTAATTAACTAAGAGTTAAAACTAAAAGATAAGGTTAATATAGTAACCCAAACCTATCTAAATTATATTGGTTGAATTTTTTTCGACCTATCCCCACCTTAAACTTTGAATAATCATCTTTCTAGCCATTAGAAACCGAATATTAATTTATTATAAATTAATATTTCTAGCTTTTACAAAGGTGCCCCTCACCCCTCTTATAAAAGGGCACTCTCCCTTCTCATTAACTCACACCTTAAAAGCCTTTTGGTTCGGCCAACCTCTACCCAAATACTCTCTAAACTTCCCTCAATTCATCCTAGAGGACTTCATTTAGTCAGAAATCCAACCTAAGATCCCTTTTGATCAAATCAAAAGGAAGAACCCGAAGAAGAGGTAATGATTTCACCACCCTTTTCCAAGTTCCTTTCTTCTTCTACTTCTTCCTTCTTTTTTATTACCATTCTAAAATAATAACTCTAGTATCTTATATATACTGTGATGTTATTATAAATATGGTACAACTATATTCAGTATTCTATCCACCCTTTGAATAACATGTCACCATACGTGCGTACGTACGGCTTACCGTCTCCACGTCGTGGTGTAATTGTTATTCAATATATTATTATTTGGATGGGTATAATAATGATGTGTAACTCATGTAAATAATAAATATAACATGTTACTTATTCTGTATATATGATATACCATCCATTTATATATTATTTTAATATCAAAAGAATGATATTGTCGCTCGTGCGTACGTACGGACTACCGTCTCCATGAAGCGATGAGATTCATTCTCCATCGTATCCATTAAAGTATAATTATCATTTGATTATTTAAAAATGATGTTTAAGGAATTGATATAATTCTGGATATGAATAATATACAACCTATCCATTACAAACATGGCTTATGTAACAAAACATATAATAGGAAACGAGTAAGTTAACACCCGAAACAACGATAATACTAAGATATTATTAACAAATCAATGTTAAAAGATCATATATGATATCATATTAATGTATATGATTCTTGTATAATTTAATAAAAATTATTTCACCATTATACAGGAGGTTAACCTACCCCAACCAAGGAAAAGTACAAGGTAAGGGTTATTTCGCAATCTCTTTATTATCTGAGGTTGTTTATATGTAATTATCTACTGGGATTTCTTTATCATCCACATCCATGTTTCTTCGAAATGTATTTCAAAAAGATTTTACTATTTAAAATAATATCGGTTAAAGTTATTTATACCCTTGTTTTAATTTTTATAATAGTTTTATAAAGGAATCTTTCTCTCGTTTTCCAAACAAGGTTCTTTTTAACCTTTTTGACAGAATTAAGGTAAGAATGTTTTTTTAACTTATACGGCGGGTGCGGTTATTTTTCGCCATTATAAAATCGTTGAAGCTTCCCTTACAAGCTTATAAGAATATTTTCAAATAAAATGTTTTATTTTATAAATATATGACTCTTAAATGATTTCAAAATAGAAAGAGATATTTCTCTAAAAAGAGTTTTGATTTCATCTATGTCAACATCCTTTGATGGATTTTACGCTTATTTGAAGTTGATTTATTATGATACAAAACTTCTATATTGTATTGAAGGTTTTGTGATATGTTTGACTGTGAATGTGCTATTTTTATACCATTCATGGTTTATGGTGAAAGTATTGACATTTCATATGTTAGTTTTAATACGAATGTTTATGTTATGTTTAAACCTTTTCATATGGGAATGCATTGGACTTAATATGTGATGGGTGGAGCCCGCTATAGCTCCTCGATGCATCGATAGGTCTCATGAGACAAACTGGTGTCTTGGCACAAGGCCTTGGAAAAATATTATTTGTAGTCTTGGCACGAGGCCTTGGCTATGTGGTTATGATAGTCTGGCATTATGCATTCCATCATTATGAAAGTGGTTATTGATATTGCATGTGATTATTCGATTAGTAGAATATCCATGTGAATAAGTAAATGGCATTATTTCATTTTACTTTTTCCATACTATGTTGAAGTTAAAGTTTAAAAGGCTTTTGTTTTAGTTATACATTGTCTTAAATGTTTATGATTATTTTTGAAAGTTTCCGCTATATTTTTATCCTTACTGGGCATTTGAGCTCACCCCTTTTATATGTTTTATTTTTCCCAATATGTGAAGAAGTAAGTTATGAATGGCCTGCAGGTATAGTATGTGGGGATATGAGTGTGTAATATGGAGACAATATATTGTTTTAGCTTTTCACTTATTGATGTAATGTAAAACTTTATGAATATATCTAGTGTTTCCAAGGATACTAAACCAATCGGTCTTTCGAGATTTGATCTTTCTTGTGATCATGCCAATGTTATGTAATAATGCACCGACTCTGGGTAACTGGGGTCAGGGAGTTACAGTTGGTATCAGAGGAAGTTTAGTACAAACCTTGGAAGTTAGATTTAGATAAACTCTGATTAGAGCACATAGATTTAAGATGGACTTTGAGGATTAGTATAGAATAACATCCTAGAATTTTGGTATTGTAGAGATTTTTTGAGTTTTCTGAGAAATACATCCCTATCTGGATACGAGCAGGTAGAGGCGAATCTGGCACAGATGTACCTAGAGGTAAAACCCAAAAACACCGCTTTGAGCTAGACTCGAACAGGAACTGGTGCACGACAACGGGCCTTGCTGCACTCTTGGTTACGACACTCCCGGGGGATATGCTTAGGATAACTCTCATTTTCTTTACAAATCATTATTAAGGGTTTATGAGTATATACTTCCTCAAAGAAAACATTTTTATGATTATGGATTATATCCATAAATAGTTCAATTTATGTTAAGTGTTTTATAAGTATGGGATTATGTATTTTGATTCATAAACTGATCTAGTTTATGCCATTGTTTAGAAATGGCACCTAGTGGAAGAAATGGAAACCGTATCAATGCACGTACTCCATGTAGGGATTGCCCTCCTGCTCAAGATAATTATAGTGGAGCTGGTGATGCAACTGGTGCCGATCATCTAATCACCATACTGGGACAACTCACTCAGGTTATGAATAATAACCTTACCCATATGTAGCACCCTGATCCGTAGCGTGGAGGATAAATGTTAGATCGATTCATGAGGCAAAAACCACCAACTTTCAATGGGAGTACAAATCCCTTAGTAGCTGATCAATGGATAAATTCCCAAGAGAAAATATTTTAGGCTTTAGGGAGTAGTGAAAAGGAAAAAGTTATCATGGCTGTTTACCGACTCACTGGAGATGCTGATCAATGGTGGTCATTGATTCAAAATATGAAGGAAGATGATGAAGTATCAAATATGGAATGGAGGGAGTTCAAAGATCTGTTTTTAGAAAAATACTTTCCTCCCGACTATCGAGCAAATATGGAAAGGCAATTTCTGAGTCTGAGACAAAAGGAGGATGAGAATGTCAAAAAGTATGAGGCTAACTTTACAAGGTTATCAAGGTATGATGGAGATTATATACGTAACCCAAGAATTAAGATTGATCATTTCTTTGATGGGTTAAAACCATTTCTCCATCGATCATTAGTCTCACAATCCTTATCGTCGTATGAAGACATTGTCTCATGTGCTATCAAAACAGAAAAGGAATTCTCTAAGTCTTATGACTTTAAAGCAAAGAAAGAGAAGAAGAGACTTGTTGATCAATCTGGGAATGGAAATAAGGGGAAGAAGGGAAATTTTGAATATCCATCCTGTGGTAAATGTGGGAATAAACACCCCGGTACTTGCTTGAAGGGAATGGGTGTCTGTTACAAGTGTGGTGAAAAAGGCCACCAAGCTCTTGATTGCAAGGGGAAGAAGTAAGATACCAATGTTCAATGCTACAATTGCAGGGAGATGGGACATTATGTAAATGAATGTCCTCATCATCAGGGGAAATTACCTCAGAAAAGGCAAAGGGATCAAGGTCAAGCTTATGCTATCACTACTGCTGAGGTAGAAGCTCCAAAAGGCGTGGTGGCAGGTAATTTAATGGTTTCCTCAAGTTTATCAAATGAATTATTTGATTCTGGATCATCACATTGTTTCATATCTTCCCAGTTTTCTAAGAAAATTAGATATTTCCAATTTGATTTAACAAGGGAGTTGTCAGTTAAAACTCCTAAGGGAAGTATCATTGCAACAAAGTTTTGTGAGTCAGTCCCCATTAGAGAACATAAATGTTCTTTATCTGCTGATCTCATCGTCATACCTATGATTGAGTTTGATATAATCCTCAGTATGGACTGGATTTTGGAATATGATGCGAATATTTATTGTAAGAAGAAAGAGGTTACGATTCTTGATGATGATGATAAGGAACACCTTATCTTTAGAGAAGAATCGTCACCACCTAATTCTTATTTAGATCCACCCCCAGTAGCTCAACTAAATTCAATTATTGGGGAGGAAGAGAATTAAATGACTATGGGTGGGGAAGGGAATGTTCAAATAGAGGATGTACCTGTTGTGAAAGAATATGTAGATGCATTTCTGGAATATTTACCTGGACATCCTCCAGAACGAGAAGTTGAGTTTTCCATTGATTTAATTCTTGGATCAAGGCCTATATCGAAGACCCCTTATGGAATGGCCACTGTAGAATTAGTTGAACTAAAGAAACAACTAGAGAAATTGAGTAATAAGGGATTTATTCTCCCTAGTGTTTCTCCATGGGAAGCCCCTATTCTTTTTGTTAAAAATAAAGATGGATCTATGAGGTTATGTATCGACTATAGGGAGATCAATGCTATAACAATAAAGAACAAGTATCCCCTACCTCGCATTGATGATTTATTTGACCAAATGCATGGAGCTCAATAATTTTCAAAGAATGATCTTTGATCTGGATACCATCAGTTGTGTGTGAAGAAGGAAGACATTCCGAAGACAGCATTTCAAACCAGGTACGGGCATTACGAGTTTACTGTAATGCCTTTTGGATTGACTAATGCACCCTCTGTATTCATGGATCTGATGAATAGAGTTTTCAAGGAGTATCTTGATGAATTTGTGGTGGTATTTATTGATGATATATTGGTATACTCCAAAAGCTACGAAGATCATGAAAATCACTTGTGCATTATCTTGAAGACTCTGAGAAGGCATGAATTATATGGGAAGTTTAGCAAGTGTGAATTCTGGCTTCAGGAGATTTCTTTTCTTGGCCATATTGTCTCTAAAGATGGAATCTCTGTTGATCCTTCTAAGACCAAGGCAATCCAAGAATGTCCATCACCTACGAGTATAACTGAGGTACGTAGTTTTATTGGTTTGTCAGGTTATTATCGACGTTTCATCCAGAATTTTTCCCGATTGGCTAACCCATTAATGAAGCTCACACGTAAAGGGGTTAAATTTGTTTGGAAAAAGAGTGTGAAGAATGTTTTGAAGAACTGAAGAGAAGATTAGTCAATGATCCTATATTGACTCTACCATCAGGGAATGATGGGTTCGTTATTTATAGTGATGCATCGAAGAAAGGAGGCACTACCTCTATGGTGAAAAATGTGAGATTTATACTGATCACAAGAGTTTTAAGTATCTTTTCTCACAAAAAGAACTCAACATGAGGCAAAGGAGATGGCTTGAATTACTCAAGGATTATGATTGCATGATACACTACCACCTAGGGAAGGCAAACAAGGTGGTAGATGCTTTGAGAAGAAAAGATCATGGAGTTTTGAACAATATGAGAATTGAAAGGGATCCAATTTTCATGGATCTAGTGAAGATGGACATGGGAATAACCGGGGAAGGAGAAACATCAATGCTTTTTCAAATGGTTGTCAAACCATCTTTACTAGAAAGGATTAAGAGTTCTCAGACCGATGATGAATAATTTCAAAAGAAGATTAAAGCTGTGAATGATGGGAGACTGAGAGACTTTGTGTATGAAGATGGAATTTTGAAATTCGGGAAGAGGCTTTGTGTTCCCAATATACCTGATCTAAAGAGGGAATTACTGGATGATGCTCATAGTTCCAATTTCTCTATACACCCTGGGAGCACCAAAATGTATAGAGATTTGAAGGAACATTTTTGGTGGGACAATATGAAGAGGGAGATTACTGATTTTGTGTCAAGATGTATGGTTTGTCAACAAGTGAAAGCTGGAAGGCAACACCCTGGAGGATTCATGCAACCTCTTCCCATACCGGAATGGAAATGGGACAATATTACGATGAACTTTTTCATGGGGCTACCAAAGACTCCTAGAAGGAATGATGCAATATGGGTTATTATTGATCGTCTTACCAAGTCAGCACATTTTCTTGCTATAATAGAATATCTACCACTGGAACGTCTAGCAAGACTATATATTAATGAATTTGTGAGACTTCATGGAGTACCCCTATCGATTTTTTCTGATCGTGATCCACATTTTACTTCAAGATTCTGGAAGATTCTTCAGAAATCCCTGGATATTGAACTTCATTTGAGCACTGCTTACCACCCTCAAATGGATGGACAATTAGAATGAACTATTCAAACCTTAGAAGACATGTTGAGATCTTACTCACTTGACTTTCAGGGTATGTGGGATCAATATTTACCTCTGGTAGAATTTTCCTATAACAATAGCTTCCATTAGAGAATTCAGATGGCACCATATGAAGCGTTATATGGAAATAGATGTCGTACACCAACCTGTTGGGATGACATTGGTGAAAGAAAACTTGTAGGCCCAGAACTGGTGGAGGAAACGATGGAAAAGGTGAAGGTAATCCAAAGTCACATCAAAGCAGCTCAAAGTAGGCAGAAGAGCTATGCCGATAATCGAAGGAAGGATTTGGAATTTCAAGTCGGTGATCATGTTTTCCGGAAGGTATCTCCAGGGAAGGGAGTCATACGTTTTGGTAAGAAAGGTAAATTGAGTCCTAGGTACATCAGACCTTTCGAAATTCTAGAACGAATTGGGGCTGTAGCTTACTGATTGGAAATGCCGCCAAGTCTCTCCAAAGTTCACGATGTGTTCCACGTATCTCTATTGAGGAAATACATGCCTGACCCAACGCATGTACTCACCTATGAGGAATTGGAACTGGAACCCGATCTGTCTTATTGCGAAGAGCCCGTCAGGATTCTTGATACGAGAGAACAAGTACTGAGAAACCTGACGACGCGTCTGGTAAAAGTTTTGTGGAGAAACCATAAGATGGAAGAGGAAACGTGGGAACCCGAGGAACTTATGATGAAGAACCACCCGAGTCTTTTCATGTGATAAGTATTCTAGAAATTTTGAGGACGAAATTATTTGAAGGAGGGGATAATGTAACACCCCAAGCTTCTACGGTATGCTTCTCTTTGAATAATGTGATAGGGTGTGTTGTACGCAACACCGAGTTCTAACACACCATAACTAATCAAACTAGCCGTTATGAATAGTAATACCTAATTTTTGAAATTATATATATTTTACATTTCAAAATGGACTTCATTTTTGGATTCGTAATATCTAATTTAGCCTAAGGTGAAATTTTGATACTTTTCTGATAACTTTAATATTTTGATGAATAGTGAAAATTACTAAATTTTAATTAAAAACAACTTTTTAAATTGAAATAATTTATATTGATAAATTATGAATTTGAGTTGTTTTAAAGTATATTTAGAATATATTTTTACCATTTAATACAATTTTGGTCATTGGACATAATTTCACAATTAAACCGAACATAAACAAGTATCAATCTTTTGATAGTTATTATCTCTTAAAAACACGTTTTTTGTTTTAACAACGAGAATTAATTTTAAATTAATTTCTGCAACTTATATGTTTTGAATTTGGAAAAATGGATTCCATATTTAGAATCAGGATGTTAAAATTGTGTAAATAGGTACCTTTTATTTTTAGACATTTTGAATAATTACTTCGGTAAATATTTTATTTACCATGGTTAAGGGTAAATCCGGTAAATAAGGGTTAACAAATAATATTATAATAATACTAAATTACCTTAAAACGTGTCCTAGACTTATTGGTTGATACATGTTCGACCATAGACATCTTTGGGTCGATTTTGGGACCCCATGGAGCCACTTGTAGGTGATAGGGACACTTAATTTTAATTAAGTTAAAATAAGTACAAAAATGACATAAGCATATATCTTTTAGAAAAACAATTTTTACATAGAGTTATATATGTTGGATGTTAGACTATAAATATTCATTAGAAATATAAAAATATTTCCTACATAATTATATTTTATTTATAATTTTTAGACTTTAAATAATTTAATTTATTTATGACACAATTATGATGCAGTAATTACCATAATAGTGAAAAATTAAACTAATTGATATCATAAATACCCAAATAAATATAATTTGAGACTTCTAATGAATTACACTAATTTTCTAGGATAATATGACATATTATGATTGATTTAATTGACTTTTTTCGAAGTAATAATTCTGTTATAAGTTTCACAAAAAGAAACTATTGAATAGTGTCAAAATTGACATAAAAGAGTTTTTAAAACAAATATTATATTATTAATTGATATTAAATTCATAAAAATCTAAGGTTCGTCCAAGAGACTTATATCATGATATTTGTATCATTAATGGACCACTTTTGGGTATCTTGGATGTATATAGTAAGTTTATTAACTATATAATATAAAAATACAAAGTGACATGGTAAATGTCAAACTAATTAACTAAGAGTTAAAACTAAAAGATAAGGTTAATATAGTAACACAAACCTGTCTAAATTATATTGGTTGAATTTTTTTCGACCTATCCCCACATTAACCTTTTAATAATAAACTTTGGAGCCATTAGAAACTGAATATGAATTTATTATAAATTAATATTTCTAGCTTTTCCAAAGGTGCCCCTCACCCCTCTTATAAAAGGGCACTCTCCCTTCTCATTAACTCACACCTTAAAAGCCTATTGGTTCGGACATCCTCTACCCAAATACTCTCTAAACTTCCCTCAATTCATCCTAGAGGCCTTACTTTAGTCAGAAATCCAACCTAAGATCCCTTTTGATCAAATCAAAAGGAAGAACCCGAAGAAGAGGTAATGATTTCACCACCCTTTTCCAAGTTCCTTTCTTCTTCCACTTCTTCCTTCTTTGTTATTACCATTCTAAAATAATAACTCCAGTATATTATATATACTGTGATGTTATTATAAATATGGTACAACTATATTCACTATTCTATCCACCCTTTGAATAACATGTCACCATACGTGCGTACGTACGGCTTACCGTCTCCACGTCGTGGTGTAATTGTTATTCAATATATTATTATTTGGATGGGTATAATAATGATGTGTAACTCATGTAAATAATAAATATAACATGTTAATTATTCTTTATATATGATATACCATCCATTTATATATTATTTTAATATCAAAATAATGATATTTTCGCTCGTGCGTACGTACGGACTACCGTCTCCACGAACACGATGAGATTCATTCTCCATCATATCCATTCAAGTATAATTATAATTTGATGATTTAAAAATGATGTTTAAGAATTTGATATCATTCTGGATATGAATAATATACAAACTATCCATTACAAACATGGCTTACATAACAAAACATATAATAGGAAACGAGTAAGTTAACACCCGAAACAACGATAATACTAAGATATTATTAACAAATCAATGTTAAAAGATAATATATGATATCATATTAATGTATATGATTCTTGTATAATTTAATAACAATTATTTCACCGTTATACAGGAGTTTAACCTACCCCAACCAAGGAAAAGTACAAGGTAAGGGTTATTTCGCAATCTCTTCATTATCCGAGGTTGTTTATACGTAATTATCTACTGGGATTTCTTTATCATCCACATCCATGTTTCTTCGAAATGTATTTCAAAAAGATTTTACTATTTAAAATAATATGGGTTAAAGTCATTTATACCCTTGTTTTACTTTTTATAATATTTTTATAAAGGAATCTTTCCGTCGTTTTCCAAACAAGGTGTTTTTTAACCTTTTTGACAGAATTAAGGTAAGAATGTTTTTTTAACTTATACGGCGGGTGCGGTTATTTTCCGCCGTTATGAAATCGTCTAAGCTTCCCTTACAATCTTATAAGAATATTTTCAAAGAAAATGTTTTATTTTATAAATATTTGACTCTTAAATGATTTAAAAATAGAAAGAGATATTTCTCTAAAAAGAGTTTTGATTTCATCTATGTCAACATCCTTTGATGGATTTTACGCTTATTTGAAGTTGATTTATTATGATACAAAACTTCTATATTGTATTGAAGGTTTTTTGATATGTTTGACTATGAATGTTCTATTTTTATACCATTCATGGTTTATGGTGAAAGTATTGACATTTCGTATGTTAGTTTTAATACGAATGTTTATGTTATGTTTAAACCTTTTAATATGGGAATGCATTGGACTTAATATGTGATGGGTGGAGCCCGCTATAGCTCCTCGATGCATCGGTAGGTCTCATGAGACAAACTAGTATCTTGGAACAAGGCCTTGGCAAAATCTTATTTGTAGTCTTGGCATGAGGCCATGGCTATGTGGTTATGATAGTCTGGCATTATGCATTCCATCATTATGAAAGTGGTTATTGATATTGCATGTGATTATTCGATTAGTAGAATATCCATGTGAATAAGTAAATGTAATTATTTCATTTTACTTTTTCCATACTATGTTGAAGTTAATGTTTAAAAGGATTTTGTTTTATTTATACATTGCCTTAAATGTTTATGATTATTTTTGAAAGTTTCCGCTATATATTGTTATCCTTACTGGGCATTTGAGCTCACCCCTTTTCTATGTTTTATTTTTACCAGGATGTGAAGAAGTAAGTTATGAATGACCTGCAGGGATAGTATGTGGGGATATGAGTGTGGAATATGGAGACAATATATTGTTTTAGCTTTTCACTTATTGATGTAATGTAAAACTTTATGAATATATCTAGTGTTTCCAAAGCTACTAAACTAATCGGTCTTTCGAGATTTGATCTTTCTTGTGATCATTCCAATGTTATGTAATAATGCACCGACTCTGGGTAACTGGGGTCGGGGCATTACAGAACCTTTCCTTTTCTGTTTTTGATTCTCCTTCTCTTAGAAGGATTATCAAGAATGGTAGGTTCTCTCATGTCTTATCTAATCTAGATGATATCAAAGAGAGGGTAATCCTTTGTAAATTATCCATAATTTTCTGTGTCCTAACCCCAAAATGGAGAGGAAGTGGAAATTTTAGGACCTCAACAAAAGGGTTGTATCAGGTTGGGGTTTTGAATACTGGAGAATGATATCCATGGGAAGAGGGTATTTTCACATTTTCTTCCCAAATGATGAGTACAACAGGAAGGCATTGAGCTTCATTTTTCCCTTAAATCCTTTCATTCTTCATATTCAATAACGGGATCAAAACTTTGATCCATTTAATGTAATAAATACTCATTCTAGGTATATATTTGCATCTATAAACTCAACAGGTTATATTGGAATCCTCAAATTCCCTAGGATATTGCAAATGCTATTGGAAATCCAATTAGAATGGATAGAAAAGCTGATAATATGAGGTTTTTGAATTTTACTAGAATCTTAGTTGAGGTTGATATGGAAATCACATTAGTTGAGGAAGTTATTATCACAACTAGAGATGATAGCATCACTCGGGATATATTCCATGAAATAAAGTTGATGTTCTTCAATGAGTGAAATTTCTTTGGCCACCTTACTAAGGAATGAAAGAAATCCATTTTTTGCATCTTATGAAAGACTAAGGGGTGTGATGAATATTTGTGCAAAAAGGATGATAACAAAAGGAAAAGGAGTTCCCTAATTCACTTCCAATGACCCCATAGGCCCACCCAATGATGTGGTGGAAAATCCTAGGAGTTCTATTATACCTGATATTCCCATGAAACACACACAATGTACTGGACCTAGTGATCAGGATGATGCATCAAAGAAAGAGGGGGACATTGTCCTAGACAATGATCAGTTTTCTCTTATTGGAGTTGTGGAGGTTTAAGAGGTGGATAAGGATATGAAATTTCATCATTTGAGTTTTATTATAGGGTTGGATATGATTCACATTATTCTGTAGGCTACACAATAGGATTATAAAGCTCACGGTTCTCTCCCAGAAAGATCCCAAAATACCACAACCCCTGCTTTGGATCTTACTCTGAGGCAAGTCTCAAGAGAGAACATGCATCATAATCTCCAAGGACATGATATCCCTTTAGACAACTATATTTTAGAAGAATCTTGGATTGTGGTTGACCTTATATACTTTCAGGGTGATTCTCCAAGTTACTCGGTTGTCTATTCTTATTTCCTTGGTCCTAATCAAAGTAAGCAGGATCACTCAAAGGTGTATCACTAGGAATCTTGTAATACCTTTGATGACTCCCAAATTCTGGAAACTAGCGAAACATATCTTTCATAGGCTGCTAAGTCTTATCCTTTTGGGATGATTGTTGTTCATAACTCCTTATAGATTTCATGCAGAATACTCATGCCTAGTATGTCCCTCTTGAAGGATCCTAGGCTATTGCACTCCCATCTCTAGGGATGATTGTTCCTCAGAAAACATTGATGCTCTCACAATAGAGGATTGATTCAAACTTTCCACCCAGAAGACACCCAAGTTTTTACATCACCTTTTATGGATCTGGCTTTGTAAAAAGACTCAAAAGAGAGCACACAACATCATCTTCAAGGAGAGGACTTCCCTATAGAAAACTCTCAAGTTGAAAACTTGAACCACACCCAAGAAAGGGATGATTCATTCACTCAATCTCACTCAAGTAATACTAAAAAGAGAAGTTTTCTAAATGAAAACGAAATGAAGATAAAATAGTCCCCCAATCAGTTTAGTTATCTTAGTGGAAAGTGTTGGGATAATTACATTAAGACTTCCCACCCCTTTGATGACTCGGATGATGAGGGTAATGCAACTGAACCCAAACTACTAGGGTAGGAAAAAGGAAAGCGAAGGGAATGAATGTTAGAAAGGTATCCACACAAGAGGGGCCTCAAAGTGGGGATAGAGAAACCCTCAAAAAATGAAGATCCTCATATGGAATTGTTAGGGGCTTGGTAATTCTCCCATGGTCCTAGCCCTTGGACATCTCATTATGATCAATAAAACCATGATGATTGGTCTTTATGATCCAAATATGAAGTTTTAAAATTTTAAGGAATTTAAATAGATTTTCCTTGGTTACTCTCTTATTGTACAAAATCTTCATGAGAATGATGCAGAGAGTCTTTGGGTGGTTAAACCTAATATCCTTCATCTTATCTCTTACAAAAAATCCATTGGATTGTTTCAGTCTTTGTTAAAATAAAAAAAATATCTTTTTGTGTCCTTCGTCTATGAATCTAACTCTGATAGTAAAATAAGGGAGTTTTGGAATGAATTGTTTCTGATCTCTAAGAAAAAGTCTTGGAATTGGGATATATTGGGTGATTTAAACATTGTTCTTAATCCTGAGGAAAAAAATGGATTCCATTTTAGTAGGTTAGAATCTAATGAGTTTTCTTATTGCATTGATAAATTTATTCTGGTTAAAGTACCCATTGTTAGAGATGATTTTATATAGGGAGGATACACTCTAAATTGAAGGTAATCTAGAAAATTAGATAAGTTCTTTATACAAGTTGATGATAGTTTTGATATTATTAATGTCTTGGGTCTTATTATTCAAAAGACTCATTCTGATAACAATCTGTTGATGATTGAAACCCTCTCTAGTGGAGTAGGATCAACACTTATTCCTTTCAAATTCAATAATGATTTATTGTTTATCCATGAATGAAGGGATAATGTATTGGATTCTTGGAAAATTATGGCCCATATAATCCCTCTTCAGATTTTATCCTTAAAATTGAAGAACACAAAAAGGTTGATAGAGGAATAGACCAAGGCCTCTTTCTCCAAGATTGATGTGGACATCAAGGTTGCTGAAAATCATCAGTTGAACTATCAGAATATTAATCAAATTCAAATAATACCCTCTTTAGATGAAATTAAATCCATCACTAAACTTTATGACTTAATCAATATCAAAGATAATTTGTCCAAGTCCCAATTTAATTTAATATGGCTAAAGGAAGGGGTCATAAACTTCAAGTTCTTTCACTACCTTCATATAGAAAAGAAGATAAGGAGGGGGATCACTACCTTCAACATTAATAGATGCTTACTTACTTTAGAAAATGAGATATCTAATATCTTGACTATATATTTTTAATACATGTACTCAGATAATGGAGAATACATTACTCTCGTGATAATTTATAGCATTAATCCCAACATTGATGAAAAAAAATAGAAAATTATTTAAGGATCCTAAAGATAAGTAGATTAAGGTGGCACTATTCTCCCTAAATATTGATAGTGTGGCAGGGTCAGATGGATTTAAAAATAATTTCTTCATGTTAAATTGGGAAATTGTGCATTATGAAGTCATAAATGTAGTGAGGGGATTTTTCATCCATGATTTCATGCCATATGGTACTAAATATAACTTCATTTATCTAATCCCAAAAAAGGACAATGTTGTGGACATCTAGAATTTCAGGTTGTTTTCAATTGGAAACACCATACTAAAAATCATTAGTAAAATTATTTCTACATGGCTGGGTAATATTACCAAAGAAGTCATAACCTTGAATCAGTTTGGATTTTTGTCTGCAAGGAATATTCAAAATTGTGTTTTTACTTCCTCTAAATGCATCAATTTCATGAGGAATGATGTGAAATCTATAAATCTTACTCTAGAAAATTGACATCTACAAGGCCTTTGACAAAATAAAATAGATCTTTATTCTCATAATTCTCAAAAAAATGGCTTCTCTAGCATATTTATAAACTTGATCCACACTATTCTCAAGCGTTACAGGCTAACCATCCTTTTCAATGGATCTCAAAGGGGATTCATTCAATGTTCCAGGGGAATTAGGCAAGGGGATCCACTCTTTAGCCTCCTCTTTTCCCTCATTGAATAATATCCGAGTTTATTACTCATTGATCTTGTCCATGCTGGTTTATATAAATAGATCAAGGCTGGGAAGGGTATTTATAATTTTTCATACCTAATGTATTCTAATGATATTATTCATTTTAGGAAATAAGATAGGGGAAACCCAGTTGGAACAAATATTTTATGTTTTATGGGGAAGGGGTTCCCATCAACAAGATAAATATAGTTTCTAGATATCTTGGGGTGAAGAGAGGTTATCTTCCCTAACTTACCTTAGGGTACCACTCATTTAATTGAAAGTTAAAATGTGTTACCTATAAAATAAATACTCTAATGTTATTTCTCATGTGGAAACATGGAATGGGAAATCCATGTATCAAGCATGAATAATTTACCCTATCAACTCTATGATAATTTCCATGTTTTTATATTATTTCTCTATGTATAGATGGCCTGAGGCACTCATCAAATAGCTCCAGGTCCTAATCAAAAAATTTATATGGACTAGGTCTATTCATGAGAAAAATATGGTTATTGTGGCATAGAATGAGTGTATCAAGACCATTGACATGGGAGGATTGGGTATTCAAGATTTCAAACTTTTCAATTAATCCATTCTTAGTAAATTCACTTAGAATCTCCTTACATACAATAAAAACTAAATGGAGTTATTTTCAAAGAGATTTACTCCAAAAATTCAGGCTTGATACTCCTTTTACTTATCTACTTCTATTTTGACATCCATAAAAATTTCTTACAATCAACTTATGCAATACTCAAAATGGATGGTATATAGGCTGCCTGATTTGAATGCTTGGAGTACACCTTGGTTGACCATTCCACTACATGAGGTTGTGGTTTTCCTATAATCCAAGAAGCATGCCTCCATTGATGATCTACAATCTAATGATACTAATACTTATGTCTTTATTATTTCTTATATTTGACTTGAAATTTAGAGGTATTATTTTATTGATAGGGACACTCTCATATGGGAACCAAACTCCACTGGAAATCTCAGTACCAGGGAATGGTATGGGCATAAATGTGATGGTCATACTCATTTCCCTCAGTGGATTCTAATTTTCAGGAAATCTTGTATTCACCCATCGTCTATGTTGCTTATCTGGAGGATCTGGAAGAGGAGGCTGCTAATGTACATCCTACTAAAAAAAATTGGACACATATTGCCTCAACCTATCATCTATGTTTAGAGGCTAAGGAATATATTAACCATTTATTTGTTACCTTCACTTTCACATGTAGGTTTTAGAATTACTTGTAGGATATTCTTGGTTTTGGGTCATACATGGACAGATTGGAGGACCTACTGGATTCCATTAATGTTTTTATAAGCAATGAACAAGTTAAAGGAATGATGTTTATTACATATTTTTCTATTATTGGTCATTTTTTGATAGCACAAAATGGGATGGAATTTGACTATCAAACACTTACTCTTCATGAAAGAATAAGGGATATTCACAAAGTTGTTACAACTACTTCCAAGATCCGGATAGGTTGCATGAAAAATTATGTAACTGATATTATTATATTAAGAAGCTTTGGTGTTCATGATAGGACCATAAAACTACTAGTGATGAGGTATATCATGAGGATCCCTCTAATCCCCTCTTGGATGAAAGTTAATGTGGCTGGGGTGGCTTCATGTGCACCCAGACATTCAGGTTGTGGTGGTGTCTTTTGTACCCATCAGGGCTTAGTTAAAGGTTGGTTTTACAACTTAATCATAAATGGATGTTCCATTGAAGTTGAGTTATGGTCCATGATTAATGAAATTAAACATGTTGTCCACTATGGATGAAATTTCCTCTAGATGGAATCTGATTCGACCACGGAAATTGATATCTTAAAGAACCAGTCTAAGAATTTCCCATGTTGAATGTTGTAACCATATATTTAATTTCTTCATCTTATTAACCACATTTATCTTGATGTGACACATGTCTAAAAGGAATCTAATCAGGTTTTTGATGCTCTGTCAAAGAGAGTCATTGTAGAGGCATGCTCGTGATGGTCCTTTTTGGCACTGGACTTCTGCTCATAATTTGTTGAGGCAGATATGTGTGTTTTCCTTCATATCTATCTTTTTAAATCCCTTTTTAGATGTCATGAATCTTATTTTATTTATTAATATTTTGTAGGAGTGGTTTTTCCCATCTCTTATACATTTTGGATTTAGTTACCGCATTAAAAAAATTAATTTTCAAAGAATGATACCCTTCAAAATATTATGAATTTTTTAAAATTAAATTAATACTATAATATGATTTTTAATGATATATAAAAATTAATTATCACTAATTTAATTGGTAATAAATTATAAATAAAACTAAAAACATATAATAATTAAAATGAAATTTTTCTACAAAAAATAGTTTTTCTTCACTTTATACGTTTTAATTTAAAAGTTAATTTCCTCATACTTATAAATTTAAGTAGGTTAAATGGAACCTAAAATTGGATTTATCATGTATAAATTTGGTAATAAGGGTCATCCTATATATTTATTAATAAAATAATTACTATGGTTAATTTTTTAATCATGATTAATACTGGTAAAGTATGTAAATAAAGTATCATTATTTTTAAATAATTAAAAGGTCACTTAAACCTTATAGAAATACTTTTTATGTATTAAATTAATATAAAAATGCCACACCTTCCATTTATTCACCTAAATCACTTAACCAACCTAACACCTATGTGATACTATTCTTACCCCTTACAAAACTCTAGTTTCCATGAAAAAACTTCATGTTTTCAACTATAAAAGGAGATCACTCCCACCCATTCTCTCACAACTCTCCACCAAAAAGGCCTTTATAATACATTTCCATTAATTTTACCTCTATAAATCCCTACCAATTAGTTATTAAGGTTCTAAGAAGTATTACCAAGATTTAAGAAGCTACTTATCAAGGCAAGGGTTTTACACCTCCTTCTTTTGATTCAAGTACTTATTTTGTGATAATCCAATTTGAATTCCATGTGATTATGCTTCCATGTGTTCATAATAAATCCCTTAATAATCTAATTATGCACAATTTATGATATATAAACATTATACCTCATTAAACCCATTTCATAATCCCTTTTGTATAGTTTTCATGCATCCAAAATTCTCCCCCGCCTATTTTCAATTCAAGCACTTCCTTTATTATAAGACTTTTGATTTCCATGTTATTATGATTTAACCTTTTTCAATAAATCCATCACTATCCAAGTGATTTATATTAGTGAGATACCACCTTTATCACTCATTAAACCCATTCCATAAACCTTTTATATACCCATATTGCTGCTAAAATCATTTATTTATTTTTCATCTTCATGTTGCGAGCCAACTCTAATATCATTCAAGGTTATACATATAAATTAATTTTATAAAAGTTTCTAGATATAAAAAATGTTATAAAATTATAGAATAATGGTTATTTTTGTTATATGGGAGGTTGTATTATGATCAACTAAGTGATAATTCAAGGTAAGGGTGTCATCAACTCAATTTCTGATTCATTGGGTCATAGCCATTCTTAGTTGAAAATATTTTTTCATGATTTACTTGATCCTACTAATACTTTATATTATATGTTGTTTCCTCTTATTCTCTATGGAAATTAATTTTCATCATCAAAAACTACTTCTTTGATAAAATTTCTTTCAAATTAAAAGTTTAATGTTGGTAGGAATAGCTCACATTCTTACTAATAAATCTTTCCAACTATGTCCATGTTTTCCTTCCTACCAATGTTATCCTCTCTTATTAGGAAAAATAATATGTATTATTTTATATTATTTTCATAATTCTCTTTACCCCTATTCAAAATTAACGTTTAATACTATTTTTATGACGTGGTTTTCCAAATAAAGTAATTTCAAAAAATTAAATAAAAGTTTTTCCATCCTTTAAAAATAAAATTATTTATCTTCTACTCTATATTTTTTTATAATATTTACATATTTTAAAGGATTTTTTATTTGGATACCTTTATAATAATATTTTTAAAATTATTCTCTTTCCATTCAAATTTTTTAAAGTTATTTTCACATAAATGTTTTAAAAGGATTTGCAAAAACTTTTGTATTTTTACTTTTATTTACCCTCCAAGGTTTATCTTTAAAGAAGTAATGTTTTTATCACCATATATATTTTATTAGGATATGATTAATTTTATAAAATGATATTTTTAATATTCTATGACCTTTTATTTTTATGTAACGTGAAATTTTTTGAAAAGTTTAAGAAACTCGTTATTTTTTCCATGGGTTCATTAAGATATGTTTATGATTTATTTTAAGAGGAACACATATGTATGGATGATGACAGGAGGGGTCCTATATTACCCTTCAATACTTTGGTTAAGGTTACATATCACATGAGATAATAAAATATTACATGAATGGGATATGATAATCGTTGTTCACAAGTTTTTTGTGTGAATGGGATGTGGGAAGATTTATTCACAAGTTTTTATGTGAATTTGATGCATAAATTTTTGTTCAAAATATTTTTATATACTTATGTTTGTGCTATAATTATTTTTATACTATGATTTAATGACATGATATATTTCTATATACATATGATTATACTCCTTGACTCATGTTTAATATTACATGATTCTATACAATTTTTCCATGTTATATGTTTGTTCATTTGTGATTACATGTCCTTATATCATGTATTAGGTACAAATCATGTTGTTTCATGTTCTCTTAATAATAAATTTCACCCTTGACCATGTTTTCTCATATTCTTATGATCTAACCCTTAATGACATGTTGATAATTTTTCCCTTACTCATTGTTTTAGCGCACCCATTTCTTATGTTTTACATTCCCTAGTTTATGAATATAAGTATAACTTATGGAAATTATGGAAGATATTATAGAGGAGTTTGATTATAAATAAATTATATTAGATTAAGATTCTTATATAGATAATATCCAAGACACTAAACTTTTCGTTCCTTGGGTTGTGTGGCTATTTGTGAGATGTTTTATCTAAATCATAATATTATTATGTTATTTAATTTATGTTTAGCTTAGGTTACTATAATTTTTATCATAGTAGGGTTTAGTTATTTTTGTATATTATTTTATCTACCTTTGGTCTTAGGGTTAGAGAAACCTTTTGAAAACCCTAAATATGTGTCTAAGTACATGATAATATCCAAAAATATTGGTAAAATATTGAGTATGTTGTTTTCTTAGAAAATACATCCCTATCGATATATTGGAAAGTAGATATAGGATATGACACAATTTTACCTACGGGTAATAAGCTCAAAGGGGGAATGTTGGGTATTAACTCAGTTGTGACCTGGTGCATGAAAAAGAGGCATAACTATACACCTAGATTTACACTCATTGTGGATATTTTTTTGGTTGATAACATACTCTTTACAAACCACTATGAAGGATTTATTTATTAATTAATTTAAGGTATTAGGTTAATAATTATGAGAGAACATAGCTTAATGTAACCAAGGATAAACCAAGAGAGATATAGGATGAACCAAGTGTGAAATAATTTAAAAGAAAGTATCATAGACTATAGTGAAGGTTTCATTAGACAATTCATCTTAGTATTGATCTTTCATATTCATATGATCATTCACTCTAACTTTATTGGAAATTATCATAACATTTTTTGTTGTAGTGTTTAGTAGGAAATATGATCATGAAAATGAAGTTGTGAAAGGTATGTCCCTAAGAAGTCATAAGAATCATATTTTGAATAAAAAATTTCTTAGTCTTACCATAGATAATGAGGTGTATATATTAGTAGAAGATATATATTGAGCTTATCATGGATCCATTAAATTCTTCCTTTAGTAAATGATAACTGAAATTTTGAGGATGTAATTTATTTAAAGGGTGTATAATGTAATGCCCTATGTTTTTAGGAAGATTATTTCTTTTATAAACCATATTCTTGTAGTTCTAATGATTTTTTCAATGTTTTTAATGGAATTGAAAATGATTTGGAAATAATTAATACATGATATGAATTAAAACTAAAAACACTTTATTCATTCATAAGTGGAATGTTACAAAAAAAATAACATAAACTAAGAATTCCACACATTTTATTACTATTCACCATGGATAAAATAAATCCATTAAAAGTGCATAAATCAATAGGGGATAATATATAAAAAATAATAAAATATTCATAATTCAGAAATTCTCTCAATCATATTCAACCTTAATTATCAAAAATGTCCAAAAAACCTATAATGATTAATATCACCATGAAATAAGAAAGAATTACAAAATAATCTATAATATGAAATAATAATTATTCATTTCATAGAGATCGTGGAATGAAAAAATGATTTAGTAAGTCTATATATATTGGAATAAAATCATTTCATTGAAAATATGGTTGTTTCAAATATAGTCTTTGGAAATATGGTCATTGAAAATACACTCATTGGTCATATATATAATAGGTACACTGAATTCATGTATTATTAAGTAGTAAATTTAAAATAATATAACTCACAATGAAATAAAAATATGATATTAAATATGTGTGTGTGTATTATGTATAAATATTAATATTAATATTAAAATATGATAAGATGTATATATAATATTCAAATCAATATTTTAATATAAATTGATTAGTAAAATTAAAATTTTGAATGTAAATAATTTATTTTAATGGTATTTGTTAAAGTGTATTTAGTATAAATGTAATATTTCTGTTTTTTTCAAAGAATTTTTTTGTTTAGTATTTTATATTTTATTCTAATATATTAAATTAAAAAAATATTATTATACATTAACTAATATATTATCATTATTTAAATTATAATATGATATGAAATAGTATTAAGAACACTTATTGTTTGAAAACAACATTTTTCATTAAAATGGTTTTTCATTATATTTTCTACATTAATTTAAAAACTAAATTGATAAATTTTATAATATGAACTAGATAAATATGGATTTGGTTTTTTATTTATCATTTAAATATAAACCTAATATGAATTTTTGATATTTTTCTAAAAATATTGATTTTAAGTGAATATTGATATATATTGATGTTGTGACCTTTATATCATTATTAGTATATAAGTATGAATTAGAAATTTATGAATCCTTTTCCTTGAAAACATATGTAATTTATAATTTATGCTATACATTTTTAAATATTTATTATATTTTTCAATCCTATGATTGATATTTTAGAACTCTAGTAATATTTTTCTCATAAATTGTTTAATGCATTATACATTTATTATATTAAAATTAATTTTTAAAACTTTTAGAAATTGAATTAGAAAAAATTGATTTAGAATTTATAATCATCAGGTTAAATTTATATAGTAAGGACTATTTTATTTTTATCCATAAATATTAAGTTACCATAATTAAAAACTAGTTACCGCGGTAAAATGATAATTTTTCAATGAAAAATATCCCTCAAAATATTTTATATTTTTTGAAAATTAAATGCATATATTATAAATTAATACTATGATATTTTTTTAGTTATATATAATAATTAATTAATACTCATTTAATTTTTAATAAATGTTAAATAAGATTAGAAACAGTAAATAAGTAAAACAACATTTTTTATAGAAACAAATTCTACACATTTTTCATTTTAATTTAAAAGTTAATTTTCTCAAAATTATAAATGTAATTAGATTAAACGGATTCAAAAATAGGATTCATAATTTCCAAAAAAATAATGTTCATCTTATATTTTTAGTATTAAAATAATTACCATGGTTTCTTTTTCAATCAAGATTAATATGGGTGAAAGTGGGTAAATAAAGTATCATGATTTTTTAATAATAAAAAGATAAATTTCATATTATAGAAAGAATTTTAGGTATTAAATTAATACTCACATGTATCACCTGTCATTTATTCAATTAATTAACCTACCTAATACCCATGTGATATTACTCTTATGCCTTACCTAACAATATCTTCCATGAAAAAGACCCTCGTTTTCAACTATAAAAGGAGCTCACTCCCACCCATTCTCCAATAACTCTAAAAAAACAAAGTGATTTATAAATAATTTTCATCCTTATACATCTATAAATTTATCCTAAGTAATTCCTAAGGCTCAAATATTTCCTCCCAATCTTTAAGAATCTAATTATCAAGGTAAGGGTTCTACACCTCCTACTTTTTATTCAAGTACTTATTTTGTTATAATACCTTTTGAATTCGATGTAACTATTCTTCCATGTGTCCATAATAAATAATTTACAATCAAAATTATTCTCTATTTATGATATAGTATCCCTGACTCACATTAAACCCATTTCATAAACCCTTTTGTATAACTGTCACGCATCCGAAATCACTCTTTGATTTTCTCCCTCCTCTTTTCAATTCAAGCACTTCATTTGTTATAAGAGTTTTTATTTTCAAGTTATTATGATTACACTTTTTCATAATCAATATATTATTTTATAATTGATTTAAATTAACAATATAATACCTTTATAAATCATTAAACTCATTCTATAATGCTTTTGTATACACATTTTACTGTTAAAATCATTTGTTGATTTTCCGTCTTCATGTTGCGAATACCCAAATATAATATCATTCAAGGGTATATATATGAATAATGTTTATAAAAGTATTTGGTTATTATTTTTTTTAAATAGGATACTAAGATAGTTATTTTTATTATATATAAGTATAGAGTGTGATAAACTATGCTAGAATTCATGGTAAGGGTTTCATCAACTCAATTTCTGATTTATTGGGTCATAGCCTTTATTACTTGAATATAATTTTTCAATATTTTCTTGATCCTAATATTCCTCTATATTATATGTTGTTTCCTTTTCTTCACCAGAGATATTAATTCTCATCATAAAAAACTACTTTTTTGATAAAATGTCTTCTGAATTAAAAGTGTAACATTGGTAGGGATAACTCACATTCTTACCAATGAATCCTTTCTACCATGTCCATGTTTTCACTTTTTTTCCAGTGTTCTCATATATTCTTTAGAAATAAAATATGTATTATTTGATATTATTTTCATAATTTTTTTCACTTTTCAAAATTATATTTTAATACTATTTTACGATAAGTATTTTCAAATAAAGGTATTTCAAAATATTAAATAAATATGATTTCCATCCCTTAAAAATAAAATTTTTTATCTTCCACTTCACATTTTTTTATAACCTTTTTTCATTTTCAAGTAAATTTTATTTTAAACTAATTATAATAAGGGTTTCAAAATTATTATGTTTATACTCACAAAAATGATTTTTGAAAGTAATTTGTACTTCATTATTTTAAAAGGTTTTATGAAAACTTTTGTATTTTCACTCGATTTACCCTCCAAGGTTTACCTTTCATGAAGTGATGTTTTTATCACATTATATATTTTATTATAATATGATTCCTTCTTTAAAATGATATTTTTTAAATCCTATGATCTTTTATATTTATGATATGTGATTTTTTTAGAAAGTTTAAGAAACCCATTCTTTTTCCATGGGATCATGAATATAAGCTTGTGATTGATTTTAATTGGAACACATATGTATCGATGATGAAATGTGGGGTACTATATCTTTATATAATGAATTGGTTCATGTTTTATATCACATGATATGATTAAATTTTGTGTAAATGAGATACAGGGAGCTTTATTCACACGTTTATAGTGTGAATGATATGTAGTAAGCTTTGTTCACAAGTTTATTTTTTGAACAATATATGGGAAGCTTTGTTCACAAGTTGTTATATGAACATGATTTGGAACTATTTGTTCACAATATTTTTAATGTTGTTGTTTTTTTAATAATTTATTGTTATAATATGATTCAATAACAATCCATATTTCTATATTCCTATTATTATGCTTTGTGAATCATTTTTAATGTATCATGATTCCTCACACTTTTTCCCTGGTATAGGTTTGTTAATTTTGGATTACGTGTACTTCTATCATGACTTAGGAATAAATAATTTTTTCTATTATATCTTAATTAAAAATATATAATCTTTCCATGTTTCTCATATACTTATGATCTAATCCTTAATGACATGCTGTTAATTTTTCCCTTAATGAGTGTCTGAGCTCACCCCTTTATTATGTTTCCCTTTCCCTGTGTTATGAAGATAAGTATTACTTATGGAAAGTCTAGAATGGTGTATATAAGAGTTTTATTATAGATAAATGATACTATATTAGTATTATTATGTAGATATTATCCAAGACACTAAACCTTTTGGTCTTTGGGTTGTGCGGTTATTTGTGAGATGTATTATCTAAATCATGATATTATTGTATATTTAAGTAATATTTATCTTGGGTCTCTATAATTAATATCATAGAAATATTTAGTTATTTTTGGATATTATTTTATCTACCTTTGGTGTTAGGGTTAGGGAACTCTTTTGAAAACCCTATATATCTGTCTAAGTATAGGATGATATCCTAAAATATTAGTAAAGTCATGAGTAGGTGGTTTTACTAGAAAATAAATCCATGTATTGATATTGGAAAGTGGATGTAGGCTTTGGTATTGTTTTTACTAGGGGTAATAACCCTGAACTACTATGATATATTTATTTCTTAATTACTTTAATGGATTACATTAATATTTATGAGAGAACACAACTTAAAGTAACCTGGGTAAATCTAAAAGAGTTATTATATGAACCAAGTGTGACATAATTGAAAATAAATTATCATAGGATGAAATAAATGTGTCATTATAGAAGACATGTTAGGATTGAGAATTCATATTCATGTGATCATTTACTCTGACTATATTGGATATTATCATAACTTTTTTGGTTATGTTATTTAGTTTGAAACAAAACCATGAAAATGAATCTATGAAAGGTATATCCCTAAGAAATCCTAAAAATCATATTTAGGATAAATAGTTTCCTAGTGATACCAAAGATATTGAGGTGGATATATCAGTAGAAGATATATCATTAGTTTCTCATGGATCCATTATCTTCTTCCTTTAGTAAATAATAATTAAAATTGTGAGGATGCAATTTCTTTAAGAGGGATAATGTAACACCCTAGTTTTTTAGGAAGCATATTCTTTTTATAAACTATATGTTTATAATTCTAAACTATTTTTTATATTTTTTTAAATTTATTTAAAATTATTAGGAAATAATTCATATAATATATGAATTAAAAATAACAATAATTTATTCATTCATAAGTGGAACATTACAAAAAAACCACATAAAACTAAATATTTTACACCATGGATTACTACTCACTATGGATAAAATGTAGCCATTAAAAGCGTATAAATAAATATGGGATAATAGATTAAAAGAGAATAAAATATCCATGACTAGGAAACCCCCTAGATCATCTTTAAGAAAAAGGGTCACCAAAATCCTAAAACAACTATAATGAGGAAGATCACCATGAAAGGAGAAATAATCATGAAAAATCTATAATATGAAATTTGAACTATGTTTTGTGTAGTGATAGTGGAATGAACAAATGATTTAGTAAGTCTATATATATAAATAAAATATAGTCATTGAAAATATTTTAACTAAAAATATGGTCATTGTGAATATATTTATTGTAAATATGGTCATTAGTGATATATTTGATAGGTATATTGTAGTCGGGCATTGTTAATTAGTAAATTTAAAATAATATAACTCATAATGAAATAAAATATAATATATATATATATGTGCATTACGCATAAATATTAATATTATTATTAAAATTTGATATAATGTATATATAAATTTAAAATAAATATTTTAAAATCAATGGAGTTGTAAAATTTAATTTTAATATATAAATAATTAATTTTAATGGTATTTGTTAAAATGTATTTAGTATAAGAGTAAGATTACTTTTTTTTCAAAGAATCATTTTGTTAAGTATTATATATTTTATCTTAATAGAGTAAATCAAGCACTTTTAAAATAATATTATATGTGAAACAATATATTAACATAATTTAAAATATAAACTGATATAAAATAATATTAAGAACGCTTAATGTTTAAAAATGACATTTTTTAATAAAAATAGTTTTTCTTTATATTTTTTATTTTCATTTAAAAATAATTTTTATAATTTTATAATTTGAAATAGAAAAATATAAATTTATTTTTTTATTTATCTTGAGAATATAAACCTAATATTAATTTTTTATATTTTTTTAAAGAGACTGATTTTTAGGTGAAGAGTGCAATATATAGATACTGCAACTTTTATGTCATTATCGGTATATAAGTATGAGATAGAAAATTATAAAACCTTTTTCTTGAAAATTTTTTATTTTATAATTTAAATTATTAATTTTTAAATATTTATTATAGTTTGAAAACAAATGAATGATATTTTGGAACTCAAGTAATATTTTTCTCAAAAGAAAATTTAATACATTACACACCTATTATATTAAAATTAATTTTTAAAAAATGTATAAATTAAATTAGAAAAAAATTATTTCAAATTTATAATTAGTGGTAAAAATTATCTAATAATTATCACTTTATTTTTATCCATAAATATTAAGTTTCCTTTGGTAAAAACTTATTATCACGGTAAAAGAGTTATTTTTTAAAGAATTAAACCCTTCTAAATATTATGTATTATCTTTAAAAATAAATGAAAATATTTTAAATTTATACTCTAATATTATGTTTAATCATATATAAAAAATAATTAACACTCATTTAATTGGTAATCAATATTAAATAATATTAAAAACAATTAACAATTAAAACATCATATTTCTAAAAAAATGGGTTTTCAAGACATTATATGTTTTAATTTAAAAGTTAATATTTTCATAAATATAAATTTAATTGGGTTAAATGGATCCCAAAATTGGATTCATCATGTAAAAATTTGGTAAGTTCATCTTATATTTTTAGTAATAAAATAATCACCATAGTTAATTTTTTAGTCAATGTTAATGAGGGTAAAAGTAGGTAAATAAAGTATCCCAATTTTTTAATAATTAAAAGGTCACTTAAAACTTATAGAAAGTCTTGTTAAGTAATAAATTCATACCCTCATGTATCACCTATCATTCATTCACCAAACTCACCTAACCCACCTAACACCCATTTGATATTATTCATACCCCTTACCTAACTCTAGTTTCCATGAAAAACCCTCTCTTTTAAACTATCAAAGGAGTTCACTCTCACCCATTATCTCATCCCTATCCACCTCAAATCCCTTTATCATGAATTTCACTTACCTATACATTTATAAATCTCTCCCAAATAGTTAATAATATTCTAAGGACTGTTCCCAATCGTTATGAAACTACATAGCATGGTAAGGCTACTCCACCTCCCCCTTTTAAATAAAGTACATTTTTGTGATAATACCTATTCAATTCCATGTGATTATTCTTACATGTGTTCATAATAAATACTTTAATATACAAATTATATACTATTTATGATATATTATGCTTCTATCTCATTAAACACATTTCATAATCCCTTTTGTATAGCTGTCATGCTGCTGAAATCACTCGTTGAGTCTATCCCTCCTGTTTTCAATTCAAGAACTTCCATTGTTATAAGACTTTTTATTTCCATGTGATTATTCTTAAAAATTTTCATAATTAATCCATTACTATCCAATTTATTTATATTAATTATATACTACCTTTCTTACTCATTAAACCAATTCCATAATTATTTTATATACCCATCATGCTACTAAAACCATTCATTGATTTTTTATCTTTGTTTTTAGAATACCCACCTCTAATATTATTAAAGGTTATACATATAAATTAATTTTAAAAATAGTTATGGATATGAATAAGGTTATATAATATGATACTAATATAGTTATATTTGTTATATAGGAGGTTATATTTTTATCAACTAAGTAAGAATTCAAGGTAAGGGTTTCATCGACTCAATTTATGATTCATTGGGTCATATATTTTCTTACTTGAATATAATTTTTCAATATTTACATGATCATAATATTCCTATATATTATATGGTTATTCCTTTTATTATATGTTTAATTACTTTTCATCATCAAAAACTACTTCTTTGATAAAATTTCTTTTGAATTAAAAGTGTAATATCAGAAGTAATAACTCCCATTCTTGCTAATGAATCCTTCCTACCATGTCCACATTTTTATTCCTACCAATTTTATCCTCTGTTCTTAAGAAATATAATATAGAAATTTTTCTATGATTTTCAAAATTCTCTTTACCCATTTTAAAAATTAAATATTAATACTTTTTTATGATGTTGGTTTTTAAACAAAGGTATTTGAAAATATTAAAGAAAATAGTTTTCCATTATTTAAAAATCAAATTTTTTATCTTCTACTATACATTTTTTGATAACTTTTATGTATCTTCAAGGATGTTTTTTTGTAAATATCCATAATAATGTTTTTAAAATTCTTATATTTTCCTTCACAATTTTTTTTTTTGAAATTAATTTTTACTTCAATTTTTTAAAAGGTTTTGTGAAAACTTTTGTATTTTAACTTCTATTTATCATTTAAGGTATATCTTTCATAAAGTGATGTTTTGATCACCCTATAAATTTTATTATTATATGATTCTTTTGGAAAATTATATTTTTTATATCTTATGATCTTTTAAGTTTACGTTATGTAATATTTTTTAGAAATTTTAATAAATGAATTAGTTTTTCATGGTTTCATTAAGATATGTTTATGATTGATTTTAAGTGGCACACATATGTATGGATGATGATGGATGGGTTCCTATATCTCCCTCTAACACATTGGTTAAGGTTTCATATCACATGATATGATCAAATGTTGTGTAAAAGAGATATGGAAAGATTTGTTCACAAGTTTTTTGTGTGAATGAGATGTGAGAAACTTTATTCACAAGTTTGTTGTGTAAATAAGATATGGGATGATTTGTTTACAAGTTTTTGTGTGAATGTGGTGCAGAAAGCTTTGTTCACAATATTTTCTATTCTTTTTTTTTTGTGCTATAATTATTACACTATGATTTAATGACATGTCATATTTTTATATGCCTATGATTATTCTCATTGACTCATGTTTAATGTATCATGATTCTATATAATTTTTTCATACTATATGTTTCTTCAGTTATGATTACATTTCCTTATATCATGACTTATAAAAAAATCATATTTTTCTATGTTCTCTTAATTAAAAATTTCTCACATTCCAATGTTTCCTCATATTATTATGATCTAACCCTTTATGGAATTTTGATAAGTTTGCCATGCTGAGAATTTTTGCTCACCCCATTCTTATGTTTTATTTTACCTGTGTTTTAATGATTATCATAACTAGTTGAAATTATAGAAGGGAGTATAGAGGAGTTCAATTATGGAGAAATTATATTAAATTAATATTCTTATTTAGATAATCTCTAATTTACTAAATCATTTATTCCTTGGGTTGTGAGACTGTTTCTGAGATGTATTATCTAAATCCTGAGATTATTGTACTATTTAAGTTATGTTTAGCTCGGATCACTATAGTTGGCATCAGAAAAGGGTTTAGTTAATTTTTGATATTAGTTTATCTACCTTTGATGTTACGGTTGGAGAAGCTCAGTGAAAACTCTAGATATGAGTATATGTATAGGATGATATCTTGAAAAATTAGTAAAGTGTTGAGTTTGTATTTTTACTAGAAAATGAATCCTCGTATGGATATTGGTAAGTGGGTGTAGGATATGGAATATTTATACCTAGGGTTAATAACCCTGAAGATGGATTGTCGGGTATTAACTCAGTCATGACATGGTTCATGACAAAGAGGCCTTCTGTACACCTGGCTAGACACTCTTGGGGGATGTTCTTTGGTTTATCACATGAACTTTACAAACCACTATAAAGGGTTTATTTCCAAATTATATTAATGGGATGGGTTAAGAAGTATGAGAGATCAAAACTTAATGTAACATGGTATTAACCAAGAGAGTTATAGGATGAACCAAATGTGAAATAACTGAAAAGAAATTATCATAGGATAAAATGAAGAAGTCATTGGAGAATACATATTAGGATTGATATTTCATATCATATGATCATTTACCATTAATTTATTGGATGTCATCATAAAAATTTTTTCTCTAGAATTTAATTAGAAATGGGATCCTGAAAATGAAGCTACGAAAGGTATGTCCCTAATAAATTCTAAGAAGTATATTTGGGATAAATATTTTCATAGTATTACCAAGTATAATGAGGTGGATATTTTAGTAGAATATATATCTTGATTTTATAATGGATACTTTAGATTCTTCCTTTAGTAAATGATAATTAAAATTTCAAGGACACAATTTATTTAAGGGGGGATAATGTAACACCCCAATTTTTGAGGAAGTGTATTACTTTTGTAAACTATATGTTTATAATTATAAACTTTTTTTCTATTTCATTAAATGAATTTAAAATGATTAGTTCATAATTCCTATAAAATATTAATTATAAATAACCACACTCTATTCATTTATAAGTGGAACATTACAAAAAATCACATAAAATTCTATATTTCACACCATGTATTATTTCTCACCATAGATAAAATGCATCCCTCAAAATGCATAAATCAATAGGGGGTGATAGATAAAAAAGAATAAAATATTCATGACTAGTAAATCCACTAGTTCTTATTCAACCTTAAGGATCACTAATAGCTAAATAAAACCAATAATTAGGAAGATAACCATGAAAGTATAATTCATTATGAAAAATATATAATTTGAAATTATAATTATGCCTTGCATAGTGAGAATGGAATGAGAAAATGATTTAGTATGTCCATATATATATATGAATGAAATATAGAGATTGTAACTATGGTCACTGAAAATATGGTTGTTGGTCATATATATGATAGGTATACTGAAGTCTTTAATTGTTAAGTATTAGATTTAAAATAATATAACTCACGATCAAATAAAAATATGATATTAAATAAATATATATGTCTATTATGCATAAATATTAATATTATTATTAAAATATGATATAATGTATATTTAAAATTTAAATAAATATTTTTATATTAATGTAGTAGTAAAATTAAATTTTTGAATATAAATAATTAATTTTAATTGTATTTCTTAAAGTATATTTACTATAAAAGTAATATTTATTTTTTCCAAAGTACCATTTTGTTAAGTATTGTATATTTTATCATAATATATTAAATAGAACACTTTTAAAATGTTATTATATATCAACTGATATATAAACATAAATTTAAATTATAAATTGATATGAAATAATATTAAGAACACTTAATGTTTAAAAATTTCATTTTTTAATAAAAACACTTTTTCTTTATATTTTTTATTTTCATTTTAATACTAAATTTATAAATTTTAGAATTTCAATTATGTAAATATAACCTCATTTTTTTATTTATCATGTTAATATAAACCTATTATTATTTTTCGATATTTTTATAAAAAGATTTATTTTTATGTGAATAGTGAAACATACCGATTGTAGCATCCCATGTTTTTGGATCAGATGAAATTCCATGGGAATTTGAGTTTTATCATTTGGTGGATGGTCTGTTTTGTAAACCAAGACTTGTATTTTAAATATGATTTTTTTTCAACACTTAAAAGTGTTTCTTTAGATGTGGTTAATATCTAGAGATAGGTCTTGAGTGGTTTGTTGAGTTTCAAGATCATCGAGCTCCGAAAACTCAATGTTTGGGTGGACTGGTAAGGGTGAACGGTTTATCTGAAACTATGCATCCCACCAGTGAAAATTGTGAAAATTAAGCAGGTATGTAGAAGTTATCCTCATGGGCTATGCATGGTCTCCCAAACAGTGTGCCTAGCCCGTATGCTTAGTTCCACTTAGGCAGTAAGTGTGCACTGTTTTCCACATGATTGGTGCATAGTTTGAACAGACTATGCAGTCAAACTATGAAACCCCTCCTCCTTATGTGGTATACCTCACACGCTTGGTGCACGGTTTGGAAAACTGTGTGGTCAGACTATGCACCTCATTAAAGGGTTTAAATTAGCCTTTTACCCCTCTTTCTTATTTCTTTTTCCTTCCTCCATTATTCTTCCTCCTCCTCATGCAGCAGCATGCTCTGTGGTTTTTCTCCTCCTCCTCTTGGTATGAGGATATATCCCTCATATGGCCTCTAATATTAGCATCGTCAGGTGTGTTGGAAGAATCTTGGTAATTCTATAACTCCTCTTACTTCCATTCTTCATTTATCTTCTCTCTCTGTGTTATTTTGGTGCGGCCTAATTCACCCTAATTTCAAGATATTCATTCATTTCTTCAGTTTCTCTCAAACCAAACCAAATCAAAGATTGATATAAGACATTTAGGTTATACTCGGTATAAGGTAGGTGGTTTATATCTTTTACCTAAAGTTTCATCATTTTTATAAAATGTTGTCATGTGTCGTGTGCTAGACTTACCTGGCGTCACTTCTCAATTATAAATTGGCTTAAAATAAATTGCTTAGACCATCTTATGATGCCTTTAGACACCTCCTTATATGGTTGGAGGTTATGACCTAAACCTAGACCTCCCTTGGGAGGTTTCACTTATTTTTTCATGTTCAATTATCATATCTACATTTGTTAGAACCAACCCTTTGGGTGTTCCTTTTTATTTATGTATAAAATAGTGATGCTCGATTATATAAAAACCCCATTGAGGTGGGTTGTTTATAATTTTTGTTGGAATTGTATTTCCTAAGGTGAACTAAGTGATTTTATTGAATGAAAACGTCATGTTTTCTAATAAAAACACTCTTTTGAGGTGTGATGTCTTCTAAGACAAAAATTCTATGCTTATTGGTACATTATTTAGATTGGTGACATGTTTAGTACATGGGACATAATATTTTGTGGTTGAAATTATCAATAGGATTGGACCTCTCCTTTGGTATACATGACTTTTGATGTGGATTGTTGATATATATAAACTCCTACACTGCACATTGTTTATGTTTAACCTTGGTTGTATACCTAGCATCTTTAGTGATTAAATTTAAAAAAGAATGAATGTATTTATTATACTGTGAGTGATATCTGGATTCATTTTTATAGAATGTTGAGGATGGGATCATGAGTCGATGAGGCTTCATATGCCAAGGCGATACCTGATATATCTTAGACCGGCACACCATGTGTGTTTCTTACTTCCATATGAGTGATTTTGGTTCCCAAGGAAGCACCTACGGATGAAATCAGTGGAAAGATGGTTACACCTTGCCATGAGTGATACTTGGGATTTTATTTATGGATCACCATGGACAGACTCCTTCAGATTTTGAAAATTTTTACACTCCTGGTTCAATACTTGGATTCCTTTATAAGGTTAACCTTATACAGGTACAAGATTACATATAAATTAATACTAGAGATTCCTATTTTAATTATATGAAAGATATTAAGTAATTAAAAAAATGGTGTGCCCATCAGGCTAAAACACATGTCTGGGTTCTCTCCATTCTAACTGCATAAATTATGATGAACTATTATTACTTTATATTCCATTCACATAGGTTACCTTTGGTACATACATTCTAGACAATGTCTAAGTATGTAGGGTTAGGATGTGTGTCCTGGAGGGACCCGATCCCAACTTGGTTATTTATTTATTTGTTCATTACTATTTTACTTTTTTTATACATGCACACTGATTATTTTATGTGAACAAACTAGATTATTCTTTAGACACCATTGGTGGTGACCTACTGAGTATATCTCATACCCTACTTGTGCCACCATTACACTGGGGTACCCAAGTAGATATCATGTTAGCAAGACCATAGATTATTACTTGTGCTGACATGCCTGTACTTGGGAGTTAGGATAAAATGACAGAGATGGAGATCATAATCCTCGTGTATTTCACCCTTGGGGATTTTATTTATTTTATTTACTTGTGGATTACATTGTAGCATGTTGACTACTATATTTCTACTATTTTAGTTATGTATCATTATCTATACATACATAAATTTTTGTACATTTTCATTGTCCATTTATCACAATATCATGACACATAAAATTGATAGTGATTTAAAGAATATTTTTTAGTCTATGGTAGACCCTAGGTCATCTATCAAGGAGTTTTGATAGGTTTTGAGTATATATTTTTAACAAAAATTACTAAAAGAGGGGGTGGTTTTGAAAACTGTTTCAAGAAATTAACTAAATTTAAAGATTTATAAAGTTAAAAGACCAAGTGGATTTAGAAAAATATGAGATAAATAAGTGATCATTTCTAAGTTACTACAGAACTTGAATATTTCTTCATTCTTAATTGATTATTAAGTTTTAGTGTAATCCTTTGGTTGAGGGTTAACCAAGATATTGGGTACCCACAAGACTCTTAAAATGATGTGATTAGAATTAAACCTTGACATAAAAATCATGTAGTCAAGTTCCATCCCATTATCATGCTTTAAGGTTTTTAAAAGAACACTGAAATATTAAATTTTTGGGAAAGAAATGGATTCTTATGTCGTTTAATAATAACAACACAAGATGCACACTTAAAATTTCACACCAATCGGTTATAAAATAAATTGATTCAATTAAATGCCTCAAAAAAAGTTAAGATACATATAAAAGAACAATTGAAACCACAATATACAAAAAATAAGTAGATAATTATGTTTTCAAACTCCCTCTTCAAGTTTGTAGGTCCCTCGCAATGATCACCCACTGCCTAGCTCAATATCGGGAGGAGGAGGAAGCTTGGGTGGAACTCCTTCTTCATTATTGACCCCTAATGAGGATAGGGTCCTCCAAAACATCTAGTATGAGGAGGATAGTATAATAGGACTCCAAAATGGAAGATATTTTCTTCTGTTTCTAACTTGAAAATGAGGTTCCATTGGTGCCCTTTTATAGAAAAAATAGTAAGTAGTTTTGAGCACTCAGTTTTTCTGATACCAATTGAGTCTTAGTTTTGGGTTGGTATATGGAATTATATCAACTTAAACTAAAGATAAAAGTTGTTTTTATCTTTCTTGAATATCGCCATGTCAAATTTGGTGGACATTGAATATTTAAAAATGGAGATATAGTCATAATACTGAAGAAAAATTTTGACTTCATATAGATTCTTTCACCTAGATAGAATGGTTCAGATGGTCCCCTTAATTGAAGAATGGGGATTGGGTTCCTTGATATGAATTGTATCCGATGAAGTTATATATCATCCCAAAAAAATTCAATCCATTTGGAGACACGGATTTCCCGTAAAGTTAAAAACATTGGACATATGTCATGGGATCCCATGCAGCTTACCCCATTTTCATTCTAGATTATCTTTGGGGCCTCCAAATCACCTCTACCTACAATGAAATTATCAAAACAAGTAAAATTTCCCTTTTTAACAGTGATAACACAAAATAATTGAATCAAAAATGAAGTCAAATTTGTTATTATTTATATAATTTTCAATGTAAAACTAGTTTAACACAGTAGTGTAAGGGTGAAAATGAAATAGTGAATCGCTACACGATCACACCCCCACACCTAAACATTTTCACTCCTGGGAAAGGTCATATTTCCAAAAATTATTCATGTAGATATTTTCAAATTCATAAATATTTAACTTCCAATGAAAATTTAATTCTTGATAGAAGTGTGATCAAATCAAAAATCACATTGAGGAGTTATTCTCAGTGATCATGGAAAAAGACGTCTTAAAAATTGTATCCAAATGAAATTCTAAGAGACACGTGATACCAATAAATGAAAATAATTCAAAATTTAATCATGTCACTAATTCTCCACATTTGTGTGTGTTTGACAACCATTTCATGCTATTCTTTACACTTTCTATTGAGTAAATATAAGTTATTTTAAAAAAATTCTACTTACATGATCCTTTCCACTGAACCTTCCCTACATCCTTTGAAATAAAATTTTAAGACTCACTCACTTAATCATTCCCAAAAATCAAACCATAATCTCTCGACCTAGATATCCCCATATGTTTTACATTTCATCACTCCCCTCATTTATTATTTTTTTTCAAAATTTTCACTTGAAAAAAATGTCACACTATTCTCCCAGCCCTTGTTTGATCTCCTCATGACACTAACTATAATAGTTATTACAGGATCCAAGGTCATGGAAGGGTGGTTTTTGACCTTCCCAATATACAACACTTTTCTTGTTTTTTTAGGGCGTACAATAGTCAGATAACAGGTACACGTGCATAGGTCAATCTGGTATAGTAATGAAATAGATCAGATAAGGAACGAATGGAAGGAAAAATGATTTTGGAAAGTATAGAAAAATCAACATAACTTTTATTTACCTTCCGTTAAATAATAAATTTTCACACTTCATGGTTGGGTGCAAAGATGTGTGGAAAAATTAAGTGAAACAATTTTCCCTTAAACTATTCACAAAATTGGTACCATTCTTATCAAAGGTTTCAAAATGATACAACCATTTATATCATCGACAAAGAACTAAATTTCAAAATAAATTCACACTAGAGTATTGAATTCTTGATGAAATGCACATTTCATCAAAAAAAATTGAATGTTAAAACAACATGAAATATGAACATTCTACATGCATTTTCAATAACTTCCATGATTAAACAGGAATCATTTTCTATGATAAGTTGTCATAAAAATTTAATATTCTGGCACAAAGGTGAGGGGTAGGGAAAGGGGGTAAAGTAATAATAATATTCAGTAAACTAAAAAGATAAAAAGAATAAATATAATGAAAATTACTAACTAACCTAGGAATATACCCATCCCCCACACCTAAAGTGTGCAGTGTCCTCACTATAATAAAAATGGAATGTGGGAAGTAAGGATAAAACCTAGTGATTATCATTCATAGATTGCTTCTTGAACATGGAGTTCCTCCATCAGGGACTCTGGAATGGATTCATGGAAGTGCTTTAGTCGCTTCCCATTGATAGTAAAGGTTTTCTTGGTTTCTTTATTTTTATCTTGGACAACACTAAATGGAGAGATGTTGGTAACAGTGTATGGTCCAAACCAACAGGAACAAAGCTTACCTGGATGCAACTTCAACCTTACATTGTATAGGAGGACCTTCTTCCCAATGTCGAACTAAAAATGAGGGATGATACAGCCATGGGCAAACTTGGTTCGCTCCTTATAAATCCAGGAGTTCTCATATTAATCTCTTCTCATTTCCTCCCACTCCTGAATCTGTAAATTCCTTTGAGTACCTACACCAGAATGATTATAATTGCATTGTTTAATGGTCCAATAGGCCCAGTGATCAATCTCAACAGGGAGGTGACAACTCTTTCCAAACACTAGTCTATATGGTGACATGACAATGAGAGTTTTGAAAGTAGTATGATAATCCCATAAGGAATCATCGAGTCTAAGACTCTAATATTTTCTATTAGGTTGAACCATTTTTTCAAGAATCTATTTTACCTCCCTATTTGATACCTCAGCTTGACCATTGTTTTGTGGGTGATATGCAATAGATGTTATATGCCCGACCCCATATCGACGTAAAATAGATTTCATTGTTTGGTTGCATAAATTAAAACTTTGTTCATTGATAATGAACCTAGGTAATCCAAACCTACAAAAAATCATGTTCTCAAAAATTCCACAATAGTCTTGGAATCATCAATCCTTGTAGCTCATGCCTCTACCCATTTTGAAACATAATCTACTACTAGAAGAATTTAAAGGTTCCCAAATGAATTGGGGAATGGTCCCATAAATTCAATGCCACAAACATCAAAAATTTCATAGAAGATCAAGTGTTATTGTGTAATTTAATTTCTTTTAGATATATTCCCTATTCTTTGGAAACAAGGACAATATTTACTAAAATAATGGGCATCCCAAAATAATTTTGGCCAAAAGAGACTAGAATTAATGACCTTACGGGCAGTCCATTGGGGACCAAAGTGGCCCCCATGAGCAAGATTGTGATAGAACCTAAGGACAGACTGAACCTCACTATTGGGAACACAATGCCTAAGTACTTGATTACTACATGTTATACAAAGGTTGGGTCCATCCCAAATGTACCAAGGGGACTCATGTTTTAGATGGTCGTCCTAATTTTTATTGAAATCAGTGGGAATTCAAGATGTTTCCAAGTAATTTACAATTTCATTATACCAAGGAATATAACATTGCACTCGTTATAATTACTCATCTGGAAGTATTTAATTTATGGGACTACAGGGGTATGATTAAATGTTCTATGATGGGTGGATTCTACTAATATGTTCAGCCACCACATTATCTACTCCTTTTTTATCTCTAATTTCTAAATTAAATTCCTAAAGGAGGAGAATCCGGCGAATGAGACATGTTTTGGTTTCTAGTTTCTTAAGGAGATACTAGAGGGCTTCATGGTCTGAGAACACAATTACTTTGGACCCTAAATGATACGACCTAAATTTATCCAAGGAAACAAATGGTAAGAAATTATTTTTCAGTTGTGGTGTAGTTTTCTTGGGCAGGTTTCTGTGTACAGAGGCATAGGCAATGACATTTGGAGCTCGATCGCCCCTTTGTGATAAGACTGCCCCAATGACATAGTTAGAGGTGTCACACATGAGGTCAAATGGTAAATCCCACCAATGTGGTTGGATTACTGGGGATTACATGAGAAACCATTTTAACTTATTAAAAGCTTCCTCACATTCATTATCAAAAACAAATTTGTTTTCTTTTTGGAGTAATCAGGATAGGGGGAGTGCAATTTTACTAAAGTCATGAATGAAATTAGAGTAAAATCCATCATGAAGTAGGAAATACCACATATCCTATACATTTTTGAGTAATGATAGGGAAGAAATGACATCCAATTTTGATTTATCTACTTGGATACCATCCGCGGAAATGACATGTCCCAAAACTATACCTCGTTGCACCATGAAATGGCATTTCACAAAATTTAATTTGAGATTATTTTCAATATAGTGATGTAGGATTGATCCAAGACTACTCAAACATTCATCAAAATAGGATCCATAAATATTGAAATCATCCATGAATACTTCCATTAAATTCTCTAGGTAATCCGAAAAAATACTAATCATGCATCGCTAGAAAGTACCCAGAGCATTACAAAGACCAAATGGGATCTTCCTATATGAAAATGTTCCAAAGGGAAAAGTAAAGTTTGTCTTTTCCTAATTCTCAAGGGAAATATGGATATGAAAGTATCTAGAATACCCATCAAGAAAATAGTAATGGGACTTCCATGCTAGCCTCTCTGGCATCTGGTCAATGAATTGAAATGGGAAATAGTCCTTCCAACTATTTTGGTTTAATTGGTGATAATCTATATAGACATGCCAACTATTCTGCACACAAGTTGGAACCAATTCATTATTTTCATTTTAAAGTACTATCAGAATAGTTTTTTAGGAACTACTTGTACTAGACTAACCCATTGGCTATCAAATATGGGATAAATGATTCCAAAAGCCAATAATTTTGTTACATCCTTTTTAACAACATCTAGGAGGTTTGGATTCAGTCGATGTTATGACTGCATCACTGGTTTATCCTCCTCATTTAACAATATAGGATGTGTAAAAATTGATGGGATAATACCAGGAATGTCAGCAAGTGTCCATCCCAAATCTTGTTTATACTTCCTCAAAATTTAAAGCAGTCTTAATTCATGCTCAGGAGGGAGTTAACTATCAATGTTGACAGGCATCTCATTTCCATTATCAAGATATGAATATTTTAAATCTTGAGGTAGTTGTTTTAGTTCAAATTCAGGTGGATTTCGGATTTATGGGAGTGTTTGTGAAAGTGATAGGTCACTAATATCATCTAACTGCTTAATGGAATCATCCTCATATGAGGAATGAGATTTTACAAGCTTAGAAGTATCATCAATGGTCATGATATCCTCAGTGTTCAAGAAATAATTAATTAATAAAAAAGCATGAAATTTTTCAAGATATATATAACATTATATGCATTATTCATCTCCTAACATTTCAATCAATGATGGAAACTCATAAATGGGATCAAAGGAATGAAAAGAAGTATTTTCAGGGTAAGGGAGTACATCAATTTAATTAATAGAAAGAGAGGAATGTTCTTCTAAGGGGTTCTTCATGGAATCAAGGATGTTGAAGTGGAAAATTTCACCACCAAAATGCATAGATAATGTACAATTATGGACATTAATTATGGTTTGGGTAGTTTTCAGGAAAGTTCTCCCCAATATAATTGGGGTATGTCCATTCATCATACCATCTTCCATTTTTAGAATATAAAAATTAGCAGTAAAAATTAAATTTTCCACCCTTGCAAGAACATCCTCTAACACACCAGATGGGTGTGTGGTACTCCGGTTTTCTAGTTTCTCAACAATTCTAGTGGGATTTAGTTCCTCGACCTACAATGAAGAATAAATAGAGTTAGGAATCACATTTATAGAAGCACCCAAATCAAACATAGCATTAGAAAAGGAATACTCCCCTAAGGTGCATGGAATTGAGAATGTTCTCGGATTGTTGAATTTAGTAGGAAGTGATGGATCTATAAATTTTGAGACATTCCTCCCCAATATCACCTTCTCATCGCCTCAAAGTCGCCTTTAGTGTGTAAACATATCCTTTAGAAACTTGACATATCTTAGAATTTTCTTCATGGAATCAATCAAATGAATGTTAACCTTCACTTTTTTGAAAATTTAAAATATATCCTTATCAAGTTCAGTTTCCTTTTGTTTTCTAGGTTAGGTGGACCTTTGGGTAAATGGAAAAGGAATGTTTGGTCGATGCGACACATCAATATAAACACTCTTTCCTTTGTAAGGGATTCTCTCAAGATAAGTATTTTCTTCTCTTGGACTATTTTTAGCAGTTGGGATGGTGGTTTCCTCAGGAGTGGATGACTTTAATAGAGGGTTAATTTTGGTTTTAAGTTTTTTCCCACTTCTAAGGGTGATGGAACTAACATTTCCCTTATCCCTATGGTTAACTACTGGTTAAGAGGGTAGTTTACCCTACCCGTGAATTTGAATTCCCCCCCCCCCCACAGAGTTAGCTAGTTGGCCTATTTGGGTTTTTAGGTCTTGTATGGAAACTTGGGTGGTTTGTTTGAATTGGAGACTATTGGTAGCCATTTGTTTCATCATATATTCTAGGTTAGGTTTGGGTTTTGGGGAGGGTTATTGGAAAGACCTTTATAGTGGTTGGGTATTTCTAGGTGGTGGTAGTAGATGACTATTATGCCCTGGTTGGTTCAATTATTGTTTAGGTTGGTTTGAATACCCCACCCCCTTCCTATAATCTTGATTTTCTTTCCACCCAGGGTTGTATTGATGGTATGGTTCTTGCCTAAAGGGTTGGTTAAAGGGGTGGCCTGGAAATATTGCCTCACAAATATCATATGGTTCTATTAATTGAGGACATTGGTCATAGTAGTGGGTGTTAGAAGAATATATACCATAATGGATGGGAGGATGAGACTAATATTTCCCTTGGGAAAGAGAAAGTTTTCAAAGAAGGGCACTTACCTCTTCAGAATTCGTGTCCACCTTCTTCTTGAATTCTGTACTTTGCACCTAATGGAATCCTCAAATGGGTACACAATACCATGAACTGAATTGTTGAGTATTCTACGCCATGTTTTCAATTATGTTTATTACATTAATTGGTGTTTTATCCACTAGTACACCACCTGCATCAGTATTTATCATATTTCGATCAATAGGGATTAAACCTTCATAAAAATAATGAATTAAAAGTTGATCACTTATTTGGTGGTGTGGGAAACTTGAACATAACCTTTTAAAACATTCTCAATATTCATGTAATATTTCCCCTTGTGATTGCCTTATACCACATATTTCTTTCCTTATAGTGTCAGTTCGAGAGGCTGGGAAATATTTTTCAATAAAAAGGAATTTCATGTTCTCCTAGCCTCTAATTGGTGAATTAACATAGTAAAGTCAATCTTTTGCAGTTTCTTCTAATAAAAATGGGAACGCCCTAAGTTTTACTCGTTATTTATTCACATTATCAATTTTTAATTTCAAACACATGGTATGAAATTATTCTAAATACTTGTGTGGATCTTTTCCCATGAGTCCATGGAATCTTGGTAATAAATAAATTAGACTGGATTTTAGTTCAAAATTGATTGTCTCGCCTTGCATTTAAATGTAAGTGGGTTAGATATCAACATCAGGTGAGGTTAGTTTTTTAAATTTCTGGTTATTTTCATCCATGTTATGCAATTTATTTTTAGTTTTAATGTGAGTTTCAGTGGAATAAGTAGAATGATCAAGAAGAGTTATGATGTTTTGTTTGTCCTCCTTCAAAGTTATCTCTTCTGTGTCTCGGTGTCACTGACATAGGATCCTCTCTGGTTCAAGTTTAAAAGGTGTTAAGTATCCTAAAGTAGATCACTTCATGCACTGAACCTATAAAAGAAATAAATATAACCACAAAAATATAGGTAAAGGTATAAGATAAAACAAATAAATATTCACAAAATTTACAAAAATATTATAAAAAAAATGCACTAGAAACCAAAGTGATCCCCAGAAATGACGCCAAAATTTGATCATTTTGTCATGACCCATCAAATTGATAGTGATTTAAAGAATATTTTTTAGTCTATGGAAGACCCTAGGTTTTCTCTCATGGAGTGTTGATAAGATTTGAGTGTGTATTTTTAATAAAAATTACTAATAAAGGGAGTGGTTTTGAAAAAAGTTTCAAGAAAGTAACTTAATTTAAAGAGTTATAAAGTTGAAAGACCAAGTGGATTTTAAAAAATAAGAGATAAATAAGTGATCTTTTCTAAGTCACTATAACACTTGAAGAGTTCCTAATTCTTAATTGATTATTAAGTTTTAGTGTAATCCTTTGGTTGAGGGTTAACCAAGATCTGGGGTACCCACAAGCCTCATAAAATAATGTGATTATAAATAAACCTTGACATAACAATCATGTAGTCAAGTTATATCCCCTTATAATGCTTTAAGTTTTGTAAAGGAATATTTAAATCCAAAATTTTTTGGGAAAGAAAAGGATTCTTGTGTTATCCAATTGGAACAACAAAAGATGCACACTTAAAATCACACACCAAACAGCTATGAAATAAAAATTATTTCAATTAAATGAATCAAAAAAAGTTAATATACATATTAAAGAACAATTGAAACCACAATATACACCAAAAAATAGATAATTATGTGATTAAACTCCCTCTTCAAGTGTGTAGCTCCCTCGCAATGATCACACATCCCTTAGCTCGACATCAGGAGGAGGAGGAAGTTTAGGTGGAACTCCTTCATTATTGATACCCCTATGAGGATAGGGGCCTCTAGATCTTATAGAATGAGTAGGAGACTTCTATAGGACTCCAAAATGGAAAATATTTTCTTCTGGCTCGAACTTGAAAATGAGGTTCCCTTGGTGCCCTTTTATAGCCAAAATGGAAAGTGGTTTTGAGCACCCAGTTTTAGTGATACCACTTGAGTCTCAATTTTGGGTTGGTATATGGAATTATATAGACCAAGACAAAAGAGAAATTTTTTTTTTTTTTATTTTTACTATAACCATGTCAAATTTGGATGCCATTTAATATCTAAAAATGTAGATATATTCATAATATCAAACCAAACTTCTAGATTCGTTCAGATTCTTTCCCCTGGACAGAATGGTTTGGATGGGCCCATTAATGGACTAATGGGGCTTGGGTTCCTTGAGATTAGTTGTACTATATTAAGTTTTGGATCATTTCAAAAAATTTCATCCCATTTGGAGACACTTATTTCTCATAATGTTCAAAACAATGGAAATATTTCATTGGGATCTCATGCAGTTTGGCCCATTTTTGTTCCGGATCATCTTCGGAGCCTCCAAATCACCTCCACCTACATGAAATTATCAAAAAAAATAACATTTACCTTTCTAATAGTGATAAAAACAAAATAATTTAATCAAAAATGAAGTGATTTTTTTTAGTTTTTTTATAATTTCCAATATAAAACTAGTTTAGCATAGTGGTGTAAGTGTGAAAATGAAACAGTGAATCACTACATGATCAGCCATCTTTATTCAGTTATTATATTTATATTCTTATTCTTTTTCATTTATTTTTTACTAATTTTTTTGTTTTCTATTATTTATTTTCTAATATACCATTGTTTTACTCTAATCTTTAGGGTATAGTCTCCCCACCATACCACCATTAGACCCTCACTGCTAATTTTCATACTCTGGCATACGGGGAGGTGCTCTTGAGTTCATGTGGCAACCGGTCCAACTATTGGTTTAGTGGTCAGTCTGATCGAGACATTTGAAAGTCATATAAGAGCCTTATTTTTCCTTAATCTTACTATTTTGGTCTCATAGACTGGAGACTAGGAATGTGTTGGTGCTTAGTAAATAGTTGTTCCTGGTAGCGATTTACCAACATATTGGGAAAATTCTAAGTGGCCAGGTATGGGATTTTTGTTTATGTTATTTTATATTACAGTTTATTATGATTTCACATTGAGTGATTATAGTATTTTCTATTTCTTAATAATTTGTGAGATTTATCATTTACCCTTGGCTTGGTATAGAAAGAAGAAATCATTACATACATCATTATAGGCATGTAGGGATTCACATTTCATGCATATTCTATGTCATGTAGATTGAATTATTAGGTTGTTTCAAAAAACAAATTGTGCCTTTCAGGCCTTATTAGCATGTATTTTGTATTCCATATTATAATCTTCAATAAAAAATTTAGTTTTCACATTCTTATGTATTTGTTAGAATGCTTTTGTAATTTAAATTATCATGATTTGCATTTAATTCCATGTTTTAGTGTTTTCGTCTTACGTAGTAGCGTTCCATGTTTATTTTACATGCTTGTGATTATTTATCATGCCTATTGATTCTTTTATCATGTCCGATTTCTAACCATATTGAGGTGACTAATTAATGTGCCTTGTTTTAAATTTCCATGCATCTATGCTTGTTTAGCATGGGATGAAGCATCTTATTATGATTAAATGGGAGTCAATTTTCAATTTGTAAGGTGTATGGGAAATTTATAAATTGGAAACTGATTACCCATATAATTAAACCATTATTGGTTTTATCTATATACTTAATGGATGTCTCATGAGTGTTTCTTGAATTTTAAGACTGTTGAATTTTCTTCTAAATCTTATATATACTTATTGCAGTTAGATGGGAGTTACTTGCAATTTGTAAAGTGTATGGGTGATTTATAAATTGATTAGTGGTTACCCATGTGACCAAACCATCTATCACGAGCCTTATATAATTATAAACTATTTATTAAATATAAAATATGTTTTAATTTGAATTTAAATGAAATGTTTTCTGTTATAAGGGTGTGAACCTATATTACATTAGCATTATGACATGTATGACTAAATTTCTAAATGCATAACTAGAACCAAGTAGGAAAGTTGGGGCATATTACTTATTAAATTAACCCATTAAGGGTGTTTTAAAAATACCAATGTATTAAAATGTTTGGGATGCTTTTAGTTGAACATAAAATGGCTTAACGAGACCCCAGTAGGTCACCTTTTCTTTGTTATACTTGTTACTAAACCCCATGGGGGTAAACATGTACCATGTTTGATGGTAATTTAAAGTGTCCATAGTTGTTATATGGTTTACATATAAATAGTATGTGTCCTTTTACTTGACCAATACCTTTTTATTAATTAAATACCATTAATTTTTTTTCAAGTGTATTTATATGAGGCCTTGGTTAATTGAAATTCTAATTGTAACCTAAAGGGTGTTTTCCTCTATAGATTGCAGTTTATGTTTTCTTTAACTATGAAAATTGTGAGAACTTTAAAATAAAGGAATGATTTTTAAATTTGGGGTTATGTAAATAATGACCACATTATATCGGAATTTCAACTAAATAATTTATTTTAAAAAGGAAGTTTAATATAACTTTCATGTTTTCCCTTGAGATCTTATCCTAATTATTTTTCCTTATGATTGGTATTAGTTTTTCTTTAAAACCAAACCTTGAAATGTTTAAAGAATTAAATGAGTTGTGTTTAATGCCTTAAAATGAAATCATAATATGTGTTCTTAGTCGTAACCCTTGTGTAAGGGTAGTTTAAATATTTTACTTGAGTTTTTCCGTGAAATGGGATCATGAACATTATCTACAGGCCCTTCTTCTATAGCTTGAACTTAAAAGATAGGCCTTTAAGGATAGTAACTTTTTTAGGTGTGACCCCACTTGTATGTTAGACGCTTTATGCTTTGATAAGGGGATATCCCATTGTAGGTATCTCCCTCAGATCTCCAAATCCCTTGCAAAAATATTGTAAATATTTTAAAGCGTGTGGTACTATTTTGGTTCCATAGTTCCATGTAGGAATTTTATTTCTAAAAATAAACCTTTTTTGTATGGGTGGTCATGCATTTTTTAACCCTCATTATGGTTTTTAGAATCATGTAATGCTTGGTTTCAATGGTCTAGACATGATAAGGCATGGTCGGTTGCTTAGTAGGTTGTGTGACCCTTATTCTTACTCTCTGGTGATGAATGACTCATTACATCATCAGTCATATTAATAGTCATATGGAGTAGTATGTATTAGGTTCAATATTTTGTAGACCATCAGATACTTTAATGAATATGTCCATTTACGCCTATGGATAGTGTCACATATGGTCTTTTCTATTTCTGAAACCTTAGGGTAGTATGTTTTGATGCATACATAACCCATCATCATGTTAAATTATGAAAATACCTATTTAATTTTAGTGGTACTCGTTAAGCCTTGATTTTTTATGATTTGAATTTCATTCAACCCTGAAGTATAGTGACTTAGGTTCTATCAAAAATCTAGAATTGTTCTAATTTTCGGGATGATTTTCTAATATAGATCAGGTGTTTTGACATGCTGGTCAGTTGTTTTGTCTTTTATGCCTAATGATTTAGCACATGTGGACGTAACTCGTGAGGAGTTTCATGCATATGTATAAGGTAATATCTAGACTAGTGCACATTTAGGCATCTAATCTATCATTATTTTTTGGGTTAACGTTTGTTAAATTGTGATGGTCACCTCTAGGACTTGTAGTCAGTGGTCAATGGACTGTGTTCCGTGGTTTAGGCCCCTCCTCAATAAATTTGATGATGAGGACACTTCTAATGTGGAGAGAATCACTTCATTACTAGTTAAACATGTCCTTCCAGGTGTAAGGAACAACCAAGGACCATTTGGAAATGGTTAGTCTCTCTTAAAATGCCCTTTTAGATAGTAAAATTTCTTATGTTGGTGTTTTTATGGCGGCACAATGAAAGCATGGTTGGTTGTGTATGAAACCTTTGAAGATACAATTAGTCATGGATGGATTTTGGTGGTTGTGCTTGAGTTACCATGGGATTACTCAGCTAGAATTGTGGTTGGGTAATAGAAATGTATTGGTATGAGTAGTAGATCTCTTTGGAGGAAGTTAGCCTATGATGGTTAGAATCTATTTCTCTTTGCATTATCAGTTATGAAAGGTTAGGATCCTTACTGAGAACTTCGTCAGTGTTTTAGTGGAAGTGTCTCAGGTAATTTTTAGAAGCTATTAAAATCTTATTAGTGTGATCTCAGCTATTTGATGATCATGTATCCTATCTTGACATCATTTGGGTGCATTGAGATAGCATCATTTATACACCGCAATAAATTTAAAATCTATTGGGCTAGATTAGTGGTCTCTATCAGAGTGAACTATGGAAGCATGGTTAAACTTATAGGCATGGTTAGTCCTGAGTGACACCTGGGTTCCCTAGTAGGAACTCCATGGATGAACTCATGGAAACTAGTTATTTACCTTTAACTTGATTACTAGGAATATTCTTCTTTGGGCATAGTAAGTGTTCTCAAAACTTAGATGCTTATCCTTGTACCAGTGTCTCACTTGTAACAACAACGATATGGTTTACCTTGTAAGAACTCCTTGGACTCTATTGGTTGATTTTTAGGTTACCCTAGACTTCATTAGATCTTGGATGTGACATTTGAGTCAGAGAGATCTAAGTGTGTTAGATTGGGTTTACACCTATATTTGTGCTGAGGTACGACAGTTTAAAGTGATTTTTTGGCTTCAGATGACACCAAAAGAAAGTTATAGGATTCAGTGAGCATTCTCAAAGAAAATACCTAGTTAACTTCATTTAAATTCATTGGGTTAGCTTTTGAAATGTGTCTTCCAGCTAAGATAATCATTTTGAGAATAGTTAGTTGGTATTGGATTGACCAGTCTTCCTCTGGATTCATTAAATACGGTCCGTAAAGAGTTGTTTCAGTCATGTTGTCAGGTTACGAAGGTTGTGGTGTAAATGTCGTACATATATTTTCTTATAAAGTAAAATGATTATTTAAATGAGGTCTGTTTGGAATCGACTCTTCAATCGATTAGTGAATCATGTCTCATTCCAAAATCATCATTAGAACTCTACAGGAAAATTTTGTAATAGAATTATGATGGTAGAGATATCGTGATTTAGAATCGGACCTTAAATTACAGAACCTATAGTGGAAGCATCATAGGTTGGATGGTTAAAGAGAAAAAATGGAGACCATGTATCTCATTCTATGGGTTCAGGTAAGCACTGTCTCAATGCTTTAGTTTGGGGTACGAGAATTGGATCAAGTTTTTTACAGCTTATGTACCATATGTAAAGTTGATGCTCAGAGGTGCGTTGGGAATTTAGAAATGAAGCACGCCCATTTTAACAAGACATCATGACCTGAGTAGGTCTAGTGATGTTATCTTCCTTTCCTTAAGGCTTCTTGGGATGAGAAGTATTAAGGTGGGGAGATTGTAGCATCCTATGTTTTTTGGACCAGATGAAATTCCATGGGCATATGAGTTTCATCATTTAGTGGATGATTCATTTTATAAACCAATACTGATATTGTAAATTTGAGTTTTGGAACACTTTAAAGTTTTGTTTTTAGATATTTTTAAGAGCCCGAGAGAGGTATTAGGTGGTTCGTTGAGTTTCAGGAGTGTTGGGATCCAAAGACTCAAAGTTTGGGTGGACTAGTAAGGGTGTACTGTTTGTCTGAAACAATGCATCCCACCAGTGTAAATTTTGAAACTTCTATAGGTAATAAGAAGTTATCCTCATGGGTTGTGCATTGTCTCCCAAATCGTGTGCCTAGCCCACGCGCTTAGTGGCACTTAGGAAGTATGTGTGCACTATTTTTTGTAAAGTTGATACATGGTTTGGACAAACCATACAGCCAAACTGTGAAACCTCTCCCCCTTAAACAGTATCCCCCATACAGTTGGTGCATATTTTGGCCAACTGTTCACCTTATTAAAGGGGTAAATTACCATTTTAACCCTATTTATTAGTTCTTTTTCCTTCCTCCTTTCTTCTTCCTCCTCTATGAACAACATCCTAATCCATGGTTTTTCTCTTCCTCTTTAATGTATGAGGAGATATCCCTTATATAGACCCCAATTAGAGTGTCATCTGGTGCATTGGAAGCATCTCGATAAGTCTACAACTCCACTTTTTTCCATTCTTCATTTATCTTCTCTCCCTCTGTGTTATTTTGGTGAAACCTAGTTCAACCTATTTTTAGGGTGTTCATCCATTTCTTTGATTTCTCTCAAACTAGACCAAATCAAAGTTTGATATCAGTTTTGTGGGTCTTCCTTGGTATAAGGTAGGTGTTTTATAGTTTTTCCCTCAAGTATAGTCATTTTTAAAAAAATGGTCATGTTCCATGTTGTGGACTTACCTGGTATCACTTCTAAATTATAAATTCACTTAAAATAAATTTCTTACACTATCTTTTGATGCCTTTAGACTCCTCCTTATATGGTTAGAGGTTATGATCTCAAATCGAACCACCCTTGAGTGGGTTTGCTTATTTTTTTTCATGTTCAATTATTGTGTCTAGATTGGTTAGAGCCACCCCTTTGGGTGTACCTTTTTATTTATGTATTAAATAGTTATTCTTTCTTATATAAAAAACACCTTGAGGTGGGAAATTTATGATTTTTGTTAGAATTGGATTTCCTAAAGGGTACTAAGTGATTTACTTGAATGACAATGTCATGTTTTCTAATAAAACCTCTCTATTGAGGTGATATATATTCTAAGCTAAAAGTGCTCTACTTATTGGTTCATTGTTTGGATTGATGTCATGTTTAGTACACGGGCCTTGATATTTTGTAATTGAAATGATCAATGGGATTTTCCCTCTCCCTTGGTATGCATGACATGTGATGTGGCTTGATGATATATGTATCCTCCTGCATTGCAGATTTTTTATGTTTATGCTTGGTGATATAAAAGGCCTATTTATTGATTAAATTGAAAAAGGAATGAATGTATTTCTTACACCTCGAGTGATACCCAGATTCCTTTTTACGGAATGTTGAGGATGGGATCACGAGTTGATGAGGCTTCATACACTGGGGGAGATTCCTGTTATATCTTGGACAGGCTCATATTGTGTGTATCTGACCTCCATATGAGTGATTCCAGTTCCCAAGGGAGCACAAGTGGATGGACTCAGTGGTAATATGGTTACACCATGCCATGAGAGATAATAAAACCACTTTGTGAGATACCAGGGATGGACTCAGAGGGTACATGTTTTACTTACATCAGTAGTGATACTTGGGATCCCATTTATGGATCACCATGGATGGAATCCTTTTTATTTGGAAAATTTTTATGATCCTAGTACGATAATCGGGTTAATTTATAAGGTTCACCTTGGACGGGGATAGGATTCCATATAAATGAATACTAGAGATAGCCCTTTTAATTAAATGCAAGATTTTATGCAATTAAATAAAATGGTGTGTCCACCAGGCTAAATCACATGTCTGTGTTTGGTCCTTTCTTGTTGTATAAATTATGATGACCCATTATTACTTTATATTCCATTCACATAGGTTACCTTTGGTATAGACATTTTATCTAAGGTTGATGCAGGTAGGGTCAGTTCGGGTGTCCTAGAGGGACCCGATATCGACTTGTTTATTTATTTATTTTTTCATTGATACTTTACTTTTATTATATACGCACACTACTGATATTTTTTTAATAATTGGATTATGCTTTAGAAAATATTGGTGGTGGCCTACTAAGTATATATCACACCTTTCTCGAGATGATATAGCATAGGGGTACTCAAGAAAGTATCATGTTCATAGGAACATGGATTATTACTTACACTGACATGCTTATACCTAGGAGTTGGGAGAAAAGGCATGATCCAGAGCTTGGGATGCTCATGGAGTTCACCCTCGGGGATTTTATTTCTTTTCTTTAAATTTGTATTTCATTATACCATGTTTCATGTTGCATGTATACCATTTTAGTTATGTATAATTATATGTACATGCATTTTTTTGTACATTGGCATTATCCATCTTTATTCAGTTATTATATTCAACTTCTACTGCTTTGTAATTTCTTTATTATTTCTTCCATTGTTGTCTATTATTTATTTTTTGATTTGCTGATGTGTTACTCTAATGTTAAGGGTATAGTCTCACCAATGTACCACCATTAGAAAATCAGTTCTAGTATATAGCCTCTAGTGTATGGGGAGGAGTGCTTGAGTCCATGTGGTGACCAGTCCGGCTATCGATTTAGTGGTTAGCCAGGTCGGCACATTAAACTAATACTGTGACTTTTATTCCATTATTACTATATAAGTATGAATTGTAAATTTATGAAACCTTTTTATTGAAAAAATATATATTTTAAAATTGAAATTATACATTTTTAAATATTTATTATAGTTTAAAAGCCTATGATTTTTATTTTATAACTCAAGTAATGTTTTTCTTAATAATTATATTAATAAATTATACATTTATTATATTAAAATTAATTTTTAAAACTTTTGAAATTAAATTAGATAAAATTAATTTAAAATTTAGAATAAATAGGAACATATTATCTAATAATTACCTCTTTATTTTTATCCATAAGGATTAAGTTTTCTTAGGAAAAAACTAGTTACCGTGGTAAAAGAGATATTTTTCGAAGAATGATACTGTTCTGAATATTGTGTATTTTTTAAAATTTAAATGAATATATTTTAAATTAATAATTCAATATAATGTTTAGTTATATTTAAAAACTAATTAACACTCATTAAATTTTTAACCAATTTTAAATATTATTAAAAACACTTTACATTTAAAATTCCATTTTTCTGCAAAAAATGTTTTCTACACATTTATATTTTAATTTAAACATTTATTTTCTCATATATATAAATTGAATTAGGTTAAATGGAACCCAAAATTGGATTCTTCACATTGTAATTTTGTAATAAGGGTCATATTATATTTTTATTAATAAAATAATTAAGATGGTTAATTTTTTAATCAAGATAAATAAGGGTAAAAATGGGTAAATAAAGTTTCATGTTATTTTAATAATTAAAAAGTCACTTACACTGTCTATAAATCCTAGTTAGGTATTAAAATAATACTCACATGTATCAATTACCATTTATTGACATATTTGACCTAATTCACCTAACCTACCTAATACCTAGTTGATATTATTTTTACCCCTTACCTAAGAGTAGTTTCCATAAAAAATCCCTCTTTTCAACTTTAAAAGGAAATAAATCCCACAAATTATCTCATAGCTATCCACATAAAGTAATTTATTATCAGTTTCCCTACCATATATATCTTTAAATCACTCTTAAATAGTTATTATGGTTCTAAGGATTCCTCCCAATCTTTAATATTCTACTTTCAAATGTAATGGTTCTCTACCTCCTCCTTTTGATTCAAGTACTTCTTTTATGATAATCCCTTTTGAATTCCATGTTATTATGCTTCCATATGTTCATAATATATCATTTAATTTACAAATTATTTAACATTGATGATATATTATCCTTTTTTCTCATTAAAACCATATCATAATCCCTTTTATATAGTTTTCATGCAACCAAAATCACTCCTTGATTTTCTCCCCCATATTTTCAATTCAAGCACTTTGTTATATAGATTTTTATTTACATGTGATTATTATTACACATGATCATAATCAATCCATTAATAACCAAGTTATTTTTATTAATGATAGAATTCATTTCTCACTCATTAAACCCATTCTATAATTCTTTTGTATACCCATCATGTTGTTGAAGTCATTCATTGATTTTCTGTCTTCATGTTGCAATTACCCAACTTTAATATTATTCAATGGTATCATTATAAATGAAGTTTATAAAAGGTTATAAATATCAAAAAATTTCTTTCAATGGGATACTAATATTTTTATATTTGGTATATAGGTGGTAATAGTGTTGTAATACTCCGTCTTTTATCCATGAACTTTCTATCTTTAGTTTTCAGTTTAACTATTTTAAATTTTATAAATGAGCCCTTGAACATGGTTAAAATGGTGTTTTAGAGTTATCAAAGACCCAAATGCGGTGGGATAGTTATGGAAGATAGATGGTGTCTACCTGGTATAAATGGTTTCCTACAGGAAACCCACCGGCTATCTGATGGGGTTTCCATGGGGGCAGGCACCATCAGCCAGCCAGTGGAAGCCAGTGGATAGTTAGTGGCATAGGGATAAGCCAGATTAGTGAGGGGAATAATCATATGTTTTACCCATAAAACCCCCATTTAACTTTTAATTACCCCTCCTTTGTCCCTAATTCAATGTTAAATAATTTTAAGGGTTCTCAAATGTTTCTTTGTCTTCACAAATGCAATTCATTGATCTCTTTATCGGTTCTTTAATCTAGAAGTCCTGAATTAGTGATTTTTTTTAGAATTGGTGAATACCTTGTATTTCCTTCATGGATATTTTTTTTTCCAAAATTTATATAGTGGATTAATCACTTTCTATATGGGATTTTGGTGTTTCACATTGATTCGGATGTTTGATCTTGAGAATCTTCTTCTTTCTTTTGTGGTGGGTGGTCTAAAACATCTCTCTAAGGAATGCTTGGTTTTTATAGTATGTGAAACATGTGGGATCATACTAAAACATTATTCCCATGACCTATTTTAATTTAAAACCCCTTGTATGTCTTAAAACAACATGATTTGACCTCTTATGGATCCTATTGAGTCTATTAGCGATGATACCATGGACTTTTGGCCACCCAAGGTGTGTGTATAGCCTTAACCCTAGGTTGGAATCTAGAAAGCACAAGCCTAGAGCCTTGTATTGGTCTTGGTTTATCATATGAATGTTTCTTTGAATAATTATTATGTGAATCAACATTTTTTAACATGTAATGAAAAGGTTAATTATCATATTGGCATGAAACTAATGTTTGTATTAAGGAATAATGGCATGTAATTGAAATTAGCAAGATAATTGGTAATTGGAATGAATTAACCAATTTGGAATATATTATTATTTTTGTAATTTTTGATGAATTTTTATAAATTGGATCTTGTTTTGTTCATAAGCATGAGATGTGTGTTAATTTAATTCTTGAGGGCAAGACTCTTGGTTTCTTGAATCCTAAGGGAGAGATGCATATTTTTTTGGTACTTTTGGGTGATATGCATGGATATATTATGTATGAGGGTCATATGTGTGGTTTATTAGAACTAGAGGGTGAGATGTTGAGTTTCGTGATTCTTGGGGGTTAAGTTCATGGTAAATTGATGCTTTAGGATGTATACTTTATTTTATTAGTGTCCAAGGGCATGATTCATGAATACACTTGATAATTGAGGGAGGTATTAATCAGGAAGTAAATTATGATCTTCCTTATTTAATTTCATTAGGGTGTAAGGATAGATACATCTGACACTATTCCAAATTAGGTATGGTTGACACTAGGCGTCAATATATATCTCAAGCTTCGATAGGTTTATTTTGGTGTTTTATTTTGATTTATATTAAATTTATCTATGTATCGCATTGTTTCATGCACTATTAATCACACTAGATTTTTTAATACTCTATGGGTGGTGACCTACTAAGTTTTACTCACACCCTATTTAGGTGTCGTATGGTACTTGGGAAGACTTCATGGATACAAGTTTGTATAAGGGAAAGTATCATGGTGCATGACTGGTTGATTTTCTTATTCAGATTGGAGATTGGAGGTGGGACCAACTATTAGGTTTGGGACCAGGTTTTAGAGTCTTTCTTTTAGTTTATTGATTGTATTATATTTAGTATGATATTCAGTATGAAATTTCATGGGTGGATTATATTGTATTTTTTTTATTTTGTTAGTTATCTATTGAATTCTTTTTATATTGACTATTTATCATGTTTTCCACTTTTATTATCTCTCTATATCAAAGAGTATAGTCTCAAAAATATATAATTTAGACCCTCACTACTATTCATATGCCTCTATCATACAAGGAGGCACATCTAATTTCATGTGATGACCCATTTCGGTCATGTGAGAGAGAACCAGGTTGGGTACATTGCAATGTGGTATCAAAGGAGGTTATTTTATGTTTTTTTTTATATTTGGGAATTTTTCATAGGAGAATAGGATGTTTTGAGGCTTGATAATGAGCTCGTTCGTTGTAGTAGCTAACCCATGTGTGGGGGAAAACCCAAGTTTCCATGGATGGTATTATTTTTCGTAATGTTCTCTTATTACACTTGTGGTGTTATTCCACCTTGAGTGATACACTTGTTGTGTGATGTTACTATTTTTATGATATTTTAATCATGTTTTGGTATATAAAGAGGTGTTTATTCATACATAATTATAGTAATTTAAGTGATTTCCATATTCACAGTCATACTAGGAACTCATTCATAGGGAAAAAATATTCCTATTTACTTATTCATGTTTAACTATTGTTAATGATACCTAATTAATGATTAATGGTTTTCTATTTTTATATCATGTGAACTAATTATTTAAGGATAAACTTGAACTCATTTTATTATTTGAATAGGAAATTTTATCCTGAGATATTTTTTAAACCTATTAGAACTAGCTATAATTATATTGGCATCCTTGAGTACTTGTTATATTTTCTTTTCCTAGTATGGGTAGATGATCTTTCCTATCTTACTTTTTACTTATTTTGTGTACTATGGTGTGCATTTCCCTATGTATAGATATTCCTTCACATCCTTTTCCAATAGAACATTAGGAGGTTATTGATGATAACACATCGCACTTAGCATATCCAGATCCTCCAGTAGATCAGAGAAATATTATGGATGATTAGCTTTGGGATAGTTTCTTACGAGTGATGTGGTCCATGAAAAGTGATGTTACCTAAGGAATAATAACCATTTAATAACTCACGAGGGAGTTTCATATGTATCACCTCCCCACCCCCCCAACATTTAGAGGGGAAGGTGGCCCCAATGGAATAAAATTTTGTCTCGAGTCTATCCAAATGATATTCAATCATCTAGAGACACCCATAGAGAGGAGAGTAAATATTACAACATACATACTATGGGGACCAGCCAAACACAAGTGGGAAATCCTGTTCCAAGCCAATAAACATGAGGAGATAGCTTTGGAGAGTTTACAAATTAGGTTCCCAGTCCATTTCTATCTAGAGACACTGAGGGTGGTGATATATTAGGAGTTCATTCACTGGATATGAGGGAACATGACAGTGATGGATTAAGTTTCTTATTATGTGGACCTAAATTTTTTTATCTAACATCATATAGATATGTTTTGGTTAGGGTGAATCACTTCTAGAAATTACTATGATTTGGGATAAATTCTCAGGTGAATGTCTTTTGGGGTTTGGCTTAGTGGTAAGCACCTCATAATCCTACATGAAAAATTGGGGTTCAAAACCCATTGGGTGCAGGTACTGTAGCAGAACTGTAGTGGCATTGTAGCAGCAGTGGTACTGTAGATCGGTGGGTACTGTAGCGGCAGCAGGGCACTGTATCAGCGGTGGTACTGTGCGGGTACTGTAGCAAGCAGGTTACTATTCACAGAATGGCAATTGGGCCAAAAATTTGGGCCTACGGGCTATGTAATGGGATACAAGTCCACTGGGTCTTCGGGCTATGTAATGGGTCTCCCTCTACCTATTTAAAAGGGGTATTCGATTTGATTTAATAATAAAATAAGGCTTCGGCCCCAACCTTTAATGTCTTTTGACTGACCAAATATTCAAACATCGTGAATCCGGGTCTCATTTCTAAAGGGGTCCTAAGGGAATACCCAATTGGTGGGAAGGTGTTTTCAGTTGGGTTGTCTATTAGCACTTCCTTTGTTAATATGAATTTTCATTTCTAGTATTAATGTAATGTAAAAAGTGGGTAGAGAATTCATGGTAGTAATTCATATTTTCTAGGCGATGACCAGGTGCACTACTTTTAGTGTGGTAGGCCCAACCTCAAATAAGATCGGTTCCCATGACCACCGGTGGAGTGTCGTGCATGAGATGGGATGATAAACCTATATAGGTTCTATAGAAATAAACATGAGTTAACCAATTATGAGGGATCAATACATATTTTAAATTCATGAAAGGAGTATACTACTTGGTAACATATGGGAAGATAGAGTTTCATTATTCATAAAGGACAAGGTAGAGGATAGGGTACTCTAGGGTAGGGAATGAAATACCAGCTGGGTGGAGTACCATAGAGAGCTCTAGAAGGAGCCCAGGGTAGAGGAGAGATCTATATGCATGTGTTCTAGTATTCACCTATTGGGATAGATGTGGGATCCTCCATTATTTGATGTATGATTTTAGTGGAATCTAACTTAACATGTGCTCATTTTGATATAGGGAAATTTCACTCTTTTATATCTGTTTAATTTTTATATGGATTTGGCTTGGCCATGGAGTATCTATTTGGAGTTATGTCTATCAACACAATATTAGGGGAGTAGTGAGAGGGTATTTGGCACTGCAAGGAGTTCTCTCTTGAGATTGGTGGCTACCATTTTCTCTAGGATCTATATGTTCTTGAGATCGAGGGATTTGGCCTGATCTTTAGGATAGATTGGTTGGTTATGTATCAAGATCATGTTGATTTATACCATAGTAAAATTTCCTTCTCACCACAAGAGGGAGTACTTTAAATCCATTATAGTGAATGGGATATCCAAGTGGGTCAAGTAGGATCGATGTAGCTTAGACTATATGGGATAACATCTCAGTTGGCTAGTCTTGTCTAGATAATGGAAAATCATAGTGAGAATTATTTCCTATTATGGTAGACCATTATAGAGATGTCATTATTGATTAATTATTTATATTTATGTTATAGTAGAAGACCAAGTTTACTATCGAATTGGTTCCATGAGATGAATGTGTTTTAATATCACCATACAGGATGGCACCATTAGAGCTTCGAGAGTTGAAATTTCAATTGGAGGATTTGGAGGGAAATGAATTTATCCAACCTAGTACATAAACTTGGGGATCTCTAGTGCTCTTATCTAATAAATAAGATGATATGTTGTGCATATGTGTCGATTACCATAATATGAACTAGATAATAGTCAAGAACTTATATCATCTTCCAGACATTTATGAACTCTTTGACTAGCTAAGAGGTGCTTGTGTATTATTCAAAATTGATTTTAGATTAGGATACCATAAACTGAGAGTGTGGTTGTTTGATACACCACATAATACCTTATAGAGATGGTATTCTTTGTATTAATTTGTAGTGATGCCTTTAATATTCACAAATGCATCAGCGGTACTCATGTATTTGATGAAACGCATATTCCACCTGTATTTGGAATAGTTTATAGTTGTATTTTTTAACAATATCTTGATATAGACTAAATCCAGGGATGATCATGCATGAAATCTGAATATTTTCTTAGGCACACTAAGAGAGAATAGTATTTATGAAAAAACTTTCAATGTTTTTATTCTATATTGAATGGGTTCACTTTATGGGTCGTGTTATATTAGAGGCAGGAACATTTTTGGATCCATATAAGGTGATTGTAGTGGTTCGTTGGGAGTAGCCTAAAAAAATTTAGATATTCAAAGCTTTCTCAATATAATTGGATACTATCAAATATTTATTCATAAATTTTCTCAGATAGTGGCACTAATAGCTAGTCTGAATGAGAAAGGTGTACAGTTTGAATGGACCAATGAATATGAGGAATATTTTTAGGATCTAAAGAAAAGGTTGGCATCATCACTGATCTTGATCATACTAGAACTGGGTAAGAAGTACACCATGTACTATGATTCCTCTAAAATTTGTATGGGAGTGGTTCTTATACAAGATGGTTGTGTGGTCACCTATAAATCTAGGTAGTTGAGACCGCATAAACAGAATTATCCTACTCATGATCTATATTTGGTCATTGTGGTACATGATCTATGATATTTGTAACATTTCCTAATGGTAGAAAGGTTGATGGTGTATATAGGTTATAAGATCCTAAAGTATATCTTTTCACAAAGGGATCTAAAAATTTGGTAGGAAATGTGGGTGGTGTACATTTAGTCTTTTGGCTTCGAGTTTACATACACACCTAGGAAGGGAAATGTTATTTCGAACACCATGAGAAAAAAGGTGCAGACTCATGTGGTGTGGGAGAATAGTGATGAATGGTGGTTGATGGTACTCTTTTCTAAGATTATTTTAGATATCTATGAGTGCTAGGGGAGAGTGTATCTGACCTCTACCTCTATTGTACCCTCTCTTTTTGATAGGATCAAGAGGATATAGATGGTGGATCTAGAATGTTTACCTCTTAAGGATAAATTAAATAGTGGGGAGAAACCATCTAGTTAGACTGTTGATGAGGATGGAGTTCACATTAATAGGTGTCTTTGTTTTTGCTGATATACATGAGGACCTAATAATATAGTTTCATCCTTCTGGGTGGGTAGTATTTGTGGTGATGTGTGAAGAGGGAGATAGTTATATTTGTGACCAGATACCCCACCTGTTAGTAGGTGAAGGCTGAGCATCAGCAACCTACAAGTTTATTTTATCCTTCACCCATTATTGAGTGGAAATAAAATGATGTCACCATATAATTAATAACAATATTACTAAGGACACACCAAAATAATGATTTAGTATAGGTGATCATGGACTTATTGAAGAAAGTATCTCATTTCCTACCTATCTGGGATAATTTATTTGTTGATGACTTGAGTATCATATGTGTGTAAGAGATAGTATTACTATATGGTCTACCAAAAATCATAGTCTTGGATTAGGATCCCCTTTTTTATTTTCACTTATAGATAGGGATATAGAAGGATCTATATTCATATGTGTTTCTAAGTACATCCTACCACCCTCAAACTAATGGTAAATCCAAGAAGAACATTTAGAACCTAGAGGATATGTTGAGATTATGTGTCCTAGACTTTGGTAGTTCTTGGGAGAAACATCTAGATCTTATGGATTTTTCCTACAAAAAAATTTACTAGGAATCGATCCAAATGGATCTTTTTGAATCCTTATATGATAGGTTATTTCATTCTCCTTTGTTCTGGTTGGAGGTGGGTGAATTAGTGCTCATTAGACCGAGCCTTGTGTAGGAGACGTCTGAACAGGTTCAATTGATCTGAATCATGTCATGTCTATTAGTGATGAGACCTTGTACATTCAGATACCCAAGGGGTGTTCCTAGACATGAACCTAGGTTAAAACCCAAAACCACAAAATTATATCATTTTATTGGACTTGGTTTGACATATGAATGGTTTTGGGAATTACTGGTATTTGAATCAAAAAATTTGAAATTGTTATGATATTTAGTAGCATGGCATGAAAAGGGTAATTGGTATATTAGAATGAAACTGGTGTTTGGATTAATGAATAATGGAATGTGATTTAAATTGGAAAGATAATTGGTAATTGGAATTAATTAAACAATTTACAATATGTTATTATGTTTTGTATGTTTGGTGATTTTTTATGTGTTGGCCCTTTCATGGTTTATGAGGGTGGTATGCATGTTGGATTAATTCCAAATGGAAAGATTTTTGGTTTATTGATTCCTGAGGGTGGGACACATGTTTTTTTAGTTCTTATGAGTGTGATGCATAGATATATGGTGCTTGAGGGCGATACATGTGGTTTCTTGGTTCCAAAGGGAGATATTCTGAGTTTTTGATGTCTAAGGGTGAGGTACATGGTTACTTGATTCCTAAGGGAGAGATGCTATGTTTTCTTGGTTCCTGATGGCATGATTCATGATTACACTTGATATTTTTGGGTGATATTGAGAAGTAAGGGCATGGAAATCCTCCTTGGTTAATTTTGATGGGGTGTAAGTACCTAGAATTTCAACACTAGGCTGAAGTAAGTATGGCTAACCATGGGTGTCAACCTGGAGCTTGAGGTTCGGAAGGTTTATTTTTGGAGTTTTTTTATTTATATTAAATTACCCTATTTATCATATTTTTTAATGCATTATTACTCATACTGTATTTTTTTAGACACTGTGGTGGTGGCCTATTGAGTTTTACTCACACCCTGTTCAAACACTGTTTGTTACCTTGGTAGACTTCATGGATGTAGGTCTGGAAAAGGATAAGGATCCATGTACATGATTGATTTATTTTATTTTTGGTACTGGATCTTGGATATAGGACTGATCATAGTGTTTGAGAGTAGTTTTTAGAGTCTTTAAGTGGAATACATATGTATGGATGATGAAGAGTGGGGGTCCCATATCACCCTCTAATGAATTGGTTAAGGTTTAATATCATATGATATGATAAAATGTTTCATGAACGAGATGTGGGAAGATTTATTCACAAATTTTTTTTGTGAATGAGATGCGATAATATTTTTTCACAAGATTTTTGTGTGGATAAGATGCAGAAATCTTTATTCACAAGTTTTTGTGTGAAATTGATGTGGAATTATTTGTTCTATAGATTTTCTATGATTATATTTGTACTATAATTACTTATTCTTCTATGATACAATGACATGCCATATTTATATATGCCAATTATTATTCTCTTGGATGCATGTTTAATGTTTGATGATTCCACACACTTCTTTCATGGTTTATATTTGTTCATTTGTGATTACATTCCCTCATATCATAACTTAGGGATAACTCATATTGTTCCATATACTATTAATAATAAATTTCTCCACTTCCCATGTTTTCACATATGATTATGATCTATCCCTTGATAAAATGTTGATAATTTTTCCCTTATCGAGCATTTCATCTCACCCCTTTTTTATGTTTTCCTTTCCCTGAGTTATGAAGATAAGTATAAATTGTGGAAATTATAGAATGGAGTTTAGAGGACTTCGATTATATAGAAATGATATTATATTAAGATTCTTATGTAGTTAATCTCTAATACACTAAACCTTTTGTTCCTTGGGTTGTGTGACTATTTCTGAGATTTTTTATCTAAATCATGTGATTATTGTACTATTTAGGTTATGTTTATCTTGTATTGATATAGTTGGTATTATAGAAGGGTTTAGTTATTTTTAGAGATTAGTTTTCCTACCTTTGGTATTAGGGTTATAGAACCTTTATGAAAACCAAATAGATGAGTCTAATTATAGGATGATATCCTAAAATATTGGTAAAGTCTTGAGTGGGTGGTTTTTCTAGAAAATTCATCCTTATCAGGATACTAAATAGTGTATGCAGGCTCTGGCGCAATTTTAGCTCGGGGTAATAACCCCAAATTGGTCATATTGGGTATTAACTCAATTGTGACCTGATTCATGATAAAGAGTCCTAACTAAACACCTATAGGTGCCTCCTTCCATAGCACGTGACATGGGATGGAAGTGGCTTTGGATTTGGATTCATCAATCTACATATAAACCAAGGAACATAATTATGTTGTTGTTTCATGTCACATAAAATTAGTATGGTATATTTAAATTAAGTACTTGTTTTTTTCAAGTGAATCATACCTCATACTTTCTTTATGGTAGGGTACGTTGGTTTTGCTACCCAATTCTTTTTGTCAGCACTAATTTTTTGTTTCGTAAATTAACAATTCTTAATCAAAGTGATTAATACACAAATTTTCAAACAATGTATTATCAGCCATAATGTACCAAAAAATATGTCTCCTCATGATGGCTAGTAAATGCATCCCACACTTCTTATCTTATCAGGTGTGCATACATCTCTGGTATGTGTGATTTTATATTCTCTTCATCATCTTTGAGATGAAACTTAGTTAGAATTGTGTAAAAGCCTCTATGAGACTTTCTAATAAGCATTAATAAAAATTCCCTTCAGGATTCAACTACTATAAATGAAATTTGTAAAGGATAATGAAGATTAATTCAATTTCTCATTATTGTTTTTAGTAAAATAAAGAAAAGATATCATAATGTTACCCTGATATCTTCCCAAATCAGTGGCTTAAGTGTGGGTACAACATTGTTCCATGAATTTATATCAATCAGCGCATGCTACTAAGTGGTGAGCCCAATGGAACTACTGAACATGTCTTTTTTGGGGTTAACAGTCTGGATGTGTGCATTCCTTCCAATCTAAAATTTGATGCCTTTGTTCCTCACCTTAATAATTTTTTCTAACATCTTTATGCTCTGACTCTCCTACTTTTTCTAGGACATCAATTGTTCTTCATCTACCATTTCCTTGGGTTGAACATCATCAATATGTTGTTCCTCTATATTGGTAGCATTAGCATGTGCATAAGGTTGTTGTTCCTCTACATTGGGAGCACTAGCAGGTTGAGAAAACTATTATTCCTCGGGATTGGGATCATTGTCACAAGAAAAAGTCATTATCTGAAAAAATTGATTGAACATTTAATTTAGATTACATAAATGTAGCAATGAACAGATAATAATATGTAGTAACACAATGTATATTGAAAAAATATATATAACCTTATTATTGAAATATATTTTAAAAAAATGTTTAAGGGATTTGAACCCTATATCAAGTATCCAAATCCATTAATTGTGGTATCCTCTAACATACAACACCCCATCTATATTGGGACCCCTATGGAATGATTTAGATATCCCAATGAAAGGCTCATCCTCAATTGAATTTTCATCTGACCCTTCAGTGGTTTTCATTGATAAAAGAATAATTAACCACTTTCATTTTATGGGAAATGGATCGTAAAATACTTGAACTGCATTTAGTTCCATTATAAATGGTTCATTTTGTACCCTTCCTTATTAAAGTCCACTTTCATGAATCCCAAGTCATCTATTTTAACAGAACTCCTATTATCAACCCACTTACATTGAAAAACTGGAACTTAAATGTTTTATAATCCAAATCATGTATTTGTTTGATGATTCCAAAGTATAACATATTCGCATAAATTGGATTTTTTTCCTTGGTACTAGATACATGCATCACTTCAACCACAAGTGTAACTCCACTATTTTTCATGGTACTACCTCCATCATTTTCATTTGTATAGAATGTATAACCATTAATTACATAAACATTATAAGATAATACATGACCACTTGGTCCTATGGCTAGACATTAAGGGCTCGTTTGGTGGCGCCCATTTGGGAGGAAAAGAAATGAATCGGGACGACGGAAATCTATATCTCCTGTTTGGTGAGCACAAAAGGAAGGAGTGAAACGGTGGCAGTGGAAATGGGGAGAAACGCGTTTCTCTATTGATCTGATTTCCTTACGTTTCAAATCGTCCCAAAATCGGGATGATTCTGACGGAAATTCGTTTCTCCCTTCAGATATTTTTTTGATTTCCCATTTTATCCCTCTATGTCTATATAAATAGTTGGTTCATGTTTTTTATTTTCTCACACCAACATCATTCTCTTTCCACCTGATGTTGTCTAGTTACTCTGCGGGTGTAGTTGTCCTCTACTGATATTTGTGGCATTGTTCTTCTTCATATTTGTGACACCATTCTCCTTGATGTTTGTCATCATAATCAGGTGAATAATATCAATCAATTATTTAATTAAATATTAATATTAATATAATTTGTTGAATATGACCGGTCATTTATATTAATATAAGGAATTTATAAAAGAAATATTATATTATTATTCAATATATAATATTAATATTGTAAAGATATTATTATAAATAATAGTAAATAAAATTAAATACATTATAGAGGAGAAAAATATTTTTTTTATGAAATTTCAGTTATTGATTTTCAATAGGTTGAACTCTATTATTTTTTAAATTATCAATTATGTGTTAGATAAATTAATTATCAAAAAACAAAAACAAATATTATATTATAATTTTTATGAAATTTTTTAATTAATATATATGTTTATACATGTTAAATGGTGATTAGAATCATAAAAAGTGATATATGAATAGTATAAATAATGATATTGGGTTTATATAGTTTATAATAGATTATACAAATTTATTTACTATTTTGAATTAGTAATTATTTTGAATTAGTAATTATTTTGAATTAATAATTTTGAATAATTCATAATTAATAATAATTTTGAATTTATAATTTTGAATTTATAATTTTGATTACCTTGAATTAATATTTTTGAATTAATAAATTATATAAATAATTTTGATTATCTCTAATTAATTTTTTAATTTTTTAAAATTTGTATTAATATATGTTCGTAGTTTTATGTTTACCTAATTTTGTTGATATGAAATATAATGATTGATTAAAATCAAAATTATTGTTTTTTTATTTGTTATAAAAAAGGTAATCAAAATATATATTTTTTAAAGGTTATTTATGTCATTTAATATAAATTTTTGATATTAAGCATACATTATGGTAGGTGTTGTGTCTGTGGGATCTAATATATGATTGTTTCTAATAATGGGAAAGTATTCTCTTTAATCCAGTGTGTATGTGTTATTTTTTAGCAAAGTTTATTTGTGTCATTTTCACCCAAACAGTTTCTTTTCTTTTCTTTTAAAAATTTTCACCAAACATGGGGGAGAGAAATGATAATCATTTCTTTTCTTTTACTAAATTTCACATCCAAACAAAATGGAGAGAAATCAAAATCATTTCTTTTCATTTATTTTCTTTTATGAATTAGGGAATCATTTCTTTTCTTTTACTAAGACATGACCAAACATAGGGTAAATTCATTCTAAAATTGAATCTAGATTTTCATATATCTCTTTAAAAATATAGTTTTGAAACCATCCAACAAAGTGTTTATTGTGTGTATTTTATATCTAGCTTTCATCCATTAATGGATTAAAATGCCTAATAATTTCTTTGTGGGATTCAAAATATGGGTAAACCTCTAAATTGTTATGAAAAACATAAATCTGGGCCTACTTCCAATCTAAAATAGTTAATGTGAAAACATTTATTTCTGAAATTCCTTCACCCACAAGCCGTCCAATGTGATGAGATTCTGGTAGATCAATGCTCTCCATGTCGTACAAGTATTCGGTATGGAATTCAATATATTCCTGAATAATATATCACTCTGAAATACAACCTTCTGGACAACTTCTATTTTTGAAATACCCTTTCAAAATATTTATATACCATTCAATGGGTTACATCCATCTATAATGTACAAAACCACATAGTTGAATCTATCTTTCCAAGTGAACCATCAAGTGAACCATCATATCAAAGAATGTCAGTAGGAAGAACATTTATAATTCACATAATATGATGGAAATTTATTTTTTCATATATGGAAATTTCATTGGTTTTAAAACTTTTCTGCATATAGCTTTGAAAAAGAAACATATCTTGGTTAATGTATGGAATACATTATTGGAAAAAATTAAATGTAAAGCTACCGGAATTGGATCTTACATTAAAACATGACATTCATGTGATTTCAGACCCTTTAAATTTAAATTGTTCATTGACATGATATTCTTGATATTCGACGAATACCCCTATATAACTTCTATATCGTTCAAGAAGTTGCAAAACTAATATCTATCATGTCTATAAAGAGTGTAAGAAGATGGAGGAAGAAAATTCAATTTTTCACCCTTCACCAACACCAAATCTTCTCATATTCTCATGTAAATCATTTCCAACCCATCCTTAATTCTATCCTTTTCTTTGTTGGGTGCATTTAGTAATGTTCCAATGAAACTATCACATAAATTTTTTTCAACATGCATAACATCAATAAAATTATAGACGTATAAACAATTCCAGTATGGTAATTAAAAAAACTGATCTCTTTTTGCAACTTGTTTTCATAACATTTTTTGAAAAAGGTTAAACAAAATAAGTTTCCATATATTTTACTATCTCAAATAGTTGACCACCTATTAGTGGAGATGGTGTTGTATGTTCTTATGAGATCCTATCGAATGATGTCATCCAAGATCGGTATTTTTGTCTCCATGGTAAAAATCTACAATATCCTAGAAACATAGTCTTTGATGAATGTTTCAACCTAATTGACTGTGTACCTTGTTCACAAATGGGACACCCATTAGTTCCATTAATGCTATATCCTGAAAATTTTATACAAGAAATAAAGTCATTTATCATCTCATACAACATGCCTCTCAATATGAAATTTTCATTTTTGTAGGCATCATACAATGTAACACCTAAATCCCACAATAATTTCAAATCTTCAATCAATAAAGCCAAATAAACATCAATATAATTACCCAATTGTTTTGGTCCTGATATAAGCATAGATAACATAATGTATTTTCGTTTCATGTATAGCCACAATGGAAAGTTATAATTTACCAATATAATTAGCCATGTACTGTAAGTGTTTCTTTGAAAACCAAAAGGATTCACTCTATTTGTAGATAGAAAAATATGAAGTTTTCATAGCTCATTTCCAAATTCAGGATACTTGTGATCAATTCTACTCCATTGAGGAGAGTCTATTGAGTCATGAAATTTCCCATCTTGATTTCATGTATCTGTATGTCATTTTAATCAACTTATGTTCTTTTAAATTCCATATAGGTGCCTAAACATAGGAATTATTTAAAAGTACTATACAACTTTCGTAGGGCCCAAATCATCTTTCTTGTATTGAGAATCACCACACTATGGGAATTATTTAAGGGATTTTTGGTCCTTGAGAAATAGTATACAGTCATTTGGATAGGCATGTATTCTTTTATATATCATACCCACTTAATGTGGCGTCCATTTAGAATCATACTTCCATCTAGGAAACTCATTATCTTCTGGGAGCATATCATTTAAGAGAGAAAGTAGCTCAGTAAAACTGGTGTTACTCCATCTGTTGCATCTTTTAATCTATATAGATTCAGTATGGCTGACAATGATGTATATTTAGTACAACCAGCATACAATGGAATCTTTTTACAACACTTTAACTTCTCAAACAATTTTTGACAATCCAAAAGTTCATATTCAACCATAATCATCATTTTCTCAATAGTATCTTCATCATCATTCACACCTACAATCACATCCTTGATAGGATCTTCTTCATTATCCACACTTTTAATCATATCAAATGATCCATAAAATGTAGTTATATCTCAGTCACTAACTACATTCATGTTTCCCCCCATGTTTAGTCTAATATTTATAACTTTTATCTATTATGTGATAGATCAAGTGTTCTTCCAACTCCACTGGACTAATTAGTCTTGAATAACAATAGCGTAAATACATACAAAGGATTTGAGAAGGGTTATATGCATAATATTTTATAAAATTGATGAACTATTTCACCCCATATACATACTCTTTTGTCATAGGATTGGAATACATCAATTTTTAATTCATATACATTTTATTTTATTTAGTAATATTAATATTTAACAAAATAAATAGATACACAAAAAGAGGCCTTTCAAATAAGGAGAACCCAACATTTTAATGTTTCAAATAATTTTATCATTCTTTGAAGAAAATGGGAAACTAAATTTAAGAAAATAATTACTCCACTAGTGGTAGGTGTTATCCTATGAATTCATCAACAATGACCACCATTACCTGGCATGGGATGAATACTACTTAGGGTAGTTCTATCAACAAAGGTGCATGTCCAAAAGAGATGGGGGATGAGTCTTGAGAAACAAAATAAAATAATAACTATTTGGTAGATGAATCTAATGATAAAGATAATTGTATCAATACTGGAAATACAGGTTTTTCCAACGGTTTTATACCAACATTTTGAAGAAACCATTGGTATACTGTAAAAATAGAAACATTTCCCAATGATTTATTCAAACTTTTTTCATTGTGTTTTTATAATCAATCTTTCCCAATGGTTTGAGTAAACTATTGGGAACTCATTATGTATACCAATGGTTTTTTAAAACTATTGGTAAAGAGTATATTTCCCAATGGTTTTTAAAAACAGTTGGAAAAGATTACCCAAAAAATACACAGCATCCAAACTCCCAGTCTGCCCGATTGTAGGTGCCCTAATCTGAAGCTCCTTAAGGACTCTCTTTACCCTAGGCTATGAAACTCCTTCCACTCGATAGATCCAATTCAATCAAAAAAATTATTTATATACTTCAAATTATAAAGTTCTACCTTAGTTTTAATGTTCTGCATCTATTTTTTCTATTTTTTGTTTTGATTTGGCTTAAATCAATTTTTTGTGTGATCTGTGGCATGGTATACTGAACACTTTGATTTGTTTTCTATTTTTTGTTCTACACTTAAAAGATGGTAAAGGTTTTGTTTAGTCATATGGTCTCAAGGTGGGTAATGGATATAAGTATGGCCCATGTGAAGGGATTGGATATGGCTGGGGTAGTGGTTTAGGTGGTTTTCCATTTTTTTAGTGGGGTGATATAGTAGTTTCTATGGAATTTAGTTTAGTTGAAAATTGGATTTGGATTTTGAATTTATAGTTTTTTTTCAAGGAATAATGGGAAGGGTAGTGATTTTGAGGATGAATTAGTTGTTGGTTGGGTGATGGATTGGAATTTTTATTTTGGTTGGATTGGATATAGGTAATTTTTAAGGTATTATATGGGTATTTACACCCCTAAACACCCCCACCCCCACCCTCACCTCTCCTAGACCCCCCCACCCCTGGACACCCCCCCCCCCAGTGGACACCCCCCCCCACCCCCCTTGGACAACCCCACCCCCTGGACACCCCCACCCCCTAGACACCCCCTCACCCCCTGGACAACCCCCCACCCCCCTGGACACCCCACCCCCTTGGACACCCCATCCCCCCTAGACACCCTCCACCACCTGGAAACCCCCCACCCCACCCCACCCCTGACCCCCCCCAGACACCCCCACCCCTTGGACAACCTCCACCCCCCTTGGACATCCCTCCACCCCCTTAGATACCCCCCCCCCAGACACCACCACACCTCTTGGAAACCATCCCATGTCCTAAGTGCTTGGTCCAGTTTTTAAATTGGAATTAACCATATAGGTGATTTCCCCTTTCCCCAATGACATTACCTAAGTGACCCATAGAGCCTTAAAATTGAATTTGTCATGTTTTGATAAATTAAATGGATTTTTTTGAATGAAATGGATAATGTATGATGGTTTTCCTTTCTTAATTAATAAAATGGTTTTAAATAAAATTACCCTAAGGGGGCTCCAGGGGGTAGGGGTTGCATGGGTGTGGGGGAGGGGGTGTGGTTATCCAAGGAGGGGTGTGGGCTATCAAGGGGGGGTCAGGGTGGGTTGTCCAGGTGGGGGAGGGGGTGTGGGATGTCCAGGTGAGGGAGGGTGTGTGGGATGTCCAGGGGTGGGGTGGGATATCCAAGTGGGTGAGGGGGGGTTGGATATCCAGGGAGGGGGTGGGTTGTCCATGTGGGGGTGTGGGGGATCTATCTAGGTGGGGGGTTTTCTAAGTGGGGGTGTGGGGGGGTTTCCAGGTGGGGTGGGGGGTCTATCCAGGTGGGGGTGGGGGTTGTCGAGGTGGGAGGTGGGGCTGTCCAGGTGGGGATGGGCTATCCAGGGGGGTTACAGGGGGTAGGGGCTATAGGGGTAGAGGGGAGGGGGTGTGGGCTATCCAGGGAGGGGGTGGGCTATCAAGGGGGTGGGGGTGGGTTGTCTAGGTGGGGGAGGGGGTGTGGGCTATCCAGGGGGTGGGCTGTCCAAGGGGGTGGGTGGGCTGTCTAGGTGGGGGGGTGTGGGTTGTCCAGGAAAGAGGAGGGATATCTGGTGGGGGTGGGGGTGGGCTGTCTAGGTGGGGTGGGAGCTATCTAGGTGGGGATGGGTTGTCTAGGGGGTTGCAGGGGGTAAGGGGGCTACAGGGGTGTGGGGGGTGTGGGCTGTCCAGGGGGGATGTCCACTATTATACTCTACAAAAAAATAGTAATCAAATATAACCAATTTATAGTTTCTTTCACATGTTAAGACTTTTCTTGAAGCTCCATACCGACACTCACTCTTAACCTTCAAAGAAGAAGTGATCTCTGCAATGAAATATCACTCAGGTTCTTATCCACTATCCATATTTATCTCATACAAATTTAACATTCGTATAACTCCATATCACCTAATGATATAACAAGGCTCATACTCCCATGAGTAGTGTCCCATCGAAACTTGGCTCATATACCTAAACAACATACATAGGATCATATTTGACACACACACAAAATTTTGTAAACATAGAAAATACTATATTTACACCTTGTATCACAACATGGAATTAGCTCTCAGCTAGCCTCTCAAGGAATCAATAATCCAGATACCTAGCTCAAAATTTAGAGGTGTGTTTGCAATTAGGTGTGTTTTTTTTATAATTCATGTATGATATTTAGATTGGAAGATAAAACATGATACACGTATGATATTTGGAGGTGTGTTTACAATTAGGTGTGTTGTGATTTATATGTATGATATTCATGGTTTACACCAACAGTCTTCTGAGTCATCTATAATAGGCTTGAAGTCATGCTAAAATTGGATAGATATTGGATTCTACGACCCTAGTTTGGGGGTGGACACCCCCACCCCTTCGACAGCCCCCACCCCCAAGGAAATCCCCCCACCCCCTGGATAGACCCCCACCCCCTGGACACCCCCACCCCCTTGGAAAACCCCCTAGACACCACCCCACCCCCTGGACACCCCCCTCCCCCACTGAACATCCCCCCCACCCCTGGATAGCCCTCCTAAAAACCACCCTACCCCCTGGACACCCCTCCACCCCCTGGACAGCCCCCACCCCTGGATACCCCCACCCCCTAGACATCCCCACCCCCCTTGGATAGCCCCCACCCCCCTGGACACCCCCACCCCCCTGGACAACCCTCCTGGAACCACCCCACCCCCTGGACACCCCCACCCTCTGGACCGCCCCACCCCCTAGTACAACCCCCCAACCCTTGGACACCCCCACCCCTTGGACACCCCCACCCCCTTGGGCAGTGTATGTGATCACTCAAATAATGTACTAAAATATAAAATTTCTTTGATCTAAAATTTACTCAACTCTTGAATAATTCTCCTCCACAAGTGTACATAATCTTATACAGTCATGTATATTTCTTCAAATATATTTTGTTATAAATATAGTATTTTGTTGTCTTTTATATTATGATTCTCATATAGAGTAGTGTGTTAGTTATGGTTTCATATAAAGTGAAAAATTCTCGTTTAAATAAATATATTTTCGATGAAACTTCAATATTATTTAATTACTTTTGACGAAATTTCTTATAACAATTTTTTTTATAGAATGGATAGAAGTTGTATGTATGAAACTGATCAGAACTCAAGTGATTTTCAAAACAATTTGGAGAGATTTTTATATTTTTCATTTCGCAATGCTTTAGATAGTGTTCACATACACTTCCCATGTTATAATTGTGTTGGAAGACCTTGGTTGAGCCATGAAGAAGTCATCTACCATATAACCAAATATGGTTTTTAATAAAACTACTATGTGTGGTATCACAATGGGGAGAAAATAAAATTTCAAATTTCTATTGATCCAAATGAGAGGAATGGATTGGAGGATTTGTTATATGACTGGTTTCCATTTATTTTTCATCATGAAAAAGAAAGGATTACGACCCAAAAATACTTTTATATGAGAAAACATGATGCATCTAATGAAAATGATGAAGTCAGGATGAAAAAATTGAATGATGCTACCATGACTCCAGTATATCGACAATGTAGAAAAATGAAAAGGCTATAATTTTTAATTTGATCGTTTCATGGGAAAACTGTGTATGGGATTTCTAATACTACCATAGATTACATTCTTACCTTCTTGAAGGACTTACTTACAGATGATGCAGATATTCTCTCAAACCACTATATGGCATGAAAGTTAGTTGAGGAACTTGGATTTTCAAGAAACAAAATTCATGCTTTCTCGAATGATTACAGTTTATTCTAGGAGGAAATTGCAGAAAAAATGATTGTATAAAATGTGTCACATCCTACTGGAAGCCAAAAGATGATAGAACACCATCTCGTGTGCCACATAAAGTAATTTGGCACTTTCCATTTATCCCCAAACTCTAGAATATTTTTATGTCTGGTGAAATATTAATAAAAATATGATGGAATGATACTGAGAGAAAGAAGCCTAATGATGAGTTGTTTCACCCTACAGATGGATTTGCATGGAAGAGATTTAATGATTGATATCCTGATTTTGTAATTGATGTGTGTAATGTGAGGTTGGTTCTTTCATGTGATGGTTTTAATCTGTTTGGGAAGACGCTTACTTCGCACAGCACATGGCCAGTTTTTATACACATTTATAAACTTCCTCCACGATTGTGTATGAAAAAACCTTTCACTTTCATGAGTATAATCATATCTAGAGCTTCTGATCCTGGAAATGATATATATGTATACATGTAACCTTAAATAAAATAGTTGAAACTTCTTTGGTATGTGGATGTGTGCACATACGATGCATGTTCAAAAGACATATTTCAGATGTGTGTTATACTTATGTGGACGATCAATGATTTTTTTGGTTATGCAATGATGTATGGATGGATCACAAAGGGAAAACTATCATGTCCTATATGTATGAAGAATACACGATCTAGAGGATGAAAACATCATTGTAGTTTCAGTTTTATGGAACATCGATGATACCTTCCAATGGAACATCCATATAGAAATAATCATCAAATATTTGACAATACCATAAAGAATGATGATCCACCTCAGCATATGTCTGGAACTTATGTGCTTAATGAATTGAAATATTTCAATTTTTTATTCGGGAAGGGTCAAATGAAATCTGGAAAGAGAAAGAATTTTTCCACTGAAACATGTTACAATTGGAAGAATAAAAGTATCATCTTTGATTTTAAATTTTAATATATATTTTGTAACTTAATAATCTATTTATATTTGTAATAGGATGATTTAGATTCCCTTGATACCCAAGAACCTGACAATTTTGGGCCAAATGATCACTTACATCAGGTGTTGGGAGATGAGCACCCTGGCAGAGTATACTACCGACCTGGGAAGATTATAGTCCTAATGAGGTATTGTCCCTCCTCAGGTACAAGTTGTAGTGCCACCAAGTTCCATCAAGTTAAGGTACAGGTGGAACGGGCTGAAAAAAGGGCCACAAAGATGGCAGAACAGTCTGCTAGGGAAAATACTGCATTTATAAAACTGATGGAAGTTTTACGTCCAACAATTCAACAAAATTCCAGCACAACTTGTGATGAATATATGTTTTTGATGCGTTCTATATATGGTGCACCAGGTGGAAATTCTAGTGGTGGTCGATATGATAGTGAGGTGGAGGCCGAGGCGAAGGAGGAGGAGGGTGAGGAGGAGGTTGGGGTGAAAGAGGAGGCTGAGGCGGTGGAGGAGGGCAAGGAGGAGGTCGAGGTAGAGTACGAGGGTGAGTAGGAGGGCATTGAGTAGGGTATGGATGATGATGGGGAAAACGATGAAGACGGGGGAGTGAGGGTGATGATGATGGTGATGATAGTGATGGTGATGAGGGACAAATTAATCTGTTACATTTTTAACTGATATTACTGACATTTGATGTTTGATGATTTTTTGTTCCTGAATATATGTGTGATTAGGTAGGTCATGTTATATTTATTTATTTATTTATAAATAATAAAACATGACTTGATGAGTTGTTATGACTGATTCACCCCTCCTATAGAGACCTCCAGCCCTCTGGACCCCCCTAGACCCCCCCCCCCCCCCTCGAACACCCCAACCCCCTTAGATAGCCCCCACACCCCTAGACAACCCTCGCCCCCTGGACACCCCCCATGTCATGAACCAGGTCGGGTCACCATCCAACCCGACGCTTGAGCCGGTCCGCAACATGGCCCGAATGGTGTTCCCGATCCCCACGGGCTAGAAACTAGTGTCGGGCATCAAAATAAACTAGTTGGAAACAATTTGGCACATAACAAAGATAAATAAACATAAACTGAACAAGCAGATAAATAAAGGGAAATAAACCAAACAACTTGGAAGTGGAAAAATAAAAAAAAATGATGCAACGTGACATACCTCATGTGACCCCATGGGTCACCATGGAACGTAAACTAAAATCGCTCCCAAAAGTGATCCAAGACTGAAACCTGCAACTGAAAAGTAAAGTAGGCATGAGAACTGAGATGCTCAGTAGGAATGCCAAAATATAACCATGTCCTATGCCCCTGCCTTTTGTAAGAAATCCAATCATGCCATTTTGAAAATAAGATATAATAAAATAATGTTTTTCCTTCTTTTCAAATTAAAGTAACGAGTTTTCATTTTCAATTAAATCATTTCACTCCCACTATATTTTCAAAATAGGTCCCAAGCATGTATTTACGTTTCAAAATGAAAAGAAACCAGTTTGGATTGAAATATGGTTTTCACAAATAATACATCAAATATAAACACACTGAAATGAAAATTACATCACAAGAAGCATGTCACAAATGATCACCATGGGTAATCCCTAAAGTTAGCTAGCACAAGTGTGAAACTAGAGACCTCGTGCCTCGGTGAAACGTGGATTAAAAACCACGACCCTCAGAAAATGTGGCTTAGAAGACCATGACCCTTAGAAAACGTGGATTAGAAGACCACGACCCTCAGTAATTTATATGTTTAGTTAATTTTGTTGCGTCAATCCTGCTAGACGAACCAAGATGAACCCCTGTCGTGTTATCTAGCGTACTAGTCCTGGTCACCCACCTAGATACTCAGGTTTCCCATTGTTCTCTATTTCAAGTGGTTGTGAGTTTTTCTTTATCAAGAAAACATATGTACATAACATTTTCTTTATCAAAAACCCATTCAACCTCTCATCATCGTTCTCCCTTCTTAAGCTCATTCCCCCTCTTTCACGTCACATAATGAATAAGCATTAAATTAAGCACATAATCACACATTCAACTTAAAAATATTTTTTTTCTAAAACCAAATGGGGCGTGCCTCAAGAGAGGTTTTTCTTTTTCATAAAGCATTCTTAAGATTCCAAACAGGCTTACTTACATAAAGGGAACATTTTTCTTCAATTAACAGGCCAAAAGGCCAAACACCTTTTGAAATACACATTACCAATTCCAAAACACTTAGAAAAATCAATTTTCAAGAAAAGGTCACTTAAGACCGATGTCATTAGAAATACACTTCAATTTCCAAAACAAATGCATAGTCATTTAAAGCAACTGCAACCAAATTTCATAGCATATGTATATAGAATAAATGTAAAACATACTTTTAAAACAAGCAAGCAATTATGAAGTTCAAATTAAAGGCATAGGCATAGGGGACCTACCTCAAAATTGTTGTTATTTTTCGACGACCACTCGAACCGACACTTGGCGCATACACGCACATGCATTTATACATATATATATATACACACCCCTAGCTACATTGCACATATTCCCCATGCCATGAGGGAATATGTACAAAGAGGGCATATATATATATATGCCTTACCCTATGCATATACATGTAGGATCCCTCGAAACTCGCGGCCCAAAATCATTGAATCAAGGCCCAACGCACTACACATATAATTTAATAAATCAATTAAACACATAAATGATCCATAAAATGTTTCAAAATAACACATCAATGGTTTTCACCAATCACACACCCATTTATTATAACACAATAATCAATCACATAAGCCATAATTTTCATCTGCAACAAGAGGGTTCAGCAAGGGAAATCAATATCACATCACAAGTGCCAAACGAGCATATGCACAAGAGATAAACTACTCACACATTTCAACCCACCATTTGAAATAAAAGAGAAAACCCAATTTTGAATACATTTGAGACCGCACCTTAATTTAAAACCAAATTCCCATTAAAAGATTTAATAAACCACATAAAAATTTTATGAAACAACTCCAATAGGTATCACAAGGCTTTGAACACTAAGTCCCACTCAAAAACTTCTTATAAATCCAAACACACACCAATAACATGACAAAATAGAATTTACAGTGCTTGTGCAACATAATAAAACACTAATAAAATTCTAAACATGGGTTTTCATCACGAACACACTCTATTCCATATGAACAAGCAACTAAACAAATCCAACACATGATAATTTCATGGAAAACCAAATTTGCACAAAACAAATAAATTAAAGAACATGATAAATTAATTAAACAAGTAAAGTAATTCCTCAAATAATATTTGAATGCGGAACCACCAACCTCGGTATAAAAAACTTCGCAAAAATGGCGCGAAACTCCCATCGCACAACAACCGCACCACAAGGGTATAATGTGAACCCTTAAAACAAAGTATCGAAGAAATTAAATCAAAAATAAACCAAATAAAACACAAAACTCTAACCTAACAACCTATAAAAAGGAAGAATGAACATTCGGGGTAATTCGCACTTATAGCGAGGGGTCTGAGAGGATGGTCAGGCGAGGTAGAATGTGTCGGAAGATATTGCGTCGGATGGAGAGTTATTGACAAGGGAGAGGCACTGATAGTTGGGGGTGTGAGGGTGCATCGCGGGTCTGGTCGTCTGGGAAGAAGCGGGTCACGGGTCATCGGTGCTGGCCGGTAGGAGGAGGTGCCATGAAGTGTCGGAGCTTGCCGGTAGGAGGAGGCGCCGCTAAGGGAGTCGACTGGGTGGAGGGGGTCGCGTAGGAAGTAGGTGCTCATAGGGTCGAAGCCGCGTGGGGGAGAGGAAATTGCAGATGGGGGATTCGTGCAGCCCTTGGGTGTGCACCAAAAAAAACTAGGGTTTTCCCCCCTTTGTTTTATTTTTTTTCATTTAAACCAAAACAAAAGTTAACATAATATTAATAAAAATAATTTCAATAATGATAATGATAATTAAAACTTTCATAACAATAATAATAATATAAAAAAGACACCCAAACTTAATAATTACCATGATAAAAATAATTTGTAATAATAATAAAAACAATAATGATAATATGACAAGAATAGCTAAAATCTTAACATTAATTAATGGAATTCATAAAAACCGAAATAATTATATATATATATATATATATGATCAGAATAATAGTACTATGAATATTATAATTATTAATAGACTTGTCTTAATTTTGGTTTTCACTTGATTTAATCTATTTTATTTATTTGGATACTGCAACCACGCGGCCAACACACAACTAAAGCGCTTGTTCTTGAATCGTGCGGTAGCTTTTGTCCGATCCAAAAGCAGTCGCATGGGTGCCTGGGCTGACTGCACGGTCTCTGAACCATGCCATGCCTATGCATTCGGCACCACTAAACCCAAAACACTAATTATTAAATAAAAAGAAATTCCAAATTTTAAAAAGAGAATCCTCCAAAACCCTGACCCAAGCCGGAACCATGGCTAAAATAAAACTAGGGTGTGACACCCCACCCCCTAGACACCCCCCCCCCCCCACCTTGGAAAGCCACCCCACCCCCTGAACACCCCCTACCCCCTTGGAAAGCCCCCCCCCCCCAACCCCCTAAACACCCCCACCCCCTGGACAGCTCCCACCCCCTGGACAGCCCCCCAACCCCCTAGACAGCCCCCCCCCCCACCCCCTGGACACCCCACCCCCTAGACACCACCCCATCCACTGGACCCCCACCCCCCTAGACACCCCCATAGACAGCCCCTACCCCATGGACCCCCCATCCTAGACAGCCCCCCACCGCCCCAGACACCCCCCATCCCCTCGATACCCCTACCCCTTGAACACCCCCTACCCCCATAGACAGCACCCCCAACCCCCTGGACACCCCCCAACACCCTTGGACACCCCCCCCCCCCCCAGACAACCCCCTGGATGCCCCCCCACCCACCCCCTGGACACCCCACCCCCACCCCGGACATCTCCCCACCCCCTGGACATCCCCCCACCCCCTGGACACCCCCCACCCCCCTGGACACCCCCTACCCCCTTGGACACCCCCACCCCCACCCAACCCCCTAAAAAGCCCCCCACCCCCCCCCCCACCCCCTAGACACCACCCCACTACCTGGACACCCCCTACCCCCTTGGACAGCACCCCCACCCCCTGGACACCCCCACCCCTATGGACAGTCCCCCACCACCCCACCCCATGGACAGCCCTCCACCCCCTTGGACACCCCCCCTCGGACACCCCCCACCCCCTAAACACCCCCCAACCCCATGGACATCCCCCCACCCCCTGGACACCCCCACCCCCTGAACACCTCTACCCCATGAATAGACCCCACCCCCTAGGCACCCCCCACACACACACCCCTGGACACCCCCTACCCACTTGAACATCCCCCCCCCCAACCCCCTGGACACCCCCCCCCACCCACCCCCACCCCCCTCGATATAAGAGTTGGTGTCCTAGAACCAATTGGTTTTACTCTAATTACATGAATATTTAATGTATTATTACATATTGTTCATTTTTCTGCATGACTATGATGTAATAATGTCCTAGAGTATTTATTGCATTGATAAAGTCATGGAAGTTCCCCACTATGATGAGAACCATGAAATGATATAACAATATTCTTAAATATAGTTCTACGGTTGGATGACATGCTATGATGGGACACATAGCATGCATACCGTCAGGTGCGAGTACTCGTAAGAAGATGAGACTTCCTCTCATGAATTTCACACTTGGTAATCTCCAAGATAGAAGATTACAAGAACAGACCCACTAGTAGTAATTCTTCATGTTTTGGTGCCATTGGATATTTCTATCTGCGAGTGTGTGTAATGATCCTTGGACTTTTAGATTATAATTCATACATGTCATGACTTACGCATTTTGATTTACTGATGAAAACCATCACACAGACAGTTGGCAGGAAGTAGGGTATGTTGGGTGCGTCATGAGTGGCATGTTATTAATGGATAAGTCGAGGAAGGATTTGACCCTTCCATTTATGGAAGATGATTTCTCAACCCTTTTACTGAAATAGAATCATCATGCGAAATTCCATGGTCATGGTGTAATGACGAGTTTATTTCAGGCAGTCAAAGAACGGTGTATCAATCATAAAATTTGATGACACAATCATGAAACCCGCTTGATGAGATATTACAAAAAAAGGGATTTTATTACACAGTGAGCGTTCGTATGTGGATGTCGTTGTTGCGACTTTACGTTGTTTCTCTTGGGTTCCTTGACCCGTTTCTAGACAGTATTCTTAGACTTTAGGTAATCCCGCTTAATGCCAACAAGAAATAATCCTAGAGGGTCACACACTAAGTGTTTTTGGTTGTCTCGGTTAAATTCTATTTGAATTTAATTAATGAAATAAATATTATTCTCAAGACTATGGAATAATTTTATTCAAGTTAAAATGATCTCATAAATTAAATAAAATATATTTATTGAACATTTAATAAATATTTATTTACTAGTTTGTAAATAAAATATTTATTTAAGGGAATAAATTATTTATTTATTTATTAAGGTGTTCAATAAATGGAAGTGGAGTTTGAGTGGACCAAGGTCTGTCTGGTAGTAAAATAATTATTTGTAAGACGGTAAATAATTATTTAACTAGTTGTCAAAAATTAAAATAATGCTGCTATTATTTTTTAACGTGGAATTTTATTTATAATTCTGTTTTGCACAAGTTGGCACACTATAAATAATGATGTGGTATTATTGTTAAATGCATGGGTTTTTTCTAATTTCATAAATGTATTTAATTGTTTCTATGCAATTAAATATTGTAACTAAAATTCCATGTATATAAATAGGCAAGTTCCCATATTGTGCCAGACACCACACCACACGCCTGGTGAATTGAGAATTTTTGAGCTAAACAATTTCTCTCTCGAATCCTCTTCTCTCCCCTCTCAAGAATAAGAGACGTTCTTCAAGGTGGAAGAACAAGCGATCAAGAATGACCGACATAAGACACTCGCTTCACCGTGCTAGCACCTAGAGAATGAGCGGTGTTGATCAGAGGCCATCGGAGCACGTGTGGATCACCGCTGTAGGTATTCTAATTTGGATCCTTATAAGCGCAACGAGATAATCTGAAAGGGTCATTATGGACGATCAACATCATCAATGAAGAAAAATACCAAAGATACAGGTATTATTTTTCTTTATGAAATTAATTAAATTAATTATAAACATGATGTGCAAGATCCTCTCTAAAGGTTCCGAGCCTCTTTATTATTTATCTAAATCTTTGATTATATTCCATGGAGATTGACGTTCATCATCGTATTGATCCCAGAATAATCATTGATCATGGTAAAAATCAAATTTGGGTGTCATCCCAACCACGCTTCCACTGCGCCCGGAACCTTCAAGTGGTATCAGAGCAGTTAAATCATAGTTTATAATTATTTAAATATTTCATTGATGAAGTATGCATTTAATAATTTAGTTGTTTCAATTCAAGTTAATCGTTCTGCAAATCTGAATCTCAAGATCTATTCATCCTCTTTTGTTTCTCATTCACCTTACAGAAATGATATTTTCTTTTAATTTTGATTTAAATAAAATAAAGGATCTCATATGGAGGTGTCAAAGCTTCCTGGCCATACAACACCAGAACACACGGCATGTATTCGGCAGTACATGTCGTGTAGTCAAGATTCAATGCATCAGATTGGTCCTCCAAACCAAGCCATGTTTTAGAGTCTTTCTAAGTCTTAAATAACTCTGTCTGTTGACTAGGAATAGGTGGCATGCGGTTTACGGATTACACGCCATGTGGCCCAATGGGCACGGCGTGTAGTCCCTTCATGTTAGGGTTAGACCATGGACCCCATACACGACTTGCCCGGCTGGAGACCATGTAACGAAGAACTATACGGCATGTTGCCCACTAGACATGTCGTGTACTCCAAATATTTCTGAAGTACACTCACACGATGTTTCCTCGGGCGTGTACTTTAGATAGACGGTGAAAAATAGTACACACCATGTAGTTAGAACTACATGTTGTGTACTCATCCAAATTACACAGATTTATTAAAATTTATTATTATATTATACAAACCCTTGAGACGTGTACCATCGTGCAGGCGTAAAGCTGAGGCACAACATGTAATAGGTGTTTTATATATATGGGTTTAATTTAACATTTGCGTAATGTTCACTTCTACTCATTGGGTAGTTATGAATAGGAATTCACCGGGTTGCCTCCAAGGTACAAGTTACATAAAAAGATAATTTTAAATTAATTTATTTGTTTAAAATTATTATAGATGAGAATCTCAAGGAAATTCAGAAAAGGATTTAAGATAAAAGGATTGATTAATTAAAGATGATAATTAATTGATTCGAGCATGATTTATCTTAAATGAGAACGATTAAAGAATTGAATGCGAGTTTTATTTATAATTAAACATTGTTGCATGTATGGATTATCATGATCTAGACCAAGACCTTTTTATGTGGATGGTTTCTTTTAATTTATTTATTTAAATTAAATTTGTTGGCCTATGAGCCTTCTCCTCACTAATATGTAGGGCATGCGTGCCCAAGGTTTCTTTTATGTAAAACCCCTTTTTACCCCTCACCTACACGTGAGTTAAAAAAGAAATATGTAATGGATGGAACTCCCAAGCTATTGGAGGCGGTTCAAGTTGGAGCCGAGATGAAACCAATCCCAGGAGATATAGAGGTGAATAGGTGGAAGCTGTAAACACCAACACAAAAGGTTCAAGTTGTTTCTCCCCTAGGTCAGGGTTATTTTATCAACCTCTAGATAAACTAACCATTAGAAAATCTTGTGATCATGTCATTTACTTTATTTTATTTCTGTCGGTTTCATGGTTTATCATTATGGATGTGTTGTTATGATCACATAATTAATGAATTAAACAAACATGCAAGATGGAACTAAAATAAACAAGACTTATGCGTAAATATTATCAAGAGATGGTTAATCACTTAAGTAAGTTCCATTTAATATTAAGAGACATGTGATAATAAGAAATTCATGCATAAGAGATAAAAATCTCCCAAATAAAATATTAAGTCAGACCAAGCCTTCTATTACTTGATTAAGGGAAAAACTTAATAAACCTATGTGTTTGACCAACCCTTTTTGGGACACCTACTTTTATACAGGAAGCCCTTATGAAAGGTTTCGGGTTGACTTAACCATATTACATCAAGAGGAGTATCCCTTTCTATAATTGGTGTAATATTGGAGGCAAGAGTTGAGAAAATCCAAAGTCATGATTTCTGGATTGGGAAGTCCACTTAACAGATCAAAGAACTGCAAGCCCACAGTTGGAAAAGACCTGCCTACCTAAATACCTTCTAATAGCTTGACCAACCCTTTTTGGGGTTATGAGAAGGGGAATATGGATCCTTGACACTAGAATTTCATGGAAACTGGACATTCTGAGTTCAATGGTGAGGGCCATTGAGACTTGATAAAATAGTGGGAGACTTAATAAAATTTATTATTTCTCATAAAATGTAATCAAGAAAGTAATAATGATCTGTTATGTTAATTGTAGAATAAAAATTACAATCTCATTAACCACACTATCTCTGTGATCAATTCTGGATAAAGACAACATTCTCACCGATAGTAACTTTCAGAAATGGTTTATATGCCTTCAGGTTATCCTACGCTATGAATGTAATTCTAATGTGCTGGAGTCATCATTACCTAATTAGCCTTCTAAGGAGGCAAGTGATGAGGATTTCCTAGTCTATGAGAAACGTATTAACAGTTCGGTCAATGTTCAATGTTTGATGCTATCATAAATTTCTAGTGAGCTCATGACATCTCATGAAAACATGGATGCTTATAGCATGCTCAAGAACCTCTATGGTCTTTACTAGGAGAGACCAAGACAGGAAAGGTTTGAGATCTATAAGGCACTCTTTCATAGTAAGGTTGGAGAAGGTTCCCCATTTGGGCCTCATGTAGTCAAGCCCATTGGATACATTGAGTGCCTGAAGGTTATAAGGTTTAAACTCCCTGAATAACTGGGCACTGATCTCATTCTCGCTTCACTCCCTTAGAGCTTCTCTAAACTTGTTGTCAATTTCAATATAAACAACATTGAGAAGTCTCTATCTGATCTTATTATCCTCATTCTCCAAGTGAAAAAATATATCAAGTGCAAAAATTTGTCTATCCTTATGGTGAATAAGAGGAAAGGGAAGGCGAAGAGATTTAAGCCCAAATTTTCTTCATGGCCTTCCAATAAAAGGAAGATCAAAGGGGGGAAAGGGAACAGGAGGCTATTTGTTTTTCATGTGGAAAGAAAGGCAACTGGATGAAGAACTGCACCTATCCTAAGAAGAAAGGGGAAGCTTCATGTGTATTTGTTATCGAATGCAATCTATATGTTTCTACAAATTGGGTATTAGATATAGATTTTGGTGCTCACATATGTATCAAAATACAGTAACTAAGTAGATTCGGGAAGATTGATTGAGGGGAGGTAGATCTACGAGCAGTCAACGGAGCCATACTTGCTATTCTAGCTGTCGGGGACTACCACCTCATGTTGCCAACTAGGAAGATCATGGTGTTAAATGGTTGTTATTATGTGCCTTATATTACAAAAAACATTATTTTTGTATTTAGATTAGATACAGATGGATTTTTTTTCAAGTTTGGAAATGAATGTTTCTTCTTTTACAAAGATAGCATTTGTTATGGTAGGGCACATTTACACAATGGAATTTACATGTTGGATTACACAAACCAAGTAATGGAAATAGATAACAAAGATACTTCATATGACTCATAACACACCCAACTTTGGCATCACCGGTTAGAACATATAAATGATAAATGCTTGACAAAGTTACATCAAGATGGATATTTAGATTCTATTAAACTAAAACCACTTGGCTTATGTCATGCATGTTTACAAGGAAAAATGACCAAATCCCTATTTAGTGGGAAAGGTGAAAGGGCTAAAGAACTTCTTGAATTGGTTCATACTGATGTGTGTGGACCATTTCCAGTTGAAGTAAGGGGAGGGTACTCATACTTCATAACTTTTACTGATGATTTTAGTAGATATAGATATATCCACTTAATGAGGTATAAGTTGGATTCTTTTGATAAGTTCAAAGAATACAAGAATGAAGTTGAGAACCAACTTGTTAAGAATATTAAGAAACTCTGCTCAGACCGAGGTGGAGAATATATTAATCAAGACTTCATTGATTACATACAAAAGTTTGGGATCCTATCACAACTCACTCCTCCAAACACACCCCAGTGGAATTTTGTGAGCGAAAGGAGGAACAGCACCTTGTTAGACATGGTGAGATCAATGATGAGTCATGCAAGTCTTCCATTATCCTTTTGTGGATATGCGTTACAAACAATGACACACATACTAAACCAAGTACCAACTAAATCGATAAATGGTATTCCATACGAGTTTTGGAGTGGAAGAAAAGCCATGTTATCGAATTTACATGTGTGGGGTAGTGAAGCGTTTGTTAAGGCCTCTTCAGGTAATAAACTCGCACCCCGAGGTACAAGGTGTACCTTTATAGGATACCATAAGGAAACAATGAGATATTACTTATACAACCCCTTAGACAAAAAGGTTATAGTAGCAAGACATGCCATATTCTTTGAGAGGGAGCACATATCCAAAAGAGATAGTAGGAGATAGATATACTTCGATGAAGTCAAGGCTCAAGGTGCACAAGATTTGGTACAGGAACAGATTCCACAAAACATTGTGGAAGAAGAATTTGTTCCAGAGACATAAGTATTGCGTAGGAGTACAAGAGAGGTTAGAGAACCAGATCGGTACGGTTTTTTAGTTACTGAGGATAGTGACTCCTTATTAATTGATAGTAATGATCCTATATCCTAAAAGGAAGTTGTAAGTGGCACAGATGTTTCCAAGTGTCAAGAAGCCATGAATTCTGAAATGGATTCCATGTACCAAAACCACGTCTGGATTTTGGTAGATCCTTCAGTTGATGTAAAGCATGTTGGTTGTAAATGGGTATTCAAGAAGTAATTGTACATGGAAGGACAATTCAGTACATATAAGGCAAGACTGGTTACAAAGGGTTTTAAACAGTGTCAAGAAATTGACGATGATGAAACCTTCTCACCAGTTTCAATGCTGAAATCCATTAGAATTCTACTTGCTATTGCGGCTTACAATGACTAAGAGATTTAGAAAATGGATGTCGAAACATCATTCTTTAATGGGAACCTTCAAGAAGATGTCTACATGACACAACCTAAAGGGTTTGTGACTCCAAAAGATTCCAATAAGGTATGCAAGTTGCAGAAATCCATTTATGGATTAAAGCAAGCATCTAGGTCATGGAACATTTGTTTTGATGAATCCATAAAAGAATTTGGTTTTATCAAAAATGAATGTGAGCCTTGTGTCTACAAAAAATTTTGTGGGAGTTCATTCATTTTCCTAATGGTATATGTTGATGACATATTACTCATTAGAAACAAGATACCAGTCTTGTAGTCTATTAAGGCATGGTTGAATCAATGATTCTCTATAAAAGACTTGGGTGAGGCAGCGTATATTCTTGGGATCAAGACACATCATGATAGATCTAAGAGATTTTTGGGCCTAAGTCAAAGTACATACATTGATAAGATACTAAAGAGATTCAGTATAGAACAATCCAAGAGGGGATTGTTTCCAGCATCACATGGCATTCATCTTTATAAGAAAATATTTCCTCAGACACATGAGGAAAGAAAGATAATGGAAAGGACTCTATACGCATCAGGGATTGGGTCAATCATATATGTCATGCTATGTACTAGGCTGGATGTCGCCTATGCATTGAGTGCGGTAGGCAGATATCAAGCTCACCCAAGTGACCGCCATTGGAAGGTAGTCAAGACTATCCTAAAGTATCTGAGGTGTACTAAGGATGTGTTTCTGGTTTATGGAGGATATGAGGAACTAGTCATCAGAGGATATGAAGATGCTAGTTTCCAAACTGATCAAGATGACATGAAGTCACAAATGGGATACATCTTCACTTTGAATGGAGGTGCAGTGAGCAGGAAGGGCTCAAAATAGAGTGTGGTCACAGATTCTACAATAGAGTCTGGGTATATCGCAGCTTCTGAGGCAGCTAAAGAATCATTTTGGATGTGAAGCTTCATCTAGGAGCTAGATGTGATACCTAGTAGTAAAGATCTCATCACATTGTACTGTGATAATACGGCAGAGGTGGCTCTTGAAAAAGAGCCAAGGTCACATCAACGGATGAAGCACATACTTCTGAAGTATCATCTCTTGAGTGATTTTTCTAAAAGAGGTAAATTTGTAGTGAGCAGTATTTCCACAAATGACAATGTGGTAGACCCCTTGACTAAAGCCTTGACTCAGCAGAAACATGATCATCATGTGAGGTCTAGTGGACTAAAAGTCTTAGGCAGTTGGCTCTAGTCCAAGTGGGAGTTTTTAAGATTTGGTGTCCTAAAACCAACTGGTTTTACTTTGATTACATGAATATTTAATGTATTATTACATATTTTTCATTGTTCTGCATGACTGTGATGTAATAATGTCTTAGAGTATTTGTTGCATTGATAAGGTCATGGCAGTTCCCCACTATTATGAGAACCTTAAAATGATATAACAATATTCTTAAATATAGTTATGTGGTTGGATGATATGCTATGATGGGACACATAGCATGTAGACCATTAGGTGCGAGTACTCATAATCAAATGAGACTTCCTCTCATGAAGTTATCACTTGGTAATCTCCAAGATATGAGATTATGAGAATATACCCTCGAGTAGAAATTCCGCATGTTTTGGTGTCATCAGATATTTCTATTTGCGAGCATGTGTAATGATCCGTATAATTTAATATTATCATTAATATGTGTCACGACTTACGCACTTTGATTTACTGACGAAAATCGTCATGCAGACAGTTGGTGGGAAGTAGGGTATGTTGGGTGCATCACGAGTGGCATGTTATTAATGGATAAGTCGAGAAAGGATTTGTCCCTTCTATTTATGGAATTTGATATCTCGTCCCTTTTATTGAAATAGAACCATCACATGAAATTTCATGGCCATGGTGTAACGATGATTTTATTTCAGGTAGTCAAAGAACGGTGTATCAAGCATAAAAGTTGATAACACAATCATGAAAACTACTTGATGAGATATTGTGACAAAGGGATTATATAACACAGTGAACGTTCATATGTGGATGTCATTATTGTGACTTTACATTCTTTCTCTTGGGTGCCTTGACCCGTTGCTAGACAGTACTCTTGGACTTTAGGCAAGCCCGCCTAATGCCAACAAGAAAGAATCCTAGAGGGTCACACACTAAGTGTTTTTTGTGGTCTCAGTTAAATTCTATTTGAGTTTAATTAATGAAATAAATATTATTCTCAAGACCGTGGAATAATTTTATTCAAGTTAAAATGACCACATAAATTAAATAAAATAAATTTTCTGAACATTTAATAAATATTTATTTACTAGTTTATAAATAAAATATTTATTTAAGAGAATAAATTATTTATTTATTTATTCAGGTGTTCAATAAATGGAAGTGGAGTTCAAGCAGACCAAGGTCGGTCCAGTAGTAAAATAATTATTTGCCATACGGTAAACAATTATTTAACTAGTTGGCACAAATTAAAATAATGCTTCTATTATTTTGTGACATGAAATTTTATTTATAATTCCATTTTGCACAAGTTGTCCCACTATAAATAATGACACAATATTATTATTAAATGTATGAGTTTTTTATAAGTTCATTAATGTATTTAATTGTTGTTATGTAATTAAATATTGTAACTGAAATTCCATGTATATAAATAGGAAATTACCCATATTGTGCTAGACACCACACCACACGCCTGGTGAATTGAGAATTTTTGAGCCAAACAATTTCTCTCTCGAATCCTCTTCTCTCCCCTCTCAAGAACAAGAGACGTTCTTCAAGTCCGAAGAACAAGAGATCAAGAACGACCAACACAAGACACTCACTTAGCAACGCTACCACCTGGAGAACGAGCGGTGTTGATCAGAGGCCATCAAAGCACGTGTGGATCACCACTAGAGGGATTCTAGTTTAGATCCTTACAAGAAAAATGAGATAATCTATAAGGGTCATTCCGGATGATCAACATCATCAACGATGAAAAATACCAAAGATCTAGATATTATTTTTCATTATGAAATTAATTAAATTAATTATAAGCATGATGTGCAATATCATCTCTAAAGGTTTCTGGCATCTTTCTTATTTATCTAAATCTTTGATTATATTCTGTGGAGACTGGAATTCATCATCGTATTGATCCCGGAATAATCATTAATCATGGTAAAAATCAAAGTTGGGTGTTGTCCCAACCACACTTCCGCTACGCCTGGAACTTTCACTTGACACCACCCCACCCCCTGGACACCCCCCCCCCACACCCCCTAGACACCCCCACCACAAAGGAAATCCCCCCACCCCCAAGGACAGCCCCCCACCCCCACCCCCCTAGACACTCCCACACCCCTAGACATCCCGTACCCCCAGGACAGCCCCCCCCCCCCCACCCCCACCCCCACCCCCACCCCCATGTCACATTACCCTTTACTACAGCTTGGCATACCACATTATCCAAAAATTCAAATCTCAGCTGAATTCACCCATGCCTATGAACAACAATGCCATATTCAAAACCTGAAACATGATTTTCTTATATAGGAGTTATTACATTCTAAATTCTAAATTCAATTCTGTATGTGTTATAGATAATTCAATATTGTATGTATCCAATTCAGAATTTTGTATTGAATAGGGTAATTTCCTTCTGAATTATGAATTGAATTCTTTATCTATTTAATTAACTTATGAATTGTGTGTTAATGTTATATGGGTATACTTTTTTTTGTGTATAATTTCTGTAATTACCTTATGAATTATGTGTTAATTCTGTATGTTTGTACCAGGTAATTAAATAAAGAATTATAGGTATTCATAATTCTGTATGAATTACGTGTTATATGAATTATGTATGAATTCATATAGAATTCTGTATATATTCTATAGTTTTTCAGAATTCTGTATGAATTCTAGAAAGGCGGGAGGCAGGCCTACTGGTAGAAGTGATGCAGGTGCATAGGGGGGAGGCAAGATTGTTGTTGCAGTATAAACCATATGCCAATGATTGTAAACCATTGGCATATGTGTGAAAACAAAACATATACCAACAGTTTATATGAAACTGTTGGTAAAAGTATATACCAATAGTTTATAAACTGTTGGTATAGATCCGTTTACTTAACATTTCCCAATGGTTTGTGAGGAACCGTTGGTAAAAGTCTATACCAACGGTTTCCAAACCATTGGTATAGACATGATTTTTGATATTTCCAATGGATTTAAACTACTTGTAAACATTTATACCAATGGTTATAAGAAATTGTTGGTATATAATCTATTTTTCATCCATATACCAATGGTTCTCATAGAACCGTTGGGATATGTGTATCCCCACGGCTCTACAGCCAACGGTTTGGACAACTATTGGTATAGTTTATACCAATGGTTGTTAGGCCTTTACAAACGGTTTCAAACCATTGGTAAAGGAAAAGTTTCCAATATTGTATCATTAAATGTAAATATTTTCAGGATAGGGAGTTGGTGAAGCACCATACAAAATTTCTTAGTTAGCTGTCTAAAGTTTAAAAAAGCATCAGTAATAGTCTTGTCACTACAAGGGGCTCCTTAATTGGTGTGACCATGAAGGCTCAGTTGGACAGTCTTACACGCACTCATATTGAGACAGCTATTCAGTTTCAACATTCTAAACAATTTTTCAATTACTCCATGAAAAGGAAAAGGATATTGGCCTGAGGAATTAATTTCAGTTGTGTTTATCTTCCTATGAGCCCAAGGTTACGAGATTGGGGTGTTAGATTTGGTGTCCTAGGACCAACTATTTTTACTTTTATTACATGAATATTTTATGTATTAAATATTAAATTAAACATCTTATTAAATATTTTTTATTGTTCTACATGACCATAATGTAATAATTTCTTAGTGTATTTTTTGTATTGATAAGGTCATAGTAGTTCCTCTCTATGATGAGAACCTTGAAGTGCTATGAAAATATTCTTATATAGTTTTGTAGTTGGATAACATACTATGATGGGACACGTAGTATATAGACCATCAAGTGTGAGTACTCCAAAGTAGATGAGACTTCTTCTCATGAAGTTCGCACTTGGTAATCTCCAAGATAGGATATTATGAGAACAGACCCGCCAGTAGTAATTATGCATGTTTTGGTGTCATCGGATATTCCTATCTATGAGCATGTATAATGGTGGTTAGACTTTATGATTATCATTAATGCATGTCATGATTCGCGTACTTAGATTTGCTGATGAAAATTTTCATGCCATATGTTGGCAGGAAGTAAGGTACATTGGGTGTATCATGAATGACATGTTATTAATGGATAAGTTAAGAAAGGATTTATCCCTTCCATATTTATGGAAGTTTATATCTCAACACTTTGATTGAAATAGAATTTTCACCCTAAATTCTATAAACATAGTGTAACAATAAGTTTATTTCAAATAATCAAAGAATGATTTATCAAGCATATAGGTTGATGACACCGTTATGAAACCCGCTTGATGAGATTATGTGATAAAGAGATTTTATTAAATAGTGAGCATTTGTATGTGGTTATCATTGTTGCAACTTTAAGTTATTTCTCTTTGGTGTCTTGATCTATTGCTAGACAGCAATCTTGGACTTTAAGCAAACTCTCCTAATTCCAACGAGAAAAAATCCTAAAAGGTCGCACACTAAGTGTTTTTGGTGGTCTCGAATAAATTATATTTTAATTTAATTAATTGAATAAATATTATTCTCAAGAATGAGGAATAATTTTATTTAAGTTATATTGGTTTCATAAATTAAATAAATATTTATTCGTCAAATTATGAATAAAATATATTTATTTATTTTATTGAATATTTAATAAATATTTATTTAATATTTTGGGAATAAAATATTTATTTAGGTGTTCAATAAATACTGTTTCCCTCAGAATCTGGGGATGAGCTCCTTGATGGGAGGTTCAAACATTCCGATCGGTTTCTAATGGGTTTGTTCGTAGAACTGGAAACATCCAATGATTCCACATCCATTCGGACCTACTTTCCAAAGGTAGGTGCTCATTAGTTTGTGGACTGATGAGGCTTAGGAATTTGCATTGGTCGAGAGGATGGGAGGTCAGACTCATCACAACTTTTTGAGGGGAATTATTGTCTACTCCGGGACTCTCTTTATAGATCTAAGTTATGTTCGTGAATCCTTATTACATTACCAAGTATAAAATGAGCTTTCCTTCAGATCTGAAAATCAATGATTAAATATGTAGGAAATTTAGAGAATCTTTTGTATGTATTCTAGGTTCTTCATCGATAGAGAATAATCTGTATTTATTAGATATTCTTGGTCAATGGTACCCTTCGACACATTTATATAGAAGTCTCTTGGTCATTATGATGACCATGCTGGTTTTAAAGCCACTCAGTGGGGCACTTTGAAGTTTATTGTCATTCAGAAGGACATGGATTATTTTAGAGTTGGGATCGAACCCATATACGGGCTACCTACGTATCCTTTGTTTAGAAAAGGAATCAGAACCCACGTAGTTCGAATAAGGGAGTATGATGTTTATGATTGATGGCTCAAAGAAGGATGTCACAATTACTTTTACACTCTAAGCTCACGTGAGTCATGCTCGGTGTGAGAAACAAGAGGTATTGGTAAAAATTTAGACAATTGTGCCATGAAAGATTCAATCATAAGAAATAATGTGGGGCTTATGTATGTATGACTGCCCAGATAAATGAAGGTTAGGATTTACTTTAGGTAAGAAATCCAGAAATAAGGTCCATAAAGGTATATGTGCTTCATGGAAATTTTGAATACTCTAACTTGGGGATTACTCCTGAAAAGAAGGCCCAAATTAGGAGAAGACTTATGATTGGGTTTCACTCTAGAAAAGGAATCCCAAATCAAAGGTAAATTAGGACCGGTTAAGAGAAATTAAGACTGGGGATTACTCCTGAAAAGGAGGCCCAGGTCAAGGATTAAGGTTTGGGGCTTACTCCTGAGGAGGATGCCCAAATTAGGGGACTAGGGCTTACTCTTAAGGAGGATGCCCAGATTAGGGGACTGGGGCTTACTCCTAAGGAGGATGCCCAGATTAGGGGACTGGGGCTTACTCCTAAGGAGGATGCCCAAATTTGGGAACTTTAAGAATTGGGGCTTACTCCTAAGGAAGATTCCCAAGTTAAGAATTATGACTGGGAATTACTTCTAAAAAAGGAGGCCCAGGTTAGGGGATCTATCATATTAAAGTATGAGGTTAAATTAATTAAATCTCAATATTTAGTGACATAAAGATGTGTAAATCACTAGGTTTTGAGAGATATTCCACAGAATTCCTTTCAGATAAGGAAGTCAAATCAAGAAATCATGCCATAAATGGATTTTAAGAGTGTCTTGAAGACTGAATCTTTAATAGGAAATGTGTAATGGCTTAAGAGAGGTGAAATGGGAAAGAAAGGAACCCAAAAAGGCAGGGGCGCGCAAGTCCTGGCAGGCACGCAGGTACTGCGTGGGCGCGCAAGTCCTGGTCACGCAGGTATGCCTGCGTGACACATGGTGTACTTGCGCGACGGTTAACCAGAAAGGTAATACTTGAGCCACTCTTTATTAAATCCTTTAGAATCCTCTTGAGGTTCTTCCAGAAGAGGGGCGTGCAAGATCTATTGAAGGAGTAAGGCGGCGCGCAAGTGTGTCCCTTTTCCCTTAAGGGATGGCCACTCAGGCGTGCAAGTGTTGATGAGTTTCAACACTTAGGCCTTCTTCCCCCTCTTTAGATCTTCCGTTCTAGGTAAGAAATTACCTTAGAAGTGTTTCGGAATCTTTGAGAAGAGACTAGGGCGCCGAGAGCTCAAATCTGAGTTTCTGGAAAAAAACCTCCTTTTGAATGGGGGGCCCACAGGGTCTATTTATAGGCAGGAGAAGACCCTGGGCGGTTATCACTTAGGTCGCGCAAGTGACTTGCACGACCAACTTCGGCGCGCAAGTGTACTTGCGCGACCATTGCGGCGTGCAAGTATACTTGCGCGACCATTGTAAAACTTGGGTGACCCTTGCACAATATTCTTCTTATTCCTTCCTTTGTCAATTTTTTTGATAATTGTCCAAAGGTTGAATCACTTTGCTCAAGGTATTTCCCTTTTCATTCATTTAGACTCTGTGACGGAAAGGAGCTTCAACAAAAGTCCCCCCTCAGAGTTGGATCCGGAGAGAAAAGAGGATTTGACTCTGAGGAAAAAAAGAGAAACCAGGGGTCTTTGTGGTTATTGGCAGTTTAAAGTCATGCATTTCGGAAATAAAGAGGATAATGTTTAAGGTCAAAATCTCTTTGACTGAAATGGATTAGAATTGACTCAATTCCTTGACAACTCATCTGAAAACATAGTACCATACTCAAGTATGAGGGAAAATATGTAAGCTATGACTTAAGAATATTTGAATCTGAGTAATGATATGAAAAAGAGCTAAAAGGAATTAGAAGAAGTAGTTTCCAAGAATGAAGTTACCATTATTTAACAAACTCGTTAGGGGTTTGAATTATGCAGGGCCACCTAAGGGAATTGGCTGCATAGTTAAATAAAATAGTATCTTTTGGCTAACAAGTATGTTATGTAGACTGTTTATGCAAGGCCACCTATGGGCACATGCTGCATAGTCAGGAAAAATAACTCTCAGAAATTTACTTTCCTAGTGCTAAAATCCAGTGAAATTTTATGGAGATTAAAATCTTCCAAAGTATAGAGTTTGCTGTATGGAAAGAGGTACTTGAATATGGAGAAGATATTTCCCAAACAAGATTATCGAAGAACTGGATGAATATCACTCCTACGAAGGTCTGACCCAAACGTAGGGAAGGAGAATATAAACCATAGACTTGAATACTTTCAGATCATGAAAAAGGATATGGGACAAATATGTTAAGGATGGCTATTTTTTTTGCGGATCCCTACATACTGTCGTTTAAGACAAATAAGGACAAAAGAGGCATTCTTCCCAAGAATGAAGTTACCACTATCCGACAAACCCGTTAGGGGGTTGAATTATGCAGGGCCACCTAAGGGCATTGGTTGTATAGTCAAATAATAGTATCTTTTGGATGACAAGTCTGTTATGTAGACTTTTTATGCAAGGCCGCCTATGGGCACGTGCTGTATAGTCAGACAAAAGAACTCTCAGAAGTTTGACATTTTTGTGACTAGAAGTCATGAAAAGGGTTATGAGGATCTGAAAATATTTAAGTTTAGGATTATGACACATAAAGATGGGTATTGTTCAATGTATACAGAGATACATAGATCAATGCTAACCATAATCATGTTGTGGCTGGGTCCTGAATTGAAATGTTGGACTTCACTACGTATCCCATAAGGATGAGAATCAAGCCATACGTAGTTCTTAAACTACAGTTTAACGTCGTGTGGGACAAAAGGATTAGAGATCTTAGTTTAGGGTCATAGAACTTGGACCATTGTAAGAAATACACAGTGTGTGTTTTCATGGGGACTTTTCAGCCAAGGGACTGAAAATGGAATTTGGGGTTAGGCCCAAAGACTTGGGGCTGGATTTGAGGGACACTCGAACGTTCCTATGTATCCCATAAGGATGGGAATCAAGCCCAAGTATTTCTAGAAATACCCTCTGTACAAATTTGTTTTGTACATGTGAAGGGTGAAAGGGGACTTTAGTGCAATGATGGTTTAACCCAAGATAAAAGGTTCGGGCATTTCCATGTATGCACGTAGTCTTTGAAATGAAACATGATTTAAAAAAACAATGAAAATAATGGTTCCCTCTCAGGTGAGGGTATCAAATAAATTTGTAGTTTATTGTTATACTGGACAAAAGTGTTGTATATTTTAACGTCGTATAACAAGGACAAAAGTGAACCAATGTAAAGATATTGATTCTAAGGTCGGTTTCACGAATTAACATCGTATGAGATGGAGATGAACCGACGTGAAGAGATTGGTTTTGGGCTTGAACCTTGGGAGGTTGCCTACATACCCAGTCTAGAAGGAAAGGATCAAAGTCTATGTAGTTCAATTAAAGAATTAATTAATGATTAAGTTGTTCTTGGGGACAACGACCTATAAAATGATGTTGGGACTTACACATGGTTAGTGGCCCAGAGATAGTGTTATGGTTGAGGTTTTCTCTAAGCTCACGTGAGTCATACTCTGTGTGAGAAACAAGAGGTAACAATAACCTTAACGATGCATATTTTAATGTCATGTAATACATATAAAGGGACTATCCAGTTTAAAGTCTTGCAGTTAGGACTATTGGTGCTGCACAGTTTAGTGTCATGTAGCAGGGACAAAATATAGTTTAATGTCATGTAGGACATATCACAGACTTTCTCTACAGTTTAGCGTCATGTAGTTAGGACGATGGGTAAAATAGAGTTTAACGTCATGTTGGACGAAAGGGGGACTGTGCAGTTTAATGTCATGCAGTGAGGACAAAACAGTACACCATTTAACGTCATGTTGGATGCATTAGGGGCTTTTTCATAGTTTAACGTCATGTTGGACGAAAAAAAGGGACGATACAGTTTAGTATCATGTTGGACGAAAGTGCGAATAGTTTAAGGTCATATGTATGGACCGTGGATGGTGCAGTTTAATGTCATGCTGGACGGTGGTGTAGTTTAAGGTCATATAGGACCTTTGGTGATTATGTATTTTAACGTCTTTCCAGACGTAAGGGACTTTTATACAGTTTAGCGTCATGTAGTTAGGACGTCACAGTTTAACGTCTTGCTGGACGTAAGGGACTTGCAAATAGTTTAGGGTCATATGCATGGACCATTGATAATGCAGTTTAAGGTCATACAGGACCTAGTTGCAGTTTAAGGTCATACATGACCATTTAGGGAACTTTTTCATAGTTTAGCGTCGTGTGGGACGAAAGTACAAATAGTTTAAGGTCATATGTATGGACCGTTACTGTATAGTTTAACGTCATATAGCAAGGATGAAGTATAGTTTAATGTCATGTAGGACGTATTAAAGGAATTTTGTATAGTTTAACGTCATATAGCAAGGACGAAGTAGGGACTTTGCATTTTAATGTCATGCAGTGAGGACAAAGTAGAAATTTTTTTTCATATTTTAATGTCGTGTGGGAAGAAATTAATACAAATAGTTTAAGGTCATATGTATGGACCTTTGCTGTATAGTTTAACGTCATATAGCAAGGACTAAGTACAGTTTAATGTCATGTAGGACGTATTAAAGGACTTTTGTATAGTTTAACGTCATATAGCAAGGACGAAGTACTTTTGTAAAGTTTATACAAAATACTTCTTCAAAAATATGGCATTGGTTGGAGTAGTGATGAGTTCTCCATCCATTGAGATTAATGAATAAGCTCCATTGGAGTAGACCCTATGTATTGAATAAGGTCCTTCCCATTTTGGCTCAATCTTGGGAGGTTTCTTTCCTGGTATCATTGGAGTTCTAATAACTAATACCAATTCTCCCTAAGTGAATGAACGAAGACAAACTTTTTTGTTAAAAGCTCATGCTATTCGATTCTGATAGACTTCCAAGTGGTGCAAAGTGCACAATATTTTCTCATCTAACCATTCCAATTAATTCAATCGCTTTTGAGATTGTTCATCTATAGATGATTGATCACAAATGGCAACTCTGAGTGAGGGTAGTTGAACTTCAATGGGCAAGATGGATTCTGTTCCATATACCAATGAATATGGAGTTGACCGAGTTGTAGTGTGGGTGGTAGTCTGATAAGCCCATAAAGCATGAAAGAGTTTATCAGGTCATGACCTCTTATCTTTATCCACCATCTTTTGCAATATATTTGAAAGAGTCTTGTTAAAGGCTTCTATCTGGCCTTTGGCCACTGCATGATACCGAGATGAATGGTTGGATTTGATGTTGTATTCTTGATACAACTTCTTCATCTCGGATGAACAGAAATTGATGCCATTGTCCATCAATATGGTATGAGAGACACCAAATCGGGTAATGATGTTAGACTTGATGAAGCTAACAATTCATTTAGAACTGACTTCCTTGAGAGGTATTACCTTTGTCCATTTGGAAAAGAAGTCAGTAGTAGTAAGAATATACTTAAACTGCTTGGTCGTAGCCGAAGGGTAAGGTCCCACCACATCCAATCCCCATGTGGAAAATGGCCATGAGTATTCAGCTGTATGAAGCAACTCTGGAGGCTGATGAATGAAGTTGGCATGTACTTGGCATGAATGACACTTCTTTGTGAAATCGACACAATCTCGTATCATTGAAGACCAAAAGTATCCAAGCCTTAGAATCTGATCAGACAGTCTATGTCCAGACTGGTGGGCACTACAGACTCCTACATGCACTTCTTTCATGACATCCATTGTCTCTTCACCATCAATGCATGTGAAGAGAACTCCATCAAAACCACGTTTGTAGAGAATTTTATCTAGGTGATCCGGGCTATCATAAAGAGTAAAATTAACCACATGTCATCGGATTTGTTCTTTCTCAGCTTTATCAGGTGGAAGTGTTCCATTTTGAAGGTATTCCCTGATAGGTGACGTCCATCCTGTAGTATGACCATACAGTTTAGGGATGGGACAAATTTCATTAATTTCCTCTATTCTGATTCGAACATAAGGTGAAATTTCACGACGGTGGGAAATATTGATGGTTGTCTCGTCCCGATTTGGATCTGCCAGAGTTGTGGCTATATTAGTCAATGCATCAGCTTGAGCATTTTGTGATATTGGGATATAAGAAAATATCGGTTCCAAATGAAATTCCACCATTAACTCTCTAACGTAATCATACAAAGGGATTAGTTATTCTTTTCTGATGGCATAATCCCCTTTAACTTGTTTGATTACCAGGTCTGAATCACCTTTCACCTTTAAGTGATTCACTTGTGCTTGAAGTGCTAATTCCAAACCTACGATGAGAGCTTGGTATTCTGCTTAATTATTGGTACCACCTTCCCACAATAAGAAGGAATAAGGTAACACTACCTTTTCTGTAGAAATGAGCACAATTCCTAAGACAACTTTTTTGAATTTAGGATTTTCCATTTTCCTCCCTGTTGGACTTCTGGAAGCACCATCAAAATACATTTCCCATGCTTGAGGACTTTCTTGAATAGAGAAGACTTCCTCATCAGGTAGTTCAATATCTGAAGATGTGTCTTCCACTGAAGGGTGTTCAGCTAGGAAATCAGCCAGATCTTGGCCCTTTATCACTTTTTGAGACACATACTGAATGTCGAATTGCTTCAAAATAACTACCCACCTTGCCAGACATCTTGTAAGCATTGGACGACTTAGGATAAATTTGATCGGGTTATTGCGAGATACCAATTGGACCTCGTGATGTTGCAGGTAGTGTCTCAACTTCTGAACTGCAAAGATTAATGCCAGGTAGCACTTCTCAATACTTGAATATCGGGTTTCTGCTTTAAGCATGGTTCGACTGAGATAGTAGAGACTGTTTTCATTCCCAGCATCATTCTTTTGAGCAAGAAATACACCCAATGATCACTCTAGAGCTGTCACATAGAGGATAAGTGGTCTTCCTTCAACAGGTGGCATGAGTACCGGTGGACTCAAGAGGTATTTCTTGAGAATATCGAATGCTTCTTGACATTCTTCAATCCACTGGTAAGTGACCCCTTTCTTCATAAATTTGGTGAAGGGTAAACTTTTGCCTGCTAAATTGGCGATGGAACGCCGAATATAGGCTAAGTGTCCTTGAATTCCTCTTAATTATTTCAAATTTTGAGGATGTGACATACCAAGTATTGACTTGGTCTTCTCAGGATCGACTTCAATACCACGATGGTGTACAAAAAAGCTGAGAAATTTTCCTGAGGTTACCCCAAAAGCAAATTTTAAAGGGTTCATCTTCAAATTATGTTGTCGAAGCTTGCAGAATATGACTTCCAAATCAGCCAAGTAATTAGAACGTTGTTTGGATTTAACTACAAAATCGTCTACATAGCATTCAACAAACTTCCCTAAGAAGGGTTTGAAGATACGATGCATGGCACGCTGATAAGTTGCACCTGTGAGAAAAGAGATAACTGAAACAACTTGAAAGGAAAACTTCCCACCCAATCCTCACCATGTCACACTCCCCAAATAACGCATGTCATGTAATGTAATAGTAATTACACATCGAGGTTTGGGTACCCCACGCCACTTTCCCACTGGGTATTGAAGACATCCAATGCATCGAACCTCTCCCGCCATTCCTATTGCAGTTCCACTGCCATACCCCGCCCACACACACCTGGGCTGTCACCACACATTTCGCCCACAAACACCTGGTCAATATCAACCATACATAACCACGCCCGTAAACACCTGGACTAGAAAAACCACTACCACGCCTGAAAACACTTGGGCCTCATCCCGAAGACACTTTGGAAACACCCTGACCGCACACACCTGGGCCAACCACCACAACTACCATGCCTGAAGAATCTTGGGCTATAATGGGCATCAGGCCATCACAGCCTACCCGATGAGTCTTGGGATATTCAGGAAAGGGAGAAGAAAAGGATCTAATAACCAGCCACTCATATGAGTGTTGGGAAAAACACCCTCTCCCATAAAATGTGTGTGTTCAGCACTAAGTTCTCAACATGGGTGGGGCGCGAATAAGAAACATAAGAACTACAATTATATGTATAGGTAAGAAGCACTCATCCCAACCTAGGGGTTCCAAACCCAACCTAAGCACAAACACCCTCATTACTATTCATTCATAAAAAGGCACACCACTCACAGCCAAGTCACAAATCATTCCTAGAACCAATTCCCCATTGAACCCATTCAAGGGTTCATGGTCAAGTGATTCCATTTAAGTAAATTTTGCACCACTGGGAAACTAACCAGCACAACCAGAAGCTGTGGAAAGGAAAAACAGCCAAACAACACTTTTAAGCATTCACACCCGATCCTTTTGTAAAGTTACAACAAAGGGATCTGTGAGATACCTAAAAGTCATGAAGGAAAGTGATTCATAGCCAGTTGTTGCATCAATTAGAAGTTATGTAATCAGAACTGGGAAATCATCCTTAGTACAATGCCGATTAAGATCTCTGAAATCGATGCAAACTCTAATTTATCCGTTCTTTTTCTTTAAAGGGACAATATTAGCCAACCATTTGGGATATTGAACTTATCTGACAAAGTTGTCTTTGATAAGCTTATCCACTTCAGCTTCAATTTTGGAAGCATAAGTTGGGTGTATTCTTCTCGCGGATTGCTTAAATCCTCGATGTTCTTCTGGTAAACCCAAATGATGAGTAGCAACATCAGGATCAAGCCCGGGAATTTCTGTATAGTTCCAGGAAAATATATCTCTATTTTTCTTTAAAAAAGAAATATACATCTCTTACTCTTCAAGAGTCATAGCCGCACTAATTAAAGTGGGGTGTGGATCTTATTTTGTACCTAGATTTATTTCTCTGAGTTCATCCACAGTGGTAGAGATACCCTCTTCAAATGTTGGAGGAGCATCTCTGAGATCTTCCTCTTCTTCTTCATCATCTATTATTTCTTCCTTTTCTACTTTCATAGTAGATGATAAAGTAGAATTCTCATGATCCGAAGAGATGTCGAAATTTGCATATCTTGAAGAAGAAGCTTCCATTTCCGACCCGATTGATGATGAAGGGTCTTCTTTGGGTAATAAAGAGGAGATTATGGATTGAGAATTGACATCATTGTTCACCTCCGATGTTGCTATAACTTCTTCTGGCCTAATTGGCGAAGCATAGACTTGTTGGTTTCAGCAGATGAAATGAAGACGTCACCATTTGTGCTTTCATCACTGCTTGGTAGATTACCAATTTCTCCCATGTTGTCTGGATCGATTGCCGTAATTGACATTATGGATCTTTCCATAAGAGTATTTTGATTTGGGTCTATCTTGTCAATTTGACTGATAGGAAACACATAATCTGTACTCACATGTGTAAATGGATTTACTGGAATTTTTTCCAAACCATATGGAGCATTAACTTTGGTAATCTCCTTTGTTATGGATTTCTCCATTTGCTTCATGTGATAGAATTCCGCCTCAATGTATTGAGACTCACGTGTCTTGAATGAGGCCTTATCACCATACAATGTCCCAACTTGACCATCGAAACAATATTTGAGACATTGATGGTATGATGAAGGGATAGCCGCATGCTAATGTAGTCAGGGTCTTCCAAGCAAGATGTTGAAAGCTGAGTCTTGATCAACAATCATGAAATCTGAATTGGATACAAGATCTCCAAACAGAGTTCTGGGTGTAACTTCACCCAGTGGTTTTTGTTCATTTTTATCATATCCTTGTAAAATCATGGTAGAAGGAGATAAATCAGATTCCGTGAGGCCCAATCGACGAAGTGTACGAATGGGCATGAGGTTGACTCCTGAACCATTGTTAATGAAAGCTCTTCGGACGTCTACACCATTGACCTTTCCAGATAAATACAAAGGTCTGATATGCCCATTCATAACATCATCTTAATCTTTATCAGTAAAAGATATTATTGCATGGCATTCTACAGGATTATTCTCTATGTGATAGACTTCAACTGCAGCAATTTCAGTTTCAAACTCCTGAGGACTTGATAAAGCCTCGATGAGTGCTTCCCGAAGATCTTTTGATAGATTCAAAGCATCCAGAATTGATAACTTGACTGGTACTTGGGCCAAGTGTTTCAAAATATCATACTTTTTATCCAGAGGTCTGCGTTTCCCAATAGGAATATGTGGTTTAGCAGGTACTTTGGAAGCAGATGCTTTGGAAGTTGATGCATCTTGTATTGGGATAGGAGTTGGCAATATTCCTGGTTTTGGAAGATTCGACCGATTAGATCCATTTACTTGCTGAGAAGAAGAAGATGGAACCTTCAACCAGTCTTCCAAAATAACTATTCCAGGACTGAATTTTCTATTGTTAGAAGAACTTGCTTGTTCTTGCTGAGCTTGCTGAAGGGCTCTACCACGAGTTTCTGCTACGTACACAGTTCTAGCAGGGGTAGAATTGGAATAGTGGATTTTGAAAGATCCACGTCTTCCCCTGTATCCTGAGCCCCTAGAACTTCCTCTGATTCCTCTGTTTGATACAGGGAATTCAGGCTCATTGAAATCGAAACTGCGACTGGAATATGGATCTGTTAATTGAATCATATTAACAGAACTAAAGATTAACTCTTCGTATGATGAAGACTCTGCCTGATTAGCATGTTCAGGCTGTACCGTTTGGTGGGGTGGTTCCCATGGATTTGAAGTAGATGGAATGAAATCCGCCAAAGTCAAAGACAACTTAGGCTTTCACACATACTCATCTTCTTCTGATTCTTTTTCTTTCTTTGAATCATGTCGTTTCTTTGAGGAATTTCCCACTGATGAAGAGGTTTTTTCCGCAACATTAATGGCAGAAGACACGATTGGTTTCCTTAATTGTGTTCACAAAATATCATGAGTTCGATTGATTGTCTTTCTGACCATCCAATCATCGTACTTTTGTGCATTTTTTCTTTTGACTTCCTGCCATTCATCTTCCTCCTCTGGAACTGTAGCAGTGACACATGCTACCTGGGCTGAGGAGCCTTTCAATGTGACCTATCCCGAGTCGACCATCTTTTGCAGGAGGTCTTTGAAGACAAAACATTCATGGATTGGATGCCCCAACATTTGATGAAAAGGGCAATAATTAGGACAGTCTTCATCTCCTTTCTTGTTTGGCCTCTTGGGTATTGGAAATTGAACCAAATTGTTTTACAGAGCCGAAATGAAATAACCAGGAACTTGTTAATTTTGGAAAGAGTATGTTTTTCTCTTCAGATCCTCAAATTGTTTTCGTCTTTGATATTTTTGATCATATGGACAAAAAGGCCTTTGTTTTTGGCACTCAGAAGGTGGATCCCTTCGAGAAGATGAAGGTTTTGAGGTAGAAATAGGTACAGGTGCTTGTTTGAGCATAACTGTAGCAGTTTCTACTTTACCCATTATCCTTCCTGAAGCTGATGGAATTACACGAGATTTAGCCTTAGACTATATAAGGGAATCTTCAATCTGCTGAGTGATTGAAGTAAGGTCTCGAAACCCTCTTGTATATTTCACAGGGATTAACGGCGTGCATAATTCGTCACGCAGATTTGCCACACAGATTGGCAACAATTCTTCTTGAGGGAGTGCTAAACTCAAGGAATATGTTAATCCCTTCCAGCAAGCAACGAAATCAGAGACTCTTTCATTCTCCCTTTGCTTACAGTTTGTAAGATCGAAAACTGTTGTCTTTGGAAAAGTTGAGCTGAACTGAAGGAGGAATTTTTGGTGAAGATCCTCCCATCCGGTAATTGACCGGGATTGCAAGCTTGTATACCAAACAAAATCTGGTCCTTGTAAGGTTCGCACGAAGCATATTAGTTTCACTGATTCTTACTGCTCCGGAGTTCCCATCATAGGATCGCAACAAGACACGTAATGCATCAAATGTTGTTCAGGATCGCCTGATCCATTGAAAATAAGGAATACAGGGTTCCCAAAACTAGATGGAGGAGAAATTGAATCTACCCATTCAGGGTAAACTTTCTTTTCTGGTTGAACTTGCGCACGCTTCCCTTCCATGGTTTCTAACTGTGTTGTTAATGACTCAATAGTAGTTATTAACTTTTGAGAAACATTCGGTTGAACTTGGAATTGGGTAGGTGCAATGACTGGAGCTTGGATAGATGTGGTTATTGGTGCTGCAACTGATGGTAGCACTGCCAATCGTTGTTGCACTTGACCCGTAGGATTAGACCTGTGAGGGTGTACTGATAGAGGAGGATATTCTTGATCCATCTCAGTAGCTGCAACAAATTTCTCTGGCTGTCTGACTCAAGCATGCTTAAGAAGAAGAATATTCTGAAGTAGTTCTGCATTTAACCTTCTTAATTCCTTCATTTCTTCCTCCTTTTGTGCAAACCTCTGCTCTAGTGAAAGTGATTGACCTTCTCCAAAGGAAGGATATGTAACCTGGTTCTTTCCCTTCCCTTTGTTGGATCCTTTTCGGAGAGGGTGAAGTGGGTTACTCGAAGGATTACTTAAGTTCTAAGTAATCCTTTGACTTCGTGTACGCACACCTTCTTCATTTGTTTCAGTCCGTACATCTTCTTGAGCAAGAACCTCTTCATCTGAGCCCCCTGAGTGAGCCTCATCTGGTGGATCAGCAACAATGGCATTGATGACATTAATCGATACATAATTCATCGCATCCCTTCTATCAGCATTTCTGTGATATTGTCTTCTTCCATGTCTTTGATGAGACATTGCCTTTTGTTGATTCAATCCCTCGGGAACTTCTTGATGAACCGTAATTTGGAGGGAATCTCCTTATAATTTGGCTCTTCATTCCTCTTGAGGTTTCATCCCCAATCGATAAAAGACCGACTTTCTCTGAGGAGGGGATTGATGATTTGAAAAAGTCCCCAGTCCAGTGGACTGGGGTTGTTCCTGCTGTTCTCGCTCAACTCCCTAAATCCTTTTTATTGATTTCGAGGGTTGGTTTAAAAGAGTCCCTAGTCTGGAAAGCTGGGGTGATTCTTGACATGCTATTTCTGATACTTTCTTGAAATTCCTCCTGATCTTGCGAACCTTAGTCAGGAAATTAGTTGGATGCATTAATATGTATCCACTTTTATCACCCAGTTCAAAAGACTGTTGGATGATTTCCGACACTTCTGTCACTTGGTGACGTGCTTGCTCCAAACGAGAGGCCTGCTCAATATTCTTGTTTGCTTGATGCAAGAGTAATTCGACAACTTGTTCTCTGTATTCTTGATTTTGAGAGGAACTAGTTGAAGCCTGTTCTTGGGCAAGCTTTTGATTACAAACAAAGTCCATTGATTGTGGTCGGCCATGGGCAATAACATTGCATGAGACCATTTTCAGTGGGCTTTGCTGACTAGAGAGCACCGTGAAATGAAGTGCTCCATGAACACCCCATTCTCTGACATGAATACCAGATGGGGCATTGGAAATTAACTGATGCAATCTTCTTAGTGCGCCAAAGAATAAACGTTGAAGGGCTCTCTACTGCTTTTCAGCCTTCAGATATCGAGAGACTGATAGAGACACCAAATCAATCTGACGTTGTAACCCTTCTATTACCTTAAGATGATTTTCATATTCATCATAAGATAATACTTTCTTTTTCAACTGACAAAGAGTTTTCCATATGTTGAGATGAATATCATGAATTTCATATTTCGTCAACATTTCTGGAATATTATACTGAGAGTCAGCCAGAGGCCAAAACATGACTGGCACTTCACCTTTTTCCAGTTGTTTTCTCATATTCAGCATTTCCTCTTTATCATTTGATGAATATTCTTCTACCTTATTTGACCAGAGTTGGTGTTTCCTTGTTTCTTCATTGGATTCAACAGGATTTGTAGAGAAATCATTGATCAAACTAGAAGATGCATGACTTAGGGGTGGTTCGGATAATGACCTACACCCTGGGCTATCTTCTGATTGAGAAATTATTTCACCTGCTAGCGATGAAGCTTCAAACATGACTAGATTCACATTTGCAAGTGCCTCAAGATAAGAGGTCTTTCTTGGTACTACATTGTCCACTAGAGCATTTTCTGGGCAATGTGCATCACTACTGCAGAGAGGAATTTTACAGCGAAATTCATCATCATGGGGAAGACCACCATAATGGGTTACAGCAAAAGGTGAGATCTCTTGCTCCTTGGTCTTCTGACCACACAGAGGGTTCCTGTGGCACTCATCTAAAGATGAAACTTTGAGATCGACCGAATTGTCATGAAGCAAGCCTTCATGAGGAAGTGTTTGTTGAAGACCTTCAGAATTAATGTTCCCACTATTGGGAACTGAGGGAGTAGAATCTTGAATTCCAACAGATAATTGTCTGAGGGCTTCAAGAACTCCAGCATCGAGCAAGGCCTTGTTACTGATTGGCTCTTGATCTCCTGACTGTGTTGGGCGGGTCTTTTTCTTAGATGCCTTCTTACTAGCCTTGAAAACCACTTGTTGATGAAAGTGGCTGCTATGAGCAGGTGTATGTGCCTGATCAGGAAATATGGCCAGGTTAGGCTAACGATCTCCTCTCAAATCAGGTGTATGTGCCTGACTTGGTTGTCCGTATGATATGGGGGAGTATTCCCCATAACCCTCTTGGACTAGAACAGATGTGTGTGTCTGTTCCGGAGTGAATTGTTGATGTATCACTCCACTGGTAAGGATAGATTTATGTGTATTTCCCTGAGATGCCGCTGAATTTGTTATAATATCCTAGCAGGCATCCAGAATATGAGCAGGGATTTGCTTCTGCTCTTTCACCATTGATAGAATATGCTTGGTGACTTCAGCTGCCGGAACGGGAATATATGTCCATTCCGGGCTTGGAGCAAGTGTATGTGCCTGCTCCTGTCCTCCTTTTCCTATCAGTGAATCCTGACAGTACTCAAGTGTGGGGGCAGAGAGTTGAGTCTACCTCCTATTTGTTGTCGGGGCTTTCCGACTAACTTCTCTGAATGCTACCAAGCAAGACTGTTGGTAGGCTTGATTAATACTAGCAGGTGTATGTGCCTGTTGATTGCATTTTGCCAAACGTGGTTGACGAGATCCATCATATGTAGTCAGACAAGCCTGCTGACTAGATGATGATGTATAAACAGGTGTATGTTCCTGCCTATAGTACTACGCCGGAATTTCCAGGCAGGATTGGCGTGATGCTGCTAGACGAGTCTGCTGGACAGCGGGTTTAAAACGGGCAGGTGTATGTGCCTGCTCGTTGCTTGCCACCAAGTTAGGTTGGTGGACTTCTCCGGAGATGGCAGAGATGAGAACCTGCTCACTGTTGACCGGATTCCGCCTCTGGTGGTTCTTCTTGCTTGCTCGGGTTCGAGAAACCTGAGTCGAACGCCTGGAGTCGGTATCCTCATCATGTTGAGGGCGCACTGCCGCACGAGTCTAGCTGAGATTGTTGATGGGAGCCCTCAGGAAGGACTCTTGTCTGTTTGAATTAAGGTCCTGAGGGACCTGCTCATTCACCTCCCTAGAATAAGGGAGCGAATGGTGATTGCGTTGTGGGGATAACGACTCGAAACGGTTGGAGACGGTAGTCAGCATCGCCTGCTTCTTGATCACTGGTCGTCGTTGTCCAGACGACCGATGTGATTTGTTTACTCGGAGGGCTTATCGGGCAGCCTCCAGAGTTGGGATGGTACCATGTTGACGGTATTCCTTAACCAGTGTGTTTGATACCCAACGTTGAAGATGCTGAGTAGGTGATATCGTCCTAAGATCGGACGACGATCCATCAGGAGTAGCAGCAGTGGCATTTGCAGCAGCAGTATTCACAGGTGTGAACTTGAGAGAAGCCATTCTAGAAATGCAGAAGATCTTTGGGAAAAGAGTGCATTTTTGATATAATAGACGTAATCAAGATAAATTCAGCCACTACATCTTTTGGATGAGCACATATGTCAATGATTTTTTTTGTTGGCCCTCTCATTGAGTTATAAATAGGGGCCTAAAAATAGGTAAAACATCATTTTTAACTTGGTTAAGGATTCACGTCGGGTTCACTATTTTTGTTTCCCTCGGAATCCGGGGATGATCGCCTTGATGGGAGGTTCAAACATTCTGATCAGTTTCTAACGGGTTTGTTCGTAGAACCAGAAACATCCAATGATTCAACATCCATTTGGACCTACTTTCCAAAGTTAGGTTATCATTAGTTTGTGGACTGATGAGTCTTAGGAATTTTCATTGGTCGAGAGGATGGGAGGTCGGACTCATTACACCTTTTTGAGGGGAATTATTGTCTACTCCGGGACTCTCTTTATAGATCTAAGTTATGTTCATGAATCCTTATTACATTACCAAGTATAAAATGATCTTTCCTTCAGATCTGACAATCAATGATTAAATATGTAGGAAATTTAGAGAATCTTTTATATGTATTCGAGGTTCTTCATCGATAGAGAATCATTTGTATTTATTAGATATTCTTGTTCAATGGTACCCTTCGACACATTTATATAGAAGTCTCTTGGTCATTATGATGACCATGCTGGTTTTAAAGCCACTCAGTGGGGCACTTTGAAGTTTATTGTCATTCAGAAGGACATGGATTATTTTAGAGTTGGGATCGAACCCGTAGACGGGCTACCTACGTATCCTTTGTTTAGAAAAGGAATCAGAACCCACGTAGTTCGAATAAGGGAGTATGATGTTTATGATTGATGGCTCAAAGAAGGATGTCACAATTACTTTTACACTCTAAGATCACGTGAGTCATGCTCGGTGTGAGAAACAAGAGGTATTGGTAAACATTTAGACAATTGTGCCATGAAAGATGTAATCATAAGAAATAATGTGGGGATTATGTATGTATGACTACCCAGATAAATAAAGGTTAGGATTTACTTTAGGGAAGAAATCCAGAAACAGGGTCCATAAAGGTATATGTGCTTCATAGAGATTTTGAATACTCTAACTTGGGGCTTACTCCTGAAAAGGAGGCCCAAATTAGGAGAATACTTATGATTGTGTTTCACTCTTGAAAAGGAATCCCAGATCAAAGGTAAATTAGGACTGGTTAAGAGAAATTAAGACTAGGGCTTACTCCCGAAAAGGAGGCCCAGGTCAAGGATTATGGTTTGGGGCTTACTCCTGAGGAGGATGCCCAAATTAGGGGACTGGGGCTTACTCCTAAGGAGGATGCCCAGATTAGGGGACTAGGGCTTAATCCTAAGGAGGATTCCCAGATTAGGGGACTAGGGCTTACTCCTAAGGAGGATGCCCAGATTTGGGAACTTTAAGAATTGGGGCTTACTCTTAAGGAAGATGCCCAAGTTAAGAATTATGACTTGGACTTACTCCTAAAAAAGGAGGCCCAAGTTAGGGGATCTCTTATCTTAAAGGATGAGGTTAAATGAATGAACTCTCAATATTTAGTGAAATAAAGATGTGTAAATCACTAGGTTTTGAGAGATATTACACAGAATTCCTTTCAGATAAGGAAGTCAAATCAAGAAATCATGCCATAAATGGATTTGAATAGTGTCTTGAAGACTGAATCTTGAATAGGAAATGTGTAATGGCTTAAGAGAGGTGAAATGGGCAAGAAAGGCACCTAAAAAGGCAGGGGAGCGCAAGTCCTGGAAGGCGTGTAGGTACTGTGTGGGCGCGCAAGTCCTGGTCACGCAGGTATGCCTGCACGACACATGGTGTACTTGAACAACGGTTAACCAGAAAGGTAATACTTGAGAGACTCTTTATTAAAGCCTTTAGAATCCTCTTGAGGTTCTTCCAGAAGAGGGGTGCGCAAGATCTATTGAAGGAGTAAGGAGGCGCGCAAGTGTGGCCCTTTTCCCTTAAGGGCTGGCCACTCAGGCACACAAGTGTTGATGAGTTTCAACACTTAGGCCTTCCTCCCCCTCTTTAGATCTTCTTTTCTATGTAATAAATTACCTTAGAAGTGTTTTGGAAGATTTGAGAAGAGACTAGGGTGCCGGGAGCTCAAATCTGAGTTTCTGGAAAAAAAACTCCTTTTGAATGGGGGGCCCACATGGTCTATTTATAGGCAGGAGAAGACCCCGGGCGGTTATCACTTAGGTTGCACAAGTGACTTGCATGACCAAATTCAGCACGCAAGTGTACTTGCGCGACCATTGCGGCACGCAAGTATACTTGCGCGACCATTGTAAAACTTGGGCGACCCTTGCACAATGTTCTTCGTATTCCTTCCTTTGTCAATTTTTTTGATAATTGTCCAAAGGTTGAATCACTTTGTTCAAGGTATTTCCCTTCTCATTCATTTAGACTCTGTGATGGAAAGGAGCATCAACAAATACAAGAGGAGTTCGAATGGACCAAGACTGTGTCCAGTGATAAAATAATTATTTACGAATTAGTAAATATAATTTATCCATTTTTCAAAAGTTGGTGCACCACAAGATAATAATGCTATTATTATTATTATTATTATGTGGAATGTGATTTCATTAATGGTTGTAATTATATTTAATGGATGTTATGCAATTAAATTTTGTAACAAAATTCCCAGCTCTATAAATATATGGCTATGTCTATTGTGTAATTCATTCAAAACCAATTACATGTTTGGGAATATATAATTTTTGCACACACAAAATTCTCTCTCGACTCCTCTTCCTCTATTCCTCTCAAGAACGATAAACCCAAGAGAGAATTTCTTCAAGACCAAAGAATTATTGATCAATAATGAACAATGAAAGACATTTGATTCACCAAGCAAGCACCCAGAGAATGAGTGGAATTGATCAGAGACCATTAGAGCACATGTGGATCACTACTAGAGGGATTCTACCCTTGGATCCTAACAAGTGCAAAGAAGTCAATCTAGAAGGACTATTTCATACGATCAACAATCATAAATGAAGAAAGTTCTTAAGACTAGGTATTTATTTATTCAAATATTAAATAAATTAATTATAAATTTGACATGTAGGATCCTCACTCTTGGTTTCAAGCAATGATTATTAAAATAAATTTTAATATATCAACCTCCAACACACACTTCTACAGTGCCCAAAACTAATAAGTGGTATCAGATCAGACATGTTTAAATTTATAATTATTTCTTTGATTATTGATTTATGCACAATTATGGTTAGATTTTATTTCATGTTATTCGTTATTTAATCTGATTTGAATTAAAATGTTATCAACATATTAATCATGTTCATCCAGTTTTTCGTTTTATTAAATGTTTATGAATAAATGAATAATGACTAGAGATGCCATCAGTAAGTGCCAAATCATTGGCCAGTAAAATTGGGCTGCACGGCGTGCGGTTGGAGCACATACTGTATACCCATACGCATTGTATCTAGATGCACCGAGTAATTTATTACACACGGTGCTTTTATTGCACACTGTGTGTTGACTGGACCAACCTGGCACATGGAAAGTGGATATAAGGTGTGTAATTATCATGTACACACCGTGTAGTCTGGCTGAGTCAACACATCTAAGCCCCAAGAATGTGACTTGGATATACATAAAATGAGGTACATTATGTGTAGCTACATGTACATTCTGTGTAGTCTCCCATTAATGGAAAAAATTAAAATTACATAAAATTTGAAATTGCATCATTAAAACCATATTTTATTTATTATCACACCATTGTGTGTTTGAAAATTTAATAATGGTTTTAATGAATTTTAAATGCTCAATTAATTTATTGTAATTAATATGTCATTATTGGTTCTTCAATTTATTTTCCATGAATTCCAATAATAGTGGGTATCTCCAAATAATATTGGATTATTATTAAGATGAAATTTAATTAATTAATTAATTAATTAAAGTGAATTTATCTTAAATAATAAAATGAATGAATAATAAAATGAATTCTAGCCATTTACTTTTGCATATTCATTACATGTGTGACTGTTCATGAGATTGACCAAGACCTATATATGTTTTGGAATTTATTTAATTAAATTTATTGCATTTTTTCAATTATTTAATATTAAATTAAAATATGGCATGTGAGTCATTCCTCCATCCATTATTATGTAGGGCTTACATGTCCAAGGATATTTATATAATCCAATTTATCCAATCCTTTGGTTCCCCAAACTTGTGTGTGAGTAATAAATATTTTCAATTAATGGAGCATCCCAAGGTGTGTGAGGATGGTTCAAGACGGAACCATAATGGTGACAACTCAGTGATACATAAGTGGACACGTGGAATACTGTAGGTTATGCCATGTTTGGCATAAGGAGTTATTTCCCCTAGCTCATAGGTTGATTTAATGACCGCTTATTAAATCAGCCATTAGATAAGCTCATGATCTAGTAATTTGATTATTTATTTATTTATTTTCTAATGCATTAAAATTATATTTATTAATGCAAGACCATGATCATATAAATTAATGAATTAATATGCAAAGATGAAATTTAAATAAAATTGATTATGTGTAAATTTTTTATCCAAACATAGTTAATTAATTAAGTAAACATCCACTTAAATATTAACAATACATGCAAAGGATAAATTGAGATAAAAAATTATTCATAATAAAATAAAATCCCTCAATATAATATTAATTCATACTAAGCCTTCCATTACTTGATTAGGAACAAAACTCAATAGAACTATGTGTTTGACCAACCCTTGTCGGAACACTTACCTTTATAAGGAGTGTTTTTATGAAAGTTTCAGGTTGAATTAATCATTTTACATCAAGAGGAATATCCCTTGCTAAATTTGGTGTAATTTGGAGGCAAGTGTTGAGAAAATCCAAGTTAGGATTTCTAGATTGGGAGGAGTCCACTCAACGGATCAAGAAGTTGCAAGCCTATAGTTGGCAAAGACTTTCCTACCTAGATACCTTCAAAATAGCTTGACCAACCCTTGTTGGGGTTATGTGAAGGGGAATATAGATCCTTGACACTGTAATGTCTTAGAAACTAGACCATCTAATTTCAATGGTGATTACTATTGGGACTTGATAAAATAGTGGGATATTTAATCAAATCAATTAATTTATTATTTCTCATAAAATATATAATCAAGAGAAGTACTAATAATCTTCTCTTTTTAATTATAGAATAAAATGAAAATATCTTCATCCACATTATACCTACGATCAATATTGGATAAAGAAAATCTTATAACTAGAAGTAACTTCTAGGAGTGGTTTAGACACCTTCAGGTTGTTCTACGCCATGAATGGAAATCTTATATGATAGAATCCTCAATGTCTGATTTGTCTACTCAAGAGGTGAGTGATGAAGAGTTACTAGTCTATGAAAAACATATGGATGACACGATCTACATTCAGTTTGTGATTATTTCACCTATTTCTAGTGGACTCATGGAAGTCTCACAAAAACATGGATGCATATAGCATGCTTGAGCACCTCCATGGTCTTTACTGTGAGAGATCTAGACCAGAATGGTTTGATATTTCCAAGTAACTCTTTTATAGTAATCTTGGAGAGTGTTTCCCAACTAGGCCTCATGTAGTCAAGATCATTGGCTACATTGAGTGCCTAGAGATTCTAGGGTTTAAACTCCCTGAATAACTGGGAACTGATCTAATTTTGGCATCAATCCCTCAGAGATTCTCTAGTTTTTTTGTGAATTTTAATATGAACAAAAATGAGAAGTCTCTACCATATCTTCTTATCTTCCTTCCCCAAGTAGATAAAGATATTAAGTGTAAAAATCCTTTTGTCTTTATGGTGAACAAATGGAGATGGAAAGAAAATAGATTTAAGAACAAATCTTATTCACACCCTTCCAAGAAGAACAAGATCAAAAGGTAAGTAAGGGAGCATGATGTTGTCTGTTTCGCATGTGGAAGGAAGGGCCACTAAAAGAAAAACTACAACCAGCTAGAGAAGAAAGGGGAAGCTTCAGGTGTGTTTTTTATCTAGTGGAATTTATTTATTTCTAAAAATTGGGTATTAGATATAGATGTTGGTGTTAATATATGTATTCGAATACGAGAACTAATTAGATTTAGAAAAATTGATTGAGGGGAGGTCGATCTACGAGCATACAATGGAGCTAAACTTGTTGTTGTAGATATTAGAGACTACAACCTCACATTGCCAACTGGAATGATCTTGGTTTTAAAGGGTTGTTATTATGTGACTTTAGTTACCAAAAATATTATTTCTATATCCAGACTAGATACAGATGGATTCATTTCCAAATTTGGAAATAAATATTGCTTCTTTTATAAAGATAGCATTTTTTATGGTAAGGAACATTTACATAATGGTCTTTATGTGTTGGATTACATAAACCAAGTAATGAAAATCGATAACAAAGTTACTTCACATGACTCATACCACACCTAACTTTTCCATCACCGACAAGGTCATGTAAATGAAATATGCTTGAAAAAATTACATCAAGATGGATATTTAGATTCTTTTGAACTAAAACCTCTTGGTGTATGTCATGCATGTTTACAAAAAAAATGACCAAATCCCTATGTAGTGGGAAAGGTGAAAAGGCTAAATATCTTTTTGAATTAGTTCATACCGATGTGTGTGGACCATTTCCTATTGAAGAAAGGGGTGGGTAATCATACTTCATAACTTTTACTGATGATTTTAGTAGATATGGATATATTTACTTAATGAGGTATAAGTTGGATTATTTAGATAAATTCAAGGAATACAATAATGAAGTTGAGAACAAGCTTTTTAGGAATATTAAGAAACTCCACTCAGAATGAGGTGGAGAATATCTTAATCAAGACTTCATTGATTACTTACAAGATTTTGGGATCCTATCCCAACTCACTCCTCCTTACACGCCTCAGTGAAATGGTGTAAGAGAAAGGAAGAACAACACCTTGTTGGACATGGTGAGATCAATGATGAGTCATGCAAGTATTTCATTATCCTTTTGGGGATATGCATTACAAATAGAGGCACACATACTAAACCAAGTTCCAACTAAATCGATTAATGTTATTTCATATGAATTTTGGAGTGGAAGAAAAACCATGTTATCAGGTTTACATGTTTGGGGAAGTGAAATATTTGTTAAGGCCTATTCAGGTAACAAACTTTCACCCTGAGGCATAAAGTGTGCCTTTATAGGATACCATAAGGAAACAAGGGGATATTACCTATACGACCCCTCAGACAAAAGGGTTATAGTTGAAAAACACTCCATATTTATTGAGAGGGATAAAATATCCAAAATAGATAGTGGGAGAGAGATAAAATTTGATGAATTAAAGGATCAATGAACATAAGAGTTGCTAAAGGATAAGATTCCACAAAACCCTATGGAAGAATAAACTTTTATAGAGACACAAGAACTGTGTAGGAGTACGATAAAGGTTATCTTACCCAAAAAATATGGTTTTCTAGTTACCAAGGATGGTGACTCATTATTAGTTGATAATAATGATCCTCTAACCTATAAGGAAGTAGTAAGTGGAACATATGTTTCCAAGTAGAAAGAATCCATGAATTCTAAAATGGATTACATAACGTTTGGATTTTTGTAGATCATCCAGTGGATGTGAATCCTATTGGTTGTAAATGGTTATTCAAGAAGAAACTAGATGTGGAAGTAAAAATTAGTACCTATAATGCACGACTAGTTACAAAAGGGTTTAAAAAATGTTGAGGTATTGACTACGATAAAACCTTTTCACTAGTTGAAATGTAGAAATCCATCATAATTTTACTTGTCATTGTATCTTACCATGAATATGAGATTTAAAAAATGGATGTAAAAATAGACTTCCTTAACGGTAACCTTTAAGAAGATGTCTACATGACACAAACTGAAGGTTTTGTGACTCCAAAGGATTCCAATAAGATATTAAAGCTGTAAAAATCCATTTATGGATTAAAGAAGACATCCAGGTCATGGAAAATTCATTTTGATGAAGCCATAAAAAAAATTTGGTTTTATAAAGAATGAATGTAATCCTTGTGTTTACAAACGGTTTAGTGGGAGTGTATTCATTTTCATAATAGTATATGTTGATGACATATTACTTATTGGAAATGAAATACTAGACTTATAGTTTGTTAATCCATAGTTGAATAAATTATTTTTCATTAAAAACTTGGGTGAGGTAGCATATATTCTTGGGATCAAGATCTATCATGATAGATCCAAGAGGTTTCTCAACCTAATTCAAAGTACATACATTGAAAAAATACTGAATGAGGAAAGAAATAGAATAGAAAGGATTTCATACACATCAGCAATTGGTTTAGTCATGTATGTTATTCTATGTACTAGGATATATGTCTCTACACATTAATTTTAGTAGGAAGATATCAAGCTGATTTGGGTGACCTCCATTGGATGGTAGTCAAAACTAACCTTAAGTACTTGAGGCGTACTAAGGATATGTTTCTAGTTTATAGAGGATATGATGAACTATACGTTATAGGATATGAATATTCAAGTTTATAGACTAATAGAGATGACATGAATTCATAAACGGGATACATCTTCACTTTTAATGGAGGTGGTGTGAGCTAGAGGAGCTCAAATAAGGTTGTGGTTGTAGATTCTATAATAGATTCTGAGTATATTTCAGCTTCTGAGGCAACTAAAGAAGTAGTTTGGATGTGAAATTTCATCCAAGATCTTGATGTGGTATCTATCAGTAAGGATCTCATCACAATCTTTTTTGATAATACTATAATAGTGGCTCTCTCAAAATATTCAAGGTCACATCAGCGGACGAAGCTCATACTTTGAAAGTATCATCTCTTGATGGATTTTTCTTAGAGAGGTGAAGTTGCAGTGAGTATTATTTCCATGTAAGACAATGTGGAGAACCCCTTGACTAAATCCTTGACTCAATAAAAACATTATTATCATGTGAGGTCTATCGGATTGAAATTTATAGGCTTTTAGCTCTAGTTCAAGTGGGATTTTTTTAGAGTTGTTATCCTAGAACCAACTGTTTTTACTTTGATTACGTGAATATTTGATGTATTAAACATTAAATTAAACATTTTATTACATATTTTTCATTGTTTCTCATGACCATAATGTAATAATGTCCTAGAGTATTTTTTGCATTGATAAGGTCATAGTAGTTCCCCGCTATAATGACAACCTTGAAGTACTATGATAATATTCTTAATATAGTTTTGTGGTTGGATAACATACTATGATGGGACACATAGTATATAGACAATCAGGTTTGAGTACTCATAAGTATATGGGAATTCTCCTCATGAAGTTCACATTTGGTAATCTCTAAGACTGGAGATTATGAGAATAGACCTGCCAGTAGGAATTCTACATGTTTTGGTGTTATCAGATATTCCTATCTTTGAGAAAGTGTAATGGTCCTTAATATTTAATATTATCATTAATGCATGTCATGATTCATGCAGTTAGATTTTCTGATGCCATGTATTGGTGGGAAGTAGTGTGCGTTGGGTGCATCATGAATGACATGTTATTAATGGATAAGTCAAGAAAGGATATATCCCTTCCATATTTATAAAAATTGATATCTCATACCTTTGGTTAAAATAGAATCATCACCCTAAATTCCATGGCCATGGCGTAATGATGATTGTATTTCAGATAGTCAAAGAATAATGTTTCAATCATATAGGTTGATGACACCATCATGCAACCTGTTTGATGAGATTATGTGAAAAAAGTATTTTATTACATAGTTTTTGTTCATATGTTTTTGTCGTCCTTGCGACTTTAAGTTCTTTCTCTTGGGTGCTTGACCTGTTTCTAGACAGTTTTCTTGGAATTTAGGGAATCCCACCTAATGCTAATGAGAAAGAATCCTAGAGGGTCACACACTAAGTGTTTCTAGAGATCTCAATTAAATTATATTTTAATTTAATTAATAGAATAAATATTATTCTCAAGATTGAGGAATAATATTATTTAAGTTATATTGATTGCATAAATTAAATAAATATTTATTCACCGGATTGTGAATAAAATATAAATATTTATTTAATTGAATATTTAGTAAATATTTATTTAATAGTTTGTGCATAAAATATTTATTTAAGAGAATAAAATATTTATTCAGGTGTTAAATAAATAAAAGATGATTTCAAATGGACCGAGACCATTTCTAGTGATAAAATAATTATTTATGAGTCATTAAATATTATTTATCCATTTTACACAAGTTGGCGCACCACAAAATAATAATACTGTTATTATTATTATGTGGTGTGGGATTTTATTAATGGTTATAATTATATTTAATGGTTGTTATGAAATTAAATTTTGTGACTGAAATCTCAACTCTATAAATAGACGGCTATGTCTATTGTGTAATTCATTTGAAACCAATTCCAAGTTTGGGAATATAAAATTGTTGTGCCCAAAAAATTCTCTCTCAACTCCTCCTTCTCTCTCCCTCTCAAGAATGATAACCCCAAGAGATAATTTATTCAAGACTGAAGAATGATTGATCAAGAATGAACAACGCAAGACATTTGACTCACGATGCTAACACCCTGAGAATGAGTGGTGTTACTTAGATACCATGAATAATTATATTAATTTAATTCTATTTTTCATAGAGATTAAATTTTGTTTATTATTTATAATGAAATGGTGATGGTAATATCATGAATTTACATTTGTTTAAATGTTATAAATTGATGTTTTTATTTAAAATTTAATCAGACGGTTTTTAAAATAATAGTTCACATAAGGAACTTGATGAAATGAAAATTTCCTATGAAATTGTTGATGATATTAATATAAATGATATGTGGGTTTGTTACAAACAATTTGATTTTGTATTCCTAACACTAGTACAATTATTATTTTTGAATCTCTACCACTATAGGTTTTCTTTTTTGTAAAAATGCGGTTATCATTTTCTGTGATAAATAATTATCATTGATATATTATCCAATCATTAGAGTTAACAATATCAATGTTGTCTAAAATTTCATAATTCAAATCAATAATATTTTTGTTGAGTTCTACCCCATAAGGTTCATCAAAGACATGTAAAAATTATTTAGAAATGAATAAATTTGTTATTAATTTTAATAAAAAATAATATATATATATATATAAAGTGTATGAAATATATTAAATATAGAAAAAAATAAATAGTAATGTTGAATGAAGTCATCCCTTCTGACATAATTTGTAGTCATTTTTTATTTTTAGTATTCAATGTTCCTCCCAATAGGCAATCATCTACATAGAAATGACTAGCGGGTTACGATCACTTATTAGTAGTTAACACTTTCTTTATTACTTATTTAAGCATCTATTATTTCTAAACAATAATTACATACTTTTTAAATTAAATAAAGAATAATACATGGATATGATTCATTAAAAAATATTTTTATATGATGTTTAAATTTTTGAAATTTGTACATTTAAAGAATACATAAAAATTTCATGTAAACATAACACATATAAAGAATTTTATATTTATAGGAAAATGATTCAAGTAGGAATTTAGGTTATATTTTTCATTTAATTTTATTTAGAAATAAACATAGTCTATTTTTTCAGTATAAAAAGTGATTTTTAATTTAATTAATTTGAAAAATAACTATGTAACATAACAATTATCAATACATTGGAAATCAATGTATTCACTCCAAAAAAATTATTAAAAAATAAATTTATATATATCCAAGTGTGGCTCAATGGTTTTATTAGTAAAGTATTATTATATAAATTAAAATGATGGTTTTTTAGTAGAATTGTTTTCATAAAAATAAAAAAATGTAATAAATATATATTATATAGAAAGGTTATGGAATAAAATTACAAAAATTATAAAGTTGTAGGGGTGTATCATAGCATGCTAGGAAAGACTATTAGATCCTGGAGAAGAAAATGAAATGATTTGGGGATGTTTGATTCTCAATATTTATGAATAAAACTTATTTTGAAATGGTATCATGAAAAAAAATTATCAAATTTCATTTCTAAATTATTTATCATCATTCACAACTTATTGGAATGATAATAATGAAATAATGTTTATGATAAAGGTTTATATTTGGGGGAAACATAAAATTATTTGGGATAAATAGATTTTTAATTGAATATAATTTTTTAAAATTATGTTTACTTAATTAATTTTTTTATTTTCATCAACAAGGAAAAAATTCATTCAATAAACCCCATCTAATTATATAAATTCTTATCACTTCCCCTTTTAAACAAAATAAAACATACAAACATAGGCCAAGTCACTTTTAAAACCCATTACTCATTTCATAAAAATCACATTTGTTTACCGACATATTTATCCATTTTATGTTCTCATTCATTTACATATCAATGGTTGTGAAAATCCATTTCATAGCCATTGAATTATTCCAAAATTCGATTTTAACCATTTAAATATAATTATCCCTTTAACATATTCAAATTCTATATCTATAGAAAAACATACCATTTAACTATCTAACTCTAACATTAAACTCTTTACCTAAGAGCTTTAATATGGGATCTATTTCTAAGGTTGAATGCATGTAAAAAGGGTCATTGAATATTAGAAGACGACATCTTAAAACATTTCATTTTAATTAGGTCAAGGCATAGCAAGCCTCTATGACCAAACTACTCAAGAACTTGAACAAATAAGCAGTATTATGGGTTAATTCAAAGGGATCACCTATTTCATGTCCAAATAAGTCCACTCATCCAATATTGAAACCCAGTTTCACCGGAATTGGGAGAAATCACAAAAACATAAAAACACCCATAAAATATGGAATATTAGATTAAAATGATGATAGAAAACTAGAAGCCGAAATAAATGAAGAAAGAAGACAAGAGGACTCATGGAACATGGGATTTTGATTATAATAGATGATTCTTACAACAACCAATGATCAAGGGATATCCCTCCTTTGGATGAAGAGAGGATAAGGGATGTGAGGGGGAGGTCTATTAGCCAATATGGGGGAGAAATCCCAAGTAATAGATTTAAAGAAACAAGGGGAAAAAGTACTATTTTCACCTTTTATAAAAAAACCAATCAAAAGATCCCCGACCAAGATTGAAGAAGACATGAAGATGTGCGAGGTGAAATAACTTAAGAACTAGTTGTAGTGGGAGGCACTAACAAAATAAATACACACATACCTTAGATTTGGAGAGGATCGATTCATCAAGAAAGTTGAGTGGTGGCAGCGGTAGGCTTCAGTGAAATTCATGACAGAGGTCTGGTTCCATTAGATCTTGAAGGTGTGGTGAGGAGATGACTTTTTTAGGGTTCTTTTATAAGAACATGTAAGGTTTTTATTATCACTTTCAAAAAATTAATGATGAAGAGTAGTTTTATAAACACTAAAATAGAAATAACTGATAAAACTACTCTTTATCAAATAATTTTCTATAATATTTCTTCATGTTTGGGTGTTCCCATCAAAATGGATCAAACCACTAAGGAAGATAAATTTGTCTTCTTTACTTGGGTTCTGATTGAAGTGTAACTAAGCTTCCCTCTGGTCAAGAAGGTTGTTTTAGCCACTTTGGATGATAAATTCCCTTTAAAAAATGAGTATGAGAAGTTTTCATTCTTTTTCTCAGGCTGCCAGAAAATTAGACATAAATATCACTGCCACATAGATCTATCATGCTCCTTATTCTCAAAGAAAGGTCATGATTTTCCCACTGCCTCAAGAGGAAAAATGATGGAGTGTAGTAGGCTCAATTTTAGGCTACAACTTTCTAGCCAACGCAAGATAATTCATCTATACCGATTAATCAAAATGATGTTGTTTAGATGGGTTTGAAGGCTAATATAGTATAGGTTTAAATGCTTAATTATGATGGTCAGGATCATGCTAATTAAGATTAGGTTACATAGGGTTTGGTCATTCAGGACACAATATGCAAGAGAAAATTGGGTGGGTTGGATAGGGAAGGTATTTCCTCCTATGCGGATTCTATTCGACTGTCTATGGGAGATGGATCTGGCAATGTGGATGCTCTGCCGGATGAGGGGAATTGTAGTTTAGAACAGATGCGTAATAATTTTTATGGACTGAATAATAGTTAATATGGAAAAATAATTTCATGGGGTGATGAAGCTGAAAACTCTGATGGATCATTGGAGAAAGAGGTTGTCCCAAGACAGTCTGATTTTGAGAAGGAAGTGCAGAGGTTTTGTTGATCGTGACTTGAGTTGTGATACAATGGTTACCAATAAAAACAAGGGTAAGATGAAGGTTATGGATTAGGATGGTTTTCAATTGGTTCTGCAGAGGAAAGTATCAACTCCCCCTCTAAATCAATCATTGGTTATGTAGCCTAATGGTGGATCAAAGTAGCTTCAGATAGATAAAGTGTCTGAGGTGGCTGATGTGGTTGATACTTAGTTGGTCTCAGGATATATTCTAGACCAATCAAATGTGATGAATTTATCAAATTCAAATAGCTTTGGTATGATTGATGATACAAAGAATAATATGGATGTTGAGAAGCCTAAAGGAACTTGGCATAAAAAATCTTGGAGACTGGGGAGGCATCCAAAAGGCAGTGTTCAAGGGCATGGATGAGATGATTAGGTTACAACACATGGGCATGGTCGAAATGTGTCTATCAGGTCTTCTTCCAAGGAGATCCAGCTCGCTTTGGAGAAGGAAAAGCTTAGGGAGAAATACTTTGTGATCTTCAATCAAAGGAAATCACAGTCTGAGTGGGAAACTGCTAATGATAACTCTGATCATGATTACTGGAATCATGATTTTTTATTTTTATTTTTCTGGATAGCTTCTTTGTTGTGCCTTAATGGAGGGAAGGAATGTTTGTATGTCCCCATCCTCCTCTTTGTTGTCATTTCTATTTTTCTTTTTAATAAATTTGATGGGTATGGGTTGGCTTGCCAACTTGTACCCGGACCTACTTCGTTATAAATTTAATAAATATATTTATTATTTAAATATATTTATTATAATTTTATAATTATTTAAATATGTATTTATTTATTTATAATTAAAATTATAAAAAAAATATTTAAAATGTATTTATATATAATTATAAATATATTTCTATAAATATATATATTTATTAGCATATAATTATAAATATAGTAAATGTATTTATTATAATTTTATAATTATTTAAATATATATTTATTTATTTATAAATAAATAAATACTTTTTAAAATATATATATATAATTGTATAATTAAATATTTAAATGAAAAAATTATTAAAAATATCATTTAAATAGATTAATTATCTAAATTTGAAACATATTTTAAATCTTAAAACTTAATAAATAAAAACAAATAAATATTATTCACATAAATTAAAAAAATATTAAAAATATTACATGTATAGTAAATAAATATATGTATAAATAAATATTACAAAATGATTAAATATATTTTTAACATTATTAATGAATAAATTAAATTAAATAAATTAAAAAAATATTAAAAACTAAATTTGTAACATTTACATGAATTACAAGCATACATATGTACACATACACATCTACTCACACATACATATACATACACACATGTATATAGACACATACACATACATACAAGCAATTATACATGTACATATATTTTAAATTATTTAATATCAACATAAATATATATATATATAAATAAATATATCCATTTATAAATTATGTAATAGTTTAAATAAAATATTAAAATATTATATTTATTTTAATTATATACATATTTTATAATTAATGTATATAAATAAACTATTAAACATTTTGACTAATATTAATTTGATATTTTTTTATATATAAAATTATGAAAATAAGATTCGTTTTTTATTAAAAGTTATATAAATCATATTTATATATTATTTTAATATATATATATACTTATTTTAATATAAATCTTATTTAAAAATATATAAATATATATTTATATGTTTATTTATAGATATAATTACAAATAAATATATTTATAAATATATGTATATAATTACAAATATATTTATATCATTATATATATTTATATAATTATATATATACATATATAATTATAAATATTTATTAATATATAAGTATATATAATTATAAATATAATTAATATATATTATTTAAATATATTTATTATAGTTTTATATATAAGGACCCGCACTTATTTCATACATAATCTTGAATTTATTTAAGAAAACACTTCATTATACATTGAGGATCTTTTCAAGTTTAGAGCTTTAGAGAATTAAGACAAAACATTCATAACATTACACATTGTTACATAGTGGATACCATAAAATCAGTTTCCATTTTCCTCAGAATATAAAACATTAAAACATAAAACAAGACTCCTTGACAATTCTTCAACCTTTAACATGTCTTCCTTCATTGTATTAATCATCCATTAACCTGTGAAAAATCATTTAAAAACTTGGGATGAGCACAAAAGCTCAGTAAGGTATGAAAAAGAAGGAAAAATCACATTAGCCCATGAATACGCATGACGTATGAAAACATTTTCAAAAGACATGATTTCCACCCATAAAATCTTACTTTGTGTAACATGATATTTACACAAGATCCACACAAACATAATTATAATCATAGAGGTATATTGGGGCATTACTTGCATAATCTTGTAACCATCTTGGCTACCTTAAAATTTGTAACCCTCACGGCTACCTTACTTTGTGTAACCGTCACAGTTACACTTGGAGTAACCATACGGCCGACCTCCAACTTACTCATACCCAATGCATTGGAGGGAAATATAGGTCCCACCCTTCATCATAAACAATGACCAATAATAAAAACATAATCATACAACATAAACAATAGCATAAAAACATTTCCTTTGAATCTTATAAAACAGAATTTTAAAAGAGGATTTTAGAAGAAAAGTCCCTTATAAACATCATATACTTGAAGTGAGACTTAATAGAGTGGATGTAATATGTATATACTCTGTAAATACACATATTGAAACATAATATAAACAAAAACCATCACACAAATAATTTAAATAGCACATAAATTATAAAGTAGAATGTTAACCGAAAGAATAGAAATCGGGTTAAGAATTCCCTTACAAATTTGTAATCAATTGATTTGTATGACCCAAAATTAATGATTGTCAAATGATAAATTTAATATCATAAAAATAAATATATTCATGATATGAGACAAGAATGGGCAGTATACATACACCATACAAAGTAATAATAGTGATTACGGAATATCTCACAAAAATGGAAGTGAGATGAAGAAACCCTTACCTTAGGCTTGTCTTACTTCAAAATTGTTTAAACCTCCTGTATAATGGTTAAAAGAGTGTTATTAGTATTTTACAGAAACATGTTCATGTTTATAACATCTTATATGGTCATTTCATAACCTCATTTCACCCCTTAATTGTTAGTATTTTGTTGCTTGCATTATTTTGGGTGAGTTCTTTTGTGATTTTCACGATCGGTTCATGATGAATCGTTCTTGTTGATTGGAAGTGAAACTCCAGAATTGGAATGGATTAGTATTTACATAATTCCAGTACCATAAATTATACCATATATCACTTTGGTTCTTTATATGATGATGATTTATAAGTTAAAACATTAATTATGTTCGTTTAGATAATTTAAGTGGTTCTTTGATAATTACAATCTCATTTAGTCTTATAAGTTTGAATTATGAGTACAAAAGAATTCCAGAACCTTATATTATTCATAAAACATATATTATAACCTGGTTCAACCATATAAATGGTTGCATGACCAGACTTGAAAGAATTAATGGAGATTGAAAATACATCGTCCACGATATCGGTAATTCGACACAAATGGACAATGTTTTTTGATTCTTTAAATAAGTGAGAGAGGAGAGGAATAATGATTTGTAATTTTACATAAACATGACAACATCCAGAATATACATGATTCTGGAGATTTCATGCCTCTTGGATAAGAGGGGGAGAAGAACGAAGAGAAAGGAATCTTGAAATGAAGAAAACATGAGAAATTTCCTACAAAAATTCGGCAGCCTAACGGCGTCTCTTAAAATTTCATAAAAATAAGATTGATGAGAGGAATGGAATATCTCATCATTCATACAAAATTTGGACAGTAAGGGAAACATTTAATGAAATATCCCAACAAAAGACAACGGGAAAGGAAGAGAATAACATAAAATGGAAGGAAAGAATGAAAATGAAAGAGGATGTTTACCTCTTGATCTCTTCTCCTTGAGATCCTTCTTAAGGGCTTTGATTTTGGTCTTTTGGTGAGACCAGCAGCTCTAGGACGTGGGGAAGAAGATTGAGGAGGGAATTTGTCATAATTTAGACAATGCTCAAGGCTTGAGAGGTGTTAGAGGAAGAGGGGAGTGAGGGTGATATTTATAGTGGAGGAGGGGAGGTTTTTTAGATTATTTTAATCATTATTATAATATTTTTATCAAGACTATGAATAATCTCAAAACAAGTGTCCCTAAATAGTGATAATATCATGTGATTTCGAATCAAGTGGCCTTTCATCACTTATGATGTCATAAATAGTGCATATTTACTGATAAATTGATTATACGGTATTTTATCGTATTTCACTATTCACTGAAAATTCAAGAGTTTCAGAAAAATACCAAAAATTTACCCCAACCATTTTTCGATGTGTAGAATTCAAAAATGAACTCCATTTTTCAAAAATAATTTTCTAAATATTATTAATTTAATTTTTAAATAAGGTCACAGTTAATTCGAAAAATAACAATATTGAAGTGCAATTAGTTTTATGTGACATTGGAAAATTAATTAAGATCCCATTATCCTATTGCCATGGGAAAATAAAATAACATTATTATTTACTATTCATGAGGTCATATTACTATTCATGTTACTATTCATAAGGGCATGTTACTATTCACCAAAAAAACAAGTTTGTTCCATCAGACTCTAAATAACATACTGAACACAATTGTAGATGACAGTTTCTTGAAATTCAAAACATAGAAGAAATAAAATTATGTTTAAAGGATACTTATAAATATATACCTTAAACAAAATTTCAAGCATTTTCAATTTATTTTTAGAAAACCTTGGGATGTTACATTATCCACACCTTCTTGAAATTGCGTCCTCGCAATTTTATTTACTTATTAAACAAGTGAGGGTACCTTGATCAAGGTGTCCACTCGGTTTCATCATCATCTTGTTCACGTAGGTAGAAGTCCCATGCATTACAAAAATGATTTAGAGATCCTTCAAAATCATTTGCTTCCTCCATCCAAATACACCTCGTACAACATGGGTCATATGGGTGTTCACAGAAAAACAGTTTTGGAAAATAATCATGTATGACATATAATTCCAAAACATATGATAAAACATGATTTCTATAAAATAGTCGGACCGAAATTGAGTTGAAACTTTCTATTATTGGTCCTTCTAAAATACCATAAGTATGTGATGTGAGACTATAGTTTAAAAGCAAATATAAATAGGTTGCACAAGGGTCTCCTTCCTCATCACCATTTTTAAAATCATAATATGCTTCAAATTCTTGTGATAAGGTAAAATATTTGAAAATACCTTGATAATATTTACCTTTCTTGAAATTATGTGAATATTGTGAAAATATTATTTGTCTAAAAACAACCCATGATCCACGATGATAACGAGGTATAGAGGAGGTGTTTGATATCTCAAAAAACTGCTTGCAAGTGAGTTGTATGCTAGAAAAAGTTTCACAATCATCCGAAGATGACTTTGCAATAATTATTGCAAGCATGTCATCAGGAAGAGATAGGAATGTCGTTTGAGATCCTTCTCCTTCCATTCGTAACCAAATTTACTTGACCTGAAAAAAAAAGTTATAAAACAAGGATTTAACTGAAATAATAGATATAGGGACTAATCACGTGTCTCACAAGAACTCCTAATCCCTAAAGTTGTCTAAACCGACCTCTGATACCAACTATAAGGACCCGAACTTATTTCATACATAATCTTGAATTTATTCAAGAAAACACTTCATTATACATTTAGGATCTTTTCAAGTTTAGAGCTTTAGATAATTAAGACAAAACATTCATAACATTACACATTGTTACATAGTGGATACCATAAAATCAGTTTCCATTTTCCTCAGAATATAAAACATTAAAACATAAAACAAGACTCCTTGACAATTCTTCAACATTTAACATGTCTTCCTTCATTGTATTACTCATCCATTAACCTGTGAAAAATCATTTAAAAACTTGGGATGAGCACAAAAGCTCAGTAAGGTATGAAAAAGAAGGAAAAATCACATTAGTCCATGAATACGCATGACGTATGAAAACATTTTCAAAAGACATGCTTTCCACCCATAAAATCTTACTTTGTGTAACATGATATTTACACAAGATCCACACAAACATAATTATAATCATAGAGGTATATTGGGGCATTACTTGCATAATCTTGTAACCATCTTGGCTACCTTAAAATTTGTAACCCTCACGGCTACCATACTTTGTGTAACCATCACAGTTACACTTGGAGTAACCATACGGCCGACCTCCAACTTACTCATACCCAATGAATTGGAGGGAAATATAGGTCCCACCCTTCATCATAAACAATGCCCAATAATAAAAACATAATCATACAACATAAACAATAGCATAAAAACATTTCCTTTGAATCTTATAAAACAGAATTTTAAAAGAGGATTTTAGAAGAAAAGTCCCTTATAAACATCATATACTTGAAGTGAGACTTAATAGAGTGGATGTAATATGTATATACTCTGTAAATACACATATTGAAACATAATATAAACAAAACCCATCACACAAACGATTTAAATAGCACATAAATTATAAAGTAGAATGTTAACCGAAAGAATGGAAATCGGGTTAAGAATTCCCTTACAACTTTGTAATCAATTGATTTGTATGACCCAAAATTAATGATTGTCAAATGATAAATTGAATATCATAAAAATAAATATATTCATGATATGAGACAATAATGGGAAGTATACATACACCATACAAAGTAATAATAGTGATTACGGAATATCTCACAAAAATGGAAGTGAGATGAAGAAACCCTTACCTTAGGCTTGTCTTACATCAAAATTGTTTAAACCTCCTGTATAATGGTTAAAAGAGTGTTATTAGTATTTTAAAGAAACATTTTCATGTTTATAACATCTTATATGGTCATTTCATAACCTCATTTCACCCCTTAATTGTTAGTATTTTGTTGCTTGCATTATTTTGGGTGAGTTCTTTTGTGATTTTCACGATCGGTTCATGATGAATCGTTCTTGTTGATTGGAAGTGAAACTCCAGAATTGGAATGGATTAGTATTTACATAATTCCAGTACCATAAATTATACCATATATCACTTTGGTTCTTTATATGATGATGATTTATAAGTTAAAACATTAATTATGTTCGTTTAGATAATTTAAGTGGTTCTTTGATAATTACAATCTCATTTAGTCTTATAAGTTTGAATTATGAGTACAAAAGAATTCCAGAACCTTATATGATTCATAAAACATATATTATAACCTGGTTCAACCATATAAATGGTTGCATGAACAGACTTGAAATAATTAATGGAGATTGAAAATACATCGTCCACGATATCGGTAATTCGACACAAATGGACAATGTTTTTTGATTCTTTAAATAAGTGAGAGAGGAGAGGAATAATGATTTGTAATTTTCCATAAACATGAAAACATCCAAAATATACATGATTCTGGAGATTTCATGCCTCTTGGATAAGAGGGGGAGAAGAACGAAGAGAAAGGAATCTTGAAATGAAGAAAACATGAGAAATTTCCTACAAAAATTCGGCAGCCTAACGGCATCTCTTAAAATTTCATAAAAATAAGATTGATGGGAGGAATGGAATATCTCATCATTCATACAAAATTTGGACAGTAAGGGAAACATTTAATGAAATATCCCAACAAAAGACAACGGGAAAGGAAGAGAATAACATAAAATGGAAGGAAAGAATGAAAATGAAAGAGGATGTTTACCTCTTGATCTCTTCTCCTTGAGATCCTTCTTAAGGGCTTTGATTTTGGTCTTTTGGTGAGACCAGCAGCTCTAGGACGTGGGGAAGAAGATTGAGGAGGGAATTTGGCAGAATTTAGACAATGCTCAAGGCTTGAGAGGTGTGAGAGGAAGAGGGGAGTGAGGGTGATATTTATAGTGGAGGAGGGGAGGTTTTTTAGATTATTTTAATCATTATTATAATATTTTTATCAAGACTATGAATAATCTCAAAAAAAGTGGCCCTAAATAGTGATAATATCATGTGATTTCTAATCAAGTGGCCTTGCATCACTTATGATGTCATAAATAGTGCATATTTACTGATAAATTGATTATACGGTATTTTATCGTATTTCACTATTCACTGAAAATTCAAGAGTTTCAGAAAAATACCAAAAATTTACCCCAACCATTTTTTGATGTGTAGAATTCAAAAATGAACTCCATTTTTCAAAAATAATTTTCTAAATATTATTAATTTAATTTTTAAATAAGGTCACAATTAATTCGAAAAATAACAATATTGAAGTGAAATTAGTTTTATGTGACATTGGAAAATTAATTAAGATCCCATTATCCTATTTCCATGGGAAAATAAAATAACATTATTATTTACTATTCATGAGGTCATATTATTATTCATATTACTATTCGTAAGGGCATGTTACTATTCACCAAAAAAACAAGTTTGTTCCATCAGACTCTAAATAACATACTGAACACAATTATAGATGACAGTTTCTTGAAATTCAAAACATAGAAGAAATAAAATTATGTTTAAAGGATACTTATAAATATATACCTTAAACAAAATTTCAAGCATTTTCAATTTATTTTTAGAAAACCTTGGGATGTTACATTATAATTATTTATATATATATAATTCTAATTGAAAATAAATATATTTATAAATATTTGCATTTAAATATAAATATATTTATATAATTATACATATTTATATAATTATACATATTTATATATAATTATATATATATATATTTTAAAGATTGAGGCTCAAAGGCCTCTTTATTGAAAATTAAAATGAAAAGTCGGAGGGACATACAAAACCACAAAGGACCATTGAAAATAGGTTAGAAAATTCATCAACCCACTCAAGAATGAGTGCTCATGTTGTGGTGAGTGAGGCATCCACCCCTACCATGAGGATGTTTTCCCCTCCTTCAAGTCTTGACATGTATCCATGGACCACCACCACCATCCGAGAGCTCAACAACAACATCAGATTTCATGACTTCATCTCTAAACACACCATCTCTTCTTTCCCATCATCATCATTGCTGGTTGAAGCAAGTATATCAAAAAAATTATGAGTACTAACGTTACAATTTACCTTATCATTTAGAGTTTGAGTAGAGGCACTGCTTAATGGAATAACAGATGCCCCTAGCTTAGCTTTATCTAATCTCACCGCCAGCGAATCAGCAACAAGATGTGCATCTATACCTTGAACCTGTGCAAACACACCTGGACCAGCATGTTCTTTAGTGCCAACATTGTCTAAAATGGAGACCTACTTATCCTTTTTATCATAAATCACAGAGGTTTTCATTCCATTGGATGCATGGTCAAAGCCCAAATAGGAACTAGTGGAGTCTAACCTTACCTTTCTAACTTCCACTTTCCCCAGAGGAGAGTGAAAAGAAACTACGACAGGAAATACAGAAGAGATAAAGTGAGGCCTTATCCCACTAGGGGAATTTCTGGGTGTCTTTGTCTCATTAACATTCACCATACCCAAACAGGAGGGTAATAATGTTATTGCAGGAGGTAAGTCCTTCTCATAAAAAAACTTAACATGCAATCCAGGATCTAGTTAGTTTATATTTCCATTGAAGGTAGCATCAGCAGATGTATCTTGGGTTTTTTTATTGATACAGCCTCCAAATGAGGTAAATAAGAAGCTGCAGATTCACAAATAAGTTCCCCGTACACAGATCCAAAATGGTCATTGGAGTGCTTTAAAGAAAAGGAGTGAGTGGGAAGGATAACCTTCCCATTGACTTTCTCAAGACCAGATATGCAGGAAGCTTGAACAACACTTTTTGACTTAGCCTTCTTTGATATTGTCGCATCCCATTTTTCCTTACCCTTTTAACTTTTAGCCTTTACAATAGTCTTCTCCTGCCACAAGCTAAAGTCAACTTTCACTTGAGTAGAATGTTCCTTGATCTCTTGACTATCATCTGAATCCTCATCATCTTCACCTACTATACACCTGGATAGAACATCTTTAAAGGATACCCCATTTAAGACTAAGACATCATTGCAATTAGTTCCATTAACTACCAGTTTATTATCTTCAACAAGATCAGCCCAAGATAAAGTGGGTTTTACCATTCATTTGAATTGGGGAAACAAGACTAAAATCTTCATGAGCAATGCACCCATCCTTTAGGGAGGGTTTTTCATCATCAAGACTGGAAGGGGCCTCAATAGGTCCAACATCAATAACTTTATTCTTCCTTATATATTTGTTTACAATTTTAGAAAATCAATCATTGTTTTCAGTAGGATTCTCTTGATTAAACTTCCTTCAGTAATGTTCAGATCATGACCATTGGTCTGACAATTAGAACAAACTAAATCTCCTCTATATGTATCATTTGAATATCCAACAATTTTAAAATGAACACAAAATGGATGTGTTTTTTAAAATTCAATCATAAGAAAAATCTCATCCTGTGATGTGAATAGAACCACCCTATCTGTCAATTTAGAACTTAAATCAACCTCCACTAAAACACATGCATAATGAACATAACTAACTGTTTTAGTATCATGGTCCATCCTTATTGGGATTCCAATCACATAGGCTATATTATAAAATATTATCATGTCATAAGACCCAATTAAGACCATGTATTTTGATCCATATACGTGCACAATTTTCCTTGAAATCATTTAGGTTGAAATTTAATATCCAATCATGAATATGAAGTGTTTTTTGGCCTAAGATTGACATAGTCGATACTCCATGCCTACTCTTTGATATTCGTAGAATGTAATTGAATGTTTAAGAATCCATATCCAAGAGAGACACATTTGAAATCCATGAATCCCCAAATATAAGCTAAATGAGAAAGTTTATTACATTTCATCAGAGAAGTTTGAGTGATAATTGAATATTTACACAAATCAATGTGAGTAGAAATAGCATCATCTGAGGCTGATACAAGTGTAGTTTATCCTTTCTTGATGATAAGATGTGAAGTAAAATTTGCAAGAGGGACAAAGAAACCCCCTGAGAAACTAGAGAAAGAAGAAAGGCACTTCAAAACATCATTTTCTTGATCCTTATTCCTCTATAATGTGGATGATCTCAACTGATTAGCATAATGATAAGAAAATAAGTGAGGATTCACACTTTATAGATAAATTAGGGCAATCGAGTCTTCGGGAAGCGATGAGCGCCGCTTCTCTCATTCCTCCATATTATATATTTATTATAATTTTACTATTATATATATATAAATATATTTATTATAATTTTATAACAATTTAAATAAATATTTATTTATTTATAATTTTATGAAAATATTTTTTAGAGCATTATATATACATTTGAATTACTAAAAAAGTTATAAATTTAAAATATCATATTTATATTAATTATATACATGCATTTTTTGATAAATAAACATTATTTTTGAATATAAAAATGATAATTTTACATATATTGGTAATATTTTTTTATAAAAATTATTTATCACCCCTAAGAATGGTAATAGTAAAGATTCACATTTATCATCTCTTTTAGTTGATAAAAGTAACCATTTTATCAGTGATTTCTCTTTAGCGCTGATAAAAGTTGACATTGCGTAATGTGCGATCTGTGGTATTGGTTGACGTATTGGGCAGTCCGCCCTATGTGGATGCAAATGTTGCATGCATGGATTATGAGGTTGCTGTTGATATGAGCGGCGTGCAGTTGTGAACTATGAGGCGATGGCGGTGACACGAAGGTAGCTGGATCTCAAAAAATACCGGAGGAAAATACACACATTAAAAAGTTCAGGGTATTATGTGAGAAGAAATTTCTAAGGGATGTTAGAAATATTTTATGAAATAAGTTGATTATATATTTATTCTTTAAATACAGTAAATCTTTAAGGTTATGTGACTTATATTATTTTGAGATGTATTGAATATTTATTTAAAATAATGTAATATTTATGTATGTAGTGATTGAGTGGACTCTTCCCTTTACAATATTTTAAATTTGAATATATTTCTAAAACCATGTACTATGATATAAATTATATAAACTATACATTAAATATTTTAAAATAAATTGGAATATGATGGTTTGATATAAAAATAATGAATCAAATAACTTAGTTTAATAATTTACAATAATCCTGGAGAAATAAACACACACACACAATGATGTTGGCGATTAGGGGAGTGGATGGCGTCAGGATGGAAGAGCCAGAATGCAGTTAGGAAAACTGGACAAGGATCATCTATGGTTAATATTTTAACTAGAATATCCAATAATTGTCTGATGGGAACACACGTCCCATTGTATTTCCAATCGTAGGATCATCTGTTCATGACATTACTTCAATTTGAATATGGATATGGTTTTTCCCTCACATTTTTTGAGACAAATCGACTTCACCTTGACTATGGAAACTGCGACGAAACCCTAAAATTTGGCACATCTGTGAAGACAACAAATCGATCTACTTCGAGAACAACTACAGGGAATCCAATGAGTACGGCGGAGGGGAAGACTCCACTAAAAGGCAGTATCACGTTGTCCGTAAGTTTCAGCCAACTCAAAGGCACGATTTTTTTTCTCTAAGAACTGTTTGACTCTGATGGGGTTTCGTCTTAGTCTTAAATAGTTGTTTTTTTCCAAAACAGTAGAATTTTCTGAAGAAGGTGGCATATCTTAGTTATTTTTTCTGAAATATGTTCTCAAAAATATGTATTTTATTTCTGTTGTTACGATTTCTTATTTAGAACTTTTTTGTTATGAGTATTTTTCTATAAATTTTGTCTCTCTATCAATTTTTAATTCCATTTATGTTGGTGTATTTTTCCTCACTAGAGGTTCCAATGTAACTTCCCCTGGAGGTTTTCACTATAGGTTCCACTGGAACATGCACCGACACCTCCACTTTCCAATGGAGGTTCATAGAAGATACATTGGAACTACAATTAAAACTTCCACTGGAATAGATGTTCCACTAGAAGTTCCAGTGGAACTTTATGGAACTTCCATTGGATTCCACATTATTGTTCAATTGAAGCATTATATTCTAGTGGAATTTCCACTGGAACTTCCTCTCTAATTTAATTTTCCAAACTTATAGTTCATAAGTTCTAGTGTAACTTCCGCTGAAAGATTCAGTGGAACTTCCATTGGATGTTTTAGTGACACTTCTATTGAAACTTCCACTAGGTGGAATATTAATTCAATTTACAATTGTTTATACAATTTTAAGTTTTGAATTAAATCATTTTGTAGTGTGGAAGTTACACTGGGAGTTCTAGTGGAACTCCCTGTAAAACACCCTGTAGAACACCCAGTGGAACTCCCAGTGGAACTCCCACTGGAACTTCCATTGGGTTTTGGAAATTTAATTCAATATAAAAGTGCTTATGCGTTGTCAAATTCTAAATTAAATCATTTTTATAATAATAATAATGTGTAAAAATTGCAATGAGTGTTTATTTTAATTATATTTAACAATAATATTAGTTTTAGAAATATAAATTTTTGTTTTAGTGTGGAAGTTCTAGTGGTAGTTCTAGTGGAACTTCCACTGGAACTCCCACTGGAACATCCATTGGGTTTGGAAAATTAATTCAATATAAAAGTGCATATACTTTTTCAAATGCTAAATTAAATCAATTTTATAATAATTATGTGTATCAATTTCAATGAGTATTTCTTTTAATTGTATTTAACAATGATATTAGTTTTATAAATATACATTTTTCTTGTAGTGTGTAAGTTCCAGTGGTAGTTAAAGTGGAACTTCTACTAGAACTCCTAGTGGAACTCCCACTGAAACTCCCAGTAGAACTCCCACTGTAACTTCCATTGGGTTTTGGAAAATTAATTCAATATAAAAGTGCTTATACTTTTTCAAATGCTAAATTAAATCATTTTTATAATAATTATGTATAAAAAATGCAATGAGTATTTCTTTTAATTATATTTACCAATAATATTAGTTTTAGAAATATAAATTTTTATTGTTGTGTGGAAGTTCCGATGGAAGTTCTAGTGGAACCTCCACTGGAACTCCCACCGGAACTTCCATTGGGTTTTGGAAAATTAATTCGATATAAAAGTGATTATACTTTTTCAAATGATAAATTAAATAATTTTTATAATAATTATGTGTAACAATTACAATGATTATTTCTTTTAATTATATTTAACAATAATATTCGTTTTACAAATATACATTTTTATGTAGTGTGGAAGCTCCAGTGGCAGTTCCAGTGGAACTCCCACTGGAACATCCATTGGGTTTTGGAAAGTTAATTCAATATAATAGTGATTATACTTTTCAAATGCTAAATTAAATAATTTTTATAATAATTATGTGTAACAATTTAAATGAGTATTTATTTTAATTATATTTAACAATAATATTAGTTTTAGAAATATACATTTTTTTTGTAGTGTGGAAGTTCCAGTGGCAGTTCCAGTGGAACTTCCACTGAAACTTCTACTGGAAATTCCACTGGAACTTACACTAGAACTTCCACTCGAACTTCCATTGGAACTTCCACTAGCACTTCCACTGAAACTACCACTGGCACTTCAATTGGAAGTCCCACTGGAACTTCTACTAGAATTTCAACTAGAACTTCCAATGGGTAGTGTTAAATTAATTCAATTTAGAATTGTTTATTCAAATTCAAATGGTAGATTAAATAAATTTTATAATAATTATGTGTAATAATTTCAATCTGTATTTATTTGAATTATATTTAATAATAATATTAGTTCTGAAAATATTCATTTTTTTGTATTGTGGAACTTCCACTGGAACCTCCACTGAAACCTCCACTAAAACCTCCACTGAAACCCCCACTAGAACCCCCACTGGAATCACCACTGGAACCTCCATTGGAACATCCACTGGATATTCTATTGGAACTTCCATTGGAAGTCCCACTAACTTATTTTACCTTCTATGCTGTAATTTTGTGGATGAACCCAATAATTCCTTAATTATACTGTGTAGTGAAATTTTTATAGGATTCAATGTGGAATTATTATATTCTTTGTATTTCTGCTGTAAATTTTTTGATTTCAAGTAAAGGACTTACGTTTAATTTTCAGGTGTCCATTTTAGGTCCAATTTGACCTCTTTACCAATACTTTTACCAGAAATCAAAGATCAACTGAAAGAAGGTTATAGAAATTCTTTGCACAATACTCAATTTTATAATATGTTTGAATCATTCATATCCAATACTATATCAGCATCAGATTGTAAAAATATGTTAGTTCTATTATGTATGTATTGGATAACTACAATCCATCAACAAGTGCTTTCTGAATTGGTGGCGGGTAAATGCATTTCTGTGAAGGTAATATCCAAAGGATCTTTGCAATTATAGAAGGTAAAATAGAAATGGAGGACTCATATTCATTCAAACCAACCAAGGAATCATTTTATATAAGGAGATTTCAAACTGGTGTGAATTTGTTGACACATAAGGAAATAAAATCATCTCTTTTGGAAGTAATAAAGGGAGATGAAGAACCCAGTCATCTTGACACAACAGCACTACTATGTTTGTACAAATGTGCGACTATTTTTTCCTACTACAATTTCTTACCTGATCTGGGGTTTTATCAATTATATGAATACTGCAAGAGACATGAGAACACTAAGGTGGTCTTGTGCAATCCACCAACAGTTGATGAGATCAATTAAAGAATTTCACACACATTGTTCAAGGATTACGGGTTCAATTATCACTTTACTAATAAGAATTAATATTTATTTTCAATTTAATGTATAATATACTCTTCATATTATTCTTGTTATTGTAGTATTGGTACTATGAGCAAAGTGGAATAGTGAAAGGGAATGAACAAGCGACCAATCCACCATTCAAAAAGTGGAGCCTCTCGAATTTTGATGTTTCTTTAAATAAACTAAATATTCCTCAAGTTTCATCTAGATAGGTAACTATACCAATTAAAATTTCAATTTTATGGTTTTCTAAACCATAAATATGTAAAAAAACAAAAATATTATAGATACAAAAAAAATAAGAAATTGAGAAGGAGCCACTAACGATTAAGGAAGCTGCAGAAATTAAAGAGCCACCAATGATTAAGGAAGCTGGTGTTGGAAAGGAGGAAAAGGGGGAACTAGAGGACAACAGAATAACAGTTCTTACAAAATAAAATTCATCCCTAAAAATAAAACTACATAAAATGGACATAATTTTTAGAAAATAGGACGAAAGGATTAAAATACTCAAGTTGTTAGTAAGTGAGAATGTTAGCATAGAGGGAAGCATAAGAGAAGGTAGAACTGAAAAGAGTCATTCTATTAAGGAGGAAACCTGAACAAAGGGTACAATTGAAGCTGGGATGCTGCAGGATCCCCCTGAAAAACCCGCATCTATGAAGTAGAATAGTAAAAGGAAAATTAGAAACAAGGAGCCAAGGAAATTGGGATTGAGGAGACTGCAGATCAACTGCAAGAAGGTTCTAAACAAACCACACATGTATATCAAAGCAGCCAAACTAGACAGACAAAAATAAAAAGTCACTAAATGAGATCAATGATTAGAAATGTGAATTCCAGAGCTAGAAAATAAAAGAAATTAGAATCCTCTTTTCAGTATCAAACTCGATACACAAGAAGAAGAATAGTAGCGGGACAAAAAAACAGTAGAACAACCAAGTCAGCTAGAAAATCCATTGAGGTAGGCAGTGTTTCAACGAAAATAGAACCAAAAAAAAGCTATTACATGGCTACTAGAAATACCTAAATTGGTTAGGTAGAGTATACGCCTATAGAAAAAAGACTATGAGAAACTGCAAAATATTCTTCGGATGGAACTAGGCTGGTATGTATGCCCTTCATTTAAAAGATTTCAATTAAATTACCTTGAAATTTATATGTTTTCTAATAAGTTACTATTATTATAATGTATTCAATATGTATGGGAAGTTGAGAACTGCTTGTATTCAGTTGGATTAGATGACATTTTCTAAATTTTCACCAAAAGCATGACAAGTAGTAGGGTGGGTATTTAATTTAACCAAGATTACTATAAACTAATATTCAATTATTATCACATTATCCATTATTTTTTTATTGATATTAGGTTATATATTCATATGCTCAGCTTATCAAAAACAAGTGTGAAATAGGGAAAAAGGCTGGAATTTTTTATGATAAATCAACTATGATTATAAGTGTTTCCATAGTGAGTGTAATATTCTCTATGTTCTTGAAGTTTTAAATATATTAATTAATATTTTGTATAACTATATTCATTTTTACAGAGAATTAAATCTAGGAAAGATAACAATTTGAAAGATTTCTTGTTAGAGAACCCCATAAAAGAAGCAATGTAGTTGAATGACAAAGTCTTCATCCCCATCAACACAGACCATCTATATTGTACTTTTCTTGTGTTTGATATTAAAAAAACATTTTAGATACTATAACTCCATACATCCTCAGATGGGTGCTACTATAATTGATTGTTACTAGCAGTATGCTTTATAAATGATAAATTCTATCCTCTTTGACATCAAATGCATTTTCATATACACTAACTCACTGAATAAAATTTCTACAACACTTGCAGAAAACGTTTATTGAAGAAATCATCAAACAATGGAACCCAAAATACTTAGAGAAGACTACTCCAGCACTGCCATTTATAGTGGAAGATATTCCTTAACAGGGGATGCAACATTAGACTGTGGGATAATTGTTTGATATCTTATTGAGAATATGGCACCAAATCAAGGGTATAACAAGAATATATCACAAGACTAAGTTGATGACATGCACCTGTATATGGCACATTGTTTCCTTACAGACCCTACATACAGCTGGAGTGAAACCTCATATAGAAGCAAGAGTTGTCTTGTGGAAACAATGCTGTCGAAATGAAGATAACAAGTTAAATAGCTGGGTTCAATGGATATGACATCAGATTATAATTGAAATGGTTTTTAAGGTTTTAAACATTTATACAGCCCACATTAATGGTTGTTACTGGAAACTTCATTTGACTATTGTTAGGTTTTTAAACAGCTATACTTCCCACTTTAATGACGATTTGTTTTTATTCATATGAATATTTCTTTATTTTTTTGTTGTTATTATAATTGATATTGGTAATTATAGTGGTTTAAAAGTGGTGTTGACAATTGAAATGGTTTTATATTTGGTGTTGGTTATTTCAATGGTTTATATTTGGTGTTGATAATTGTGGTTTTTCTATTATAATTTCCATTGGTAATTTCAGTGGTTTAAAAGTGGTGTTGGTAATTGTAATAGTTTTATATTTGGTGTTGGTTATTTCAATGGTTTATATTTGGTGTTGGTAATTGTGGTTTTTCTATTATAATTATTGTTGGTAATTGTAGTGGTTTTAAAGTGGTGTCGGAAATTGCAATGGTTTATATTTTTTGTTGATAATTTCAATGGTTTATATTAGGTGTTGGTCATTGGTTTATATTTACTGCTAGTAATTACAATTGGTGATAGGAATTACAATGGTTTATATTTGATGTTATTAATTGTAATGAAATTTATTTGGATTCGGTAAGTGGATGAATAGTTATGTTCACATTTTCAGGACAATAAACATGATCTGCAATGGGAATATTATATCCTTATGAGGGGAAATATTTTTTTCTGAGGGAATTTATTTTGTTTTCCTATTATAATTGATGTTGGTAATTTCAATGGTTTATAATTGGTGTTGGTGATTGCGATTGATGTTGGTAATTGTAATGGTCTATATTTGGTGTTAGTAATTGCAGCGGTTTATATTTGGTGTTGGTCATTACAATTGGTGTTGGTAATTGAAATGATTTATATTTTTTGTTTTTAATTACAATGGTTTCTATTTGAATTTGGTAATTTCAATGGTATATATTTAGTTTTGGAAAATTCTATGAATTAAACATGGTTTTGGTAATTTTAATTGGTAATTCCAATGCGGTTTTATTTGGTTTTGGAAAATACAGTGGGAATATTATGTCCTTATGAGGGGAAACATTTTCTTCTGAGGGAAATTATTTTATATTAGAGTTGGTGATGATAATTATAATTGTTAAGTGGATGAATAATTATGTTCACATTTTCAGGACAGCAAACATGATCTTCACTATTGTCACTTTAATGATATTATCTTTAGTGTTTATATGACTGTTAAGTTTCACCAACATTTGGACTTCATCAAAAGATGGAGAGTCTCCATATGGAAAGACTTAGCTCGAAGATCCAATAAATCTTACTCATTCTTCTAGATTTATTGATAAAAATTCAATAACTTGGATTTATCCCATCCTCAATGAACAAATGCATACATAATTCTAGAACCTGGATTTATCCTATATTCACAATTGCATATCGAAAAAATGCATTCAACACATTTATAATTTATTGAAGTATCCCAATCCCAATCCATTACAACCAATAGTGGACTATCAAATACTACTACATCCTCAAAGAATAAATGCATACAAAATTCTAGAACTTGTATTTATCCCATATTTACAACTACATACATAATAAATGCATACAACACATTTACAATTTCTTGAAGTATCTCAATCCCACTCCCAATCCATTATAAATGAAACTGGACTATTAAATACTACATCCTATGCATTCTTTAATTCATTCATTAAAATTTAAAAAACAACTGCCATCCAATGTTGTCTACACTTCTCGGCCTCTTCCAATGTTATTCCAGCAATCTACTGTTTTTGCATGTGCATATTTTCTTTAATTTTATTTCATATGATTTTGTTTGATTACTTTTCCTATGTATTTTGATGATATCATAATTTATGTTATTTTTATTTTTTTAATTCTTATCACGTTGGAAAGATAATATATTTTTATATACTTTATTAGTTAATGATGAAGTTTAAAAATGCTTATCTATTTCTCTAAAAAATTTATGATGTTGCTACTATGGTTTTAGAAACCCTACATTTCACTATTTTAAAACATTTCTATATTTATTTTACTGCAACTTCTAAAGTTATCAGATTTTCATGAAACTTGATTCTATGTAAATATAAAATTTTTATCTTTATTTCATTAGTTTACATAAAAGTATAAAAACATATTTTTAATGGAATTTTAATTACTTGAAGTTATGTTATGCTGTTTTGTCGTAGCAGTTTTTTTAGAATTTTTTTTATTCTATTTTTTTATGATTTTGGGATCTGTGGATGTTGGTTTTAATTGATTATTTTTTTTTTGGAAATTTAATAAGTTTTTCTACAAATCATTAGTTTTGACCAAAGTCTAAATCTTCTTTTAAGATCCATTAAAAATTCGTTGATGTTTGTTAAAATATTTTGTCCAGATTTTTTACAAAAGTATGGTTTACTATTCATTACGCAAAGTATGGTTAGGTAACCATATGTTATTGTTCATCAACCCTATGTTATGTTACTGTTCATTCCTCAAAGTATGGTTTGGCAAACATACGTTACTATTTATACCCTATGTTACGTTATTGTTCATTCCACAAAGTATGGTTTGGCAACCATGCGTTACTATTCATCAACCCTATGTCACGTTACTATTCATTTCACAAAGTATGGTTTGGAAACCATACATTACTATTCATACCCTACATTACATTACTATTCATACCCTACATTATGTTACTGTTATTATCCTACATTACGTTACTGTTCATACTCTACGTTACATTACTATTCATACCCTACGTTACGTTACTGTTCATTCTGAAGTTACTGTTCATTCTGAAGTTATTCATTATTATAAAGTTATTGTTCATTCCGAAGTTACTGTTCTTTCTAAAGTTTCTATTATTTCCAAAGTTACTATTCATTCTGTGCAATTTTTTAAAAATTGATTTTCTGCATATATATGGATTATTTTTTTAATGATTTTTTTGTGAAAAAAAATCATTAAAAATAAGGATCATAATCAAAGAGTTTTTATTGTTTTTGGTGCTATATTTAGAAAGAAAATTTAATAAATTTTTTCAATGTCTTCTACAAATAAATTTGGACGTTTCAAAATTGTTTAAATACAAATGTTTGAATTTATTTTCAGAATATGTTGCTAGTTCTCAAGAATTGTTTTGACTACGTTTATAACATTTTAAATGGATTTAAAATGTTGTTTTAAATAATTCAATGCTTTTATTATTCTGGATATTTTATTGGAAGACTTATTCAAAATATTTTGAATTCTTTTTTGAGATATTTATTCTATAGGAATAAAGAAGCAACAATACTGCTATTTTCATGGAGATATTTATGGGAGCTCTTGACTCAATTAATTTTGAATATCCAAAGGAAGAAGAGTTGTTGCACCTGCTATATATTTTATTCTCTATATATAACATTCTCTCTTGCAGGTAAAGAAATTAAATTACAATATAAAGAGAAAATTTTGTGAACTTTGAACCTGTTGTGAATTTGCATAATCCTATGACACTTTACTTCACCATCTACTCATTCTCTCAAGTGTCGAATTAATTATACTTTGACTACAATTTCATTGACTAGACGTGCTAATCTAAACCTCAAGAACTAGTACTTGTGATTTAATTTTTATCTTCTCTTTCATCTGGTTCTAAGTATGTAACACTACTTTTTATCTCTCACAGGCACTCTATTTTTTTGTTTATGATTTTTCACACAAAAGCATTATTTGTTATTCTTTTTCCTCAGGTTGTGACTCCCAGATTCTAAAGTCAGGATCTTAGGGTTGTGACTCCCTGTATCTAAAGTCAGGACTATTTGGGTTGTGACTCCCAGTGTCTAAAGTCAGGTTGTAAGGGTTTGACTCCACACACAAAAGTCTGTGTCATGGTTATCCCTCCACTATAAAAAGATTTTGTAATTGGGTTATGATTCCCCTTTAAAAATCATTTTTAGTGCACATGTATCTCTTCCTAAGTAGATAGGAATAAGATTAGAGTAGGCCCACTTTGGACCGAACTACTATAAAAAAAATACTTGCGTTATTTACTTTTTCTACTTCTAATTAACCTTAATAATTAACTTTGATAATTAATTTAATTAATCAATTCATTTTATTAAAATTTTTAATCTAGTTTATTAACCCCCCCCCCCCTCTAGACCATCTACCATTACCCTATCTGATCTAACACAATTGGTATCAGAGGGTAACCTTCATAGGAATAGTTTTTCTTTATCATTATATTTCTAAATACCAAAGATTGGTACCATTGGTTGTTCCTTCAGAAATTTATCCAACCTTTTTTTAGTTTGATTTTATATTTTATTGTGTTAACATATTCCTAGACCTCAAAGTCTAAGGATAACTATCTTATAATATGGAAGGATTGAAATTGAATGATGCTTGGAATCCTCAGAAGCCACCACATTTTTATGGAAATGATAATGGATACTGGAGATCCCGAATGGAGGCATACCTCAAACAATTGAGCATTGAGCACTAGTCTATCATGTCCAAACAATACACACTGCATGAAGCTGACTCAGATACTCTTACAAGAATTGATGCTACTAGATATGTCTTAAATTGCAAAGTTGTTAATATTTTATATTGTTCTATTAACAGAAGTGTTTTTAGTCATGTGTCTGCATGCAAGACAGCTCATGAGATTTGGAATATTCTGCAAGTTACTCACCTTAGCTCTGAAAAATTGATCCGAACCAAGCTTGGAATGCTTCGTGCTGAGTATCAAGACTTTAAGATGGGTGAATATGAAACTATAAACCAAATGTTCCATAGATTCAAAAGCATTGTGAATGGAATGAATTCACTTGGAGAAGCTCTGGAAAACCCTATACTTTTTGAAAGATTACTACGATCATTACCAAATAAATGGCATGCAAAGAAGGTTTCCATTGATGAAATCAAGAACTTCAAAGAGTACACACTTGATGAATTGATTGGATCACTAATCCAATATGAACTGGAACTGAAGAACATAGCTTATGAGGAGACAAAAAAAGAAAAGGTGTAGGTTTTAAGTTTGTAAATTTTATTTCTAATGACTCTTCTGATTCTGATCTATATGATATTGAAAAGGAATACATGGCTCATATTGTAACTGGAGTCTACAAAAGAATGAAAAAGAAAGGATTCAAAAACCAGTTTAGAAGAAACCCTCCAAAAGAAAAATATGAGGGAGATAAGAAAGGTGATACAAATTACAATGCTTTAGATGTAACTTGTTATGAGTGTAGGAAGAAAGGTCATATCAAACCCGATTTCCCTAAACTAAAGAATAAAGACAAATAAAAAAATAAGGATAGAAAGGAATTGACAACCAGTTGGAGTTGTACTGAAGAATATAATTCTAGTAAACAATCTGGAAATGAAAAATAATATGTTAACTTGTGTTTCATTGCATCACTAGATAAGTTTAGTAATTCTAGTTATTATTGTGAATGTTCTGATTCTGAATATGAATCTGAAAACCACAATGTTTTTGAATTAAATAAAGAAATTGAAAGACTAAATAAATATATTTTCAAAGCTTTTGATTTATATAATAAACTTAAAGAAGATAATGAAAAAATTATTTCTGAAAATAAATTAATTTTACAAGAAAATAAAAATTTAACAAACACTGCTTCTGCTTCTCATTCAACAGTTTATGATAATTTGAAAACTGCTCAAGATTTGAATGAGAATTTTAAAAAGAAAGTTTAATGTCTTAAAAAAAATTTATCTGCTTTTATTCAAGGTCATGAAAAATATCATGAGATGACATCTTTGACTAAAACTAATAAAAATAAATATGGTTTTGTTTATGATAAAAGATTACCTCAAATGTATAAAACTCATTTTGTTAAAAGTAAAAAATGGTTGTACTTCAATTGTTACTTGTTTTAAATGTGGCATGAATGGTCATTATGCCAATGACTGCTCACTTAGATTTAAACAATCTTTGGGATTTACCAAAACTAATATTTATAAATCCTTGTTATCGAGAGTACCTTACAATACATGTTTAAATTCTGTATAGGTACCTAAAAATTTTATTACTAATCCTATTGGACCCAAAGTAGCTTGGGTACCAAAATTGTCAATTAATTGATTTTTGTAGGAAAAATGCCTTGGATGTCTCAAGAACGACATATGGTACATGGACAGTGGATTCTCTAGGCATATGACTGAAGACCCATCAAAGTTTACCTCATACAACACATTTGATGGAGGCACTATTACTTTTAGAGACAATTCCAAAGGCAAAGTAAAAGGTTTTGGTAAAGTTGGTATTTCAAATTCTACATTTATTTCAAAAAAATTATATGTTAAAGGTTTAAAACATAATTTAATTAGTATATCACAATTATGTGATGATGGAATGAAAGTTAAATTTCAAAATGATAAATGTTTATTTTTTAAAGATGATTCTTTATTATTTTATGCTAATCGAAAAGATAATATTTATACTATTGATTTTTTTTGAACTAACTATTCAACATGTAAAGTGTTTGAATGTTGTATAGAATGACAACATCCTTTGGAACCAACGTTTAGGTCATGTTAATTTCATAATGTTGCATAAGCTCTCAAATCATGAGAATGTTTTATAGCTTCTTTATTTTAAGAAAGAACAACTTCATGCTTGTGGCGCCTGTATGAAAGGGAAGTAACACAAAATTTATTTTAGACCTATCAATCAGATAAGTACTAATAAACCTTTATAGTTAGTACATCTTAATTTATTTGGTCCAACTCAAATTTCTAGCCTTGGTGGAAAGAAATATACTTTGGTTATTGTTGATGATTATAGTAGATTTACTTGGGTATATTTTCTAGCTCATAAAAATGATACTTTATCTAAGTTCACTACTTTTTGTAAATTAGTTAAAAATGAAAAGGGTTGTATGATTATTTCTATTCATAGTGATAAAGGAGGTGAATTTTATAATTTAGATTTTAAAAAAATTTGTGAAAAGAATGGATATTTTCATAATTTCTCTGCTCCTAGAACACCACAAAAAAATGGTGTTGTAAAATGGAAAAAAGAACTCTTATTGAAATGGCTCAAACTATGTTAAGTGAATATAATCTGCCTAGATATTTTTGGGATGAGGCTATTTCTGCCGCATGTTATATTTCAAATAGAATTCTTATTAGACCTTTTTCAAAAAAAACTCTTTATGAATTATTCAAAAATAAAAAGCCTAAAGTTGTTTATTTTAGCATTTTTGGATGTAAAGTTTTTATTTTAAATTCAAAGGATAATTTAGATAAATTTGATGCTAAAAATGATGAAGGTTTTTTTCTTGGTTATTCTAATAATAGTAAATCTTATAGAGTTTATAACAAAATAACTATGGTTATTGAAGAATATTTTTATGTTATGTTTGATGAAAATAATGTTAAAATAAATTCTAATTCTAATGTTATTGATGATGAGTTTAGTGATTTTAATTTTGGTGAAGATATTCCTCAAGATAAGAATGAATTAATTGAGGGGGATCATACTCTTTCTCAACTTGATCCAAGATCATGGAAGATTTACAAAGATCATCTTGTTAAAAATGTAATAGGCAATGTTGATTCTGGTGTTAAAACCAGAAATTCTATTTTAAATTATTGTGCCAATTCTTCTTTTATTTCTGATTTTGTTCCTATTAATATTAATGATGCTTTAAAAGATGCAAATTTTATTGTTGCTATGAAAGATGAATTAAATCAGTTTATTAGAAATAATGTTTGGACTTTAATAGAATTGTCTAAAGATAAGCAGGTAATTGGAACTAAGTGGATCTTTAGAAACAAGCTGGATGAATCTGGACAGATTGTCAGAAACAAATCTAGACTTGTTGGTCAAGGATACTCTCAAGAAGAAGGTATAGACTTTGAAGATTCATTTTCACTTTTTTTCTAGGTTAGAGGCAATTAGAATTTCATTGGCTTTTGCATGCTTTCAAGGTTTCAAATTATATCAAATGGATGTAAAAAGTGCATTCTTAAATGGTTTTATTACTAAAGAAGTTTATGTTTCTCAACCCCCTGGTTTCAAAAATGAAAAATTTCCCAACCATGTTTTTAAATTATTTAAATCGTTATATGGTCTTAAACTAGCACCTTGTGCTTGGTATGAAAGACATTCTTTATTTTTATTAAAAAATGGTTTCAAGATAGGCAATGTTGATCCAACTCTTTTTATTAAAAGATATTCTGATGATATTTTAGTTGTTCAGATCTATGTTGATGATATAGTTTTTGGATCATCTAGTGAAATAATTTTTAATAATTTTTCTTCATTGATGTATTTTGAATTTGACATGATTTTAATTAGAGAATTAAAGTTATTTCTTGGTCTTCAAATTTCTAAAAGGAAAAAATTGAATTTTTCTTAATCAATCTAAGTATGCTAAAGATTTAGTTAAACGATTTGGTCTTGATTCCCCTAAATCCATGAAAACTCCTATGGGTACTAATTGTAAATTAGATAGTGATGCATTTGGTAAATCAGTTCATTTTATAATTTATAATGGTATGATAGGTAGTTTGTTGTATTTAACTACATCTATACCCAACATCATTTTTAGTGTTTGTTTATGTGCTAGATTTCAAGTTGATCCTAAAGAAAGTCATATTAAAGCTATAAAAAGAATAATTAGGTATGTTAAAGGAACTATTGATTCTGGTTTATTTTATCCAAAATATAACTATTTTGATTTAACAACTTATTCTGATTCTGATTTTAGAGGCTGTAGAATTGAACGAAAAAGCACATCAGGTATGTGTCATTTTTTGGGAAAATGTTTAATTTCCTAGTCATCTAAGAAACAATTATTTGTAGCTTTATCTATTGTAGAAGCTGGGTATATCTATACTACTAGTAGTTGTGCTCAAAGTTTATGGATTAAGCAAACCTTATGTGATTTTGGTGTTTATCTTAATAAACTACCTATTTATTGTGATAATACATCTGCAATTTCTATTTTTAAAAACCCCTTACAGTATTCTAGAACAAAACATATTGATCTTAGATTTCATTTTATTCAAGATCATGTGAATAAGGGTGATATTATTTTAGAATTTATCCCTTCTAAAAATAAGCTTGCAGATATTTTTACAATGCCTTTAGACTCTACTCAGTTTGAGAAAATTAATTTTTCTCTTGGTATGTTGGAATTTTAAATTTTTTTTTCTGCATTTGTTTAGGGGGAGCATGTTTTCACTTTTTTTTTATTTAAAAAAAGGAGAAGTTTTAGAGAGAAGTTTATTTGGTTTTGGGGAGAAATATTTTGGTTTTAATCATTTTAAAAATTCATTTTTGGTTTAAATTTTTTGGTTTTTTAATCAAACAAAAAGGGATAGATTGTTTGTTCATGCGCATATTTCCTTTAATTTGATTTCTTATGGTTTGGTTTGATTACTTTTCCTCTATATTTTGATGATATTATAAATTATGTTATTTGGATTTTTGTGATTCTTATCATGTTGGAAAGATAAGATATTTATCTATACTTTATTATTTAATGAGGAAATTTCAAAATGCTTATCTATTTCTCTAAAAAATCAATGAAGTTGCTACTATGGTTTTAGAAACTCTACATTTCACTATTTCACACTACAGGAAAACGGTCGTTTAACAGTAGTTTTTTCGCGGCGGTTTTTAAACCGCCGTGAAATGTCTTAAATATTTTTATATTTTTTTTATATTTTTTTTTAATTTTTGATTAAATTTTTTCGAGAATTAGCGGTGGTTTTTTAAAAAACTACCGCGAAATAGCGGCGGTTTGGGTGAAACCGCCGCGAAATGAAACGAAAAAATAAAAAAACAGGAGAAACCCCAAAATCACTAAAACGACCATAAATTTTGATCTGGGCGTCTGTTGGAGCGCCACGACCAGTCAAATCGAAGGTCATGAAGAGATCTAGAGGCACGTATAATCAAAATCGTGAGACAATTTAAGGTGCGGAAGATATAAGAGTTATAAAAAAGTTGAAAAAAGTTCTCCAACTTCAAACGGCCATAACTTTTGCTCTTGGTGTCCATTTGGCCTCTACCACATATCAAATCGAAGCCAGCGAAGAGACTTACGCACCAATTTGACACAAGAAAGCTTCTGTAGTATTTTTAGACCCCAAAAACCCCTCCGAAGGCCTCTAAAACCCTGTTTTTGTCACCGGTGTCCCGTTGAACTTGTCTTCAAACAGACCTAACTTTCGATCCGCGTGTCAGATCGAACTCCTCCACCTGCCAGATCATAGCTCATTCCATGAGCTTCAGTTTGACTAGTCTTGGTGCCCACATCCACTCCTGGATCATAAGTTATGTCCTTTTTAGTGGGTATCGGGTTTGTTATGTTTTTCGATGCCTCGTTTCTAGCACCCGTTCCCCGTCAGCTTATTTTTAAATGGTCGTAACTTCTGATCCACCTATCCATTCGGACTCTTTCACCTAACAGCTCGAAGATCATTTCAGGATCTTTGATTTGACAGGTCGCGGATCTGAAATGGATTCTCGGATCATAAGTTATTTTTGTTAATGTGAGTCCAGTGTTTTTGTCACTTTATGACCGTTTTGACAGGTTTTAACGGTTGCTCCATTTATTACTGTTTATTTAGGTTTCCATGACTTGTTATCTTTATCAATGGTTTTTTGTGGGTTATTATGATGATTATGTTGAATTGTTAAGGGGTTTTCCAGAGTTGTCATGAGTTTTCATGCGTTCTCATTCTTTCTAATGTCTCATTCTTCATATGCTTCTCCATCCGTTTTCATGCGTTTTTATGATTTTTCATCCCTTATCACGTCTTTTCATACTTTTTCATGTGTTCCCTTTATTATTTATTATTTATTATTTATTATTTATAATATAATTTAATTTATTTATTATCTATTATTTGTAACTGGTTATTTATTATTTATTATTTATTATTTATTATTTAAATTTATTTATTATTTATTATTTATATTTATTTATTATTTATTATTTATTATTTATATTTATTTATTATTTATATTTATTTATTATTTATTATTTATTATTTATTATTTATTATTTATTATTACTAATAATAAAATATTAACAATAATAATAATATTTGTTACTGGTTATTTCTTATTTATTATTTAGTATTTATTATTTATTATTTATTATTTATTATTTATTATTTATTACTTATTACTTATATTTATTATTTATATTTATTTATTATTTATTATTTATTTATTATTTATTATTTATATTTATTTATTATTTATTTTTATTATTTATTATTATTTATTATTTATATTTATTTATTATTTATATTTATTTATTATTTATTATTTATTATTTATTATTTATTTATATTTACTTATTATTTATTATTTATTATTTATTATTAATTATTTATTATTACTAATAAAAAAATATTATTATTATTAATAATATTTGTTACTGGTTATTTATTATTTATTATTTATTATTTATTATTTATTATTTATTATTTATATTTATTATATATATTTATTTTTTATTTATTTTTTATTTATTTTTTATTATTTATATTTATTTATTATTTATTATTTATTATTTATTATTTATTATTTATTATTATTTATTATTTATATTTATTTATTATTTATTACTTATATTTATTTATTATTTATTATTTATTATTTATTACTTATTTATTATTTATATTTACTTATTATTTATTATTTATTATTTATTATTTATTATTTATTATTACTAATAATAAAATATTAATAATAATAATAATATTTGTTACTGGTTATTTATTATTTATTATTTACTATTTATTATTTATTATTTACTATTTATTATTTATTATTTATTATTTATTATTTATTATTTATTATTCATTATTTATTACTTATTATTTATTATTTATTATTTATTATTTATTTACTATTTATTATTTATTATTTATTATTTATTATTTATTATTTATTATTTACTATTTATTATTTATATTTATTTATTATTTATATTTATTTATTATTTATATTTATTTATTATTTATTATTTATTATTTATTATTTATTATTTATTATTTATTATTTATATTTACCTATTATTTATTATTTATATTTATTTACCATTTATTATTTATATTTATTTATTATTTATTATTTATTATTTATTATTTATTATTTATATTTACCTATTATTTATTATTTATATTTATTTACCATTTATTATTTATATTTATTTATTATTTATTATTTTTTATTTATATTTATTTATTATTTATTATTTATATTTATTTATTATTTATTATTTATTATTTATTATTTATTATTTATTATTTATTATTTATTATTTATTATTTATTATTTATTATTTATTATTTATATTTACTTATTATTTATTATTTATTATTTATTATTCATTATTTATATTTATTTATTATTTATATTTATTTATTATTTATTATTTATTATTTATTATTTATTATTTATTATTTATTTATTTATTTATTTATTATTTTTTATATTTATTTATTTTTTATTTTTTATTATTTATATTTATTTTTTATTTATTTTTTATTTTTTATATTTTTTATTTTTTATTATTTATTTTTTATTTTTTATTATTTATTATTCATTATTTATATTTATTTATTATTTATTGTTTATATTTATTTATTATTTATTATTTATTATTTATATTTATTTATTATTTATTATTTATTATTTATTATTTATTATTTATATTTATTTATTATTTATTATTTATTATTTATTATTTATTATCTATTATTTATTATTTATATTTATTTATTATTTATATTTATTTATTATTTATTATTTATATTTATTTATTATTTATTATTTATTATTTATTATTTATTATTTATATTTATTTATTATTTATTATTTTTATTTATTTATTATTTATTATTTATTATTTATTATTTATTATTTATTATTTATTATTTATTATTTATTATTTATTATTTATTATTTATATTTATTTATTATTTATTATTTATATTTATTTATTATTTATTATTTATTATTTATATTTATTTTTTATTTTTTATTTATTATTTATATTTATTTATTATTTATTAGTTATATTTATTTATTATTTATTATTTATTATTTATATTTATTTATTATTTATTATTTGTTATTTATATTTATTTATTATTTATTATTTATTATTTATATTTATTTATTATTTATTATTTATATTTATTTATTATTTATTATCTATTATTATATTAATCTATTATTTATTATTTATTATTTATTATTTATTATTTATTATTTATTATTATTTATTTATATTTATTATTTTTATTTATTTATTATTTATATTTATTTATTATTTATTATTTATTATTTATTATTTATATTTATTTATTATTTATTATTTATATTTATTTATTATTTATTATTTATATTTATTTATTATTTATTATTTATATTTATTTATTATTTATTATATATTATTTATATTTATATTTATTTATTTTTTATATTTATATTTATTTATTATTTATATTTATTTATTATTTATTATTTATTATTTATTATTTATTATTTATTATTTATATCTATTATTTATTTATTGTTTATTATTTATTATATATTATTAATTATTTATTATTTATATTTATTATTTATTATTTATATTTATTATTTATATTTATTATTTATTATTTATATTTATTTATTATTTATTATTTATATTTATTTATTATTTATTATTTATTATTTATATTTATTTATTATTTATTATTTATTATTTATATTTATTTATTATTTATTATTTATATTTATTTATTATTTATTATTTATTATTTATTATTTATTATTTATTATTTATTATTTATTATTTATATTTATTTATTATTTATATTTATTTATTATTTATATTTATTTATTATTTATATTTACATTTATTTATTATTTATTATTTATATTTATTTATTATTTATTATCTATTATTTATTATTTATTATTTATTATTTATTATTTATTATTTATTATTTATTATTTATTATTTATTATTATTGAGTTTATATCTATTATTTATGTATTATTTGTTTTTTCAATTAATATATATAAGTATATTAAATTCTGTTTATTAACCTCATGACGAGCTTGATGGAGTGGTAAAGTATTTGGAAAATATGCAAGAGGTTAGGGGTTCAAATCTCATCAAACGCAGTATTTATTTAGAGCCTGTTTAAATCGCCGCTAAAAAACCACCGCGAAACTTTCTGCTGCGGTTTTAATAACCGCCGCGAATAGTTTTCCGACGCACGATTTCGCGGCGGTTTTTCAAAACCGCCGCCAATCTATTTGGCGGCGGTTTAAACCGCCGCGAAACGAAGAAAAAAAACGCCGCTAAATCGTGATTTTGTCGTAGTGTCAAAGCATTCTTGTATTTATTTTACTACAACTTCTACAGTTATCGGATTTGCATGAAACCTAATTTTATGGAAAGATAAAATGTTTATCTTGATTTCATTAGTTTACATGAAAGTATAAAAATATATTTTTAATGGATTTTTAATTACTTGAAGTTATGATATGATGTTTTGTAGTAGCAGTTTTTCCAGAATTGTTTTGCTTCTGTTTTTTTTGATGATTTTGGAATCTGTAGATGTTGGTTTTAATTGATTATTTTTTATTAGAAAGATAATAAGTTTTTCTACAGATTGTTAGTTTTGACTAAAGTTTGAATTTGCTGTTAAGAGCCCTTAAAAATTCTTTGAAATTTGTCAAAATATTTTGTCCAGATTTTTTACGAAAGTATGGTTTACTGTTCATTCTGCAAAGTATGGTTTGACAACTATACATTACTGTTCATCAACCCTACATTACGTTACTGTTCATTTTGTAAAGTATGGTTTGGAAACCATATGTTACTGTTTATACCCTACGTTACATTGCTGTTCATTCCACAAAGTATGGTTTGTCAACCACATGTTATTGTTCATCAACCATATGTTACGTTACTGTCCGTACCCTATGTTACGTTACTCTTCATATCCTACGTTACATTACTGTTCATACCCCGACATTACGTTATTGTTCTTACCGCACGTTACGTTACTGTTCATACCATAAGTTACGTTACTGTTCATACCCTACGTTACGTTACTGTTCATTTCAAAGTTACTGTTCATTCTGAAGTTTATGTTCTTTCTGAATTTATTGTTCATTCCATGCAATTTTTTAAAAATTGATTTTCTGCATATATATGGATAATTTTTTTAACGATTTTTTTGTGAAAAAAATCTCATTCAATATAAGGATCATAATCAAAGAGTTTTTAATGTTTTTGGTGATATATTTAGAGTGAGAAAATAATTATTTTTTTCAATGTCTTTTACAAATAAATTTGTACATTTCAAAATTGTTTAAATTCTAATGTTTGAATTTACTTTCAGAATATGATGCTAGTTTTTAGGAACTATTTTGACTACGTTTAAAACATTTTAAATAGATTTAAAATGTTGTTTTAAATCATTCAATGCTTTTATTATTTTGGATATTTTATTGGAAGACTTATTCAAAATATTTTGAATTCTTTTATGAGATATTTATTCTACAGCAATAAAGAAATAACGGTACTGCTATTTTCATGGAGATATTTATGGGAGCTCTTGACTCAATTAGTTTTGAATATCCAAAGGAAGCGAAGTTGTTGCACCTGCTATATATTTTATTCTCTATATATATCATTCTCTCTTGCAGGTAAAGAAATTCAATTGCAATATAAAGAGAAAGTGTTGTGAACTTTGAATCTGCTGTACATTTGCAACGTCCTGTGACACTTTGGTTCACCATCTGCTCGTTCTCTCAAGTGCCGAATTAATTATGCTTCGACTAAAATTGCATTGATGAGACATGTTGATCTAAATCTCAAGAACCAGTACCTATGCTTTAATTTTTATCTTCTCTTTTATCTGGTTCTGAGTCTGTAACACTACTTTCCATCTCTCACACGCACTCTATTTTTCTGTTTATGTTTTTTCACACGAAAGCATTATTTGTTATTCTTTTTCCTCGGATTGTGACTCACAGATTCTAAAGTTAGGATCTTAGGGTTGTAACTCCTTATATCTAAAGTCATGACTGTTTGGATTGTGACTCTCAGTATCTAAAGTCAGGTTGTAAGGGTTGTGACTCCACACACAAAAGTCAGTGTCTCAGTTATCCCTCCACAAGAAAAGGATTTTGTAATTGGGTTATGATTCCCCTTTGGAAATCATTTTTAGTGCACACGTATCTCTCGCCAAGTAGAAAGGTATAAGAGTAGAGTAGACCCACTTTGGACCGAACTATTATAAAAAAATCCTTGCGTTATTTTCTTTTTCTGCTACTAATTAACCTTAATAATTAACTTTGATAATTAATTTAATTAATCAATTCATTTGATTAAAATTTTTAAATTGGTCTATTCACCCCCCCCCCCCTCTAGACCATCTGCCATTACCTTGTCCGACCTAACATCTACCTCCCAAGCTAAAGTTCCAAATTGATGGGAAAGTCTTCCTTCAACAGAAAAACTACACAATTACAACAGTTATAGAAAAGAATATTCATAAAAAAATTACATATGAAACTATTTTTATAGCTCCAACACAAAAATCTAATCTTTCTTGCTCTACGACTCCCTACGTGAAAAGAATAATGATATCAGATAACATATTGACAATAAAAAACTATTAAAAATGAAATGCATCATAAAATGAAATCATACCATCATCATAGCAGTAGGTTTAATTTTTTTATTCAACTATTTCCCTTTTCAGCAGTCATTGTCTAAAAAAAATTTTAATCTAACTCCCTCTTTCCTATTTGGTTTCTTTTTAAAAGAAGTCTTTCTTAAAATTTTGTCTGAACTAGCACGACCATTAACTTTATCCGCTGATGTATTTATGATAGACAATTATTTTGCAAAATTACTGAAATTCGAGAAGGCAATGTCATAACATGCATCTGTCTCACAAGCTACGATAATTAAATTCATTCCCATTCATGTTAGATCTTTGTAACATTTTTCTACAACTGATTTTCTATCAGCAAGTACCTCAACAGAGGATCCTTTGAACATCACAATATTTCTAGCCAATCTGGTTCATCTACCCAAAATATATTTTTTAGGTATTTCTCTCACATAAATCCAATCAGAAATTTTTAAAACATGAAAAGAAAGATACCCAATAGACTCAATCTTTCGACAAGAACATTCAACAACTTCATTTGAGGCTTCATATGATACACGGAATTGATCTTCACGATGAACCATTCCAATAACGTAACTGAATTGAACTATAATTTCAAAACAAGATATCAAAAAACAAACACCAATTAATTGATATTCATTTTGAAATAAATCAAATAACTTCAGTGTATATCTAGTAGAAACCTTGCACATCAATGCATGGTAAGGGTAAAGATTACGAGGAAACTTCTCCCGCATCTCAAATTGTGCCTTTATTTCACGATACCGATTTTTCCCCAACAAGCGTTCAAATTGCTTAAAGAAATCAACAACACTTAACTTATGATAAACATAGTCTTTAATCAATCCATTAAAACTTTCACTTAATTGAGTGATGTGAATACCCATTGTTAAAGCATCTTTCAAAAATCAATGCACCCACTTTTCTCGCAATACGAATACATCATCTAACCATTGCGAGATTTCTCATCCCTGTATTCTACTCTAAGGGAAGACCACTCCTGATCAAACTGATTTACATCGTAGTATTCGGACATACACTTCTTAAATCTAGTTAGAAAACTAGATCCATCTTTCATCCAATTACCTAAATGCTTAATGTCATTTTGCATCAAATGTCACAAACAAAGGCAATATCGAGTTCCCACAAAAACTTCATAAATGGATTTGTCCATTGCCGCATCCTGATCAGTAAAAATAGTTTGAGGTCTCTTCATGTGATGCATCTATAATTTTTTTTTGAAACAACCAAGAAATCGAAGTTGTGGTTTCATCATATAACAAAACTGCCCCAAAAACAACAATCTCCCGATAATGATTAAACCCCACAAAAACATATAATGGCCTATACTCTTTATTAGTGCTGAAAGTGGTGTCAAAAAACAACATCTCCAAACAACTCATAATTTGTTCTCATTTTTGGATCAGCTCAGAAAATATTACTAATTTGCTCATTCATGTCAAACTGTATAGTATAGACAAATGATGGATTGTCCTGACTTTGTCTTTCCAGATACTCTAACATGCAACATGCATCACTATGAAGAAAATCTCTTTCGCATTTAGACCTTAAAAAATTCAACTGATCAACACGCGTGTACCCAATAACATCTCGCCCCCTTGCAATAGTTGTTGCCAACGAGAAAGAATCATTTGGTTTAATACCTGCAGAAACATTCACATCTAACTAAGCTGTTGTGCTTCTGTTATTTTTTTTTGGGTCCTCATCATATGAATTGATTTAGGCATGTGGAAGAGATGATTATGCCCTTCAACAAATATAGTAAATGCATATAGTTCAAAAAACAATAAACTAACCCCCATTCTAACAAAGACAACCTGTACGTGTCTCAGCTCAAGGAAATTTCATCATGCTATTACGTTTGTCAGCCTTCCTATGACCTTCTCTACTACATGCATTAAGGCTTGATGTGACAATTGATTTATCATTTCTCCTTTTATTAGAGTATTGTCGTTGTACACTGAACTCATTTACTCCCTTATACGTGACATAAAAACATTGTGCTTCATCAAGTGACCTGAACGTCATCCCTACAACTGGTTTAATAGAAGCTGATACAACAACAACATCAATATCACCATCAACAACATTGCAACATCCTGCAACAAAAAAACTTCAGCTCAAACAAAGTACATTAACTTTATAACAGGATTTAATCTGTTTCAATATGTATAAACTATATGAATAGAAATGTTACTAAATAATATTTACTTGTGAATATATATATAATATTTTTTTTCTGAAATTATAAATAAAACAATTTATAAGACATATTATATATATTTTCCAGTGAAAGTTTCAGTGGAACTTGCACTGGAACTTCTAGTGGATATCGAGCGAAAACTTGGACATCAAGTAGAAGTTCCACTGCAAAAACCAGTGGAAGTTATGTAATGCAACAAAACTATATATTAATTTCAGTAAAAGAACCAATGCAAACTTCAACAAACAATGTTGGACAGATTTACAATAAAACTAAGAAAAAACAAACATCAAAGACCGGTGGAAGTTCCGCAATGCAACAAAATTATATATTATTTTTAGTAAAATAACCAATGCAAACTTTAGCAAACAATGTTGGATAGATTTACAACAAAACTAAGAAAAAATAAAGTTCAAATATAATCTCCAATACCTTTTCATAGTTCAATATACAGTCATGGATAGAAACATATTCTGAGTTACCAAAAAAACTGAAAAAATACTTCAAATAAAATCCTCAATACCTTCTATCACTGTTCATTATAAATAAAACCAAAACACAAATTTCAAACCGTGCTGCCACTCCGACGATTCGCCCTGCTCCGAAACCCACTGATTCCTCAGATCTTGACCGGCGAAGAAACCCACCGAAAATACCTCAATCCGACGCACGTTCCGAATGAAAATGCCCATTCGCCAAATTCCTGCCGCGCTCTGGTCATTTCCCGCGCCTCATTTTGCACGCCCCTATTATCTAAAAACAAGAGGATGGTGCCACCTGTAAAACAGAAGACAACACGTGTTAAGATCCGCATATGACCAGAGGATCTGTAAATGGGGGTAATGGAGGCCACTGGCTGTGGTTGATGCATTGAGCAGTCCGCCCGGGGACGGAGATGTCGCGGGCACGGTCGTCGTTGACGCGGGTGGCGAGGCGATGGTGGTGCCGGCGGAAAAAACGCTGTAAAAAACTCAGGGTTAGCCATAGAGTGCGGGCAGACGCACCGAAGGGATGGCTGGTCTCCGTCAGGACGATCGACCAAGGACTGGAAACAACAGCGCGTCATCCTCATCATAGATGAGGATGATCCCAACGACGACGATCCGATTCCGAAAACGTCACCATAGAGCAGACCTTCACCGGAAAAAATGGCGGATGATCCGACCGTCGCCAACAAAACGGACCACACCATCGTCTGCTACGCGCCGACGATGATCACGACGAACGGGGTGTGGCAGGGGGACAATCCTCTGGATTACTCTCTCCCGCTCTTCATCCTGCAACTCACTCTGGTGGTCGTCACCACCCGCGTGCTCGTCTTCATCCTCAAACCCCTCCGTCAACCCCGCGTTATAGCTGAAATCATCGTGAGCGTCCCACCCTTTTTGCATGACTGTGAAACGATTGAAACAGGGGAATGGTGGTGCTGCAGGGAGGCATCATACTGGGTCCCTCGGTGCTGGGCCGGAGCTCCAACTTTGCGAACACGATATTCCCGCTGCGGAGCGTGATGGTGCTGGAGACGATGGCGAACGTGGGTCTCCTCTACTTCCTGTTCCTGGTCGGGGTGGAGATGGACATCTCCGTGATCCGCCGAACCGGCAAGAAGTCCCTCGTCGTCGCCCTCTCCGGCATGGTCCTCCCCTTCATCATCGGTTGCTCCTTCTCCTTTCTGATGCACCAGAAGACCCACGTCCTCAACCAGGGCACCTTCATCCTCTTCCTCGGCGTCGCCCTCTCCGTCACCGCCTTCCCCGTCCTCGCCCGCATCCTCGCCGAGCTCAAGCTCATCACCACCGAGCTCGGCCGCGTCGCCCTCTCCTCCGCCCTCATCAACGACATGTTCGCCTGGATCCTCCTCGCCCTCGCCATCGCCCTCGCCGAGAACGACTCCGCCTCCCTCGCCTCCCTCTGGGTCGTCCTCTCCAGCGCCGCCTTCGTGGCGTTCAACATCTTCGCCGTCAAGCCGGGCATCGCCTGGATGATCAGCCGGACGCCGGAGGGCGAGGCCTTCAGCGACTTCACTATATGCCTCATCCTCACCGGCGTCATGATCTCCGGCTTCGTGACGGACGCCATCGGGACGCACTCTGTTTTCGGGGCCTTCGTGTTCGGCCTGGTCATCCCCAACGGCCCCCTCGGGTTGGTGCTTATCGAGAAGCTCGAGGACTTCGTCTCCGGCCTGCTGCTCCCTCTGTTCTTCGCCATCAGCGGGCTCAAGACCGACATCGGCTCGATCAAGGGCGCCGGCACCTGGGGCATGGTGTTCCTCGTCATGCTCCTCGCCTGCACGGGCAAGGTCGCCGGAACTCTGCTCGCTGCTCTGTATTACAAGACGCCGTTTCGGGAAGGCGTCACGCTCGGACTCCTCATGAACACGAAGGGCCTCGTCGAAATGATCGTCCTCAACGTGGGGAAGGATCAAAATGTAATAATCGTATATGGTGATAGCGACTTCGAATCCATGGAATTGAGGATGAATTTAACTTGCAGGTGCTGGACGACGAATCGTTTGCCATACTGGTGATCGTCGCCGTGATAATGACGGGGATGATCACGCCGATCGTGACGACCATTTACCGGCCGGCGAGGCGATACGCGCCGTACAAACGGCGGACGATCCAGCGGTCGAAACCAGACGCGGAGCTGCGGATCCTGACGTGCATCCACACTCCTCGAAACGTGCCGACCATCGTCAACCTCCTGGAAGCTTCCCACCCGACGAAGAAATCCCCCTTCTGCATCTACGTTCTCCACCTGGTGGAGCTGACCGGGAGGGCTTCGGCGATGCTCATCGTCCACAACACCCGGAAATCCGGCCGGCCGGCGCTGAACCGGACCCAAGCCCAGTCCGACCACATCATCAACGCCTTCGAGAACTTCGAGCAGCACGCGGGCAACGTCTCCGTCCAGCCCCTCACCGCCATCTCCCCCTATTCCACGATGCACGAGGACATCTGCAACCTGGCGGAGGACAAGCGCGTGGCGTTCATCATCATCCCCTTCCACAAGCAGCAGACGGTGGACGGAGGCATGGAGGCGACGAACCCAGCGTTCCGAGGGGTCAACCAGAACGTGCTTGCCAACGCGCCCTGCTCCGTCGGCATCCTCGTGGACCGGGGGCTGAGCGGGTCCACACGGCTAGCCGCGAACCAGGTGTCGCACCGCGCGGCGGTGCTGTTCTTCGGCGGCCCCGACGACCGGGAGGCTCTTTCGTACGGGTGGCGGATGTGCGAGCACCCCGGGATCAGCCTCACCGTGATGCGGTTCCAGCCGGGGGAGGCGGCGGCGGCGGAGCGCAGCCGGGAGGCTGAAGATCCGAGGGTGCTGGCTACGATAACGGAGGGGGAGAGGGAGCGGCAGATGGACGAGGAGTGCCTGAGCGAGTTCCGGGCGAGGTTCGCCGGGGTGGAATCCGTGGTATACGTGGAGAGGATGGTTAACAACGGGGAGGAGACCGTGGCGGCGATCCGGTCCATCGATGCAGAGCACGATCTGTTCGTGGTGGGGCGGGGTGAAGGGGAAATGTCGCCGCTCACGGCGGGGCTCACCGACTGGAGCGAGTGCCCGGAGCTTGGAGCCATCGGGGACCTGCTGGCCTCGTCGGATTTCGCGGCGACGGTGTCGGTGCTGGTGGTGCAGCAGTACGTGGGGGAGGGGTCGCAGGAGGGGCTGGGGACGCCTGACAGCCCCGGCCAGCGGGGAGATCAGATGAGCGGGTGGCCGCCGGTGGCCAGAGGGTAGGGGAAGACGGGCCGGAGGAGCATCATAGACGAAGTTAATCATAAATCAAAAATAGGTCATGGCCATCCTTATGATTTTTATGTACATTTTTAATTTAGGAAACCACGTATTTATATAAAATTTTGTATAAAATACTAATTTTTTTAGATTTTTTAATGATGCAACATTATTAATAAAATTCAAACTCTTATCATTTTTTTTCCCGAGATTATGCCATTTAATATTGGGAAATGTAATGAAGTATCATTGTGGAATGTTACACCCATAATAAATGTATGTATATGAAGGTTGTGTTGTGATTCCTCCCCTCTCTCTCTTACCTTTCTTTCTCTTATCTTCAAGGCTCTTACAATACAAATGAGCTTTGTGGGTATGAATTGGATGATCCAAGGAAGCTCTCTTTATATAGCCATGGTTGACTCATTTTATATAATGAAAAACAAATTGATCATATTCAATACATTTATTTTCGTTGACATTTTATTCATAAATCTCATTCAATGAATACATTATAAACGATGCATGGGCCCCGCGGGTGCACCCTAGTGGTTGCGTCTTTATAGTGGTATTTGGGAGGTCTCAGTTTCAAGCCTCCCCATGTGCATATAGTCACTACTACAAATATGGTCTTTATCACCACTAGAAAAGTCGATTAACAGTGCTAAAAAAAAACGTTGTTAATCGAGGCGAGGATAAAGGGGGCCCCTTTTATCAGTGCTTCGAAAAGCGTTGATAAATGCCCCTTTTATCAGCGTTAAAAAAAGTACTGATTAAAGTCCTCTTTATCAGTGCTTTTTTTAGCGCTGATAAAAGGAGTCTTTTATCATCACTTTTAAAAAGCGTTGATAAAAGTCAAAAAAAAAATTAAAAAATTAAAAAGAATTATATAATGCGGGGATGAGCTTTTAACAACACTTGACCCCCGTTTATCAGCACACATCCCCACACACACACACACCCCTTTGCTTCCACTCGAACTCGAACCCACGACCTCCCCCCTTTCGCAGGTGCACCTTTACCACTAAGTCATTTCGTTTTTTTCTATATTTAATGATATATCTATATATATAGTTATATAGTTATATTTATTCGTATATTAATATAGATTCGTATTAATATAAATATATTTATTCATATATTAGTATATATATATATATATATTCATTCGTATATTAATATATATTTATATATATATTTTTAGTTATAATTTTTTATCCGTATATTTATTTGTATATTAATATATATTTATAAGATTAGTTTTAAATACATTTATGAAATATGTTTTTTATGTGTGTATAAATAAATAAATATATAAATACATACATACATATATACAACACACACACACAGACACATATATATTTACGAATAAATACATATATATGTGTATTGGAAAAGTCATAGAATGTTAAAACGACCATAACTTATAATCTAGAAGTCCGTTTCAACTCCACAACCAGTCAAATCGAATAAAATGAAACAATATTCGATATAATATGTGGTACAGGCCTAACGGACATCCGGATCAGAAGTTATATCTGTTTGAATGTTAACAAATCAGTGTATCCCAACTAAAAACTCAAATTTGGAGGCCTTATGGGCCTTTTTTGGCCTCGAAAAATGTGATAGAAGCTTTTCTTGGGTCACTAGTGAGTAGAGCTCACCGCAGGCTTCAATTTGATATGCTGTAGAGCTCAAACGGACACCCATATCAAAAGTTATGGCCGTTTGAAGTTTGAGTTACATTTTCAACCTATTTTAGATCTTTTTATTTTTATTTTTTGTGTCTTCAAATTGTTATTAAATGATTTTTAATCAATAATAATTAGAAAATTATTAATTAATATATATTTTTTAAAATATTTTAAATCCACTTTCACTAAATTTCTTATATATTAAATGTAATAGTCTATTTATACTTATCTAAAACATATTTTTAAAAAAATATATTATATTTATATCAATATAAATATACTTATATAACAGTATTTTATTTTTTTTGATTTTTTTTGAAACATAAAATTTATCAGCGGTATGAAAAAGCGCTGATAAATCCCCCCTTTATCAGCGCTACTAAAAGAAGCGCTGATAAAGGGGTCCCCTTTATCTACGTTTTTTTAGCGCTGATAAAAGGGTAGCGCTTCCCTTGCCCGTTTTTGTAGTAGTGAGTGTAGATTTTCGTTGTTTATCCCCCTTCCCGTACCAATGTAATAATATAACCAATGCATGCACTTGCAGTTGGAAACACCTTAAATGCTCCCCCTCCAGCTGCAATACACCGGAACATCTACAAAAGTCAATCTTCTCTCGACCTACCACCTTTGTCTGTATGTCTGTCAAGTTCTCCTTCATGTGGATCTTCACAAGTTGCATCAGCTGTAACGCTCCCAACCCTGATCACCCAAAGTTAGTGGGTTATTTATTATACGGTAATCAGAATACATGGGATTACATTCCCAATATCAAGGCTCAGTAGTCTTTAAGAGACTAGATATATAAATATTACATTACATCATGAAAAATTACAACATTTAAGCACAAATCGTTATTTCTTACTATTATCCGTAGAGTTGACCATACAAAGTATTCCACTTCATTGCCTAGGGGAATGAGAAACAAAAGTGAAAGGTGAGCACAAATGCTTAGTAAGGGATAACGTACAGTGGAAGCTAACATAAAATAAGCGATATAAAGACAAAATATTAACAACTAATGTCGTATAACATAATCCATTGATTGAAAAGGGAATAAATGAGTAATGAATACATGATGATGGAAATGTTAGGAACACATAATGTTGAACACCATAAACATATTGTTGAGGCCTTGTTCCAAGACATCATACGTAAGGATGCTCTTATTACCCTATCTTAATTGTCTCATGGGACCTACCAGTGTACTGAGGGGCTATATAATTTTGAGATCCACCTATCACATAAAATTCAAATGCGTTCCATCACATATGAAATGGCCATGATATAATGTTCAAGAATGGACAACATAAGAATACTTAGAATAAATGCCTATTGAGGCTTATCTTACAAGATTTTTCTATGTATAATAAAGGATTATACAACCATGATAATAGTTTTCCCCAATCAATAAATTAATACGGATAATTATGTGAATACCCTTGACTCATTTTAAGAGTAACTAGGGATTCACAATATTCAAATAAGTACCCTTATCAAATGAAGAAGGTGGATTTATAGTTATCAGGTTCGTTATAAAAATTAGGATTATCAATGAGTTTGGGAATAAAAAATAATGAATTTGAAATGGTGGGAGACCAAAGTAAGTATGGATAAATCCACACAACAATATAATATGATCCTTTATTATGGTTGGTAATGATCGTGTGAATCATCAATAACCTATCCCCTCAGGAGTGTCAAACTAGGTATGTAATAAGCACTACTGGAAACCTGACTTTTCCCAATGCTTCTATACCAACGGTTAGTAAAAACCATTGGTATAGGTCCTTTTTCCCAACGGTTTGGCCAAACCGTTGGGAAATCCCACTTTGTGGCCACTTTTCCCAACGGTTTTCCAAAAACGTTGGGAAAGGGTATACCTATCCCAACGGTTTGGCCAAACCGTTGGGATAGGTATACCCTTTCCCAACAGTTTTGGCAAACCGTTGGGAAAAGTCCACTTTGTGGACACCTTTTCCAACGGTTTGGCAAACCGTTGGGAAAGGTCCTCTGGAAATCAACCTACGACCCAAAAAAAATTCCAGGACCAAGAACTATACCAACGGTTATGACAACCGTCAGTATAGGTCTATACCAACGGTTTTGACAACCGTTGGTATAGGTCCTGAGTATTTTTATCATATCTTCTTACCGAGAACATTATATAAATCAAAATTTAAAATAATTATGACAATACATATATATATTTATGTAATTATGTTCACAAAAGTCATGTTAGGTTAGTGGTTAAGTCGTTCAATGATAAACCAGGGGTCCTGGGATCAAATCCCAGTGAATGTTTTTTTTTTGAAATACATATACCAACGGTTCCATAACCGTTGGTATATATTTTCATATTACTTATACCAATGGTTTCCAAAACCGTTCGTATAGGTCTATACCAACGGTTTTCGCAAAACCATTGGTATAGACCTATCCCAACGGCTTACTTGGCTACGGTTCTCCCAACCGTTGGTATAGGCTATACCAACGGTCTGGAGGCCTATACCAACGGTTCCAAACCATTGGTATATGTTAGTTTTCTAGTAGTGAAGACCCACTTGTTTAGGATCGAGTGAAGATTGAGTTAATACCCAACTATAATTTTTTGGGGTTATTACCCCTAGGTGAATTTGTACCAGACCCACATCCACTTGTCTATATCCATACATGAATGTCATTGCTAGGGAAATCACACACACTATTTTCTTTACTAAAATTTAGGATGGTTTTACGGCTATGGGAATGTTTAAAATTATAAAAACTTATGAATTTATCATAATGAGAGGGAATGATGATCTATCATTGATAATATAATAATGAATTTCTAGAAATGAGACATAATAACATTTCACATTGGAATGAAAAGGAATTGGAAGTAATAACACAACTAAAGAAAGAGAAGGTTATGGACCCTTATATTTCCAAGTAAGTTATTAAAGCTTGATAAGAGAACCTTAGAATAATAGGAACTCCTTGGATGGATTCTTAAGAGATAAAATGAGGGTAAATTCATGATCAAAGGATTTGGAGTGAAGAGTAATGAGAGAATGGGTGAGTATTTATAGAAAATGAGGGGTGATTTATTATTAATTTCTAATCATAGGCCTCAGAAATATAGGTTGTGGAAAATGAAAAACCCTTAGCTTAATCATGGTTTTGTCCCATGGTTTTTGGAATTAAAGTCATGGGTTTTGATATATATGAGTTTCATAACTAAACTCCATTATTTTATACTACCTGGCTGTGGGAATAAATTTTTTCCACAAAATATTGTTTTTAAAACCTTAATTTCCTTTTTAGAATTTGGAAAGTTATTTTTAGGTTTGGAAAAATATTTTAATTAATTAAAATACATTATAATAATAAAATAATTTATTTTTTGTTGTGTATTAACATATATTAATTATTACATCATGTATACATCCTAATTATGTCATAATACATATCATTTATTCTTATTGTATTTTATTATTTAGTGAAACATTTGTGTGCCTCAAAAAATTATGAAAAATTCATCATTGGGTAATTTCAACGTGTTTATTTCAAATTTAATTTCCTTTTTATAAAAATAATTTCATTTATATGAGATTTTTTATTTTTAAATTAGATTCTTATCATATTTCAAAATCATATGTTTGGTGCCAAAAAATTAGAAGCACTTTCTTCTAGTAAATATTATTTTTATTCTAATTCACATGTGTGTAATTATATTGTTATTTATTAATTAATATAATTTTTTAAATTATTAATTATAAAATGATTTTATTAATTTTACTAGAAACTTTCATGAATAATTATTGAATTACTATTACAACAGTCAAATTTCCAATGGTCTTATTACCCCTTATATACACACTTCATTATAACATCCTAAGATCATTCATATCTCTCCCATATCTACCATGTCTATTCACATGTGTATTGTTTTATTCATAATATCAATGTTACTCATATACTTGTTATTTTATTTCAAGTATGAACCTCCAAAGTACAATATTACAGTGTTTCCCCATATATTTACTTTTGTATGGTACTAGTTTTAGCTGTTATTATAAATGTAATTTCCTAGTTTTATGTTGCGTTATTTTTTTTTGTAAAGTATTACTTTTTAATAAAACAAACTTAAACATTACTATAATTTCCCTAGTATTACATTCCCCCCCATTATAAAAATTTTATCCTCAAAATTTTAAATCAATCAACAAATAAATGTGGATAAGCCTTTATCATTGCATCCTTTGGTTACCATGTTTCCTCTTCCAAAATATGATCCCTCCAATGAACCTTCACTAGTCGAGCCATTTGATTTCACAACACTTGCTCTCTTGTATCAAGAATCTAAATAGACTCTTCATTATATGACAAGTTAGGTTCCAACATAACTTGAACCACAATCAGAGCATGGGAAGTATTTTCCTTATACTTCATTAAAAGTGGTATGGAAGTTTATATGAACTTAAGATCGATTTGGTGGCATGGAAAAATGATATGCCACAATTCCTACCCACTCTAATATTTTAAATGGACCAATATAACCTGAGATTAACTTCCTTTTCTTTCCAAATCTCATGACACCTTTACATGGACATATCATCATGAAGAAAAGGTCACCAACTTGGAATTTAAGCCCCTTTCTTCAGTTTTCATCATAATTTTTTTGTTTAGTTTGGGCTACCTTGATGTGCTCTAGGATATATCTTACCTTTTATGATGTATCTTCCACAAGTTCCAAACACAATAACTTCCTTTATCTAACTCTATCCCAACATGTTGGAGTCAAAAATATATTTATATATAAGGATTTATATGGTTCCATTTTAATTCCGAAGTGGTAACTATTATTGGAAGTCAAGAGCGCATGACCTTAGCATGTCCTCTAATGTTTTGATAATCCTTTTGGACTACCCATCCATTTAAGGGTGATAGGATGTTCTAAGATTAGTAACTGCATTTAAATCCTTCTAGAGACTCCTCTAAAATTTTGATGTAAACCTTGGGTTATGATCAAAGAATATAGTAAAAGGTGTTCCATGAAGTCTATACAGACCAAAAAGACATTCCAAAGGGAAATATTCTCAAATTATAAGGAAATGAGAAAACTTTGTAAGATGGTCCATAATGACCCATATTGTACTACATCCCTTGGATGTATTAAGAAGCCTAGTGAAAAAATCCATAGAAATATTATCCCAATTATACTATGGTATAGGCAATGGTTTCACAACAACATTGGAAAGTTTTCTTTTAGCCTTCAACTGTTAGTATACTAAACATCTTGCAATATAATCTGTAATCTCTAGCTTCATATTTTCTCACAAAAAATGATCTCGGATATCCTTATACACATTCTTTCTTCTTGGATGTATAGAAAAATTTTAACTATGATATTCATCCAGTAAATCTTTCTTTATCTCTGGTATTGATTAAAAACATAACCTTTTACCAAACTATAAAACTCCATCATCACCAATATTAAAGTCAAGTAATTTCCCATTATTCACATCTACTGTTTTTTAAGGTCTCATCATCATGATGTACTTTATTAATTCTCTCAAATAAGGAATTTTAGGTAATTACATGGAATAAAAATGATGTTTCCCCTTCCACTATAACACTTATGTCCATCCTTATTAAATCCTTGAGAATTGGATCATTCTCCACCCTCATCACGGATAAGATACCATGGTATTTTCTACTCAATATATCTTATACCTTGTTTTCTTTCCCAAAATTATAAAATATAGCACAATCATAATCCTTGAGTAGTTTTAGCCATCTCCTTTTCCTCATATTAATATATTTTCGAGTGAAGATGTATTTCAAATTCTTATGATCAATGTATATATCACATATCTCTACATAGAGGTAATGTCTCCATATATTTAAATCAAAGATCACTACCACAAACTCTAAATCATGTATTAGATAATTTACCTTATAGGGATTCAACTATCATGATGCATAAGCCACCACTCTATCATTTTTCATTAGAACACATCCAAGAATTTTCTTTGATGCATAACTATAAATTGAAAAACCTTATTTACTAGATGGAAGAGTCAATATGTGTGTATTTACCAACCTCCTCTTAAATTCCTCAATTCTATATTCAAATTAATTTATCCATGTGAATTTGACTCCCTTTGGTGTTAACTTGGTTAATGGATTATCTAATCAATCAAAATTTTCAACAAACTGCTGATAGTATCCTACTAAGACAAGAAAAATACATATTTCAGTTATAATGGTAGGTCTTGGATATTACATGATAACCTTTTTTAAGATTAAAAATATATACCAAACTTGGATACAATATTTTAATTAAAATAAACTCGTTGGATCCAAAATTCACATTTACTAAATTTCCCACATAAATTATTTTTCCTCATAACCCCAAGCACAAAAAATAAGTGAGTTTCATGCTCATCATAACACTTAGAGTGTATAAGGATATCATCTATAAATAAAACTATGAACTTATCAATATAATCCTTGAATACTCTATTCATCAAGTCTTTTAACATAGAGGGTGGATTGGTTAATCCAAAAAGCATTACTGTGAACTCATAATGACTATATCTCATATAAAATGTTATGTTTAGGATATACTTCTTCTAACCTTTAACTGATGATAACTATAATGAAGATTAATCTTTTATAAGTATTGAGACCCTTGAATTTAATCAAAAAGGTCATAAATATGGGGAAATGGGCACTTTTTCATTATAGTAATTCCATTGATTTCCCTATAATTAATGAATAACCTCATTGATCCATCCTTCTTCTTCATGAATAAAATGGCTGCTCCCCATGGAGAGACACTTGGATAGATGAAAACCTTGTCACATAAGACTTTTAATTTATTCTTCAACTCAACCAACTTCATTGGATCTATTATATAGATATGATTAGATATAGGTCTTTCATCAGGGAAAATATAAATAGATAATTCAACTTATCGATCATGGGGAAATATTGGTAATTCATTTAGAAATACATCAATGCACTTCTGTAAAATGGGCACATATTCTATTTTTAAAATCTCTTTACCCATCATAGATTGAATTTCATCCATATCTTCCCCAATGATTTCATTAAGTTGAGATACTGAGGGTGTTTCCAGATAAGATTCAGATAATGAAATCTCCCCTTGAAAAACAAGTAATTCCATACTTGCCTAACTAATTATGAAACCCATCTCCCTACACTAGAATTTGTATTTATAATTTAAGAGCCAATACATCCCCAAGATTACATCAAAATCTACCATCAGTATGATGATTAGATTTTCAACCAGTCAACACCCATGCATTTTATTTTTTTACTAATATATCTTTGTTTCAATCAAAGTACCACTTAGTGTTGTAACTGATAAATCACTCCTTAATCCATTAGGGGGTGATTGAATATTCTTATCAAACATTCATGATATAAATGAGTGTATATATCCAACATAAAATAATGTATTAGCTAACTTTGAGTGTATAATTAAAGTACCTTCAATCACACAATTTAGAGATTTAAATTTGGCTGTTATTATTGAAAAATCTTGGCCCGGATATACAAGCCTCTTCTAGGGAAGATTTTATAGGTAGTTATAGAATTGATTAGATCAATTCCCCATCTCTCTACAGTTTAATCATTACACATTTTCTGGTTCTCACTTTCCTTTGTATTCATGAGATTGATGACCATTATCTATAAATTTAAAGCATACACACAACCCATTTAAGCAGGTCCCTGGGTGTTTCTTCCTACATTTATTACATATAAGGAACTCTAATCTTACCTTATTTTCCTTTCCATTCATTCTTTGAACTTGGTGTCATGCTATCTACTTCTTCCCAGACTTTCCTCTATAAATGTATGGTTTTTAAAAATCCTTCTAAGTATTGATAGTGCTTGTTATAATCTCTTCATAATATGTAAAAGTTTTAGAAACCAATGATTTTCAAACAATTGGATTCAAACCATAAAATAAACAACCAATATTACTTTCTGGGTTGAATAGATAATCCACAACATACCTCAATAATCTTGTGAAATTAATCTCATACCCAACCACTATTTCTTCTCCCTTTTTATATATATTTAAGAATCGCCTTTCTATTTCATCACATTTCTCCTAAGGAAAATATTTTTCTATAAAAATAACTTTAATGTATTTCACTTCATATCTTCTATCTCATCTACCTTATTAGTATTCTGAATTAGGTACCATCATTGGTCATAATCTACCCTTAAATGATACACAAACATGATAAATTTTTCCTTCTTAGTACACCCTAATTCCATAAAGATATTCTCTAGGACTTTTATCCATTGATATTCCACCATGGGATTAGTGGACCCACTGAACGATGGAGCTTGTTGCCTCATAAAATGATATAAAACAGGTTGATCCTTATTGAGGGGAAACATGTTTCCCTATGTGGGCCAATTTATTTGTCATAACCTAAGTCAATTTCCATAGGATAATAATGATATGTTAAGAACTAATATTAACTCCATTATCTTGATTATCCAGACAATCCCAACATTTTCCCCGATCATTGGCTTAGTTTTCATTTCTTCTAGAAGGTTCCATTATCTATCAAATGTCATGGTTTAGTTAGTAATATCATAAACTATAAATATATTAGACAAGACTTATATAACGTGTTTCCCTAAAATATAGTTCAATTAATATCTCTATTTTATATCTATATATTTATGGTTTTTTATATTTGAATTCATTGAATATTAATTGATTAAAGTTCAATTTCATGGAATATATTGATGTTTTGTGTATTCTTAGGTAGGAGTAACATGTGGAAAAATAGAGAGGGAAATGTGGTAATTGAGAAACATAAATACACTTTGCATCGAGCTGTGAAGTGGTGTGCTTTGACAATGGAAATATGAAGAATCCAGGATAGAAGATTGAAACCAAAGAGACCAAAACATCTATTGAATGAATATTTTCCATGACGATTGGATGATCACGGGAGGTTCTGGAGGTAGAAAACTGGATAACCAAGGAAAAATAGAGCTTTTAACACTAGAAGATGACTTTACACATCATTTAATTATTACACATTATACAAATATACAGGGTGAGAAAAATTTATAGGTCATGAAGAGGAGAAGAAGCTCCTGCCATGACACTTCCAAAATTTTACAAGGAGTTTTTTACATCGCTCAACATTATATGAAGGTTTTGAGGCCTAAATATTACATTTCATGTAACCTTTACATGATGTAAAAGTGTTAGATATAGCAGAAAAATGTTTATTTTTAGTGTATATTTGATGGGACTTTTGTCCTTGATGATCTGAACAAATATTAAAACATTTCATTAACATGTGGAAACCCACTGATGAAATTAGGGATTATAAATAAGTATTCTGGCCAAGATATAGGGAATTACATTCCAGGCATTGAGAGGATCAACCACTATGAGGCTACTACAGGGTTCCGACCCAGATTGTAGATAGGTTTTTGTTTTGTTTTTGTCTTCTTTTTCCAGATTTGATGTAATGTTTATTTTATCATTAGTTTAATTTTAGTTTCTTTTATTTTCATTATTTCTCATTATTTATCTTCTAATATCTCTAACATGGGTTATTGTTTATTCATCATTAGAGATCACCAAATTATGATAATCTAAATCCATAGGAGTCGAGGGTAGTGGTAGTTTGAACTTAATGATTATATAAAATTGAAACTTGGTAACCCTATGGCTAGTAATTAGGTTAAAAATAATTTTTTATCACATTATCTTACACATCCCTGACTGTGGGAGGTGTAATTAAATGAACCTAATCTAATTGGAGTTGAGAAGGCTATAAATATTAGCCTATGAAACTTTCCTCCATAGAAGCTAAGAATAATGCATCTAGGTTGTTAGCTATACCCAGACCAATGAATCATTGTAGTGTTGGTAGATCTAATTGGTTTTACCATAACCAATTGGTGACTCTTGCACCACTTTACAGCCTAAGTCATAGACCCATCCCAAGTTAAATTTAGGATTATACTTTACCTTTTCCCTAAAATTGACCCTTTTCCCTTTTTGTTTATCTGAATTAAAAACCAAGTTACATAGTTTAAATAAAATCAAATTAAAACTGAAACAACCAAACCTTTTATCAAGAGTTTTAATCATTGTGTTCCCCTATCTCTATGGGATCGAGCATGTACTTCTACTTTACTACACCTTTATACTTAGGGTGGTTCAGGTTTCATGTAAATATCTAATTTGATTCTGCTTGAGGATTTAGATACATCTTCAGGACACATCAACTTTTGGCACTATTTACAGAGAGCGAAAGAGTGTTGTAGATGACTCGAGACCAATTTCTTATTTCAAAGACTTTTCTTATCCCATTTATGTTTACTGATTTTTGTTTATATATTTGTTTCTAATTTTTTTTATTATTTTATTACTATTTTTCAATATTAGTTCCTGGTATTTTTCGATGTTGTGCAAGATTGATTACATACCATATCATTCTTATACCACTCCACCATTAGAATACATCGAATATCTGGATTATCCAACCACATGAGCAGCACTGAATTCAGAAGGGTGGTCATATAAAGCAGACAGACAGAATGATTCATATTCTTATAATTATGATGAATTCTAGCCTCTATAGTGGATCTATTCCTACTACCAACCCTATGGAGGAAACACTAATTTTCAAGACTACCAAGAAAAATCCTAGGCTGAGTAGTACAACTATAAAGACACCTACTTCCAACAACCTCAAGAGCATCGCTAAAAAGATAGTCTGACAAGAAATCTGAGAATGTACACTGAAGTAGTAGACAAAGAGGATGGATAATTACAAGGCCCAAATTAGATAAAATAAATAATTGACTACTAAATTTCCTCAAATAATTTTAAATTTTAATTTTCTTGTTAACATCATACCAATATTTTCTAATGCAGGTATAAGTTAGTTTAAAGAAGAAGAATATCAAGAAGTAGAGAAAGTAAAATTTGTTAATACAAATCAACCTCAAGAGTAGTAAATTAAAGAAGACTTATACTTTCTACCAACTCATTATAAGAACTCAAAAAACCCACTTACCACATTTCTGAAAAAGTAAATCCTAGTATTGGATAAGTGGATGGACGACCACTACACACAGCTCAAAGAACAAGGAGATATGACTAACAACCGTGCTCAAATTATATCAAATTTAAATTCCCTTGTGAATAATATACCTTTAATTTCTTATATAGGGACTGAATGGTTTGAAGATGAATATAATGAATAGGAGTTTGATTAAGTTAAAGCTTATGAAAAAATAAATAAGAAAAATATGGAGAAGGATATTAAGGAAGATTATTTGGAGAATGATAAAATTTCTCAATGTGATGAAAATTTGGATTATGAAGAAGAATGAGACCCCCTCCCGTTCTTTCAAGAATAAGAGAATAAAATAGAGGCTCCAATTCAAGAAGTTATTCCAGAATCTTAGACCAAGGAAAATAAGGAAGTGGCTGTGGTGGTGGAAGAGAACTATAAAATATGGTTATATTTTGATTTCCTTGTATTTTCACTGAATTTATCCACAAATTGAAGGCCACCATAAGCACCATTAAATATTAACCAATAGAGGAGGAAGTGAAAGAATACCCCATTGGCACAAAAAAGTCATATGTGGGTAAATACAAGATGTTTATATCTATATCATATTCCAATTACCCAAAAAAGGTAATAGTTCTAGCTACAAACTTTTAACCAGTGCTACTGGGAGGAAACCAAGATTTTAAAATTTCCTTCTAGGATTTTAATTTTATTTTATTTTCATAGTTTAATAACTCTCCCATTGGTTTAAATCCTTATCTATTTGAGCCAAATATTTTAAATTTTAAAAAGGGAATGTACTTTCACAGTCTATTCTTATTTTTTAGGCCATGGAAGTAAGAAGTATGAAGCAAATGAAGTGCTGTATACATGATCAATACATGTCATGAACCTCACTCATGTCATGAATTAAAAAAAATACACATTGTGAAAGAAACTCACATCATAAACCTAGGTTAGATAGAACCTGAGAAACTCATTCAAAAGCATCAATGAAAAGCGAGTACTTTTTTACTTGTTTATAATTTTCACCCCTAGTTTTTTCTGCCATATGATTTTGAATAGAAAATTAATTGAATTATTGCATGAACTTAATTGAATTTTATTCACCCAAAAAAATTCCTGAATTTTTTGTCTTATACTCACTAGTCTAGGAGACATTATCACTTAGGAGAAGTATGTTGACATGGTGGAAAGTTTGAAATATAATACCCACAAATGGAAAATATATAAATGAACATTTTAAGAGTCACTATATTAAATCAATCTTGAGTTTATTAAAAATGATTTCTAATATGATTTTTTTATATATATTGATTCCTAGAAATTTTCTTTGTGTAAAATGATTATTTATTTTCAGGCCATATCCTGATAGACTTTTATTTTTTTTATTCCTAAGAGGATTCTGGACCAAATATTTCCCATTAGCCTACATATTTTTCTTGAGTGGAACTTGGGGAATGTAAACATACTAGAACTTACATTATTATCTTGTCAAATCTATGACTAAAAAAATTTACTTTTGAAATGATCGATCCATTTTATTGAAGAAACATTTTATCCCAAGACCCACCTACACATTAATCCTTCTTTATCTCATAGATTCCATGGATTAACTTATTATGATTGATCCATGTTACAATAAATTATTTCCTTTAATACCCATATCATTGTATTTTTCATGACATTCAATTAAATTAGTGTGGGGAAGGGGTTGTTTATAGTGGATATGGGATATTTTTCTTGAGAGGAGACTACAGGTTATTTACATGGGATTTTTTGGTAAGGTTCATGATTTTATTCATTACATTCCATTTTTATCCCTATTTTTGTTAATATATATATATATAAATAAAAGAAAATAAAAAATGGTTATTTCTCAGGTAGTTCAAAAATCACCATTGTCAGACCGATGATCTTACAATCATATGTGGTTAGGTGGTGAATGTGAGACTTATCTAAGGGAATATTCCAAAAAAAAAAATAAAGAAAATAAAATGGGTTGTGAATTAGGAGAATAAAAAATATCCATTATCAGTCCAATTATTTTTATTATATGTGGTTAGGTAGTAGATGTGAGGTTCATTCCTAATCATAAATTTCAAAAAAAAAAAAATAACAACAAGAGAGGGTCATTTTCCATTATGATTACATTTACTGTGATCATTTACTTTGATCTTTGGGAGGTGTGTGAGATGAAACTATTTTAGTGAGGATTATTTCATTGAGATTTTCTTTTGAATATTATGTATTATACATGAGAGTTTAGCCTCCTCCTTTATCCTTTCTTGTTTTCAACATTATTACCCACCTACCCTTAGCCTCATAAACATTTGATACTAATTGAAAATCCCTCATGATTAATTGTGGTATTTGTCTTTACAGGGTGGAGAAAGTAGATTTAATAAAATCCTATGGTTAGGATCATATTCTTGAGTTATGAGCATAAGTCTAATTAAATTGTTACCTTGAGTGATGAGTGAAAAAATAAATGATGAGGTAAATCATAAATGGAATGAATGTTGATGAAAGGTTGAAACTTGTATGTGAAAAGGTATAAATGTCTTGAATTTCACATTATAAATGAAGCATGGTTTTTGGATTCTTTATTGGTAATGTTTTGTGTTTTTATAATCTCCTATTATAGCTTTTTTTATGATAATAATAAATTTGAAAATTCCCTTATTGATGTATGGATACTTGGTGTTTTGATGTTATGGTTTTGGTCGAGGATGAGAAAATATGGATCCATCTCAAGATGATTATCCCTTCCTACCCTGATCTTGGTATGATGCATGATTATCCTTTGAACAAGCATGAGATAATTTTCACTACTGATGGACATGGGATGTTAGCATTGAAGAGATGTATAGTGAAACTTTACCAGATTGATATCATGCGGTTCATGATTACTTTTGGAATTTTCTACACTTACCATGTTCCTTTGAAAAAAGAAATATAAATTAAGAGAAAAGGATATTGGTTCATGTATTATGAAGGTCCAAAATCACCATTACCAGACTGATGAATCCTACAATGGATCATGTGTGGTTAGGGGATGGATGCGAGACCTGTACTAGACATGATTTTCAAAAAATAAAGAAAAAGAAAAATAAAGGAACATGGTACATTCGTGATTCAGTCTTGATATACTCATGGACCCACTTTGAGCTATTGGATCATGGACACATTTTGTTCAAGAGTAGTTACTTCATTGAACTATTCATGATTTTCATGCATTTCACTTTAGATATTACCATCCTTTTGAGCTTTATTTTTATTCTCTAACCACCTTCCCTCAACCTTAGAGACATTTGAACCCTATTGATAAAGCCCTCAAGATTGAGTTTTTATTTTTCTTTACTAAGTGGAGATGATAGAACCAATGAAAGTCCATGGTTAGGAACATGTATTTAGTGTATGAGCATAAATCCAGTTACATTTTACCTTGAGTGATGAGAGAAAATTTATTGTGCGGTAAATTGAAAAATGGGTATATCATTTATGGAATAGTTATGAAATTGTAATAAAAGGAGGAAATGATCTAGATAAAAAACTAAACTATGATCATGACTTATTTTCTATACAGGATTGATTCTAGAGAACTGAACTTTTTCTACTTACACTTGGTTTTATTTTCCTAGTTGTAATGAATTTTTTATGTTTTAAAAATTGTTTCTTTTGGAATCTCTATTGTGATGATTTTTTCTTGAAAATAAGAAATTGTTAAAGTGCGGGGGAATTTATAAGATGAATTTTTATATAAATATTGGTAACATTTTTCTATGGTTTATTCATATTTTATTCGATAATGCACTGGGTTTTGGTTTGTTTTATCATGAATTATGAGTTTTATACTTAAAGGAATAAATGATGAAAAGTGGAAAAATAGGCTTTACACATCGTATACAACATACACGACATGTATTCCTCATTCACAGCATGCCTGCAGAGTCATAGAACAACCCATAAAGACTTTACATGACATGAACACAATACATGATGTGTATATACATTAAAAATCATGAAAATTTCAAAATCATAATCCCACTAAAATTGAATAACAGACACGATATGTAGAGCTTACACGATGTGAAAAGTTCTAAGATCCCTTCAAATCAAATATTTAGCTCAAATATCCCGCGATATTCAATATTTTTGGAGGAGATCATGGATTTGAAGTACGAAATGTGTAAACCTTACACGCCATGTAAAATTCAATATAGAAATACACATAAATAAAGTACACGATGTTAATTATTTATACATCGTGTATCTTTCATCCTATTTATATTTTTGTAGCACTGTAGTGAAAAGAGAGGCCATGGACCTATGATATAATGAACCATATTATTATGATGGCATCAATAATTTTGTTTTAGTTTTAATTCTTTTAAACAACCCAAATTATGATGTAAAATAATCACAAGGAGGTCTTGGGTGCGTCTGAGCCTCGTCAGAGCCCAGATCCCCAAAAGTGGAAGAAAATACTAGGTCGCACAATTTTAGGAAACTATGCCACTCAGCCCACATGATTTGTATGAAATAGTGCAGTTGTGGATAGTGGAGAACTAAGGGCCATATGGTTTGTTTGAAACTATGTGACTCGAGGAACACAACCGTGCAATGCAGGTGGTTTTTGGGACATAGATCTTTTTCACAGTTTGCGCATAGTTAGATAAACCATGCACCTAACCATGTGATGTTCCACTTAATAGAAGTGACTTGCACACAGTTTGAAAACTGTGTGCTTAAACTATGTTCCCCCTTATTTTGGAGTTAAATTAAAAGTTTTACCCTACTTAATTATTTTTACCCTTTTCTTATTCCTCCCTTTATTTCCAATGGTGGCCTCTAATTTTCTTCTCCTATGGATCAAAATCCTTCCAACCTAAGAATCTATGTAACTTCTTCATCTGTGGTCCAAATCGAGTTCCATTGGATGCTTTGGATCCATCTCGGTAATATCTCCTAGTCTCTCCCTTAATATCTAAGTTATTATTCAGATACATCATGCTATTTAGGTGCAAGATCATTTTCCATATTTTTAAGGTATTTGACCGTTTCTCATATCTCCTCTAACATACTTCAAATATGAGGCTGATATCGAGTGAGGATTCATCTATGGCCTTGAGGTAGGTGTCCAAATCATTTTCCCTTTGAGTTTTTATGTCTCATAATTATGTCTTTGGGCCACACACAATATTTTGTCGAGAATCCCCTTATAATTGAGTTCTTCATATAAAATTGATACTTTCACCTTAATACATGCCTATTGATCCTATTGGGCATCTTAGAGGTTGGTTACCACATTTATGGACACCCCATGGGTTTGCCAAGTGAAATTTTCCCTTATGGATAATTCAAATAAATTATTAGGACACCTTTTTAACTTCTAGATTAGCTTTTAAATGAAATTTACTTGAATACATGATTATTAAATGGAACCCAAGACACCTCTTAGGTGTTTGGACCACTCATAGTTAGAATTTTCCATGTAAGAAATTTCCTTGTTTGGATATGGCACCTTTAAATTACTAACGAGCCTAATGAATTAGATTAACTTGGCTTAGTGAATTAAATGGAATGTGAATATGAATTAACTTGTTCATGATGTCTGTATTTCCTTAAATGAAATGAAATGGTTTATGAAATGTGGTAAGGCCTATCTTGTTATTTTAACCTTTATTTAATCCTTAGTATGGTTTGTAATGCCTTGAATAAAATTGAACTTGGCTAACGGGACACATGAGAGGTATTGCCTCATGTGCTATATCATAAGCATGAATATAAATTATATATATGTATAGGCTTGGAGAACATGACATGAGAGTTTTTTCCTCATGATAAATGTTATAAATATGATTACTCCTTTATAGAGGTTGTGGTATGGTGGTAAGGGATCTGTTGAGTATGACGGTATCACACTCCCTTAAATCGAGTGTTGAGCATGACGTATTGCACCATTGACACTAGTTGGATGTTGGAATTGATGCGCCACATCCCTATTAGAGTGTTTAAATGATGGCTCAATCACCATCTCGAGTTCCATGCATGAAGTCTCACACTCTTATTGGGATGTAGGGCATGTACCCTATTGCTTGATCTTATAGGATCATTATACTAGTTATGGATATCTGAGTTACACCCCGGTCCATACAGAAACTATTAATCCAAGTATATGGCTACTTACATCCGTACGTACTTGGTTCATATAGGTGGATTAAATATATATAATTATAATATATATATATATATTATTACTATATATATAGTTACTATTAAGACACTTCCTGACTATGAGATGAAGCGGGTAGAGACTTTTGGTGTCCTTTAAGAAATTGAGTGGCCTGGTTATTTATTTCATTATTGTTTTCCTATTCTATTTATACCTGTACACTATTTAGTTATGATAACTACTTGGATTATGCATAGACACTCTTGGTGGTGGACTATTGAGATTTTTATTTCAAACCCTACTCGGGCTACCTTTGGTACCCGAGAAGATCATCTGTCTACAAGTATTTATAAGGGTAAGTAACCTTCTATAGGTTATTGATATGATTACTTATAGTTGTATATTAGGAGTAGAAGACCGGTAATTCACTTGAGATGCTAGTGGAGCAGTTTTTGTTCTTTTTGTACTTATGTAGCATGTTTGTATCTTCCTACCCCTTTCCCCCCTTTTTCATTCAATATGGCATGGATCCATGTATATGAAACTGCCTAGAGGCTTTTGATATTATTATTTTGCTATTCAGTTATTCAGTCTTTCGCTGTTTTATTTATTATGTTTCTTTATTTACACCTTTTCAATTTATTAATTATGTTTATTTATTTTATGCTTCTACTGTTGATTCTGATAAGAGGGTGTAGTCTCCCCACCGTACCACCTTCACACCTTCGTTGCTATTTAGCATTCTCTAGCATACAGGGAGGCGTTCTTGAGACCATGTGACCCACCAGATTAGGGCACGAGTTAAGTAGATCCCAGGTCAGGATGTTACAAAGTGGTATCAGAGATAAAATTTTCTTTGTCTTACTATTTGGGAATTAGACATGAGACTAGAATTTAAAGTAATTTGGAAATAAACCTATTCCTAGACGTAGCTAACCAATGTACAAGGGAAACTAAAGTTACATGGGGTGGGTAATTGTTACTAATGATTATAATATTTAAAGTTGATATGATTTCACCATTTGGTGATGCACATGACTTATGATGTTATTGATATTGGTATTTTTGGAATGATGACTTATTTACCTAGGCCCGATGAAATGATGGATTTTCATTAGTACATGCATCACTATAGGCACAATGTGACTAATATGCCATGCATTTTCCATGTCATGTCTATTTTCAACATGCATTTTTCTGTTACATATTGGCAGTGCCTTGAATATGTATTGAATTGTTCTGACACTTCTTATAGGGACTAGAAAACATTATTGAAACTTAAATTTCCCTCCTTAACCTAACATCGTTTTCCTGAATCGGTTAAAGTAGACACCTTAAGTGGTCAATTATGGTACGTTGAGCCATAGATCATTGGTCATAGGGGCTAGAATGTGTTATGGTGTGGGTTAAGTGGATTCCATATTTTGGTTCATAAGGAGTATGGAACCTTATGGAATGGAAATGGTAATACATATAATTCAAATATTTTAAAGTGATTTAATTATTTGAACAAGAAAAAATTTAAAATGTTTATGACTTTTAAAGTGAAATTAGTTATCCTATGTATGTGAAACCGAGACATAGAACCAAACCTGACCTTAGTAGTGGGTAGTGGGGTATCTGCTATGTTTCTATGGCCTTTTGGTCTCTTCTATCATCTATACCTGGCTTTTTGAAAAGGTATAGATGTGTGATAATTTCTATAGGAAGACTATGCCCCTTTCCTAGTTTCTATTTGAAATAATTTCAATTTATAAAATATCTTTTGTGGAATGAGTTTGAAATTTTATTATCATACCTCCATGACTCCCTCCTATCGTATGTCATGAAGGTGGTGGAGACTATGCTCCTGAGGTGGAGAGCCCTGATCCACCATTTATTCCTCCTACAGTGCCACCTATGAAACCTCTTCTTGTTCATGATATGAGAACTAACACCTAGTTTTGAGAGGGATTATTATGTATAATTGATGTTATTAATATTTTCATGACTTATTATATTTCCCCTTTACTTATTTTATATGAAATGTGCATAATTTGTGTGAAATATTAATGTTTTAATATTAAGTATAATATTTGAGCATTTTTAGAAGTCGTCCAATTGAGTCAGTTTAATGTTTTAATTATAAATGTCAATATACTGATCCAAATTGTGTGGTTCTTATTTTGTAGGATTCTCCTTTCAATATACAACATTTCATTAGAAGGAACCATGATCCAATTCTGCCATTTGAAGGGTCATATGGTCCTCACAAACAAGACAAAAGAATCTGTGAACAAACTGGACCAGCCTTGATGATTGATTTACTGGGCTCAATACAGAAGTCCAAAAACATTAAATCTCCACCATAATTCGGGGGACACTACATGTCATCTTGGATAAAAATTTCATGGCCCAAATCCAAGTACAAGGGGCCCAAATGAAGCTTTGAAGTCCAGACCACCATTCTGTCCTAGAATTAAAATCAGTATACTATTAATGACATATCTCATGATGTAAGCATCAAATCGAGCTTAGATTTTGCATTGGGAAAGAGGAGATATTTGTGGCCGACTTTGTTGAATAAGTCATTCGGATTTGAAGGCATATTCCTGTTTAAAAATCCATTCACATTTTGGCCATCGAAAAAGCATGGATAGAAATGGACAGTTTACCTTTGTTTAATAAAACCGCCATAACTTTGGCTCCACTTTTCCAAATGCCTCCATAATTTTACAGTAGTCGGAAAACTTTATTATATACAACTTTGAAGAAGGAGATATTTGGAGATTCATCTGTCTGAATAGCCAAATTGGCGATGCAAGTGGAGGGACAGATTAGGAATGCAAATAGTCCACTCCTTGGGCTATAAATACTCTCCCCTTCTCTCCTTGAGAGGGGTTGGCATTTCAGAAGAGAGGATATCATATTGGAACGACCAAAGACTTTCCAAAGGATTGGGAGGACCTTACATACTCAAGTTTTCACTTGAGAGACCTTTCATCCTCTCTTTGTTTTCACTTACTTTTGTGTTCTTCATTTTTGTAATCTTTTAATTCTCTTTCTTTGTAATTCTGTTTTAATGCAAGTTAATTATTCAATATCTCTTATTCTCATCCACCTTCTGTAGTTTAATATTTATGTTATTAAAATAGTTTAAATTCAGTTAAACCCCCTTCCCTTCTTTTGCTTCCTCATTCAATCGAAAATCTGTTTTTAATTATCATCATTGTTCGTGTGTGTGTGTTCAACGTACCACTCTTTTCTAATCCCTTTCTTTTTATTCTATTATTAATTTATCATCATAAGTATTATAAACAGAATATTAAACACCCAAATGTATGAGTAAATATCTCATTGGGGTGAGTCAAAATTTAGGGATGTTAAGTGATTGAGAGTATTTTCTCGATGAGTATTCGTTAATTTAACATTGTGTATGTTGGACTTAATATGTCATGGATTAATGACATATTTTGTTTAGCATGTGGTTTCCATGGATTATTGGAACCATAAATACACTACCATAAACAAGTACTGATTGATTTTAGAATCATAGTTAAGTTAAGGCTTGGATTAAAGCTTTAACACTTAGGAATTCTAATCGACGTCAACTTGTGAAGTGGGTGTTAATTTAAATGCAATATAAAGCAAAGCTCAAGGATATCACAAGCTTAACTCCCTAATAATGAACTCACACCAATATTTATCAATTTGTTAAATCAATTATAGTCAATCAATCATTTCAATTAAGCTCTGCAACAAACCCCCCTAATCAAAATACAATCAACTAAAAACAAACAACTACTACAAAGTATCATCGCCGAGGATTCGACCCGAGTGCTGCTATACACATTAGTAGAGCACCGGAACTTTGACCGGTCGATAGGCGACAATCGGACGTGCATTTCAAATGGAGCCGTTGCTGGGGATGGTGCATAATTGTAGTTGATAGTTTCTGATTTTTGAAAAAAAAGACCAAAAAAATCAAATAACCCACAAAAAAAAAATATCAAAAAAAAAATATTACACAGAGAAAAACCCTCCATCATCTTCAAGTCTTACTCTGCTCTTGATTCCCCATAGCCTCCCAAACAATCCCTCAGATTTGTTTGATCCTGAGATTGAGAGAACTATTCGCCGAATTAGGAGGAACCTTAGGGACAATCAAAACAACCAAGGCCCACTCATTCCTAGACCAATTGATTTAGAGATGGCCAATCCTAGGGAACAGACCCTTAAAGAACTCGCTGCCCCCGATATGAATTACCAACCTCTTGGTATTCAATATCCAAACATCGAGGCTGATTTCGAACTCAAATCGGGTTTGATTCATCTTCTTCCTCATTTCCATGGGCTAGCTGGTGAGGATCCTTATCTTCACCTCAAAGAGTTCCAAGTGGTCTGCTCAACCATGAAACCTCAAGGGGTTTCTGAAGAACAAATCAAGCTTAGAGCTTTACCCTTTTCCCTAGCGGATTCTGCCAAGTCTTGGCTCTACTACCTTCCACCTGGTTCCATAAACTCATGGGTTGACATGAAGAGACTTTTCCTTGAGAAGTTCTTTCCCGCTTCCCGAACAGCTTCTATCCGAAAGGAAATAAGTGGCATCCGTCAATTCCCTAATGAATCACTCCATGAGTATTGGGAGAGGTTCAAAAAGCTTGTGGAAACTTGTCCACACCATAAAATCCCTGACCAACTCCTGATCCAATACTTCTATGAGGGGTTATTGGCTATGGAGCGAACTCTCATTGATGCCGCAAGTGGCGGTGCTCTTGTTGAAAAAACTCATGCAGCTGCACGAGAACTCATAAGAAACATGGCTGAAAACACGCAGCAATTCCATACTCGAGCACATGCTCAAGTGAAACAAGCCCAAGAGAATCAATCCATAGATCCCAACAAGATTACTGAGTGGATGAGTGAACTTACAGGTCTTGTGCATCAACTAGCGGTGGCTACCAAAGCCCCAACCTCATCTTCTCCACAGTCACTATTCCCTGGACCTATCAAGAATTGTGGAATCTGCAACTCTCCATCTCATCCGACTGACACATTTCCACAACTTCAAGATGATCCATCTGATTCATCTAGTCCAATGGTGCTCAATGCGGCATATGCTCAGTGAAACTTCAACCCTCAAAAATCAGGTCAGTTTGTTAGAAACTTCAACCAACCCCACTCTGAGCCCTTTTCTTCTACCTTTAACCCACCTTTGAGGTATGGTAATCCCATTTCTTATCCTCCTCAGTTCCCTCATCAAAATCCAAACCAGTTACAATATGGTCAAAGTGGTGGTAACATCCATCAAACTTATCCTTTTGTTCCTCAACCCCAAAGGAACAATCCTCCTCCTGGATTCCACTATCCTAACGAGCCTTCCCAATTCCCCACCCAATACAATCGCTTTCCCAAGAACCAAAATCAAGGCCAACCCAATTTGGGACAAGCCTCTTCTTCTAAACAACCATGGGAGAGTGCTGTAGAGGATCTTGCTTCCTTCACCCGTTCTATCCTCAAGAACATTGAAACCCAAATAGGTCAACTTGTATCCCACCTTAGCCAGCAACAACCATCCAATTCATCCCAACTCCCAGCTCAACCATTACCCAACCCTAAGGGTAATGTAATTGAAATTGCACTTAGATCGGGAAAGCAAATTGCTATGCCCCATGCTGATTCCTCTACCTCCCCTTTCGATGTTGATCTAGAAAATGAAAAGAACAAAAAGTTGGAAAAGGAACTTGAATCCACTCCTTCACCTCCTTTAATTCCTCTAAGGAACCCAATTCCTTTTCCTCAATCCATCTCCAAGCCTAAGAAGTCCTTTGAACCTGATCCTGAAATGCTTGACATGTTTAGACGTGTTGAAGTGAACATCCCCCTCTTAGATGCCATAAAACAAATTCCTAAGTATGCCAAGTTTCTCAAGGAGTTGTGTACCCACAAGAGGCAACTTAGGACCTTTGAAAATGTTTCCACCCAGCAGTCTATTCCCATAAAGTGCAAAGATCCAGGGACCTTTACAGTCCCATGCCAAATTGGAAGTTCCAACTTTGATGATGCACTCATAGACCTAGGAGCCTCAATTAATTTCATGACCAAATCCATATTCTCCAACCTTGGTCTAGGTCCCTTGCACCCAACGGGTGTTGTCATTCAGTTAGCCAATCGAAGCACAACCAGTCCTGAGGGAATAATTGAGGATGTCCTTGTCCGAGTCAATGATCTTATCTTCCCTGCTGATTTCTATGTCCTTGACATGGAAGGTGAGATGAACTCTTCTCGATCTCCCCTAATTCTAGGAAGACCATTCCTTATGACATCTAAAACCAAAATTGATGTCCATGCTGGCATCTTATCCATGGAATTCATTGACTAACTGGTCAAGTTCAACATTTTCCAAGCCATGCGATACCCATCTGAGGATCACTCTGCATTCTCAATCCATGTTTCTGAAACTCCCTCTGAGAGTGAATCCTAATCCATCATGTTCTTCCTGTTCTACTAATAGAGGAGTTTGTGAATATTGTATCCTCATTAACCAAGTGATTAATGGTGAAATTGATGTTGACATTACAAATGCAAACTCCATTGATCTAAAGGATCTTGAAAACTCTTTGGAATCTCATCTCACCTCTGACCTCCAATGCTCCAACATGGATGGTAATGAGGAAAATGAACTAGAATGCTCATTTGTTGATTCAGATCAGATTATCCCACATTCATCCTTTCCTATCCATGATTCTGAAAATTCTGTTATATGTGAAGTGAACCTTGAACCAATGTGTTTATATTGTCCTGATGGTAGTGATGTTTGTGATATTTGTACCCTAATTAATAAAGTGATCACTGGTGAGGTTGAAATTGACCATTCTTTGGAGAACAACATTGAAATAAAGGATATTGAAAATTTTATTCAGTCTTATGACTCCACTGATCCTCATTACTCTACATCAGTAAGTGATGAAATAAATGAGTCAAAAACAATTGGGATCTCATACTGTAGTTCTGTGTTATCTGATCCTTACATAAATGAACCATCAGAATTGAGCCATCTTCCTGAATTTACAAGAATAGAAAACCATCACCTTGTGGATAAAATCATTCCTCAGGTTGAAGACCAAAGTGAGGATAGAAATATTATCTTTCCAACCCCATTGAATTGCAAGCACACCAACAAGGATGGGAAGAAATTATCCAATGAATCATCAGGCCTCCCAAAGAAAATGTTTTTCTAGAAGCACACTGGAGTTGAGAAAATACGATGGCCACCGTCAGACTATGGGTAGTCCACTGCAATTGTCCAGCTGTAGACAAATAAATGCAGCGCTTCTTGGGAGGCAACCCATGTTTTCTTTTACTTTTATGAAATTTCAATTTCTTTTTAGATTTTAATTAGATGAATAATGAATTTTATTTTTCAGGTAACTTCCCACTGTCCTGGAACCACCTCGACTTCCACCGAATCCCCAAATTCTCTAGCCGACCCACCACTAGATGGAGATGGCAACGCACCAAATCCAAACCAGGGGGCACCTCTTTCCCTTTAACTCTCTCTATCTCTCTTCCTCTCTCTACCTCTTTCTTCTTCTTCCTCTCTCTTTCATTTTTTACCACTTTATTCATCAAACCCTTTCTTTTTCTCTTTCTTGTGTGGGTGTGTATTTTAAAAAAAAACCTTAAAAACTAAAAAAAACCAAAAAAACACAATTACTTAAAAAAATAACAAAAAAAGAGTCATGCTTACTCACCATCGAGTTTTGAAATTTTGTCCAACCATTTTGGGGAGTTAACAGACATATTTTCATCTCAAAATTTTTGTATTTTCATCATGACTTTGGATAAAGAATTTTGTGTCAAAACCAACACATTTTGAATGCTCAATTTTTGATTTGGAAAATGCTTTTCCCAAACCGTGAGAACAAACAATTGCTTTCATGCCAAGGCCACCTATGGCCATCTTTTCAAAATGTGTGTTTTCACCCCCAATTGTGAGTCTTGAGTTTTTGGACCTTCGAGCTGAATTTCCATATTTTGTGTGCATTAATATGATAGAGGCATTTTCTAAGCCACATGAGAATCAGAATAGCCAAATAGCCTCCCGTTACCCTTACATTGATCCTACTTTTGAAAGCCCCTTTGAGCCTATGAAAACCTTTCTTTTGATAGCCACATTACAAGCCTAATAACTTGTCCCACCCAACATCTTCATGGATTTTCATTGTACAATTTATTGAAATTTAAGTGTGGGGGGAATGGAATTCATTTTTGGGCATACTTTCATTGATTTACAATGTGTCATCATATGCTTGAGGGCAATCATCCATTCAAGTGTGGGGGAGAGGTTGTAATTCTATGAGCTTTGTGGTGTATATGTGTAATTTTCATTTGTACAAAAGTCATTGAAAAGTGTTCAAAAAAATGAAAAAAAATTATATTAAAAAAAATGAAAAAAAGGAATGGGTTGTGTCTTGGGTGGGTCAAAAATCATTCATCATCAACCTTTGATCGTGTTATAACTACTAAAATTAGTTCCATGAGAAGATCAAACATGGGTTGGGAGATGACTGTGAGACTTGTTTCAAGCACAACTTTCGAAAAAAAAGAGCAAAAAGAGAAAAAAAAAGAACACTTGAATCATCTTATATTGTGTCATTATTGGAAGTCTTCCATGTTGTACATATTCCATAATCTCACCCTATTCCATTTTCTATCTCCCTAAATTTTCATTCATCACACATTCATGCCCTTGTAAATATGTGTTTTTATTTCCTTTCAAATCAAATTTCAAAAAAAATGTGCATTGATTTTTCCATGTTGGTGTTTTTAACCCCTCTTTTCCTTTGGACATTATATACCTACCGTCCCATAGCCACTGAAAAACCCCTTAAAAGACCTCTTGATTCTTGTAAACATTAGATTTGGGAATGAAAGCTGAGATCTCTTACAAACTCTAAGATTTTCACTTTTGGTTGGTGAAAGAGTGAACCTCCACAAATGAATTTTATCATCTTGAGAGGTATGAGTTTTGAGTATCCACATTTTCCATTTCTAAATTTGAGAATGAAAAAATGAATTAGTTTTGGAACATTGTTTCTGTAACAACTTGTGGTGGAATTCAAAATGGATGAGTGAAATAGTCTAAACCTCCCCTGATTGGAGAAAACAAAATTTTAATATCTGTTGGTGAGTGAAAATGATTTTTTCATGTTTTTATATTTGTTGCACATGAGGACACGCGCAAATCTAAGTGTGGGGGAGTTGATGTTATTAATATTTTCATGACTTATAATATTCCCCCTTTACTTATTTTATATGAAATGTGCATAATTTGTGTGAAATATTAATGTTTTAATATTAAGTATAATATTTGAGCATTTTTAGAAGTAGTCCAATTGAGTCAGTTTAATGTTTTAATTATAACTGTCACTATAATGATCCAAATTGTGTGGTTCTTGTTTTTTAGGATTCTCCTTTCAATATAAAACATTTCATTATAATGAACCATGATCCAATTCTGCCATTTGAAGGGTCATATGGTCCTCACAAACAAGACCAAAGAATCTGTGAACAAACTGGATCAGCCTTGAAGATTGATTTACTGGGCTCAATAAAGAATTCCAAAAACATTAACTCTCCACCATAATCCTGGGGACACTACATTTCATCTTGGATAAAAATTTCATGGCCCAAATCCAAGTACAAGGGGCCCAAATGAAGTTTTGAAGTCCAGCCCACCATTCTGTCCGAGAATTAAAATCAGTATACTATTCATGACATATCTCATGATTAAGCATAAAATAGAGCTGAGATTTTGCAGTGGGAACGAGGAGATATTTGCGGCAGACTTTGTTGAATAAGTCATTCGGATTTGAAGGCATCTTACTGTTCAAAAATCCATTCACATTTTGGCCATCGAAAAAGCATGGATAGAAATGGACATTTTACCTTTGTTTAATAAAACTGCCATAACTTTGTCTCCACTTGTCCAAATGCCTCCATAATTTGACAGCAGTCGGACAAATTTATTATCTACAACTTTGAAGAAGGAGATATTTGGATATTCGGCTGTCTGAATAGCCAAATTGGCGATGCAAGTGGAGGGACAGATTAGGAATGCAAATAGTCCACTCCTTGGGCTATAAATACTCTTCCCTTCTATCCTTGAGAGGGGTTGGCATTTCAGAAGAGAGGATATCATATTGGAACGACCAAAGCCTTTCCAAATTATTGGGAGGACCTTCCATACTCAAGTTTTCACTTGAGAGACCTTTCATCCTCTCTTTGTTTTCACTTACTTTTGTGTTCTTCATTTTTGTAATCTTGTAATTCTCTTTCTTTGTAATTATGTTTTAATGCAAGTTAATGATTCAATATCTCTTATTATCATCCACCTTCTGTAGTTTAATATTTATGTTCTTAAAATAGTTTAAATTCAGTTGAATCCCCTTCCCTTATTTTGCTTCCTCATTCAATCGAAAATCTGTTTTTAATTATCATCATTGTTCGTGTGTGTGTGTTCAACGTACCACTCTTTTCTAATCCCTTTCTTTTTCTTCTATTATTAATTTATCATCATAATTATTATAACCATAATATTAAACATCCAAATGTCTAAGTAAATATCTCATTGGGGTGAGTCAAAATTTAGGGATGTTAAGTGATTGAGAGTATTTGCTCGATGAGTATTCGTTAATTTAACATTGTGTATGTTGGACTTAATATGTCATGGATTAATGACATATTTTGTTTAGAATGTGGTTTCCATGGATTATTGGAACCATAAATACACTACCATAAACAAGTACTGATTGATTTTAGAATCCTAGTTAATTTAAGGCTTGGATTAAAGCTTTAACACTTAGGAATTCTAATCGACGTCAACTTGTGAAGTGGGTGTTAATTTAAATGCAATATAAAGCAAAGCTCAAGGATATCACAAGATTAACTCCCTAATAATGAACTCACCCCAATATTTATCAATTTGTTAAATCAATTATATTCAATCAATCATTTCAATTAATCTCGGCAACAAACCCCCTAATCAAAATACAATCAACTAAAAACAAACAACTACTACAAAGTATCATTGCCGAGGATTCGACCCGAGTGCTGCTATACACATTAGCAGAGCACCGGAACTTTGACCGGTCGATAGGCGACAATCGGACGTGCGTTTCAATGCTTCACTCTATTAAATGTGTAATTTGACCCGCCTTAACTATGAAAGAGTTGACTCAGGAATTTAAATAGTATCATCCTCCCACCTTTTCGGAAGATGGAGTACCTAGAGCTGCAGAGTCTTAGATCTAAATAATCTTTTATATATTTAATAATCTGGAGATGCCTACAGAGCATAGGGTCAATATTGAAGAGTATATGCTATGCAATTCTTCTAAGTGGTGGTGGGATGTAATCACCTAGGTAGATCAATATAGAGATATGGTATGGGAAGATTTCAAGACGATCTTCTATGATTACTTCTTTCCCCAGACTCTGATGGATGATAAATCTATAGAATTTATGAACCTGCAACATGGGAGTATGTCAGTTATGGAATACTCTACCCATTTCACTGAGCTGCAGTGGTTTTCTTCTACTTTAGTATGTGATGACCTTATGAACACCAGGAGATTTGATGATGGGCTGGTATACACCATCTGATTGTAGGTCATTGTATCCAGGTTGACTACCATTTCTTAAATTATCAACCAAGACCTTATTACAGAGTAGAACTTGAGGGAATATGATGGTGTGAATCAGGGATGTTTGGATCCCAAAGCCAGTGTTCCTTTTTCTGGGTGAAAGAGACATTTCAAGGCTACTCATATAGGTAGCAGTAGTCATATCCCATGTGAATACATTTTCTTGATTTGTCACCAGTATGGGAGGTCGGGGCATACAAAATCACAATGCCTACATGATCTAGTAGAGTGCAAAGGCTGTGGTAGGATGGGAAATATTTAATGTTTCTGTAGAACCTTCCCATTAGTGCATAATGAGTGGGGATCTACTCATACCCCTAGTTTAGGAGTGTGACTAGTAGCATCAAGATAGACATGAAACTGAAATACCATTGGTCAATTAGGGAAAGGTGGAAGTCAAGGCATAGGTAGTCAGACTTATGGTTCTCAGCACTAACATAGTAGGTTTTCTCAAGGTAGTCAGGTAGTGACTCCAGGCTGCAGTACATTCTAATTACATGTATTCCATCTTATGCTAGAGGAGTAGAGCACCAAACCTTCTACTGTACAAGGTACTATTCTAGTAGACTTTTCTTTAGTTTATGATTTATTTGAAATAGGCGCATCTCACTCGTTTATATCTAAGAATGTTATGGTAAGTTTGGGCCTCAAGATCAAGAACTTTTATGGAATTATGAAGCTAGATAACCCATTAGGTATTCGTACAGAGGGAGTTATCCATTGTAAGGACTACCCCATTGAGATAGAAAGTTAACTCTTTGAATGAAATATTTATGTCCTCGACATGAAGAGATTTGATGTAATCATTAGGATAGACTGGTTAGTTCCCTATCTGGCCCATTTTGACTATTATAATCGGAGGGTGGCATTTAAATCACTAGAGGTTGTTAGACACATGCATAAGGGAGAATGGGATGTTAGTGCCGCATGAGTAGGTTCGAGCATCATAGGCTGGGTAGTGTGATATCTCAAAATTACAGTTTTTACCTATACAACTAGGGGTTACAAACCACTATTTTTCCTCCTATAGTGGAGCATTTCAGGGATGTCTTTCCTAATGAATTCACTGGTCTAACTCTAGTGTGATAGGTAGAGTTTACTATTGATCTAGTACCAGGAGCAACACTAGTGACCATTCCTCCTTATGGGATGGCACATAAGGACCTTCTGAAACACAAGATGTAGTTTTAGGATATGAAGACTAAAGGTTTTATATGCCACAAAACTTCTCCTTGGGGTTCACCGGTTTTTTTATCCAAGAAGGTGGATGGTATCCTCAGGATCTACATGGATTACCATCATTTGAATCACCTTAAAATAAATAATCGGTATCCACTTCCTAGAATAGACGACCTCTTTGATCAGATCCAAGGAGTGAAGGTGTTATCAAAGATATATTTAAGATCAAGATATCATCAGGTGCATGTTAGGACCTTATACATACCTCACACAACTTTTAGGAGTAGGTATAGTCTATACGAGTACCTGGTCATGATATTTGGACTAAAGAATGCATCTTTAGTCTTTATAGATCTTATGAATCAAGTTTTCCACCCGTATTTGGATTCATTCATGGTAATATTTGTTGAATATATCTTGGTTTATTCATGATCTAGATGCGACCATGAAACCCATCTTGAGATCATTTTGAATAAACTGAGAGAGAATCATCTCTATGATAAGCTGAGTAAATGCCACTGTTGGACCAATAAATCAACTTCCTGGGTCACATCATCTCGGAGTCAGAAGTTTCAGTAGACCTAGAGAAAGTGAGAGATGTAGTTTCCTAGGAGAATCCCAAGAATGTCTTTGAAATTCATATTTTCTTAGGTCTAGATGGATATTACATAATATTCATATAGGATTTATCACGTCTTGCAGTGCTACTTATAGGCTTGATAAGTAAGGGTGTGAAATTAATATGGTTAGAAGCTTGTGAAGCAGCGTTTCAGGAGTTTAAGGGTAGATTGGCTTCAGCACTGATACTGATTCTACTGGAGCTAAGAAGGATCTATACTATATACTGTGACATGTCAGGTATCAATCTTGGAGCTATTTTAATATAGGAAAAGTGAGCCTCCCCATATGATTCTTGAGGCCTCATGAGCAGAATTACTCAAAGCATGACCTTGAGCTCGATGCTATAGTTCATGATTTACATTGTTGGAGACACTATCTGCTTGGAGATCATTTTGTGGTATAAATTTATTACAAAATCATCAAGGACATATTCACACTATGGGATATCAATATCAGACAACACATGTGGGTTTATTACCTACAATTTTTTGATTTTCAAGCTTTCCTACATGTTTGGAAAGGGGAATTCAATATCTGATGCTTTGAGCCAAAAGAATCAGACACAGGTAGTTCATGAATCTAGTGGTGAATAGTATTTTATAACCTTATTCTTAGAGATGAATGTTGAAGTTTAGGAGGACCATGGTCATATTATCCTCTCATCCTTAGAAGTGAATTACAATATTCTAGAATGAGTGAGAACGAGATATCTATCTGATCCCTAAGGCCTTATCCTATGGTAAAGTGTATCGGATGACGATACATCTTCATATTGGACCATGAAGGGGGATTATAACTTACTTTTCCATGGGTGTGAATGGGTCCCAATAGACGTTAGATAAGAGATGATGTGAGAATTCCATGCTTCAGCATGGGCTGTTCACCCCAGTGTCACCAAAATGTATCAAGATCTATGACACTAGTATTGGTGGCCTAGTATAAAACACGAGATTTATGGATTCATAACTCGGTGTTCCAACTTTCAGTATGTGAAGGTGGAACATTACCATCTAATAGGGATTTTACATCCATTTTGCATTCTTGATTGGGAATGGGATGATGTTTCTATGAAATTCATGACTAGTTTACCCAAATCACCTTGTGGCAATGATACAATGTGAGTTTTTGTTGATTGTTTAAAAAAGGTTGCACACTTCTTACCTGCGTGAGAGGCCTTATAGGTAGATGACTTAGTAAGGTTGTATGTCATGGAGGTTTCATGTATTTATAGAACTCCTCATTCTATTATTTCTTAAATAGATGTTTGTTTCATGTCACAGTTCTATCAGGGGTTAAAAAAAGACTTGGGTATATAGGTACTTCTAAGAAAAAATTATCACCCTTATATCAATGGAAAAAAGGATCATATGATTCAGGTTCTAGAGGATAGGCTTCGTGCACGTGTCCTTGACTTTGTAGGTTCCTAGGAGAAACATGTTCCTATCATAGAGTTATCTTATAAAAATAGATTTTAGGATACTATTGAGATGGATCCTTATGAATTCTTGTATGGTAGTCCTTGATGCTCACCTATGTGCTGGATATAGTTAGGGTAGGTAGTTATGATTGGACCACATCTCACACAGGAGACTACAGAGCAGGTCTAGTTGATTAGGAAGCACATGATGAAATCTTAGTCTAGACAACAATCATATGCCAATAGACATCGAAAACCTCTTGAGTTTGAGGTCAGAGACCAGGTTTTCTTATGAGTCTCTCCTAGGTTAGTCCATAGATGTATTAAAAGGTAGGGTAAGATCTTTCTAAGGTTCTTTGGAACATTTGAGGTTATGAAACAGATTGAACCAGTGGCTTACATGTAATGACCCAAATTTTTTCAATAAAATTTGTTTCCTGAGAAAATGCATGTTAAATTATTTTTTACTCAAAAAAACTATATCTCTTTAATAATGAAGTAAGTATAAAGGTAAATGTGACTATTAGGAATAAAATGTTATATGACCATTGGTCAATATGAATGTTGGAAACTATACTCTTAGAAATAATTTTAACATTATAATTTGTGTTTAAAAGTAGAAATAAAAAATTATAATTAATAGACAAAGAAGAAACGAGGGACTCAACCAGTAGGGTCATGCTGTATGAATCCCATTTGTCAGATCTTGGGAGGGAGGTAGAATAATTGGGGTTCTTCCTTGACCAATCATAATATGAGCTTCAATAAGTTAAGCTTTAACAAAATCACCTACGAGAGAAGTTTAAGTTAGTGGAAATTACCACTCGAGAGATGTTAGCAGAGCCACCCCATGAATCTATCACTATAACACACCTTTACCTTAGGTCATATGTGGGTGTTATAAGGGGTTATGTGTTAAGGACCTAGTCACTTAATGTGTAATTATATTATATAAATAAAATTTTTATTCCATTAATTCCATTTTAAGAATAGTTTTGCTTAATAAAATAGAGATGAAATTTGATAAATTGATTTTTTGGATAGAAATTATACATTCCAAAATGATATAAATATTTATAATAAACCAATATATTATGAATAATACTTATTTTAATTAAATTTAATTATAAAAACACTCTTATTTAAATATAAATGATAATTTTTTCAAGTGTCAGAAATTTTACTATGCATTTTCAATCCACTATTATTTTTAATAAATAAGGATTTTTATATTTAAAAGTTTTAATTATCATATTTAAAGAATTATTATGATAAAATAAATATAATATTTTAAATAAACACATCAAAATTATTTTAGGGTGAATTTATAATAATTTTCTAAAATACTTTATTTTTTTGTGAATAGTAAAAATAGTTTGAGTTTTTCAATATGTTTAATGAATTTATAATTATGTAATAATGATATAATAATTAAATAACCACAATACACAAACTAAAATATGTTCTTTTATTAATATAATGTATTTTAATATATTTAAATCAATTTCAAAATCCATAATATACTTTCTAAATTCTAAAATGGAAACTTTAACTTTAAAAATGTTATTTTGAGGAAACTTTACTTTTACTTGAAAAAATAAGTAATATAAAATGTTGGTCAACTATTTTGGAATAAAATAACATAATTTTTCCCCAAGTTTCTAATACCATGGGAAAATATCATGGGAAAGCTCATGGTTTTTCATTTTCCACAACCTAGGTTTCCAAGGCCTGTATTTGGAAATTAATAAAAAAATCCTCCAATTTTGCTATAAATACCCACCCATTTATCCATTTTATTTCACTCACAATACATACTCCATAAATATATGGTAGTTTTAGCTCCCAATTAGTCCTCCAAAGGTTTCCTAAATCCCCCATGGTCCCAATCCTCAAGTTTTAGGAGTAACTCTTTGAGGTAAGGAAAATATCCTTCTTTTCTCTTCATTTCAAGAACCTCTTTTTGTATATGTATTCTGAATGTTATGGTCACTATTTGTTATTTAATTTTTATTAATTCAATAACTTAAAAATTTTGTTTTATCAATGGGAGACCCCTATCCCATCTCTTTTTACCCTTTTCTAAAATCTTGTTTTATACTCGTTATGCTGCCGATTTTACATCTCAAAATTTCTCTCTTCTCCTCAAGAAATTCCCTTTTATTTTATTTTTTTAAATAACCAAACCTATTTATTTTATAGGGGTATTAAAAAATATTTAAAAAATATTTATTTTATTCTTTTATTTACATACATAAAACCCACATTCCCTTTATGTGGGTTATAAATGACCTAATGATCATGTTTTTGAAGAACTTTTGAAACACCATGATTTTGATATGAAACTCATTTTCTTTTATTCTCCACAGGTTATTTATGAAATGATTTATTATGATCTATGTGGATAATATGAAAATTAATACATATTAAGGGTTCACCATGATAGTGGTCCAATTAATTGGGTAAATATTTTAATCTCTAGAGATGACATGTTTTATAATACCTTAGTGAATAAACTTGGTAATTTTTTGTGACACCTCGATGAAAAACCTTGGTGATATGCTTTTAAATGTCCCATTTAAATGTTTTATCCACAATTATATGTTATTATTCATGTAATTATTATTATTATATGCCTCTTTCTCATGCCTTATCATTATGGCTCATGTTTTTATTGATATTCCCCATGATCAGAAGTAAACTATTTCCCTTGCTTTCCCTTACTGGGATTTATTCTCAACCTTTACTTTGATGCATGTCCCTAGGTTATGATATGTTATAAATATACTTGGTATAAACCTTTTAAGAATCATTTAAATTTTATTAGAATATTTTTTTAAGTTTTCATGTATTATTTATATTTTTTTCCAAGAAACTAAAATTTAAAAAATCCCCCATTTGTACCATGTAAATGAAATGTTTATTTAATAAAAAGGTGGGATGCCATAGTTGGTATCAAAGGATGGTTTAGTTATTTTTGAAAATTAGGATTTGAAATTTTTTAGGAAGAACCTTATGGATAAGTTAAAATATAGGAAACCATCCTGGTATTTTGGTAAAGTATTCATTAAGTTGTTTTTGAGAAAATAAATACCTGTTTGGATATGAACAAGTGGATGTGGCTCCGACATAGATGTATCTAGAGGCAAAACCTGAAAACACTGATTTGATATAGACTTGAATAGGAACTAGTGCGTGAAAAAGGGCCTTGCTTCACTCTTATTTTGACAATCCTAGGGGATATGTTTGGTTAATAACAAGATTTTTATGAACCATCATAAAGGATTTATAGAAAATGTAATTGTTGTTAATGAATAATATATTTAAGCATGAAATTTCAAGATATAAAATTATATTAGAATTATAAGATTCTTAAAAAAAAATGTTTCTCACTAAGTTTTTATTCTTTTATAAAATGTTGTAAAATAGGTGAAATTTTCTAAATGGTGAGTGAAATAGACCATGCATCGACGACCCTCCGATGAAAGCTGAAATAGAAAACTACATGAGAATGATGAATGAATTTAATCGAGTTATGAAAAATAAATTGAATCAAGACAAGATATCAGATTCACCCTGAAGGGAATAAATTTCCATTGAGTCCTTTATGCATCAATGACTACATTATTTCAATGGATCTACTGGCACATTGATTGTTGAACAATGTATAAGCTCAATAGAAAAGATATTTTCAATACCCCATTGTATGAAATAAGATAAATTCACCCTAACTGTGTAACACTTAGAGGGAGAAGCTTATTAGTGGTGGACACTGATTAAAAACATGAATCCAAGAATGGATATTTAAGATATGAAGTGGAAAGAATTCATGGGAACCTTTTTCAAAAAATGTTTCCCCTATTTGATGCGAATGAAAATGTATAAGAAATTAATAGAGCTGAAGAAGAAGGAAAATGAATCTGTGGGAAGATATGAGATGAACTTTACAAGAATTTCTTGTGACACCTCTATCTTTTTCATGGATCCTAATTAAAATATTGATAGATTATTTAGTGGAATAATACCCCATATATAGAATAATCTATCTAATTGAGACCATGAAAGATATGAGAAGATATTTCAAAGTGCTATGAAGGTTGAACTAGAGTTCGGTGAGACGTAGTGGTCCCATAGATCGAATGAAAAGAAGAGATCAATGGAGCCAAGCTTAGGGAGGAAATTTGATCATGGAAGAGGAGTAAATCAAGTGAAACTTTCCACAATCAACAAATATAGGAAGAATCATTTAGGGAACTACTTTCTTGGGAGAATAAAATGTTACAAGTATGGAAGAGATGGCTATATAGATCAAAAATATCGTAGTGAAGTGAAGCCTCAAGTTCTCAAAACTAATTACAAAGGAAATATGGTGTAGTCCTATCTTGAATTCCAATGCTATAAGTGTAAAAATCTTGTCCACTTCTCCAACCATTGTCCAAATCCGAAGATAATGGAGGTGAATCACCATTAACCTCAACATAGGCCAAAAGAGAAAGGTTGGGTGTTTTCTATCATGACAGCTGAATTTGAATCTCCAAATGATGTGGTGGAAGGTACTCTCATTTTTCTCTCAAATCTATCAAGTAATTTTTTTGATTTTGGTTTTATGAATTCATTTATTTCCTCCAATATTGAAAAGAATATAGAAACAATCCCTAAACTTCTAGAAGTAAAGCTATCAATCAAGAATATTGGAGGGATTATCCAAGAATCAACAGTGTATATAAACTATAGTATTTACTTTGGAAAACATAATATAATCACCAATATAGTACTCATTCCCATGAAGGAATTTGACATTATACTAGGGATTAGAGACTCTCAAACTATAATGCTAAGATTAACTAAAAAAGTAAGGAAATATCAATAGTATTGAATAGACAACCTATATTTGTTTTCAAAGGAGAGATATCTCTACTCGATATTTATCTAGAAGTACCTCCCATAGCCTTATTTAGGGAAATGATCGATGAATATGAAGAATGAAATGAAAGTATATGAATAGAGAATGTTCCCATTATTTAGGAATACATTGACACATTTCCTGAGGAGTTACCTAGACCTCCTCCAAAAAGAGAGGTAGAGTTATCCATTAAAATCATTACTAGATAAAATATGATATAAAAGACCCCTTATAGAATGGAAAATGTAGAGATGGAGGAATTAAAGAAGCAACTCCAAGATATTTTAGAGAAGGGGTTTCTACAACCAAGTGTGTCACCTTGGGGAACACCTATTCTATTTTTGAAGAATAAGGATGGATCAACGCATCTATGCATTGATTATAGAGAACTTAATGGGATCATAATGAAGAAAAAGTACCCTCTTCCAAGGATTGATGATTTATTTGACCAACTTCATGGGGATCAATTCTTCTCTAAGATTGATCTTCAATTTGGTTATCATCAATTGAGGGTGAAGAAAGAATATATTCCAAAGACTACCTTCCAATCAAGATATGGGCATTATGAGTTTGTTTTTATTCCATTAATCTTGAATAATGATCCTAATATTTTATATATTTTATGAATAGAGTTTTTAAGGACTACCTTGATAACTTTGTGGTAGTTTTTATTGATGATATTATGATATATTATAAAAGTCATGTGGAGCATGAGGATCATGTAAGGGCTATATTGAAAACTCTAAGGAATAAGAGGATATTTGGAAAGTTAAGAAAATGTGAATTTTGGTTACAATAAGTTTTTTTCTTGGGTTACATTTTAACCAATGAAGGAATATCATTTGATCCTACCAATACAAAAGCTACAAGGAGTGGCCTCATCCTACAAAAGTGACTAATAATCATATTTTCCTTGGTTTAGTAGGATATTATAGGAGGTTTGTGATTTTTTTTCATGAATTTCTAATCCACTAACCAATTTAACTCAAAAAGGGTACAAGTTCATATAAAAAAAGGAGTGTGAAGAAAGTTTCCAAGATCTAAAGAAGATATTGGTTACTACACCTATGTTAACTCTACTGTCTATCATAGAAGGATTCATTTTTTTAGTGATGCATATTTGAAATGGACTGGGTGCGTCCTCATGAAAAATGACAAGGTAATTACTTATGAATATCAATAGTTGAATCCTCATGAGAAAAGATATTATATGCATGACCTGGAGATAGTTACAGTAATCTTTATCCAAAGATATTGAGGAACTATATTTTTGGGGATAAATGTGATATATATACATACCACCAAAGTTTGAAGTATATTTTCACACAAAATGAATTGAACATGAGATCAAGGAGATGATTGTAACTTCTTAAAGACTATTACTATTCAATTAATTATCACCCTAGAAGAGAAAACAAAGTTGATAATGTATTAAGATGGAAATACCCTGTTATTTTGATAATGATGAGGATTCAAGGAGATCCATTGATCAAGGACCTAGTAAGTCTTGAATTGGGAATCACAAGGGAAGGGATATCATCAAACTTATTTCAAATGATTTATCAACCATTATTACTAGAGAATATCAAGAAATATCAAAGAGAATATCCTTTATTATAGAAGAATATAGTGGCTGTGAATAATGAGAAGTTTTCTGAGTTTAATATTGATCAGTAATGTGAAATGAAATTTTTCAAAAGGCTATTTATTCCATATATTCAAAAAATAAATAAGGATATGATGGATGAAGATCATAACTCTACATTATCTATACATCTTGGAAGTACTAAAATGTTTAAGGACCTTCATGATCAAAATTGATAGGATAACATGAAAAGGGAGATTTCTGACTACATTAAAAATTGATTGGTGTTTCAACAAATGAAGGAAGAGTAATAACTTACTAAAGGGGTATTTCAACCACTATCCATACCACTATAGTAGTGGAAAAATATAACCATGGAATTTGTCACTAGTCTCCCGATAACATCCAAAGGAAAAAATATGATATGGGTTATAGTGGATCATCTCACCAGTACTTCCCATTTCATCAGCATTCTAGAATATTTATCTCTTAAAAAACTTTCCAATATCTATGTAAAGTAAGTGGTGAGGTTTAATGGGGTGTCGATTTCTATCATTTTTTATCATGATCCAAGGTTCACATAAAAAGTCTAGAGAATTATTCAATATGTTATGAGTACTGAATTGAATTTTAGTACAACCTATCACCCCCAAAATGATGGATAATATGAAAGGAATATTCAAAAACTAAAGGACATTCTAAGAACATGATCATTGGAATTTAAAGGTGGATGAGATCAACATCTCCCATTAGTTGAGTTCTCATACAAAAAAATCTTCCATTCGAGTATTCAAATGACACCCTATGAATATCTATATAGAAAGTGATGTAGAAATACTACTTATTAGGATAAAGTTTGTGAGAGAAATCTTCTTGTGATTGATCTTATGAAAGAGAGATAGAAAAGTTTCATTCCACCCAACAACATATAAAGGCTTCTCAGAGTCTAAATAAGAGCTAAGCTGACAACTATTGAAGGGACTTGGATTTTTATATAAAGACAAGGTTCTATGCAACAAGACTACCCACCCCATCAAAGTGTTGCAGAGGAACCATAAATATGAATAAGTGATGTGAGAAATAGAGGATACAATAAGATAGAATTACCCACACCTTTTCTCAATTGACGCGATGAGTTGAAATTTTAGGGATGAAGTTTCTTAAGGGGGGAATAATTTAATGATCACAATTTTTGAATAAAATTTGTTTCTTGAGAAAATGTGCGTTATATTATTTTGTACTAAAAAAAATATATCTATTTAATAATGAAGTGAGTATAAAGGGAATTGTGACTATCAGGACTTGACCGTTATATGACCATTGATCAATATGAATTTTGGAAACTATACTCTTAGTAATAATTTTAACATTATAATTTCTGTTTATAAGTAGAAATAAAAAATTATAATTAATGAAGAAAGGATAAATGATAGCCTCAACCATTAGAGTTGTGCTGTATGAATCCCATTTTTCAAATCTTGGGAGGGAGGTTTCATCACTGGGGTTTTACCTTGACCAAGACTAAGCTGAGAATAAACAAGTGAATCTCGAATGAAATATCCTATGGGAGAAGTTCAAGTTAGTGGAAATTACCACTCGAGCGATGTTAGCCGAGCTGCCCCCTATCACCATCTCACACCTTACCCTTATTTTATATGAGGGTGTTATAAGGGGTTATGTGTCAATTACCTAGTTACTTAAAGTGTAATTCCATTATATAAATAAAATTTTCATTCCATTAATTCAGTTTTAAGAATAGTTTTTCTTAATAAAATTGATATGGAATTTAATAAATTGTTTTTTTGAATAGAAATTTTACTTTCCAGAAAATATATAAATATTTATAACAAACTAATATATTATTAATTATATTTATTTTAATAAAATAGTATAATAAAACACTATTATTTAAATATAAATGATAAAATATTTTCTTTTCATGTGTCAAAAATTTTACTATGCATTTTCAATATGCTATTATTTTTAATAAATAAGGATTTTTATATTTAAAAGTTATAATTCTCATATTTATCGAATTATTATGATAAAATAAATATCATTTTGAAATCATCACATCTAAATTAGGTTAGGGTAAATTTATGATAATTTTATAAAATACATTATTTTTTCATGAATAGTAAAAATATAGTTTGAGTTTTTTGGTATGTTTAATGAATTCATAATTATTTAATAGTGATGTAATAACTAATTAAACATAATAAAAGACCTAAAATATGTTGTTTTATTAATATCAGGTATTTTAATATATTTATATCAATTTACAAATCTATAATTTACTTTCAAAATTATAAAAATGGAAACTTTAACTTTAAAAAAGTTATTTTGAGGAAACTTTACTTTTACTTGATAAAATAAGTAATATAAAATTATTTTATACTATTTTGGATTAAAATAACATAAAATGTGTCCCAATTTTCTAATACCATGGGAAAATACCATGGGTAAGCCCATGGTTTTTCATTTTACACAGCCCATGTTTCCAAGGCCTATATTTGGAAATTAATAAACAAATCCTCTTATTTTTCTATAAATACCCATCCATTTCTCCATTTAAATTCACTAAAAATCCATCCACCATGAAATTTTGGTATTTTAATCTCCCAAGGATTCCTCCCAAGGTTTCCTCCATCCCCCAAGTTGCTAATCCTCAAGTTTTAGGAGTATCTCTTTAAGGTAAGGGAAATATCCTTCTTTTCTCTTTATTTCAAGAACATCTTTTTATATATGTCTTCTAAATATCATGGTAACTGTATCTTATTTAATTTTTATTTATTACATTACTTATAAATTATGTTTTATCAATTTGATACTTCTTCCCCCTCTCTTTTTACACTTTTCTCAAACCACGTTTATGCCTGCTATGTCGCCAAATTTACCTCTGAAAATTTATCTCTTCTCCTCAAGAAATTCACTTTTATTTTCTTTTTATGAATACCTAAACCACTTTAGTTTCCAGGGTATTCACCAATATGTAAAAATTATTTATTTTATTCTGGTATTTACAAATATTAAACCCACATTCCCTTTTCGTGGGTTATAAATAACATAATGATCGCGTTTTTAAAGCACTTTTGAAACACCGTGATTTTGATAAGAAACCTATTTTATTTTATTCTGCATAGGTTATTTATAAAATGATTTATTATGATATATGTGTATCACATGAAAATTAATACATATTAAGGGTGTTCCTTGATATCACTTAAATTCATTGGTTAAAGAGTTTAATCTCTAGAGATGACATGTTTTATGATACCTTGGTGAATAACCTTGATAATGTTTTATGAAACCTTGATGAAAAACCTTGGTGATATTCTTATGAATGTATCATTTAAATTTTTAGCCACATTTTTCATTTTATAATTAATGTTTTTATTATTATCATATTCCTATTTCTCATTTCTTATCATTTTGACTCATGTTCTTATTGATATTCCTCAAGATCACAAGTAAACCGTTTCCTTTGTTTTCCCTTACTAGCCCTTATGCTCACACTTTATTTTAATGTATGTCCCCAGGTTATGAGATCTAGTAAATTTCCTTGGGATGAAACTTTTAATAATCCTTTCAAGTGGATTAGAATAATGTTTTAAGTTTTCATATATTATGTACCTTTTTTCCAAGAAACTAAACTTTAAAAGATTCTCTATCTGTACCATGTAAATGAAAAGTTTATGTAATAAAAATAAAAGATTACATATTTTGAGTTGGTTATTCCTCATAAATATTGATTTATAAATTATTTATTTCACATATCTCAGCTTCATCGATATCATCTATATCCATCACATGTCTTTCAACCTGATGAGTTTGAATTGGATGTAGATGCTTCCTTTGAGGATCATACAGTTTGTATTGTGGATCAGAGTGTAAAGACACTTCGAGGTAGTTCAATTCCTTTGTTAAAAGTGATATGGAAGCATGACTGATGAGATCTATTAATGGAAGCTGATTTACGAGCTCAATGGTCAGAGATCTTTGCAGACGGTTCCTCTTTACCCTCAGAAGGCCAACTTGGGGACAAGTTACTTCAAGAAGTGGAGGTTGTAATGACCTATATTTTCATGAAGGTATATATAATTTTTTAGTTTAAATTCCTTTAAACATACCAAATTATGATGGAAAATCAGATCAAGGAGGTCTTGGGTGCGTCTGAGGATCGTTTGGAGCTCGGAGCCCTGAAAGTGGGAGAAAAGACTGGGCCACATCATTTGAGAAAACCATGCCACCTAGACTGAATGGTTATTATGAAACCATATAGTTGAAGATAGTGGAGACCTGGGGGCCGTATGGTTTTTCAAAAATCGTGAGACCTGAGGTGCGCGACCATGCAGTGTGGGTGGTTTTTGGGATAGAGTTCTTTTTCACGGTTTGCACATGGTTAGATAAACTATGTGCCCAACTGTGCAATGTACCCCTTAAAAGAAATGACTTGCACATGGTTTGCACATAGTTTGAAAACCACATGCCTAAACCATGATCCCTTTTATTTTTGGGTGAAATTATAATTTTGACCCTAGTTAATTCTTTTTTACCCTCTTATTCTTCCTCCATTTTATTTCCAGTGGTGACCTCCTATTTTCTTATCCCATGGATCAAAATCATCCTAATCTAGGAACCCATGTAACTTCTTCATCTGAGATCCAAATTGAGTTCTATTAGTAATTTTGGATCTAACTCGGTAAGATATCATAATCTCTCCCTTCCTATCTACGTAATTATTCAGATCCATCACACTATTTAGTGCAAACACATTTTCCCTATTTTAGGGCATTAGAACGTTTCTTATATATCATCCAACCTGCTTCAAATATGATGCCGATATCAAGTAAGGAGTTGTATATGACCTTAAGTTATGTACCCGCATAATTTTTCATTTTAGTTTTGATGTCTTGTAATTATTATGTTGTTCTTCATGCTGACTTTTTTTTGAGTATCCCCTTATAATTGAGTTATTCATATCAAATTGATCCTTGCACCTTAATACATGCATATTGATCCTTATTAGGTATCTTAGAGGATGGTTACCTTATTTATAGACACTCCATGGTTGTACCATGTGAAATTTCCCCTTATAGATAATTGAAATAAAGGCCCAAGACACCTTTTTAGCTTATTTCTTAGAGTTTAAATAAAATTTCCCTTGAGAAATAAGTATTAAATAGAACCCAAGGCACCTCTTAGGTGTTTTCCCCACTCATAGTTAGAATTTACCACATAAGGAATTTCCTTATTTGTATTTGGCATGTTTAAATACCTAATGGGCCTATGAATTAGATTACCTTGTCTTAGTAAATTAAATGGAATGTGAATATGAATTAACTTGTTCTTGATAGTTGTCTTTCCTTAAATGAAATGTATAAATTAAATGAAATGGTTTAGGAAATGTGTTAAGGCCACTTTTTTTTTTATTTCAACCTTTATTGAATCCTTAATATGGTTTGTAATTCCTTGAATGAAATTGAACTTTGATAATGGGATGCTTGAGAGGTATTTCCTCATGAGTTATATCATAAGCATGAATATGCATTATATATATGTATGGGCTTGGTGAACATGAAATCATAGGTTTTTCCTCATTATAAATGTTATAAATATGATTATTAATTTATAGAGTTTGGGGTATGATGGTAAGGGATCTGTTGAGTAGGATAGTATCACACTCCCTTATATCAGGTGTTGAGCATGATGTCTCGTACCATTACAACTAGTTGGAAATTGGGGTTGACTCACCATGTCCCTATTAGAGTGATGAAATGATGGCTCAATAAATATCTTGAGTATCATTCATGATGTCTCAAAATATTATTAGGATGTAGGTAATGTACCCTATTACTTGAGCATATAGGCTCGTTAGGTAGGTTATGGATGTTTGAGTTATGCCCTGGTCCATCCAACAACTAGTACTCTAGGTATATGGACACTTATATTCGCATGTACTTGGTTAATATAGGTGTATGAAATATATATAATTATATTATATATATATATATTATATATACATTTACTCTTTAGACACTTCCCGGTTATGAGCTGAAGTAGGTAGATTTGTCAAGTTTCCTTTAGGAACTTGAGCAGTCTAGTTATTTATTTCAACATTGTTTTCATATTCTGTTTATACATGCACACTGTTTAGTTATGAGAACTATTTGGATTATGTGTAAACATAAAGGGTGGTAGCTTACTGATATTTTTATCTCACACCATACTTGGTCTGCCTTTGGTACCTGAGAATATCATCCATCTAAAGGTATTTATAAGGGAAATCACTCTTCTACAGGTTGTTGATATGATTAATTATAGTTGGAGATTAGGATAATAGGACTAGGAATTCTCTATAGATGCAAGTGGAGTAGTTTTTATTCTTTTTTTACTTATGTAACATGTTTGTATCTTCTTTTCCCCTATTCAACTTTTTCATTCATCATGCCATGCATCCATGTATATTAAATTACCTAAGGGATTTTGATATTATTATTAAATTGTCCAATTATTCAGTCTTCTTATATTTTATTTATTATGTCTATTTATTTACGCTTCCACAGTTTATTGATTTTTTCTTTTAATATTATGCTCCCACTCTTTATTATATCTGTTGTATCCGCTATGACACTCTGATAAGAGGGTATATCCTCCCCACTATACCACCTACACACCCTCGCTACTAGTCGGTAGCCTCTAGCATACGAGGAGGCGCTCTTGAGGCCATATAACCCATAGACTCATGGCATGGGTCAAGTGGATCCTGGTTTGGGACATTACATAAGATTTCTCTCATTTTTCTTTCTCCATTTTTATTTATTTCTTGTAAAAAATTAGTTTTAATTCATTCCTTTCATCGTTTTAGAAAATCCCTTTGAGTTGTTAACCATTATAGATCCGTTCTTCATTCATTGAAATTCAAATTTCATTTTGATGCTTGTTTTCAATATCATTCACCATTATTAATCAATGCTTTTCTTTACTTTATTGTTTATTAATTTTGAGTAAGTGTTTAATTTTATTTACATTGATTTTAATTATTTGATCTTGATTATTTATTATTTTAATTCTGGATTTCCTTTTTCTAAATTGTTTCATGATTATGATTATCATGTTTCATATTACTTTGATTTTGATCAATACCTTCACGCATGACTAATCCTTATAAGGTTACGGGTAGAGAGTAGGGGTGTTTTTGAGCCTAATGAACCTCTATATTGAACCTTGGTAACCCCATAACTAGAAATTAGGTTAAAAAAATTGTTCAGAACATTCTCTAGCACAACCTTGACCATGGGTGGTGCAATTGAACAAACCCGAACTAATTGGTGTTGAGAAGTCTATGATCTGTAAAGACCCATAAATTATGTGTAATTTTTTTTTCTTAAATACGTGGTATTTTTTCATGTCCGCGAAAATTGACGGCACATGATTCTGAGGCCCGGTGTGCCCAGAATCAATTTCTGAAGTTTTGTTCGGGTATGTTCTATAAATGTACGAGTGAGTTTTTTTATAACTTTTGAACCGGTGCTCGGAATTAAAATCCGAGGACACCGTTGAACTCGCAGCGCCAGTATTCGCTTAAGAAGACTATCACCTTGATGACAGTGGGTCGAGGTTAAAAGATAGTTTTTGGGTTTTTAGATAATGAATTAAATAAAAATAAAGTGTGTGGCTTTTTTTATTTGTTGGTTAAAACCTCCTCATGGAAGTTGGAGCTGGGACCAACACACCTTAACCTCCCATTAGAGGTTATGGTGGTGGGTCCCATTCGAACCTAACCTCCCTTGAGAGGTTACGACATGGGGACCACACGAGACTAAATCCCCTTATTAATGGTGGGAGAGGAAAACCTCTCAACTCCCCTCATTAATATGGGAGAGTCTCTCCACACCCCCTCCTTTATTGGTGCCAACTCCCCTAATTTAATGGTGCCAAATCCTTCACATTAATTAAGGGGGAGCCAAGTTAATTAATTCACCATTTTGAATTTTTTTCCAAAAAATTAAATAATATATTAACACAATCTAATATTATTTTGGTTGACATTGTTCATTTTGGTGGTAGATTTGAGAGGAGGATTATTGGGAGAAATCTCCCAACGAAGAACGCCTTCGACTACGAAGAATGCAGACCTTCTTTGACTTCTTCCTTGGAGATTCTACCAACATGGGACATCTTCAACTGACCTTCCCTCCACATCATCGTCAATAACCTGACGCACGAGCTTGGGATTGGAAGTGTGCGGCAGACACGATAAACGACGATCACCTTCGTTTTCTTCCTGCGACTTCATCGGCGATCAACGAACAAAGGTAGGGGTGGTTTTATTTTATGTTCCATGTTCTTCTTTTCATTCAAAACAAAGAATGAGGATATGTTTCCTTTGACGGGTGAGTTTTTCTTCATCGTTCTCCTACCTTGATGAACTGATTGATATCACCCTAATCGCGGAGGGTGCTGGCCAAACTAACATGGCCCGACTCCCTCCGTCGATCTCTTTTGTGATGATCTACAACACAACGATGAAGAAAAATGGCGGCGAAGGTGGAAAAGAAAAATGCCGCGCTACCCGTGGCCTCCGTGATCTGCGTCGCCCCCGCGGCGACCCGCACCACCACCGGCTGCAACGGCCCTGGCCGAGCCCCGTCGGCCGCACCGCTCCCAGAGCCGAGCCGCCGCCCTGAGTCGGCCTGCGCCCCGCCGGCCTACCCATCCACCTTCCGGCCTGGCCTTGCCCTCGTCATCCACCTCTCGGCCAACTGCCGGCCTACCCGGCCGCCCATCGGCCCGCCTGGCGCCCTGCCCAGCCGCCTGCCGGCCCACCCGAGGCCCTGCCCAGTCGCCTACCGGCCCGGCCGCCTACCGGCCTGACCAACCACCCGCCGGCCTACCCGGATGCCCACTGGCTTGGCCACACCCTGCCCGGCCGCCCACTAGCCCGGCCGCCGGCCTGCCCGGCCGCCTGGCCCCGCCCTGCCCAGCCACATGCCGGCTCGCTGGCTGGCCTGCCTGGTTGCCTACCGGCCTGGCCATGCCCTGCCCGGCCGCCTCTCATGCTCCTGGACAAACCACGCTGGCCCACATGCTCCGCGCGCCCCATTTCGCCCGAGCCGTGCCCCTCGTGGCGCTGGCCGAATTGGTCTCGGCCATCCGGGCCGAGCCGACCTTCCGCACCCTCGCGGTGCTCCGAGCCGAACCTGCCCTGAGCCCGGGCCGAACCGCCCACGCGACCTGCTGGGCTAGGCCCAGTGGGCTGGGACGAACCTTAAAGGCTGGCCCACCCAATGGGCTGGGCCAGACCCAACAGGTCTGACCGGGTCAGACCGGACCCGGGCCAACTACCGACCCTTTTCTTTCTTTGGCCATATCTTTGGCACCGGACGACCATTTGACGAACCGTCAGTGGATCTAGTATTCTACGAGTGCGATGGTCCCTTTGAGTATACCCCAGTGGAGTTTGGGGTAAAGTTGAGATACAGTCAGATTGGATCGTGCAGAAATCCAACCGGGCCCCCGGGACTAAAAGGCTAATAACTCACAGACCAGGCATCCGATTGACGAGTCATCTGTTGCGTTGAGACCCCTATGACGCGGCAGATCTTTGAGATACTTCTTTGAGGGACTTCATGACATTTGGAGTATTGACCAGTAGATCGTGGAGCAGATCCTCCTGGAGACGATCGATCATAGTGCAGAGACCTAGTAGCTGGCTGAGACCTGACGACTGTTGACTGATTCGACTTGGAGTGACTCGACCGGCCCAGTAGGGAGCGCCTTGGTGTTGCGGCAGACCCACAGTGGGGAGAACCTTGGTGTCGCGGTAGACCCACGGTACTCGACAGGAGGAGTACCTCAGCAGGCTACGAGGGGGAGCGCCTTGGTGACATGGAATACCCATGGTGGGGAGCTCCTTAGTGACGCACTAGACCCACGGTACTCGATAAGAGGAGTACCTCAGCAGTCCAAGGTTAGTGGGAAGCGCCTTGGTGTCGCGGAAGGACCACTGTACTCGACAGAGGATGAGTTCTCCAGCAGCCGTGGTTTCGATAATGTGAATAAAAATCCTGGTTGAGCTGAGTCAGTAACTTTTGTGTTTCCCTCATGATTGAGATGGATTACAAGATAACTTAGGTATATGTATAGGCATATACCTAAGTGGGGTTATATGTTGATTTCATACTTTTTGGATTATCCTTGTTGAATTTTTGATACCTTGAGGGTCTCAGGGTCCCTACTAAGTATTTTTATACTCACCCCTGCATGGGCTAAGCTCGCACCTTATTGTGTTGGATGTAGACGACAGACAACACTGACTGAGGCCGAGTGTACCAGGACCGGACGGTACCTGGAGGTGGACCACACGGTGTGACCATACACGGAGGAGACGGACAGACGTGGAGTGATGTGGAGGCTATCTCTACTTACCCTTCAGTTAGGATTTCTCAGTGGATGATCCAGGAGAATTTTTCCCCTTTTCCAGTACTTATACTTTTAGTTTCCTTGTACTTTACAATTGGGATTGTATTTCCAGCCCCTTTTTACTTTTCATCACTCCTTTTGTATACAGTTTTATTTAGTGTTTTGTTTCCAGCTCATACCCTATTGTGTGCGTTTTTAAGTTATAAAGGCAATGCCTTCCTAGTTTAGGGATTTACGCCTTTGGTGCTAGTATCCAGCCCCTAGCCTATGGAAGGAGGGCTTGGGGTAGTCACGGCATGGGCCCCGGGGGACGGGTCGTGACAAATTGGTATCAGAGGATTTGGTTCTACCGCAGAACTTTGGACTCTAATCTTGATTTTCTATGAAGCAATAATGTTAAATGTAATGAGTGTGGTTTTCAGTTCAGGGAGTCCAGTGTTGGTGCGACGGACGACGTATCTATACACCAGGACCCTGACTACTGATTTCCAACTTAGTGCATGAAAAAACTGATTGTGTGTGTGTTTTCAAAAGTTTTCTTTAAGTCAACTCAACCAGGTCATCACACCAGGTATAATCTTTGACCGTGTTACATCTATTTCTTTCAGGATGCCTCCCTGTAGATGACCAGCTAGAGCCTCGAGAGTTGTACGCGCAGATAACCCACTGAGCAACGAGGCCTCGGTGCAGGTCCCTATTCTAGCGAAGGAACCAACAATACCACTACCTGTTGGGCCACCAATGCCACCATCCCCTATAGTAGACTATGCACACCGCTTGAGCGTGTTGCATGAGTTCCAGTGCTAGAGGCCACCCAGGTTCAGGGGAGAGACGGACCCGTAGACAGCTGAGGATTGGCTGGAGGCTGTGGTGAGAGTCTTCAGACTGGTAGGGACACCAACCAACCTTATGGTGATCCTTGCTGTGAGTCTCCTTCAGGAAGAAGCAGGCAGATGGTGGAGCTTGATGCTCTAGGTGCATGACAAGGCGACACTACTCTGGGAAGACTTCGAGATCCTGTTTCGGGCAGAGTTTGTCCCAAACACCCTACGTGTAGTGTGGATACATCAGATACTCCACCTACAACAGGGCAGCATAACGGTGACACAATACTCAGTGAGGTTCACCAACCTCTCACGCTACTCCACAGATATGGTACGAGACCCATTATTTAGGGCCCAGACCTTCGAGAAGGGTCTTAGGTGAGAGATCAGAGCTTCGATGATCTGCCTTAGCATCCCGATGCAGGCATGGGTTTTGGAGGGAGCCCTATTAGTGGAGAGTTTCCTTGCTGAGCAGTCTTCAGCAGTGAGACCCACCACTAGTCGACATACAATAGAGTCTTCTGCAGCTTGTAGTAGATAGATGTCATAGAGGTACAAGAGGACCATACCTACAGGTGGACGACCGCATGACTTGGGATCGGTTGTGCAGGGCACTAGAGATAGATCTAGACATGCCAAGAGTGGGCAGTGTCACACATGCGGCGGGCAGGGTCACATGGCTCATGACTGTCCGACCCGCCATACGGATGATCAACAGATGGTCGAAGGACCACCCAATCAGAGAAAAATATTCGATCGAGGCAGTCTATAGGGAGCAGGCGGACGTGACAGAAGAGCTGGTCATACAGCTGGCGGTGGACGACATTTCTAGGTGTTACCGCCGCAACCACCATGAGGTCCACCCCGACCACAGGGATCAGGTGGACATGGGAGAGATCAGATCTAGGCGGCTGAGGCTTACGATCATGCCACTATGGAGATGATTCGAGGTATGAGCTGTAGTTCTTATAGACACAGGTTCTAGTCACTCTTTTATTGTCACATCCCTCGTTCAGAGATCAGAGATTTTGACGGAGCCATTGGCTCGATCCTTACAGCTAGAGAATTCTACGAGAGTAGACTCGATGATTACGCACTGGTTCCAATAGTGTGAGCTTAATCTAGGAGGCAAGAGCTTCGGCTGGAATCTCCTAGTAGCGGCATCGAGGCCTTACGACATCATCTTGGGTATGGACTGGTTATCTACAGTCCATGCTCAGATCGACTGTATTAGGCACAAAGTGCAGTGTGTCCACACGAATGGGACCAGGTTTACCTTCACCAGAAAGAAGGGAACCTTTGGAGCACATGACAGACTTACTCGGAGGAGGGTGCAACCAATCACTCATCAGTTGGCCTGCCTTACCCTCTAAGTAGTTGATGTGGAGAGTCCGAGCTATCCTGTAGTGGTGGACCAATACATGTATTTTTTCCCTGATGATGTTCCAGGACTAACTCCTCACAGATAGGTGGACTTCTACATTGATATGTACCCCGGGATGACACTCATATCTACACCATCATATTGGATGGCTCCCGCGGAGCTTCATGAGCTGCAGGTACAGCTAGAGGACTTCTAGGGGAAGGGATTCATTTGACCCAGTGTTTCTCCTTGGGTAGCCCTGATTCTGTTTTCCAAGGAGGATAGAATCTTGAGGCTTTGTGTTGACTACTATCACCTAAACCAGTTGACCGTGAAGAACAAGTACCCACTCTCCAGGATTGACAACCTCTTTGATCAGCTGAAGGGAGCACAATGGTTCTCGAAGATAGACCTATTAGGATATCACCAGCTTAGAGTTCGAGAAGAGGATGTGCGGAAGATGGACTTAAGATGTCAGTACAACCACTATGAGTTCTTGGTTATGCCATTCAGCATAACCAACACTCCAACAGTGTTAATGGGAATCATGAATAGGATCTTCCAGCCATACCTCGATTGCTTTGTTGTAGTCTTCATCGATGACATTCTGATCTACTCTACTAATGAGGAGGAGCATGCCTACCATTTTCAGGTAGTACTAGACACACTCTGAGAGCACCAGCTTTATGGTAAGCTCTCAAAGTGCTAATTTTGGATTTTAGAGGTTCACTTTTTGGTACATGTCATCTCGGAGGTTGGATTTGTAGTAGATACAACGAAGATCGAGGTGGTACTTACATGGGAGCCACCTAGGAGTGTGACATAGGTATGAAGTTTCCTGGGTTTGGATGGTTACTACCTAAGGTTCATTCCAGACTTCTCCAGAGTTTCAGCACCACTATCAGCCTTGATGAAGAAGGGGAAACCCTTTGTGTGGTCAGAGAGATGCCAGTAGAGCTTTCAGGAGCTGAGGTAGAGGTTGAATAGTGCCCCCATATTGAGGCTTCCAAAGGAAGGTGTAGGGTATGTAGTCTACTACGACGCATCAGGGGCCAGACTCGGGTGTGTCCTAATGCAGGAGTGAGCAATGATCGCATATGGTTCTTATCAGCTGAGACAACAGGAGCAGAACTATGCTACCCATGACCTGGAGTTAACAGCAGTGGTCTTCGCCTTGAATATATGGTGACACTACCTGATGGATGAACGTTTTACCATGTACTCTAATCACAAGAGTATCAGGTATATATTCTCTTAGAAGGACCTAAACCTAAGACATCGGCGATGGCTTGAGTTCCTCCAGGACTATGACTTTGAGATAGTATATACTCCAAGAAAGGGGAACATTGTAGCAGATGCACTCAGCAGGAGATCTAGTATACAACTACTAGGTGAGGCGATAGAGAAACTGGATACTTTGCAGATATCCTTTGTGGATAGAGATGGAGCAGCTTTCCTTCAGTCCCTTACAGTCACTCCCCCACTTCTTCAGTGAGTCAGGGAGGCACAACATGGGAATGCTAACTGCGAGACATGGCGTGCTCAGATATCCACAGGGTAGACACCTGATGGATTTTGTGATGGTGGGGAGCAAGTCATCCTCTTCAAAGGATGTACTATGGTACTAGTGTCACTTTAGGAGGAAGTGTTGAGGGAGTTCCACACATCCCCTTTAGCGGTACATCTAGGAGTGGAGAAGATGTACTAGGACCTTCGAAGACAACATTGGTGGCCAGATATGAAGAAGGAAGTAGCGGAGTTTGTCTCTCGATGCCTCACTTTTCAACAAGTAAAGGCGGATCACCAGGTACCAATAGGCTTGGTTCATCCTTTAGAGGTCCCAGAGTGAAAGTGGGATGAGATATCCATGGACTTAGTGATAGGACTTCCACTTATATCCAGGGGTCATGACTCGATTTGGGTGATCTTTGATCGACTCACCAAGTCAGATCACATCCTACTAATCAGAGAGCAGGGTTTAGTAGAGAGATTGGGATGCCTCTATGTGCAGGAGATTGTGCGTCTACATGTAGTACCTTATTCTTTTGTCTCCAATCATGATGCACGGTTTACTTCCCGACTATGGAAGGGGTTGCAGGAGGCTTTCAGGGTGCAACTTTGTCTGAGCACCGCCTTCCATCCTCAGACGGATGGCCAGACTGAGCGAACCATTCAGATCCTTGAGGAAATGTTGTGTTCTTGTGTCCTTTACTTCAGTCGCAGTTGGGAGGATCACTTACTTTTGGTGGAGTTTGCATACAACAACATCTATCACTCCACCATTGGAATGACACCTTTTGAGGCGTTATACGGACAACCTTGCAGATCACCTTTGTGTTGGACTGACCCTGGGGATTCACCACTAGTGGGACCAGAGATGGTACGGGCTACCATGGAGAAGGTTCATATCACACAGGAGTAAATGAAGATTTCATAGAGCAGATAGAAGTCATATGCTAACAGGAGACGAAGACCTCTGGAATTCAAGGATGGCAACCACGTCTTTCTACGGGTCTCACCTCGATGAGGACTATAGAGATTTGGATGAGGTAGCAAGTTATCTCTGAGATTCATCAGAACTTTTTAGGTTCTCAGCAGAGTTGGCGAGGTGGCTTACCACTTAGCTCTTCTACCTCAGTTGCATTGGGTGTACGGCGTCTTCCATGTATCTCAGCTGAGGAGATACGTGCACGAACCTTCCCACATCATCAACCATGGAGAGCTAGACGTCGACGGTGGGGAGACTTTCACGGAGGTTTTAGTGGATATTGAGGATCAATAGGAGCGGGTCCTATGTGGATGGTCTATACCTTTGGTGCACATTCGTTGGCAGCACAAGAACCTCCAGGAGAGCACATGGGAGCAGGAGGCTCAAATGCATGCTCAGTACCCCCACTTGTTCCCTTAGTTCGAGTTGTATCTTATGAGAACATAAATCCCTGAGGTGGGGAGAATGTAAAGACCCGGAAATTACATGGAATTTTTTTTCTTAAATACATGAGAATTTTTCGAGTCCATAAAAATTGACGGCGCATGATTCCGAGGCCCGGTGTGCCCGAAATCAATTTCTGAAGTTTTTTTCAGGTACGTTCGGTAAATGTACAAGCGGGTTTTTTTATAACTTTTGAACCGGTGCTCAGAATTGAAATCCGAGGACATCGTTGAACTCAGAGTGCCTGTATTCTCTTAAGAAGACTACCACATCAACGACAGTGGGTCGAGGTTAAAAGATAGTTTTTGGGTTTTTAGAGAATGAATTAAATAAGAATAAAGTGTGTGGATTTTTTTATTTGTTGGTTAAAACCTCCTCATGGAATTTGGAGGTAAGACCACCACACCTTAACCTCCCATGAGAGGTTATGGTGGTGGGTCCCACCTAAACCTAACCTCCCGCGAGAGGTTACGACGTGGGGACCACAAGGGACTAAACCCCCTATTAATGGTGGGAGAGGAAAGCCTCTCAACTTCCCTCATTAATGTGGGAGAGTCTCTCCGTACCCCCTCATTTATTGGTGCCAACTCCCCTAATTTAATGGTGCCAAATACTCCACATTAATTAAGGGGGAGCCAAGTTAATTAATTCACCATTTTGAATTTTGTGCCAACAAATTAAATAATAGATTAACACAATCTATTATTATTTTGGTTGGCATTGTTCAATTTGGTGGCATCTTTGAGAGGAAGATTATTAGGAGAAATCTCCCAACGAAGAATGCATTTGACTATGAAGAATGCTAACCTTCTTCAACTTCTTACTCAGAGATTCTACTGACGTGGGACGTCTTCAACCGAACTTCCCTCCGCATCGTCGTCAAAGAGCCGATGCATGTGCTTGGGATTGGAAGTGTGGGGCAGACATGACGAACGACGATCACCTTCGTCTTCTTTCCGCGACTTCATCGGAGATCAACGAACAAAGGTAGGGGTTGTTTTCTTTTATGTTCCATGTTCTTCTTTTCGTTCAAAACGAATAATGAGGATATGTTTCCTTTGACTGGTGAGTTGTTGTTCATCGTTCTCCTACCTTGATGAACCTATTGATATCACCCTAATCACAGAGGGTGCGGGACAAACTAACATGGCCTGACTCCCTCTGTCGATATCTTTTGTGATGATCTATGACATGGCGATGAAGCAATGAGGTGAAGAAGGTGGCGAAGACAAAGTTCGTGCTACCCACAACCTCCGTGATCCATGCCTCCCCCACAATGAACCACACCGCCATCAGTGGAACCGGCCCCGACCGAGCCCCACCGGCCGCGCCGCTCGCAGAGCCGAGACGCTGCCCCGTGCCAGCTTGTGCCCCGCCGGCCTGCCCGACCGACTCCCGACTGCCTTCTGGCCTGCTCGGCCACCCGCCGGCCTACCTGGCGCCCTACCCAGCCTGAGAGCCAGGCCGTGCCCTGCTCGGCAGCCTCCTGGCCGCCTGCCAGCCTGCCCGGCCGCCCGTTGGCCCACCTGGCTTCCTGCTCGGCTACTCGCCGGCCCACCTAGTGCCCTATCCGTCCGCCTGCCGGCTTGGCCGCGCCCTGCCCTACTGCCCGCCGGCCCGCCTGCCGGCCTGCCTAGCCGCCTGCCCACCTGGCTGCGCCCTTCCCGGCCTCCTTCCGTGTGCCCGACCAAACCACGCCGGCCCTCACGCCCCGTGCGCCCCATGCCGCCCGAGCCGCGCCCCTCGCGGCGCTGGGTGAACCGGTCTCGGCCATCCGGGTCGAGCTGGGCTTCTGCACCCTCACGACACTCCGACCCGAACCGGCCCTGAGCCCGGGCGGAACCGCCCACGCGGCCTGCTGGGCTAGGCTAAGAGGGTCGGTCTAAACCTAGCAGGCTGGCCCGCCCAATGGGCCGGGCCAGACCCAACATGTATGACCGGGTCGACCCAAACTGGGTCAGCCCAGACTGGGTCGGACCGGAACTGGGCCCACTGTAACGACCCAAACTTTTTGAATAGTATATTAACTTACTCTTAACGATTTAATAGAGATGTTAATGGTTAATACAGAAAGAGGAGTCAATGGCTTCATCTAGTAGACTCAAACCTTATGAAGCCCACTTATCAGAGCTTGGGAAGGAGGTGGCATCTTTGGGCTTCTCTTTGGACCAAGCCCAAGCTGAACTCCAGCGTGTCAAGCTTGAACGAAAATGCCTACTGGAGAAGTTCAAGTTAGTAGAGACTACTACTAGGGCAATTTTATCTGAGCCTCCCTCAGATTCTCTCACCATAGCACACCTTACACTTAGGTCATATGCTGGTGTTATAAGGGGCTATGTGACGAGACCGTAGCTTCTTTGTGTAATCCTTTGGGATGAATAAATTTAGATTTCTTCCTTTAGTGATGCTTGTGAAATTTCAAATGTCCGGATAATTTTAGGATGTATTTTATTGATGAATTTTGAAAAAAAAAGTTATTTTAAAATATTTATGTAAACCTTAAATATTTAATGATGTGTAATGATTTTCGAAAAATGGTCTTCTGCAAAAGTGTTCAGTAAGGAATTTGGAGTCTAATAAGATCAAATTAATTTTTGATGAATAGTAAATTATGAATAGTGATTTTACGCTTAGGATTAGTAATGTGACCAAATGGATTAGTAATCTCACTTAAAGAAAGTTTTAATATAATTTAGACACCTTGATTAAGTAATGTGATTCAATAAAATGGGTAAATAACGGTTTCATAAATTATTAGTCAAGTATTAATTTTTTCAGGTGAATAGTATTTTTTTAATTAAAAATTAAATTAAAAATAATTAGAAAATTATTTTTATAAAATAGACTTTATTTTTGAACTCAGAGCATCGATATTATGTTATGGTAATTTTTGGGGTTTTTTCTGAAAAAAAATGAATTCTCGGCGAATAGTGTTTTTATTTAAAAATTAAATTAAAAATATTTAGAAAATTATTTTTATAAAATGGAGTTCATATTTGTAATCAGAGCATAAATATTTGGTTAAGGTGAAATTTTGGGATTTTTCTGAGAAAGATGAATTTTCAGTGAATAGTAAAAATGCAGTTTTAGGGTTTCAGTATGTTTAATGACATCATAACTGTGTCATGATGATGTCATGAGATATTTTAAGGGTTTTCCGACCAAAGGTGATGAATTGTTGTATTGGGGGCCCCATGTGGCCTAACTCCATGGAAAATACCATGAGAGAGCCCATGGTTTTGAGAAAACCACTTGTGAGGTGTTCCTTGAAATTATTAAAGTATCACCTCACCTTCCCTATAAATACCCACCCTTTCCTCCTTTAGTTTTCACTCCCAACTATCCCCCAATAAAGATATGATCTCATTACCTCCCAAGGAGTCATCCCAAGGTTCCCCCAAGCACTCAAGGTCCAAACCTTTGAGTTTTAAGAGTTAAATTTTAAGGTAAGGGATCCGACCTCTCTCTCTCTCTTTTCAAGTAATCTCTTTTATGTCATTTATTTTATGATCCATGTTATTATGTTGGAGGATGTTATTATATATTCATCTTACTTCCCTTTTCATTTTCATATGATGAGATACCCCCTCTTGCTCTCATCAATTCGTTTTAAGAATGTTTAAGTGGCGCCGTTAGGCTGCCAATTTTTTAAGGGATTCTTTCACCCTTCTCATTTTTCAAAGTTCTACTTTCATGTCAAGTCTTTCAAGTTACTTTTCATTATGTTGGGGTATGATATATATATCTATCATAATGAAATTTTATGTTCATATGATTAGATAACCTATTTTATCTCGTCAATTCATTTTTGTTGAAGTTTAAGTGACGCCGTTAGGCTGCCGAATTTTCATAAGAGAAATCTAATTTTTGTCTTCCTTCCATGTTTTTCATCTCAAATGGTATGTCCTTAAAATTTCATTACCATGTTCTTAAATCCTTTATATTCTTTTCCCCTACTATTTTATGGATCATTTATGAGTGGGTGACCCATGTCCCCTCTCTTTTCAATGTTTTCTAAAACCTCGTAACATAGCCGTTATGCTGCAGAATTTCCGTCTCAAAATGTCTCTCTCTTTTTCTAAAATTATTTTATTTTATTAAGTGAATACTCAAAGATCTCTCTTCTATAGGGGTATTCACATATATACCAAGTTGTTCTATTTTAAATTCTGGAATTTACATACATGAGACCCACCTTCCTTTTCTGTGGGTTTTAAAGTGACAAAAAGATCATGTCTTTAAAGCAGTTTTTAAAATGTTATGATTATGAAATGAAACCCATTTATTTTATGCAATATGGGTTGTTTATGAAATTATTGATGATGATATATGTGTCTCACATGATGATAAAGAAAAATTTAAGGGTGCGCCCTGATAGCGCTCCAATGCATTGGGTAAAGACTTAATCTTTAGAGATGACCATTTAGACTGATACCTTGGTGAATAACCTTGGTAATTTTTATTAACACCTTGGGGATGGACCTTGGTGAAATGGAAATGATTGTCTTTGTAAAATGTTATATCCACATCTTAAAGTTATGAAATTTTTTATTTTTATTATGATATTCCTCATGATTTCTTTCTCATGCCTTAAAGTTCTTTTCATGACTTTATTGAAGTATCTCAAGTTCACATGTAAAATGTTTCTCTTGTTTCCCTTACTGGGCCTTCTTCTCACCCTTTCTTTTGATGTATATCCCCAGGTTATGAGATAAAGTAATGAACCTAGGATGAACTTAAGGAGAATCCTTTAAAGTGTTTAAGAAGAATGTTTTATGTTGTTTTCATGTATTATGTTCCTTGTTTCCAAGAAACTAAACCTTAAATATCCTCAGTTTTGTGTAATGTAATGAAGGTTATGTTATAAAAAGGCGGGATGCCATAGTTGGTATCAAAGGATGGTTTAGTTATTTGTGGAAATTAGGTTATAAAAACTTTAGGAAGGACCCTATAGATAAGTTTAAATATAGGAAAACTTCCTGGTATTTTGGTAAGTATTGAGTAAGTGGTTTATCAAACAAATACATCTCTGTCTCGATACGAGCAGGTAGAGGCGGCTCTAGAAAAGATGTACATAGGGGTAAAACCCAAAAACACCACTTTGAGCTAGACTCGAATAGGAACTGGTGCACGATAATGGGCCTTGCTGAACTCTTGGTTACGACACTCCCGGGGAATATGTTTGGTTAATCACAAGATTTTTATGAATCATTATGAAGGAATTATAGAGAAATGTAATTGTCTAAGAATGAAGTCTTAGTTAAAAGATTCATAAATGAAATAAGTTTCTCACTAAGGTTTTATTCTTTTAGAAAATGGCGGGAAATAGGAGGAATCGTGCAGATGGTGACCGCAATGCACCATGTGCTGACAGCCCTCCAATGGAAGCTGGAATGGAAAAATTCATGCGAATGATGAACCAACTGACTCAAGTTATGAGTAATAACTTGAATCAAGATGAGAGGCCGATCTCACCACGAAGGGAACAACATTCTGTTGAGTCCTTCATGCGTCAACGACCACCAACATTCAGTGGATCTACAGACCCATTGGTTGCGGAACAACGGATAAGCTCCATTGAAAAGATCTTTTATGTACTTCATTGTTCAGAACAAGAAAAAATCACCCTTGCTGTTTACCACCTAGAGGGAGAAGCTGGTCAGTGGTGGTCACTGATCAAAAACACGAAGCCACGAGGAGAGATGGAAGCTATGGAGTGGGAAGAGTTCCGGGGAATATTCTTTAATAAGTATTTCCCTCGTTCTATGATAATGAGAATGGAGAAAGAGTTTCTCGAGCTGAAGCAGAAGGAGAACAAATCTGTCGGAATCTATGAGATGAACTTCACTCGAATTTCACGATATACCTCTAGCTTTGTCATGGATCCAAGTGGGAAGGTTGACAGATTTTTCGGTGGATTGAGACCTCATCTGCGGAAGAATCTAGCCAACCGGGACTACGATAGCTATGAGGAGATCGTGCGAAGTGCAATGAAAGTAGAGCTAGAGTTTGGTGAGACACAGTGGTCTCATAAATCAAATGACAAGAAGATATCATTGGAGCCCAGTCTAGAGAAGACTTTTGATCAAGGAATATGTGTAAAGAAAATGAAACTTACCACATGAAATAAATGTGGGAAGGAGCATCCGGGGCACTGCTTGATCGGAAGTGGAAAGTTCTACAAGTGTGGAAGAGAAGGCCATATTGCTCGGAATTGTCATAGTGAGGTGAAGCCTCAACTTCCCAACACTAACGACAAAGGAAAGATGGTTCTAGCCCTACCCAAAGTCAAATGCTTCAAGTGTGGACAGCTTGGGCACTTTGCTAATCACTGTCCAAATCCGAGGGTAGTGGAGGGGAATCACCATCAACCTCAGAAAAGGCCAAGGGAGCAAGGTCGTGCTTTTTATATCACAACAACTGAAGTTGAAGTTCCGAACGATGTGGTAGCAGGTACACTTGTTGTCCTCTCAAAACTAGCAGGTACTTTGTTTGATTCTGGTTCTACGCATTCCTTTATTTCCTCCAAGTTTTCAAAGAATATAGAATCAATCCCTGAACTTATTGAGGTAGAATTGTCAGTCAAGACTCCAAGTGGGATTATCCATGAATCAACAATGTTTAGAGACTCTAGTGTTTACTTCAGTGAGCACAATCTTATCGAAGATCTAGTAGTCATTCCCATGTTGGAATTCTACGTTATACTAGGGATGGACTGGCTCTCAAAGTATAATGCTAAGATCAAATGCAGAAGTAAGGAAATCTTAGTAGTCTTGAATGAACGACCTACAATTATCTTCCAAGGAGAGATATCCCGAACTGATCCCTATCTAGAAGAACCTCCTATAGCTTTATTTATGGAGTTAATCGGTGATGATGAAGAAGGAAAAGGGAGTATACAAATAGAAGATGTTCCGATTGTTCAGGAATACATGGATGTATTTCCTGAGGAGTTACCTGGACCTCCCCCAGAAAGAGAGGTAGATTTCTCCATTGAACTTGTACCTGGATCTCAAACGATATCAAAGACCCCGTATAGAACAACAAATGTAGAGATAGAAGAGTTAAAGAAACAACTCCAAGACTTGTTGGAGAAGGGGTTTATCCAACCGAGTGTGTCTCCTTGGGAAGCACCAGTTCTCTTTGTGAAGAAGAAGGATGGATCAATGCGACTATGCATTGATTATAGAGAACTGAACGGGATCACAGTGAAGAAAATATACCCTCTTCCAATAATTGATGATTTATTTGACCAAATTTGTGGGGCTCAATTCTTCTCCAAGATTGACCTTCAATCTGGTTATCATCAACTGAGGGTGAAGAAGGAAGATATTCCAAAGACTGCCTTCTGATCAAGATATGGGCATTATGAGTTTACTGTTATTCCCTTCGGCTTGACTAATGCTCCTGCTATTTTCATGGATTTGATGAATAGAGTCTTTAAGGACTACCTTGATAACTTTGTGGTAGTTTTTATTGATGATATTTTGATATATTCAAAAATTCGTGAGGAGCATGAAGATCATCTGAGGGTTATTTTGAAAACTCTGCAGAAGGAGAGGCTCTTTGGAAAGTTCAGAAAGTGTAGTTTTGGTTACAACAAGTGGATTTCTTAGGGCACATCGTAAACAATGAAGGAATCTCGGTTGACCCTGCAAATAAAATGGTTGTGGAGGAGTGGACTCAACCCACAACAGTAACTGAGATTCATAGTTTCCTTGGTTTAACAGGATATTATCGGAGGTTTGTGAAAAACTTTTCACGGATTTCTAATCCACTAACCAAGTTGAATCGAAAAGGGGTTAAGTTCATCTGGAAAAAGGAATGCGAGGAAAGTTTCCAAGAGCTGAAGAAGAGATTGGTTACTGCACCTCTGTTAATACTACCCTCTATTGGAGAAGGATTCGTTATTTTTAGCAATGCATCTCTAAAAGGGATTGGGTGCGTCCTCATGAAAAATGACAAGGTAATTGCTTATGCATATTGACAGTTGAAGATTCATGAGCAGAATTATCCTACGCATGATCTAGAGCTAGTGGCAGTTGTTTTTGCTCTAAAGATATGGAGGAAATCTCTTTATGGGGAGAAATGTGATATATACACCGACCGCCAAAGTTTAAAGTATATTTTCACGTAGAAAAAATTGAACATGAGACAAAGGAGATGGTTGGAGATTATTAAAGACTATGATTGTTCAATTTTTTATCACCTTGGAAGAGAAAACAAAGTCACGGATGCGTTAGGTAGGAAAGATCCTGTGGTTCTGGAAACAATGAGGATCCTAAGAGATCCCTTGATTAAAGATCTAGTAAAACTAGACATGGGAATTTTAAGGGAAGGGACATCATCAACCTTATCCCAAATGATTTCTCAACCTTCATTACTAGAGAAGATTAAGAAGGATCAAAAATAAGATCCTTTGCTTCAGGAGAAGTTTGAGGCTGTAAAGGATGAGAAGTTCCCTGATTTCAATATTGATCAAGAAGGTGTATTGAAATTTTGTACAAGACTATGTTTTCCATCTATTCTAGAGATAAAGAAAGAACTGATGGATGAATATCATAGCTCTACTTTCTCTATACATCCGGGAAGCACTAAAATGTATAGAGACCGTTGTGATCATTATTGGTGGGATAACATGAAGAGAGATATTGCTGATTACACTATAAGGTGCCTGGTATGTCAATAAGTAAAGGGAGAATGACAACTTCCTAAAGGGGTATTACAACCGCTACCCATACCAGTATGAAAGTGGGATAATATCACTATGGAATTTGTAACTGGTCTCCCGAAAACATCCAAAGGAAATAATGTGATATGGGTTATTGTGGACCGTCTCACCAAGACCACCCATTTTATCTCTATTCGGGAAGATTTCTCTCTAGATCAACTTTCCAAGATATACGTAAAGGAAGTGGTAAGGCTACATGGGGTACCACTATCCATCGTGTCTGATCATGATCCAAGATTCACATCAAAATTCTGGAGAAGTCTTCAACATGCTCTGAATACCGAATTGAATTTTAGTACGGCCTATCATCCTCAAACTGATGGCCAATCTGAAAGGACTATTTAGACACTCAAAGACATGCCGAGATTATGCTCAATGGAATTTAAAGGTGGATGGGATCAACACCTCCCATTAGTTGAGTTCTCCTATAACAACAGCTTCCATTCGAGTATTTAGATGTCACCCTATGAAGCTCTGTATGGAAAGCGATGTATAACTCCTACTTGTTGGGATGAAACTGGTGAGAGAAATCTTCTTGGGCCTGATCTTATGCAAGAGATGACGAAACAGGTTCATGCCATCCAACAACACATAAAGGCTGCACAGAGTCGGCAGAAGAGCTATGCTGACAACCGTCAAAGGGACTTGGAGTTTGGTGTTGGCGACAAAGTCTTCCTTTGAATTTCTCCATGGAAGAGAGTCATGCGGTTTGGGAAGAAAGGGAAAATCAGCCCTAGGTACATTGTCCCCTATGAAATCCTTCATCGCATAGGAGCAGTGGCCTATCGTCTAGCACTTCCACCAAACCTAGCTCAAGTTCACGATGTCTTCCATGTATCTCTCTTGAGGAAGTACATACCCAACCCTTCGCATGTACTGAACCCAGAGGTGGTACAACTGGAACATGACCTCTCTTATGAGGAGCAACCAGTGGAGATATTAGACCGTAGAGACAAGGTTCTACGAAACAAGACTACCCACCTTGTGAAAGCGTTGTGGAGGAATCATAAGTATGAAGAAGCGACTTGGGAGCCTGAGGAAACAATGAAACAAAAGTACCCTCACCTTTTCGACTAGGCCTCAAGTATAAAATTTCAGGGATGAAATTTCTTAAGGGGGAAGAATGTAACGACCCAAACTTTTTGAATAGTATATTAACTTACTCTTAATGATTTAATAGAGATGTTAATGGTTAATGAAGAAAGAGGAGTCGATGGCTTCATCCAGTAGACTCGAACCTTATTAAGCCCACTTATCAGAGCTTGGGAAGGAGGTGGCATCTTTGAGCTTTGCTTTAGACCAAGCCCAAGCCGAACTCCAGCGTGTCAAGCTTGAACGGAAATTCCTCCGGGAGAAGTTCAAGTTAGTAGATATTACTACTAGGGTAATGTTATCTGAGCCTCCCTCAGATTCTCTCACCATAGCACACCTTACACTTAGGTCATATGCTGGTGTTATAAGGGGCTATGTGACGAGACCGTAGCTTCTTTATGTAATCCTTTGGGATGAATAAATTGAGATTTCTTCCTTTAGTGATGTTTGTGAAATTTCAAATGTTCGGATAATTTTAGGATGTATTTTATTGATGAATTTTGAAAAAAAGGACATTTTAAAATATTTATGTAAACCTTAAATAATTAATGATGTGTAATGATTTTCAAAAAATGGTCTTCTGCAAAAGTGTTCAGTAAGGAATTTGGAGTCTAATAAGATCAAATTAATTTTTGATGAATAGTAAATTATGAATAGTGATTTTACGCTTAGGATTAGTAATGTGACCAAATGGATTAGTAATCTCACTTAAAGAAAGTTTTAATATAATTTAGACACCTTGATCAAGTAATGTGATTCAATAAAATGGGTAAATAACGGTTTCATAAATTATTAGTCAAGTATTAATTTTTTCAGGTGAATAGTGTTTTTAATTAAAAATTAAATTAAAAATAATTAGAAAATTATTTTTAAAAAATGGACTTTATTTTTGAACTCAAAGCATCGATATTATGTTATGGTAATTTTTGGGGTTTTTTCTGAAAAAATGAATTCTCGGTGAATAGTGTTTTTATTTAAAAATTAAATTAAAAATATTTAGAAAATTATATTTATAAAATGGAGTTCATATTTTTAATCAGAGCATCGATATTTGGTTAAGGTTAAATTTTGGGATTTTTCTGAGAAAGATGAATTTTCAGTGAATAGTAAAAATGCAGTTTTAGGGTTTCAGTATGTTTAATGACATCATCACTGTGTCATGATGATTTCATGAGATATTTTATTTTTTGGCTGACCAAAGGTGATGAATTATTGTATTGGGGGCACCATGTGGCCTAACTCCATGGAAAATACCATGGGAGAGCCCATGGTTTTGAGAAAACCACTTGTGAGGTGTCCCTTGAAATTATTAAAGTATCACCTCACCTTCCCTATAAATACCCACCATTTCCTCCTTTAGTTTTCACTCCCAACTATCCCCCAATGAATCTCTAGTCTCATTACCTCCCAAGGAGTAATCCCAAGGTTCCCCCAAGCCCTGAAGTTCCAAACCTTTGAGTTTTAAGAGTTACGTTTTAAGGTAAGGGATCCGACCTCTCTCTTTCTTTTCAAGTAATCTCTTTTATGTCATTTATTTTATGCTCCATATTCTTATGTTGGAGGATGTTCTTCTATATTAATATTACTTCCCTTTTCATGTTCATATTATGATATACCCCCTCTTTCTCTCATCAATTCGTTTTAAGAATGTTTAAGTGGCGCCGTTAGGCTGCTGAATTTTTAAGGGATTCTTTCACCCTTCTCATTTTTCAAAGTTCTACTTTCATGTCAAGTATTTCAAGTTCCTTTTTATTATGTTGGGGTATGATTTATATATCTATCATACTAAACTTTTATTTTCATATGATAAGATACCCTATTTGATCTCGTCAATTCATTTTTGTTGAAGTTTAAGTGACGCCGTTAGGCTGCCGAATTTTCATAAGAGAAATCTAATTTTTGTCTTCCTTCCATGTTTTTCATCTCAAATGGTATGTCCTTAAAATTTCATTACCATGTTCTTAAATCCTTTATATTATGTTCCCCTACTATTTTATCGATAATTTATGAGTGGGTGACCCATGTCCCCTCTCTTTTCAATGTTTTCTAAAACCTCGTAACATAACCGTTATGCTGGAGAATTTCCGTCTCAAAATGACTCTCTCTTTTTCTAAAGTTATTTTATTTTATTAAGTGAATACTCAAAGATCTATCTTATATAGGGGTATTCAAATATATACCATGTTGTTATATTTTTAATTCTGGGATTTACATACATGAGACCTACCTTCATTTTCTGTGGGTTTTAAAGTGACACAAAGATCATGTCTTTAAAGTAGTTTTTAAAACGTTATGATTATGAAATGAAACCCATTTATTTTATGCTATATGGATTTTTTATGAAATTATTGATAATGATATATGTGGCTCAAATGATGATAAAGATAAATTTAATGGTGCGCCCTGATAGTGCTCCAATGCATTGGGTAAAGACTTAATCTCTAGAGATGACCATTTAGACTGATACCTTGGTGAATAACCTTGGTAATTTTTATTGACACCTTGGGGATGGAACTTGGTGAAACGGAAATGATTGTATTTGTAAAATGTTTTAGCCACATCTTAATGTTATGAAAAACGTTATTTATATTATGATATGCCTCATGATTTCTTTCTCATGACTTAAAGTTCTTTTCATGACTTTATTGAAGTATCTCAAGTTCACATGTAAAATGTTTCTCTTGTTTCCCTTACTGGGCCTCTGCTCATCCTTTCTTTTGATGTATGTCCCCAGGTTATGAGATGCAGTAATGAACCTAGGATCAACTTAAGGAGAAGCCTTTAAAGTGTTTAAGAAGAATGTTTTATGTTGTTTTCATGTATTATGTTCCTTATTTCCAAGACACTAAACCTTAAAGATCCTCATTTTTGTGTAATGTAATGAAAGTTATGTTATAAAAAGTCAGGATGCCACACCCACTACCGACCCTATACATTCTTTGGCCATATCTTTGGCCCCAGATGACCGTTTGACGAACTGTTAGCGGCGCTGGTATTCTACGAGCACGACGGTCCCTTTGACGAACTGTATATTGCATTGCGACCCCTATGACATGGTATACCTTTAAGATACTTCTTAGAGGGACTTCATGAAATTTGGAGTATCGACCAGTAGCTCATGGAGAGGATCCTCCTGGAGACAAGCGAGCATAGTGCAGAGACCTAGTAGCTGGCTGAGACCTGACGGCTGCTGACCGATTCGACTTGGAGTGACTCAAATAGCCTAATGGGGAGTGCCTTGGTGTCACAGAAGACCCACAGTGGGGAGCACCTTGGTGTCATGGCAGACCCACAGTACTCGATAGGGGGATTACCTCAGTAGGCTATGAGGGGGAGCACCTTGGTGATACGGTAGAACCACAGTGGGGAGTGCCTTGGTGATGCAGCAGACCCACAGTACTCGACAAGAGGAGTACCTCAACAGTCCAAGGTTAGTGGGAAGCACCTTGGTGTCACGACAGACCCACTATACTCAACAGAGGAGGAGTTCTCCAGCAGCCGTGGTTTCGATAATGTGAATAAAAATCTTGGTTGAGCTGATTCAGTAACTTTTGTGTTTTCCTCATGATTGAGACAGATTACTTGATAACTTAGGTATATGTATGGGAATATACCAAGTGGGGTTATCTATTGATTTCATACTTTGTGTTTTATCCTTGTTGGATTTGTGAGACCTTGAGGGTCTCAGGGTCCCTACTGAGTATTGTTATATTCACCCCTGCATGGGCTATGCCTACACCTCATTGTGTTGGATGCAAACGACGGACGGCGCTGACCGAGGCTGAGTGTACCAGGACTGGACGGTACCCGAAGGTGGACCTCACGATGTGACGGTACACGGAGGAGACAGACAGATGTGGAGTGATGTGGAGGCTATCTGTACCTACCCTTTAGGTAGGATTTCCCGGTGGACGATCCTAGAGCCGTTTTCCCTTTTTCATGTACTTGTACTTTCAGTTTCCTTGTACTTTACAGTTGGGATTGTATTTCTGGCCCCTTTTTAATTTTTAGCACTCCTTTTGTATACAGTTTTATTTAGTGTATTGTTTCCATATCGTACCATGTTGTGTACGTTTTCATGTTATAAAGGCAACACATTCCCAGTTTAGAGATTTACACCTTTGGTGCTAGTCGCCAGCCCCTGGCCTATGGAAGGCGGGCTTGAGGTAGTCACGGCATGGGCCCCGGGGGATGGGTCATGACATGATCATTAGCCAGTGAATATTTTTTCATAGAATCCAAGTGTAATGAACCTAGGATATTAGATATACACATACCAATGGATAGTTTCATAATAGTTAGATCCAATTGGTTTGACCAAAACCAATTAATGGCCCTTTCATCACTTCACAACCTAAGTTGTAGGACTATTCCAAGATAGATTTAGGATTATCTTCTACCAAGAGCCCTAAAATTGACCCTAATAACTTCTTAGTTATTTGAATTAAAACCAGACTACCTAGTTAGATAAGAGAACAATCTCAAAGAGTGAAAGTGAGGAATATTTTTAAAGGGGTTTTTAATGGTTGCTTTCTTTCTAGTGATCCCTACAGGTTCGACCCCACATTGTCGCTTTACCACACCCTGGTAGTAAGTGTAGAAGATGTAATTAAATCCTATAGTAGAATAAAATTAGATATTTATATGAAATTAGAACTAAACTAACTATAAAATCATAGTAAATTGGAAGTATAGGGTCGATCCCATAGAGAGTAGGGAACACAATGATGACAACTCTTGACCAAAGGTTGGGTCATGAAAATTTCAGTTTGATTTTATTTAAACCACATAACTTGGATTTTAATTTAGATAAAAAAGGTAAAAGGTTCAATTTCAGGGATAAGGTAAAGGATAATCCTAAATCAAACTTAGAATGGACTAACAGATTAGGATGCGAAGTGGTGCAAGGGTCACCAATTTGTTATGGTCAAACCAATTGGATCTACCTATAATACAACTCTTCCTTGGTCTGGGTATAACTAACAACCTAGATGCATTAATATTAGCTTATATGGTAGAAAGTATCATAGGCTAATGGCCATAGTATTCTCAACTCCAATTAGGCCAAGTTTATTTAATTTAACCTCCCATAGTCAAGGTTGTGTAATTGAATGTTATAAATATTTTTTTTAACTTGATTACTATCCATATGGTTACCAAGTTTTAATTTTATATATTTGTTAAGTTCAAACTACCCATACTCTTGAACCCTATGGATTTAGATTATCATCATTGGTTGATCACAAATGATGAATACATAATAACCCACAATGGAGAGATCATAATAGAAATAATGAGAAAGAATGAAACAAAAAAACAACTAGAATTAAACTAATGAGAAAATCAACATTACATCAAAGATGGAAAAAAGAAAATAAAATCAAAATAGAAACCCATCTATGAAGAAATTTGGTTAGGAACCCAGCAACAACCTCCTGGTGGTCGAGCCTCTCCATGAATGGAATGAAATACCCTATCTCTTGAAAAAACTCCTTATTTATAAGTTCTAACGTCATCAATGTTCTTCTATGGGTTAATGAAATATTTTAATGGTTGTTCGAGTCATCAAAGAAAAAAGTCACATCAAATATATGTTGAAAATCATTATTTTTATTATCTTTTCAATGATTTCACATCATGTAAAGTTTAAATGAAATGTAATATTTGGGCCTTGAAACCTCTATGTCATGCTTCATGACATAAAAACCTCTCAAGAATTTTTTTGGAAGTGTCACGATGAGAGATTATTCTTCTCTTGAAAACCTTTAAATAGTTCACACCTTGTATATTTTCATGATGTGTAATGATTACACAACATGTAAAGTAATATTCTAGTGTCGGAAGCTTAGTTTTTTCCTTGATTATCTGGTTTTGTGCCTCCAGAACCTACCATGATCATCCAATAATCCTGAAAAATCTTTATTCAATGGATGTATTGGTCTATTTGGATTCAATATTCAATCCAGTATTCTTCATATTTCTGTTGTCATGTAGTGTTGCTTCACGAGTTAGTGTGAAGTTCCTTTATGTTTCTAAATTGCCACATTTTCTTCCCTATTATTCCACATTTCAGTCCTACCTAAGAATACACAAAACATCAATATCTTCCATGAAACTAAACTTTAATCTATTAATATTAAATTAATTCACATATAAAAACTCATCAATATATAGATATAAAATAGAGATATCACATATTTATAGAATATCTATAAAAACCATTCTAGAATAATATATATATAAAGTTTTTCAAAGGTAGAATCTATATTCACTTTCCATGTTCTTTTAAATCAAGTTCTTAAGATTTATACTGAACCTTTATTTTATACCAAATGTAATTACCACAGCCCTAGTTACCTAGAGTTGTTGGGTTATTTATTACATGGTAATTAGAATATATGAGGTGACATTCTCAAGATCAAGGTTCAGTATTCCTAAAGAGACTAGATACATAAATATTAAATTAAATCATGAAAAATTACATAATTTGAGGAAAAATAATTATTCCTTATTATTATGAATAGAGATGATCATACATAGTATATCAATTTATTACCCATGGAAATGAGAAACAAAAGTGAAGGGTGATCCAAAATGCTCAGCAAGGGATGACATACAAAAGGAATCTAACATAGAATAAGTAATATAATGGTAACATATAAATAAAGTATGATTCATAACATAATCTATGGATAAAAAAGGAAATAAATGAGTAAATGATTAAATAATGATGGAAATGATATAAATGATTAATTCTAAACATCATAAAGATTCTATTGAAGCCTTATTCCAAGAAATCATACATAAATGGTAAGGATGCTCACATTACCCTATCTTAGTTATATCATGAGACCTAACAGTGTATTGAGGGGATATATAATTCTGAGCTCCACCCATCACATAAAATTCCAATGAATTACATCACATAGTAAATGGATATGGAATAATTTTTAAGAATGAACAACATAAGAATACTTAGAATAAATTCTCAATGAGACTTATCTTATAAGATTTTCCTATATAGAATAAAGGATTATACAGTCATGATAATATTTTCCCCAGTAAATGAATTGATAAGCATAACTAGGTTAATACCCTTGACTCATGAAAGGAGTAAAAAGTGATTCAAAATGTTCAAATAACTACACTTATCAATTGAATAATATGTATTTTTAGTTATTAGGTATTTAATAAACATTAGGATTATCAATGAGTTTGTGAAGTAGAAATAATTTATTTGAAATGGTGGGAGACCAAATTAATTATGGATAAATACCTATAGAAACATAATTAGATCCTTCATTATGGTTGGTAAATAACATTTTAATCATACACAATATATCCCTCAAGAGTGTCAAACTAAATGTGCAATAAGGTCCACTTATTGTGCAACAAGTGAAGATTGATTTAATACCAAACTATCCTTTTTTTGAGTTATTACCCATAAGTGAATATGTTCTAAAGATGCATGCACTTATTTATATCCATATAGATATTTCATTTCTAGGAATACCACACACACTCTTTTCTTTAGCAAAATTTAGGATGGTTTTATTCTTACGAGAAAGTTTGAGCATTATAAAAGCTTATGAATATAGTATAATGAGAGGGAGATATATCATTGATAATATAATAATTAATTTATATAAATTAATCACAATAACATTTCACATTGAAATGAAAACGAATTGGAATTAATAATATAATTAAATAAAGAGAAGTGGCCGGGGAACCTTACCTTACAAAGTAGGTTCTTAGATCTTGATAAGAGCACCTTTGAATATTAGGGACTCCTTAAAGGGATTCTTGAGAGAGAAAATGAGGAAAAATTAACACTCAAAGGATTTAGAGTGAAGATTAATGATAGAATGAGTGGGTATTTATAGAAAATGAGTGAGGAATGTTTATTAATTTCTAATCATATGCCTCATAAATATAGGTTGCGTAAAATAAAAAACCATTAGCTTTCACATGGTTTTGGATCATTGTTTTTGACATTTAAGGCATGATTTTTGAAATATTTTAGTTTGATAACTGAACTACACTTATTTATATTACTTTTTTCCATGAGAATATAAATTTTCTACAAAATATTGTTTTTAAAATGTTAATTTTCATTTTAGAATTTGTAAAGTTATTTATAGGTTTAGAAAATAATTTTAATCAATTTAAATAAATTATATTTATAAAATAAGTTTTGTTTAGTTTTGGATTCACTTATATTAATTGTTAAATCATTTATAAATTGTAATTATGTTATAATACATACCATTTAATCTTATTGCATTTTACTATTTAGTAAAAAATTTAACTGTCTCGAAAAATTGTGAAAAAATCACCATTGGGTAATTTTGTCATGCTGGTTTTAAATTTAATGTAATTTTTATGAAAATAATTTTATTAATATGAGAATTTTAATTTTTAAATGAGGTTCATGTTATATTTTAAAATCATAGAAATTTTTTTTGAAACACTACCTTCCAACAATTCTCATTTTTATTCTAAGTCATATGTGTGAAATTATATTACTATTCTTTAAATAATATACATTTATTTAATTATTAATTATAAAATTATTTTATTAATTTTACTATAAAATTTCATGAATAAATATTTCATTACCATTACAATGGTTATATTTCCAATGGCCAGATTCCAACGATCAAATCCAAATGTTCAAATTTTAATGGTAAGATTACAATAGTCATATTACCTTATATATATATATACTTCATTCTAACATCCTAATATCATTCATATATTTCCCTTAGTTACCATTTCTATTATTATTTTTATTATTTTATTTATATTAGCATTTTTCCCCATATACTTATTTTTTTTTCAAGTATGATCCTCTAGAGTACAAGATTATAGTGCTTCCCCATATCTTTACTTATTTTATGGTGCTAGTTTTAGTTATTATTTTAAATGTAATTTCCTAGTTTTCTATTTTATTACTCTCTATTGTAATGTATTACATTATAATAAAACATGTTTATTAATTACAATAATTTCTTGAGTATTACAATAGTTATTTATCCATCACCTTATACATCCAATGATAGTGAATATTGATGTGTTTCGTTTGGGAATGGTACATGGAGTTCTTGATCAAGTATAAAGCACTTTGACTATCACAATAAACCTCATACTCCTTATAGATGAATCCAAGATCATTTATAATCTTTTTAACCACAATATATCTTTTCCAGCCTCCATAGAACCAATGTACTCTACTTCGGTCATGAATAAAGTAATGAAATTTTACAACCTTGACTACCATGATAGAACTCATCTTAGAAAAGTATAGAATTATCCTGATGTAGACTTAATGTTGTCAGGATATTGAGCTATATCTGTATCTGTCTATCCCTCAAAGAGTGGATCATCTCCCCCATGGTATACACATAGTTTTTATATACCTCTAAGATAACTTAGAATCCACTCGGCTGCATCCTAGTGCTGCTTCCTAGGATTGGAGAGAAAATAACTCATGGTTTCCAATATATGGGAAATGTATGACTTTATAAACACCATAACATACATCAATTTGTTATGATGTGAAGAATTTTTTAGAGTATCATATGTTTAGATTCATCTAGAGTATAACTCATTGAAAATTTTCTCATTGAAATTTCAGTCTTTGGTAGTTCATTTTGGCCATGTTAGAGCAGAAACAAAAAATTATTCACTATTCAGGGTATAATATTGGATGTTCACAAACTTCTAATAGAAATTAAGTAGTTTGATATCTGGGATTGGTGAATAGTGTATCAACTATTCTGGTTGAGTTAGTGGAAATATTAGTTGAGTGGTGATGTCATTGGATTATTGAATATAAATGTCAAAGGTTTGTGTGACCTGTTTGACCTGATATAAAACTCTATAAAAGGGAGGTGAGACAAATTGCTGATGGGAGTGAAATGATATGTACAGTCATCAATAATACAATTCTTAAAATAAATTATGAATAAAGTGTAATTCTAACTTTCTAAGCTGTAATTTTTGGAAAACTTTTACCTTTCGATAATATAAAATATTTAAAGTGGTCTTCCTTAGACATAGGATGATAGTCTAAACCATGTAAAATAATTGTGTTTACTTTCTTACTTTTTAATGCTAACTTGTGTGCATGTGATTATTTTTTTGAGTGGTGATTAGTGTTATTCTTGTCTTCTTAATTGAAATTCTCAAAGATAGAGGTGGAAGAAATGGAAGTTTGACATTCTGCTGTGCTGAACTACCGATGGATACAAACATCTAATGAATTCCAGGTAAAAAAATAGTTTTCTATATCAGATATTCAGAAGGAATTATGAAGGTATCAAGTTTTTCCCAAATAAGTGGTATCAATGGGATATACTATAGTTTGAACACACTCACCAATTTAGGTAATTTATCACTTACCTCAGAATATTACTGAAATCCAATTGGTTATTATCATAAGAAGTTATGAAAATAGATAAAGGAAATGTTTGAATCAGTCAGTTCAATGGAACTGACTATGGTTTCTAGAAGATGCATATAAAGGACTATACAATCTATAAGGATATTGACCTATCATTGGGTGAGAAACTTCATATGATGGAGAAAGGTAAATGAGAAAATTTTGTTATAAAATATTTAGTATTAGTGAGGATGATGTTGTCATGAAATGTTTCCATCAATATTTTGGAGAAGAAGACCATAAATACATTTATATTAGCCCTAATAAAGATATAAAAAATGAAATCCTTAGATAATGTGTTTCTAATCTGACACTTGTTTAGTTTGAGGCTATCAGAAGGATTTTCATTGGTAGATCATTTGAAAAACTTTAACATGATAAATATTTAGATCAAATCAGTAAAAGTGACTTTTTCTAACAATGTGTGGTCCATAATACTACTCTCATATTTACCAAAATATTCAGATTGCACGGTGATTGTGGTAAGTAATTCATATGGAAAATATGATATTGTGTTTGAAGATGTTTATAATTTGATCCTTAATGAGATGCTTAGAAGAAGAGAGGTCCAAGAACCTACTAGTAGGGAATTGAATACTAATGGTATGGGACACTCACCTCATCTAATGAACTATCAACAATATGATGATAAGATCATAGATAAGAGTCATGAAAAAATTGATTATCCCAAGGATTACCTATTGGCATTGCAACAAGAGATGACATCTTCAGAGTAAATAAAAAAGTTAGAAGGTAAGTACCATAGGATCAACTAATGGAATTTCAAAATCCCTTAATAAAACGGAAGTTATTAGTGATCTACTATTCACTATTCATGATCACTTTTCCTAATCTAATGGATTTATGAGTAGTTGACTCTAGTGCATCCTTCCAATCATAAATAGATCAAATATACATGAAAAATTATGTATCTAGAAGCTTCGGGGAAGTATGTATGAAAAAATATGAATCTTTGTAAGTGGTTATAAAGGGATATGTAAATCTATAATTAAATAATGGGATTATTTTTTAGTTGAAAGTAGTGAGAAACATTCCAAGTATTAGGAGGAATATTATTTCTATGGTAAAGTTGGATGATGAAGGTTTTATAACTACATTCAACAATGGAGTATGGAAAGTGACTCAAGAGTCCATGATTGTGGCATGAGGAGTAAAAGACAGAACCTTATATATGAATAGAAGTTAATATGGGAGTGTAATAGATGAAATTTTAGCCTTTGAAAATCTGGATTTCTGGAATTGTATATCATGACACCTTATCGAGAAGAATATAAAGGTTTTAGAAGGGAATGGAATTATGAAGCTTGATTGTACAACTATCAAAATTTGTGAGAGCTATGTTTTTGGAAAGAAAAAGTGGGTTTCATTCAATATGAATGTCTATAATCCTAGAGCCTTAAAACTAGATTTAAATCATAAAAATGTTTGGGGAACTACTTCAGTTCAATGTGATGGAGGATCTTGTTACTTTTCCACATTCATCAATGATTCCATGAGGAAGGTATGGGTTTATTTTCTAAAAAATAGATCAGGTGTGTTTGATTCATTTTTAAAATGGAAATCCATGGTGGGGATGGAAATTAGTTGGAAATTGAAATGCCTAAGATCAGATATTACTGGTGAATATAATGGTAAAAACTTCCAGAACTTACTTCAAAATAACGGGACCAGACTAGAAAGAACTATACCAGGGACTCCACAAAAGAATAGAGTTGTAGAGAGAATGAATCAGACTTTTATAGAAAAGTCAATTTGAATGTTTATTCACTTCATGATACCCAAGGAAATATGGGTAGGAGAAATTAACACACCAAAATAATTGTACAATAAGAGTCCAACCAATACAATAGGATAAAGTTTACCTAAAAAATTTAGTATGATAACTACCATAAGTTTTGCGCCTCAAAATATTTGGTTTCATTTCTTATGCTCTTATTGATGGAAAGGATAGAGATAATATGAAGGAAAATTCCAATACATGTTTTCTCGTAGTATATATAAATGAAGAGTTTTTATATAAAATATAGAGTGATGATTAACATAAAACCATTATAAGTCAATATGTGATCTTTAATGAAAAGATATTATAAAAGGATCAAGACTTGGATGAATCAAAAGTTGAGGAAAAGAGTTCAACAACTAAAGTAAATGTTTTTCTAGATAAAAATACCAAAAATTTACAAATATCAGTGATACCAAACATTAAGAACAATGCATCAAAAGTTTGAAAAATAGATTTTATGCTATAATTCTTGATAACTATATAAGTCTAAGAAAAATCTCCAATAATAGAACAATCAATAATAAGAGCACGAGAAGTTCTGACATCAATAATTGAATTTCTAATAAATACTTAAACTACCATGAGAATATCTTCTAAAATTAAATGATCAGTATAGAGGTATGAGTTCAACAAAAAATTATTACTTCTGATAGATTCTAGGGAACCTGAATGTTCAAAAGAGGCAGTATCACTTAGTGACTCGAAGTAGTGGGAGTCAACTATGGATGAAGAAATAAATTCCTTAAAGTTCAATGAAACTTGGGATATGACTAAAATACCAAAGGAGAAGTGAAAAATATAGAATATGCGGGCTTAAAATTTTAAGGAAGAAGGTTATGGAACTAGAATATACAAGGTAATGATGGTGGTGAAAGGATTCAAATATAAGGAAAGAAAAAATTTCTATGAAATATTTTCTCCAGTAATAAAGCATACTACAATCCAAATAGTGTTGAGCATTGTTGTATCCGATGGGTTTCAATTAGAGAATATGGATATGAAGACTTAATTTCTATATGAAGATTTGGAGAAGGAAATCTATATAAAGAATCACAAGGGGTTTTAAGACCACCAGAACGAGTGTCATGATTTCAAACTAAATCAATGTCTATATGGTGTGAAATTGGAACCTCAATAATAAAATTGGAAGTTTGATTCTTTCATTAATGAGGAAGGTTTCATGATCAAAATTTATAGAATTATGGAACCTATGTTATTATCTTACTTTATGTGGATGAAATGCTATTGGTAGGAATAAAAATTCTGTGTATTAAAGATCTAAAGTAGAAGTTTTAAAAAAGATTTAAAATGAAGGATCTTGGTCAATACAATAAAATCTTAGGGATAAGGATTAAAAGGGATTGAAAATCAGATACTCTGATTTTAACCCATAAAGAGTAAATTGGAAAGACCATTAAAAGGTTTCATATAATAATATTTAAATCTGTTAGAACTCCCATCACTTGACACTTCAAGTTATCCAAGTCATTGTCACCTTCAATGAATGATCAATTCCAGTACATAGTGAAATTTATATATGATTTAACTATGGGAAGCTTAATTTACATCATTGTTTGTATGATTTTTGAAATTTCCTTTATAGTGGAAGTGGTAAGTCATTTCATGTATAACCATGAGAAGGAGAGATGAGAATCTATGATGTGGATTATCCATAACTTGAAGGTATCTAAAGATGAATATTTTTTCTTTGGGAAATACTATCCTTTATGAGAATTTGTTGATGTGAATTTTGATGGTGATTCTGACTCATGGAAAAGAACAATAGATTTTATGTTTATCTTTCGATGAGAGATGATCAATCAGATGTCATGACTATAGTAAATCATGTATTTGTCTACAAATAAAGTAGAATATGTTGTATCTATAGAATCTAGGAAGGATTTAATTTGGTTAACACACTTTTTGAAGGAACATGGAAAATCATTTAAAGGAGTAATTTATTCTCCGATGGTCATAGTATTATAAACCTTTCCAAGAATATAATATTTCATATAATAATGAAAAAAATAGACCTAAAATTCCATTTCATTTGTAATCTTCTAGAGGAAAATGTGTTTGAGATTTGGAAGATCATAAGAAAGAAAAATTTGGAAAACATGTTCACAAAAGTTTTAGTTCAGGAAATTCTAAGGCTACATTGTTCCATAATGAAACTGGATTGAGTGAGAGTCAGATAAAGAAAATTGAAGCATACACATAAGGAGGAGTTGTTTTTACCAAAGTGTTAGAGAATACTGATGAGGTTTCTTGAAACAAATCTTCAATTGGGAGATTGTTTGGATTTAAAGCCTATTTTTGAGCATCAGGAGTTTAGGTTCATTTGATGTACAAGTCAATGGAATTTTTCTCATTGGAAGTCTAGTCTATGGTAGTTCACTTTATCCCTTTTAGAGTAGTGGTGGTAGAATATTCATAATTCAGGGAAGACTATCAAAATTTCACAAACTTTTGGTGGATGTTGAGAATTTTGGTCTTTGGTCATGGTGAACAGTGTTCCAGCTAAGTTGGTTGAGTTGGAGGAAATATCAGTTGTGTGACAAAGTCAATGTATGGTTGATAGAGAATGTCAAAGGTCACTATGAAATATTTTACCAGATATAAAACTCTATAAAATTGAGGTGGTATTAACTACTGATGAGAGTGAAGTACAATATACATTCATCAGTAGTATAGTTCCTAAACTGAATTATGAAAAAAGTGTAACACTATATTTATAATCTTTATTGTTTTTAAATATTGAACCTTTAGGTAATATAAAATATTTTCAATATAATCCCATGGAAAAAGGATGAAATTATGAACCACATAAAACTACTATCATTCCTTTCCTACTTTTGAATGTTATATTGTTTTTTTATTATTCATTTTATTGGTGATTAGGGTGCACCTTTTCTTCTTAATTCTAATGATCAAAGACAGAAGTGGAAGAAATGGTAGTTCAAAATTCCACTATACTGAACTACTAGTGGATATGAATATTTTGTGAAATTAAGTTTCAAATAAATAGTTTTTATATCATATCTTTAAAATTAATTTTGAAGGTGTTGGGTTTCTTCCCCCGAGTCGAGGAGTATGATATTATCTTTATCGCCTCAATTTCTTCCTCGAATGATAGAAATGAACTCTTGATCAACTACATATTACTGGGTAGAAGAATCCTCACTGGTTTGGTTTTTTCCATGTTGAAACATTTTAGGACACATTCAATATACTTCTCATGAGATAGACATGAAAACATACTATTTTTGTTATGAGTGACTTGCATCCCTAAAATTTGTTGAGCCACTCCCAAATATTTCATATCAAAAAAAATTTCTAACTCCTTCAAATAGCTATTATTATTTTATCCTTCCCAATGATAAATATATAATCAATATAAATTAGGAGGTAAATGAAGTTACCATTATGAAATATATAAAGTAACCACATTAGTCTTCCTATCTTCTCTTGTATCCATGACTCACTATGAACAAGTTAAAATTACTATACTACATTATCAGAGCTTCTTTCAGTCTATAAAATTTATTCTTTAATTTTAACATGAGGTTTTCTTATCCAAAAACCTTGAAAAATTCATGGTGATTCATATATATATATATATATCCTCGGTGATGTCATTGTGAATAAAATTCATCTTCATGTCCATCGGCTTAAGATCCAAATCCATATTGTCCACCAATCCAAAAATAACTATGATTGAAGCCATATTTACCATGAGTTAAAAGATATCATAAAAGTAAACTACTTTATTTTAATGGAATCCTTTGACCACTAACTGAGTTTTGTACTTGAACTTTTTTCCACTATCATACTTATTCATCTTGAACACCCATTTTTTTGTTAGTTCCTTCTTACCTTTGTGTAGTTTTACTAAATATCATGTATATTTCTTCATAAATTACTCTATATCATACTCCATTGCATGCATCCACTTAATATTATCTTGATGAGACATTTCTTCATAATATCCTTTTGTCTCCCCCTCATCAATCAGTAATAAGCACTTTGATTCGAAAAATATTATTGATTGAGTCCTTCTTCATATAGATCTCTAAACCTATGAAATGTTAGGTTCAAGAAGCACACCATCTCCTAGATCTTAGGATGGTTCTTCAAATTATAGTGGATAGGATTGAGTCCCCCCCACTCAATATCCTCCTCTACAATCTGCTGGTATATTTTTGATGAGTCTTCTTACACCTCCTCCTCTTTAGTGGCAGGTGATGCTAGTGCAGGTGTTAGATCATGAATTAATTCTTTGACACTTTCTCATTGATACATTCAAGGATTTTTAATGTCCTTGATCATATCATTCTCATGGAGCACAAAATATATACTTCTGATTACATTCTTCTCCTTAGGGTCCTAAATCTTTTATCTAAAATCCTCATCTCCATAGCCAATGAAGACACATGAAGTAGATCTCTTGTACAACTTTTGCCTAAGATATTTGGATATATGTGGAAAATTTAATCATCCAAATACTCATAAATGAGTGTAAGTGAGATGTTTATTATACTATATCATCCATGGGATCTCACAATTTAGGGGTATTGATGGTGATATGTTGATGAGGTAGCATGAAAATCGAATAACGTCTCCCCAGAATGGCTTAAGTATCTTAGCCAAAGTCATTATGATCCTGACCTTCTTCTTTATGGTTATGTTCATACTTTTTATAACACCATTGTGTTTTGGGGTATGAGGTACCAACCACTAATTCTAAATTCCCTAATACATTCAACATACATCAAACTCCATGGATGTGTAATATCCTCCATTTTTTTAATTAACACACTCCAAATTCCTTCCAGTCTCATGTTCGTTCCACCATGGCGTGTAAAATATTGAAATAATATAGTACTTGGTTATTTGTTCATAAGAAAAACACCCACACATTTAAATATGCATCATAAATACAGGTTGATAAATATTTTTTACCTCCCAATGATTCCACCTTTATGGGACCACATATGTAAGAGTGAAACAAATTTAAAAAATATAACATCCTTAATAGAGTGGTACTGAATGAGTCTCTATACTAATTCCCATAATAGCAGTAGTTTCAAGGATCTAAAAATTTATCCTTATCAATACATATATACTTATTCTATATAAAGGTTTTTATCCCTCTTTCACTCATGTGGTCGAGCCTCTTATGCCACAAATTTTATGATGCCTCTCACTCCACCGTGTTGAAGACATATGTATATATATTCACATGAGTTTTATACAAAATACCACATATGTTTCCTTAGGTGATAAAAATGGATCCTTTAATCATATTCTATTCCCCATTGTTGAATATTTTATCAAATAATTTTTTGTAATGTCTTTATATGTTTAAAAATACTATTTTATCGAATAAACTGCTTTTCATATCCTTCTGTGAAGAAAAAAAATTATAGACACATATAGAAATTTAATTATATAAAATAAAAATTATTTTTGAATTTATAAAGATGAAATTATATTACTGTAAATTTTTGGTATTTTTCTGAGAAACTTAATTTTTTTGATGAATAGTGAAAAATACTGCATTTTAGTTAATAACTGCATTTTTGTTTAAATAATTTTTAATGTAAAACTATACTTTAAATTTGTTTTAAGGTCAAATTAGATCAATTATACATATATTAATACAATTTAGGTCATTATAATCAATTTAACTTTGGTATTGAATATAAAAACATAACAAACTTTTGAAAATTTTTGTACTTAAAAAACTCATTATTTCATCCCGTATGCAGGATTAGCATAATCGTAATTTTTTTGATTCTGTGAATTGAATTTTGAAAAATGGGAATAAACCATTTTAATCAGTATAATATTTAGAGTCTAATTATATCATGTTAATTTTTGACCAAAATGATTAGTAAAAGTGATTAAAATTAATCACAACAATTATGGTCAAATTAAGCTTAATTAGGGAATAAACCTTAATCTTAGGGGCCAAAATGACCTATAAACTTGCCCAAAACTAATATAATGGCCATATGTAGTCAAAAAACCTTCCATAATTTATTTTAGTTGTTTTTTATGAATTATTTAAGTAATAACATGTGTACACGTAACTTATTTTCAAAAATTCCAAGTGAGTCATTTTCCTTCCCTATAAAAGGCCACCACCTATCCCTCTTCTTCACACCTATAAAACCCATTAGGTTCGGAAAAGATATTAACAATCCACTTATCAACATCCATAACTTCCTCCTAGAAGCCTCTACTTGAGAATAAAGTAATCCAAGGAATCCTTTTGGCACAAACAAAAATGAGTTACTCGATTAAGACATAACCTCTTCTCTCAAGCTCCTTTCAATTATTTTCCTTCTCCAACCCTCCAATATTTGTATTCTATGATTGTAAAAAATAGTATCTTAAATATACTAGGATGTTTTTATTCTAAGGTTTCTACCTATAATTACACACACATCCATCTAATGGGTTTTTAATATACTATTTATGTGTACGACAAACTACAACCTCACTAAATGATGATTGTTCATTTCTCCTTTACCGACTCTGATGGTGAAGATTATAATGGAAGATATATTTTTATATTTAATATATTATATTTATTATTTATTTAATATTATTTATTAATTTTACAAAACACAACTTTTTTACTTTCCATTTGGTGTAAATATGATAATTTTGTTTAAGGAAGTGTGTACTACCGCCCCCTCGAAGCAATGTGATTCATTCACAAACTATATAGAATGTATTAAGGATTGATTTAGTAAAATTATATGATATATATGATATTATAATTCTACTTTAATAATTATATATATATATATATATATTTCATGTAATTGTTTTGTATTAATACAATAATAAAAAATGGAAACAATGTTCATGCTTACGTACGACTTACCGTCTCCATGAACGGTGTATTCCATTTCATACTTCTATATTATATATATTATTATAATAAAAATATACTAAATATAAATTATATTTATATCATATTTTACATTATTTAAATCATGATATAAGCAAGAGAAAAATTATATAACAAATCAAGGCACAAGCAAAAAACAAAGAGAATATTACCCAAAGCGTAACCTTAACATGAAATTGCTAAAAATTGGGTAATATAAAGTCATAATAAATACATATATGATTTTATATATAATAATATGGTTCTTTAAAACATTTATAATAAATTTATATTTATTATATATGAGTTTTGAATGAGTATGATGAGAGTAAAGACATAAGGTAATACAATTTCATCTCACTTTTTATTTTCATGGGATACATACTTTATTCCACACCCATTCCTTTTATATGGTGTGTAGACAACCCATGGATGTATTAAATTATTATTATACTTAAATTTATTGGTATTTAAATATCAATTATAAGATATTTATTTCATGGGGTTGTTGTTTCAAAAGCTACCAAATCGGTAAAAATGATTTTTTCTCAATTTGCCTTCTTTGAAAGACTTTCCATGTTATACACCTATATTTTTCCATGAGGTGTACATAATGCCTTTAAAATATTATATCATGAATCTCATTATTTTCATGATATTTTAAGCTTCATGTAATTTCATTTTATTTCATGGGTCGTATGGTTCAAAGTTACCAAGTGGTAAGAGTTTATTGAAACAATCTCATGACTTATCAAGACTGTTTATGTTTATAATTACTTTGATGAAATATTATGATAAATATCTCAAGAAAATTCATGAATTTTATTCTAATATGTATATTAATGATATATTCATGTATTGGTACCATTATTCCACTCTTTGGTACATAATATAGTTAAGAAAGTGTTTTTAAGAAAGTCTGAATTTACCTCTCTCTTCAGTAAAAAATCTGTGTTCCTTCAAAACCATGTTTTTGAAAAAGGTTTTCCAAGAATATTATACTATTATAATATAATATTTAAAATAAATTTTTTCCTTTTTTTTCTTTTACCAATGTTTTCAAAGGTATGCTCATTAGCTTTCCAAACAATTAATTTTTTTATATTTTTTTCCGTGCAAAAGGAATGTTATTTTTACCTCGTATGACACATATGGATTTACCCACCATCATTTATGTGAAGCTTACTTTACATGTTTAAAAGGATAATTTTTAATATTTTTTTAAAAAAGTATTTTCAAAGAAATGTTTTTGAAAACCTTTTCAAGCTTATTTTATAATATTTTAAGGGAAATTGTTTTCAAAATGTTTTCAAGCCTAATTTATAAGTTTCCAAAGTATTTTTAAGGAAATGGATTTAAAAAAGTTTTCAATATTATTTAATGAGTTTTCATGTAAAAAGGTTTTAATTATTTTTCAAGATTTATTTATAATTTTTAAAAGTGTTTTCAATAAAAAATATTTTTAAAATGTTTTGAAGCTTATTTTATAAGTTTTCAAGGAAAAATGTTTTCAAGATTATTTTAAAAGTTTTTAAGGAAAAAGTTTATCAAAATTATTTAAATCCTTATTTATAAGTTTTCAAAGTATTTTCAAATAAAATGGATTTCAAAAGGTTTTTATTCTTTAAAAACATTTTTTCAAATAAGAAGGATATTTTCCTCATGAAATGTTTTAAAAATATCTTTCAAAGTTATTTTTCATCTAATATGACATCCATTGATGTTAATAAATCCATTATAGGAAAGGATACAAAGGTTAAATTTATATTATATCTTGAATGGTTTATGTTTTGATTGAATAATTTTTACGATGCCCATTTCACTTCCATGGGTTATATGCTTTTGAAACCCACTTCTCTTCATGGGTTATGCTTTGATAAAATAATTATGAAACCTATATTTTTTCCATAGGTTATGATGTGATGAAATGTTAATGATACCCATTTTATTCCATGGGTTATGATTTGATGTTTATAAAACCCATCTCTTTTCTTGGGTCATGGAATGATGAATGTTTTTTATCACAAGAATGTATGATTTCATTATTAGACGGGTGGGACCTATATATACATCCTATGCATTGGGTAATGATAAATGTTTTATGAGATCAAAGGGGACATAATAGAGAATTCCATGACCAAAATAAGAGGGTATACAGGATCACATCCCAAGATTGAAATAAGAGGGTCTATAGGAGGACATCCCAAGCCCAAAACAAGATGGTATACAGGAGGACTTCCCAATCCCAAAATAAGAGGGTACATGGGAGGACATCCCAAGCCCAAAATAAGAGGGTAAATGGGAGGAAATCCCAAGCCTGAAACAAGAGGGTAAATAGAAGGACATCTCACGCCCAAAACAAGAGGGTACATGGGAGGACATCCCAAACCCGAAACAAGAGGGTACATGGGAGTGAATCCCAAGCCTGAAGTAGGTAAATAGTTTATTAACACAATCCTAACATGTAACAAATACCTTCGTATGCTACCTTGACATAGGATTTTTATATGCTTATGTTTTTTCCACAATTCCATGTTTTATTCCTATGTTATTCTTTCATGGATTATGTTCTTTATTTCTTTATGATTCATTTACTATAAACTTTAAATATTTATTATGATCTCTAATATACAAGGTATGATTTTAAAATGATATTCTCAAGTTATATACCATTTTTTTCATGTTATGCTTACACATTTACTTTATTTACCTTACCGAGCATCCAAGATCACCCCTTTCTTTTGTTTCCTTTCCATAGGCAATGAATAAATTTTTTAGGTAGAAGTAGTAAAGATAGAGATCTTTATGGGAGATGTTGAAGATCTTTCACCAGGATATAATATTTTGTTTCTAAGTTTCCAAATACACTAAACTATTATGGTCCTCGGGCATGTATTTTTGTAATGTATTGAATATTCATCTAAAATGATGCAATATCCATGTATATTAATCTTGGGTCACTATAGTTTGTATCATAGGAAAGGTTTAGTCAACCTTTGGAAATTAGGATGAAAAAACTTAGTGATATACTTATGTATATTTATAAGGATATTTCTAGGGATGTATCTAAGGATAAGTATAAGGATGAGTTAATATTTAGGAAAATGTCCCAGAATTTTGGTAAAGGATAGAGTAAGTGGTTTCCTAGAAATAAATCCCTATCTAGATACTACAAGTGGATGTGGATCTAGCACAAATGTACACAGGGATAACAACTCTGAAAATATATCCTGGGCCTGACTTGGGGTAATTTGGTACACGACCACGGGCCTTTCTACACACTTGGTTTGACACTCTCAGGGGATATGCTTTGGGAATTCACAAACTATTCACAAACCATAACGAAGGATTTAAATATAAGTTGGATATGAATAACCTAGGATATACCTATGGTGTCATATATTATGGAAGGTGTCATACTTTAGATATCCTATAAGTGACTTTTTATGATTATGTGGTTCCTCTCTATGACAATTGTTTCTTACTCTATGCTATATGGTTTTAGTAAATGAGTGTAACCCAAAGGAACTATGATAATGAGGAATCAAATAAACAATGCATTGATTCCACCCATAATAAACTTAATGTTATGGGAGTGAAAAAATTCATTTCTATGACCACACAACCTTATCAATCTATGAATCATGATGAATTTCCAAATAACCAAAGTAGGGAACAAAGTTTTCTTGAATCATTTTTAAGGCAATGTCCACCTTATTTTAGTGGAATGAATGATCCACTAGTTGCTAAGAAATGGATTTTTACCACTGAAAAGATATTTTTCATTCTCTATTGTTCGGAACACAAAAAGTTATGTTGGAAACTTATTACTTAGAAGGTGAAGTGAAATAGTGTTGGAACTTCATAAAGAATATGAGGCAATAAGATAAAATTTAATCCATGGATTGGGATGAGTTCAAGAACTTATTTTTTGGTAAGTACCTTCCTTGAATTCTTCTTACAGAAATGGAGATTGAATCTTATCATCAATATCATAGTTATGATAAGAAAATAACCATATAGTTTAAAGGATACTCTAAATACTATAGAGATAAGAAGATTAGATTTACTTTATGCTCAAAGTGTGGAAGTAAACATGGAGGAAATTTTCTTATGGTAACTACTAAATGTTTTAATTTTGGAAAGAAAGGTCATCAAGTAGATGAATGTTTAAGTAATGGGAATAAATACAATGATACAAATAATTTATCTCCTTCAATTCAGTGTTTCAAATTTAAGAAGTATGTTCGTTATGCTAGAAAGTTCTTAAAACAAAAGGTTAATGATGAAGATCGATATCAACAGTCTCTTAAGTTGAAGCATAAAGGTAAATCCAATGGAATAATAATAGATGAAGTAAATAAATATAATTAGGGCACACTTAGCCTCTATTTCTATGTTTTAAAGTTCATGTTTTATTTTTTATGAATAATCCCTATGAAAGTATTATTGTTCATCCTTTGGTGATATTTCATGTGATTATCTTTCCCTACATGGATTATGGAATAATAAAATCACATTTGATATTATATCAGTACAAGGGTGGACCCAAGTTTCTAATAATTTTTTTTGGTTTAAGATAAGATCTTATTTAAGGAATGAAGTGTAAAATATATTTTTGAAGGGGTATAAGGTTAACAACTTATGGAAAGTTTAAGTTAAACTTTAGATAAAGTCAGTAAGATTAAAGTGTTATATTTTAGTATGAGGATTTCTGAATATTGGATATCCCATTCAAACTACCTTGTGTTGATGGTAACTAATGAAAAATGGGATGGCATATCATGGGTATCATGATCTGTTAGTACTTTAGTAATTAAAAAGTAACCTTCCTTTTTGGAGAAAGAGGTGAAGAGAATCAAGGAACAAAAAAAGGTGAGGCTGTCTCGAAATCATGAAAGCATATATTTTAATGAAAATTCTTTAACTTTAGGAAAAAGGATCTTGATACCAAAAAATGTTATCCTAGTACCTTCATTTACAATGAATCAGATGGTACCTTAGTTCATTACAAATTTATATCTTTTTGATTATTAACTTTCTTCTAATCTTTTTATCTACCACTCTTCATCAGAACTTGATAGTTAGATTTTTATTTTATGTCCATGTTCTCACTTCCCACCTATATTACCCTATTTGGAAACCTAGTTATATGTTACTTTGGGTAACCTTTATGGTTCCAACATTCCATTTTTAAGGTAATTTTTAATATTCATTTTTACAATGTGGGTTTCTATAATGAAACTTTCAAGTATTAAACCATTGATAACCCAGAAGAATTTCAAGGGAGAAATTCATTTTAAGGAGGTATAATATAACACCCTAAGATTTTGTGAATTATTTTTTTCAAATTAATTTAATATTTTTGATATTTTTCATTTCACATGACATTGGAAATAGTTACACAGACACACACACACACAAATATATATATATATATATTAAAACACTAAGTTAAAAATTTCTTTCACATGACACTAAGATTGTGCTAAATGAAACACTCACTTGGATTGTGCTAAATGAAACAATGACTTGTATTTCACCACACACAACATATACTTGGAATTCACAATATGCAATGATGACTTGGCGTAATTTACATGCAATACTGAGTTTCTATGAAACATCGTTTTATTTTTATAATTATTTAAACGCATTAGTTATAACCTTGGAATTAAAAATTAGTAATGTGAATAGTAATAACTACTTTTAAAATATTTTTATAATGTTTTTATATAAATAAAACACATTGATAATGACAAATATAATTTCTTTTAAAGTATTGATATGTTTAAAAATACTATTTTCTCGAATGAACTGTTATTCACGTACTTCTATGAAGAAAAAAAATTTAATTTTAGAAACATATATTAATTTAATTTGATAAAATAAACTTCATTTTTTAATTTTTAATTCAAAAATTATATTAGGGTTAATTTTTGGGGTTTTTTCTTAGGAACTTCATTTTTTGATGAATAGTGAAAAATACTGCATTTTAGTTAATAACCGCCTTTTCGTTTAAATAATTATTAATGGTAAATTATTATTTAATTTTTTTAAGGTCATATTAGATCAATTATAAATCTATTAATACAATTTAGATCATTATAATTAATTTTAATTTAATACTGAATATAAAAGCATAATAAACTTTTGAACATTTTTCTACTTTAAAAACCCGTTATTTTGTCTCATCTGTGGGATTAGCATGAATCTTAATTTTGTCGCTTTTGTGAATTTAATTTTGAAAAATGGATATACAGAATTTTAATCATTATAATATTTATAGTTTAATTATATCATGTTAATTTTTGACAAAAAATATTAGTAAAAGTGATTAAAATTAATCACAACGATTAAGGTTAAATTAAGCTTAATTAGGGACTAAACCTTAATCTTAGGGCCCCAAATGACCTATACACTTGTCCAACACCAATTTTCTGGAAATATTTCATCCAAAAACCTTAAATTATTGATTTTTTTGGTTTAGTATGAATTTGTTTAGGTAAGAGCTTGTGTACAACTAACTAATTTTAAAAAAATCCAAGTGAGTCCTTTTCCTTCCCTATAAAGGACACCACCTATCCATCTTCTTCACACCTATAAACCATATTAGGTTCGGAAAATATATTCTCAATACAATTATAAAAATCCTTAAGTTACTCATATAATCCTATCCTTGTTCATATAGAAATCCAAGGAAGTATTTTTCACAAACCAAGAGGAGTTACCTGATTAAGAGGTAACCTCTTCTCTCAAGATCCTTTCATTTATTTTCCTTCTCCACACCTCCAATATATTTATTACATGTTTGTATAAAAAAACAAGTATCTTCAATATAATATGATTTTTTTATTCTGAGGTTTATACCTACAATTACACACACATTCATCTAATGGGTAATGAACATACTGTTTATGTGTACAGTGAACTACAACCTCACTAAATGATGATTATTCATTTTTCCTTTACCGCCTCTGATGGTGGAAATTATGATGGAAAATATATTTATATATTTAATATATAATATTTATTATGTATTTAATATTATTTATTCCTTTTATAACACATATATATTTACTTTCCATTTGGGTTAATTACAATAATTTCATTTGTGGAAGTGTGGACTACCACCCCCTCAAAGTGATGTGATTCATTCACACACTACATGGAATGTATTAAGGATAGTTTTAGTGAAATTATATGATATATATGATATAATAATTCTACTAGAATAATTATATATATAAATATATACACATATATTTCATGTACTTTTTTTCTTTCAATACGACAATAAAAAACAGAAAACAACGTTCATGCGTATGTACGACTTACCGTCTCAATGAATGGTGTATTCCATTTCATACTTATATATTCTATATATTATTATAAAACAAATATAATGAATATAAATGATATTTATATCATGTTTTATATTCTTTAAATCATGATATAATCATAAGGACCAAAGATATAACAAATTAAGACATAAGTGAAAAACAAAGTGAATATTACCTGAAGCGTAACCTTAACAAAAAATTACTAACAAGGGGGTAATATAAAGTAATAATAAATACATATATGGTATTATATATAATAATATGTTTATTTAAAATATGTATAACAAATATATATTTATTATACATGAGGTTTTAAAGATTATGATGACAGTAAAGACACAAGGTAAGGCAATTTCATCTCACTTTTTATTTCCATGAGATACATGCTTTATTAACCACCCATTCCTTTTATGTGGTGTGTATACTAAACATGGATGTATTAAATTATTATTATAATTAAATTTATGGTTATTTAAATATCCATTCTATGATATTTATTTCATGGGGTTAATGTTTCAAAAGTTACCAAATCGTTAAAAATGATTTTGTCTCAATTTGCCTTCTTTGAGACACATGCCATGTTATGCACCTATATTTTTCCATGAGGTGTATATAATGCCTCTAAAATGGTATATAATGAATCAAAATATTTAAATTATATTTTAATATCCATGTAATTTTATTTTCTTACATGGGGATTATGGTTCAAATTTACCAAGTGGTAAGAATTTATTGAAACAATCTCATCGCTTATCATGAATATTTATGTTTATGCTTACTTTGATGAAATATTATGATCCATATCTCAAGAAACTTCATGAATTTTCTTCTCCTATATATATTCATGATATATTGATGTATTGGTACCATTATTCCACTCTTTGGTACATAATATAGTTAATAAAGGGTTTTTAAGAAAGTCCAATTTTACCTCTCTTTTCGGTCAGAAATATATGTTCCTTCAAAACCATGTTTTCTAAAAAGGGTTTCCAAGAATATTATACTATTATACTATAATATTTAAAAGAAAATTTTACCCTTTTTTTCTTTTACCAAGGTTTTCAAAGGAATATTTTTGTCTCTTTACGAACAAGGAATTTTTATACCCCTTTTACCATACAAAAAGGAATGTTATTTTTACCTTGTATGAAATGTTTAGATTTACCCATCATCATTTAGATGAAGCTTCCTTTGTATGTTTTAAAGGTTAATTTTTATGAATTTTTTTTAAAATTATTTTCAAATAAATGGGTTTCATAATTTTTTAAATCTTCTTTTATAAATTTTCAAGGAAAATGGTTTTTAAAATGTTTTCAAAACTTATTTATAAGTTTTCAAATTATTTTCAAAGAAATGAATTTCAAAACATTTTCAAGATTATTTAATGAGTTTTCATGTAAAAAGGTTTTCAAAACATTTTCAAGCTTTATTTATAATTTTCTAAAATTGTTTTCAATGAAAAATGTTTTTAAAATGTTTTGAAGCTTATTTTATAAGTTTTCAAAAAAAAAAATATTTTCAAAATGTTTTCAATATTCTTCTAAAAACTTTCAAGGAAAAAGGTTTTAAAAATGATTTCAAGCCTTATTTCAATGTTTTCAAATTATTTTCAAATAAAATGTATTTCAAAAAGGTTTTATTCTTTAAAAATACCTTTTCAAAGAAGAAAGGATATTTTCCTCAAGAAATTATTTCAAAATATAATTACAAGTTATTTTCTATCTAAGATGAAATCCGTTTATATTAATCAAGACCTTACAAGAAATGATCCAAAGGTTCCATTAATATTATTTCTTGAATGGTTTATGTTTTTATAGAATAATTATTACGACACCCGTTTTACTTCCACAGGTTATATGCTTTTGAAACTTGCTTCTCTTAACCAGTATTCTTTGATGAAATAATTATGAAACCTGTCTCTTTTCCATAGGTTATAATGTGATTAAATGTTAATGATACCCATTTCATTTCATGTGTTATTATTTGATGTTTATAAAACCCATCTCATTTCATGGGTCATGACATGATGAATGTTTTTTTGGCAAAATCATGTATGATTTAATTATTAGACAGGTGGTACCTATATCTCCCTCCAATGAATTGGGTAATGATAAATGTTTTATGCACTCAAATGGTACACAAGAGGGAATCCCAACCCTGAAACAAGAGGGTATATGGGATGAAATACCAATCCCAAAGAAAGAGAGTATACATGAGGATATCCCAAGCCCAAAACAAGATGGTAGTATACATGAGGATATCCCAAGCCCAAAACAAGATGGTACATGGGAGGAAATCCCAAGCCCAAAACAAGAGTGTAAATAGGAGGAAATACCAAGCCTAAAACAACAGGGTAAACAAGAGTACATCCCAAGCCCGAAATAATAGGGTACATGGGAGGAAATCCTAGACTCGAAAAAAGAGGGTACACAGGAGGGTATCCCAAGCTTTAAGTAGTTACACAGGTGATTAAACCAAGACAACATTTTACAAAGGCCTTGGTAGGCCACCTTGAAATAGGGTTTTTATATGCTTATGTGTTTTCTACAATTCCATATTTTATTCCTATGTGATGATTTCATGGATTATGTTATTTATTTCCTTATAATTCATGTATTATGAACTTAAAATTTTTATTATGATATCTAATACATTGGGTATGATATTCCAATGATATTCCCAAGTTCTATACCATTTTTTCATGTTATGATTATGAATTTCCTTTATTTACCCTTACTAAGAATCTGATCTCACCCATTTATTATGTTTTCTTTCTCTAAGTAATGAATAAAGGTTTTAGGTAGAATTAATAAAGGTGAAGATATTTATGGGATATGTTGAAGATATTTCACCAGGATAGAAGATTTTGTTTCCAAGTTTCCAAAGACACTACACTATTATGATCCTCAGGCATGTATTTTTTTAATGTAATGAATATTCATCAAAAATGATGTAATATCCATGTATGCTAATCCTAGGTATCTATAGCTTAATCCTATGCTTACTTCCCCTTAGAATCCACCTTTTTTTCTTTGTTTATCCCACTTTGTGTGGGCATTATTTGTTTTAAATGATTTTCAATGAATATGAAATATCTATTAGTTTCAATATGTTGATGAAGAAGCTTGGTGATTAAGAAATATAAGTGAAAATAAGCTTAGTGATTATGATGTATTGATTATTAGTTTAAGTATCTAACCTTGTTGAAGTAGAGAATAAGTTACCAAGAATTATTATACATATATTGGATTATTGGATGATAAAACTTTGGAATATTGGTTAGGTTGAGGTTAAAGTTATTTTCTTGTAATTACTTGATATATTGAATGCAAAAGTTATTTTAAGATTTGGAGTTCCATGGATATGATCTAAATATCTATATGATGAAGGATTTCTCACATGGTTCATCCAAGGATGCTTGGATGAAGCTAAAAATAGTTAATATAATGTAATATATTATTATTTGATATATATAATGATTGGTAGATCATGATTTAGGCATTTTATGAAGTTGGAAGGAGCTTCAATGGTTGATATAATTTTTATGGAGTATTGAAGACTCCTGGAATATTGGAGAATCCATCCAAGGCTACACATTTCTTGAAATAAATTCATAACATGGGAATATAAATAACCTAACAGTGGATATGATTAAGATGGAAATGAGTCTAGTAGGACTATACCCACGATAGAGGGAGTTTAGATGGTTTTAGTGAATTGGTGATGTGTTTTTCAAAACGGACAAGGATAAAATGGACATGGTGGTCCCTATGATGTTTTTTGGGTTTACCTATGTGAAAAGGGTAAGCCCACTATGTCCTGGTAGTGTATGAAGGTAACCAGGGTTTACAAGTGGTGAAACAAGACAAAACAACCAAATAATAAATACTATGTCCATGTTCTGTAAAGCCATGGTCAACAAGAAGAGTCTCAGGTCAAAACGGCTAGGAGGAGGAGTACCACACCCATAGTGATCCTTGTTTTAGAGAAAAAAATATTTTAGTGTTTTTCACCAGGCTATGGGGAAAGTTTTTTGGGAATGTTTATTCTGTTTCAAGAATTTTTGATGATGTGGATTCATGGATGACTGATATGCTCTCTTAATTGATCTCTAAGATATTTTTTAGTATCATAAATGGTATCTATAAGATCACCATGATACAATTGCTTGAATTGAAGTTGAATAATTTATTTAAGTGGTTGAAATAAGTTTGAAAGTTTAAATTGAAATTCAAATCCACACATCATGATTGATTCTGTGCAAAGAAGTCAATAAATATACATCAGAGTGAAGATAGAAAGAAATTATGAGGAGTGTGTGATTTTCAACACTAGTTTTATAGGGGAGATACATTTTATTGTCATGAAAAAGGGATTTTTACACAACTAATTTAGAGAGAAGAATCATTGTATATGTTCCGATATTGAAGGTGATTCTATAAAACACTCAACTTGAATATATTGTTTGTGTATTGAATCTAGAAAAAGAAGCAGTACAACTTAGTTCACACACTGTAGAAATTAGAATTAGAGTTAAGAAGAAAATAAGTGTTTTGAAAAGTTATTTTATAGGAATAAGAAGAATAAGGGAAGGAATATTGATCTCTGTACACATCAAATCTGTATGAAAAGAAGTATTTATTATATATAAGAAAGGTATAATTCAAATATTTATATGGTGAAGAGAAAGAAGCATGTTCATTAAACTTTCTATACAAAATAATCAGTCATTAAATGTTATTGTGGAGGTGAAATAAAAGGAGTAAAAAGAAGGGAAGCAATGCATCAACAACCTTATAACAGTTCTGAATAAGACTCTTTGGTAGTTGTCTCTAAAAATGTTCAACTTTAGGGATGGAAGTATAAATATATAATAGGATTTTATAGAGTATGGGATACACCAATCTTGCTTATAAGGATAAAACCTTCCCAATTGTATCCATAGGTTGGTACTAGTGGATTGTATAATCTTGGTGAAATCTAGATCATACAATGGACTATCCTTTCATTTTTAAAGGAGTACCATATAAATCTATGTGTCTATTTTGTGTGTGTGTTAAATATAGTTGCTTGAAAGAATATAGAACAAGATAGAGAGAGAGAGAGAGAATAAGAGAATCAACACCTAATAGTGAAAGTGGTTAAAGTGAAAATAAGGGATAAAAAAAGTGTTAATTGGAAACCAACACCAATTCAACCCCCATATCATTGTATAAAATATCCACAACTGAACCTCTCAAGTGGAATAAAAGGATTATGTTAACCACATTGGATTATAAATTAGCATTAGACCACCAGGTTCATAACTGATTGGATTATCTATATAAAATTATTATCTTTGAATATTTGAAGTTTCTTTCCAAAAATTATAACGAAGTTTAGTTTTGTATAATTTATGTCTATTTTTGATCAGAACTAAATTTTATTTGAAACTTTAATGAACAAGAAAAAAGAGAAGAATAAGATGAGGAAGATGTACCTCTTTTGAAAAGAGGAAGAGTTTTCAAGTATTATAAGCAAGGAAGATAGTTCTAGTTTGGAAGGAGAAAAACTTGTGGTTTGTTTTCCAAAAAAGTATATGTAAAACATTTATACTTCAAGGGGATCAAGGGATTAATGTGATCTTAAGTTATATAAAAATTATAGTTTAAAATACCCAAAAGAAGAATAATCAAGTGATTCTGATCATATATCAATAGATTTATCTATTAAAGAATTAAAATATATGTTTCATTATTTTCCCCAAGAAATAGTTTATTTTATTTGTGGGATTTTTGAAATCTAGTAGTAAGAAATCACTCATCTTAAAGGTGAGGTATATAACTTAGAGAATACTTAAATAGAAATATATCTTACTTGTAGTAAGCTCTCAAAACAAGTTACTATTAAAGATGATGAGTATAGAAATATTATGGTGAGATGCTCCAAATTTAAAGAAGAGTGGCTTAACACAATCCAATAGAAGGATGATTCCACTGAATAGTTTTATAATAAGATCCATGCATTGGAATAAAATCTAAAAAATAGCATTTATGTCAAGAATGATCTATTGGATATCAAATCCAAGAGGATCAAAGAGCTTTAATCACTGTTATAAGAAAATGTATCATTTCATGAAGTGGATATCGAAAAGACAAGGAATAAATACGATGATAGAATAAAATATACAAAAGATCCAAATAATTAACTCAATATGAGATGTCTAGAATTAGAAATCAAATTGGAAAATCTTGAAAAGACACATGTTGAGACTTTATAATCAAATAAGTATGGATATGATATCACAAAAAATTTAAAATAGGATTCAAGTGTTAAAAATAAATCTCTTATATGAAAATAATATCATGAAATCATTCAATTATCTTCTCAAAGCAAGCTCAATTGAAGAGGTTCCATCTATATCTAAGTTCTCTGATTATGCTGAATCTATTTTCATGAAAAATATAGGTTTAAAAACAAATATTTGAAAAATATTGATGACGAGGAATGGAGAGAATCCTACCAACATGAATATGGTGGATAGAATAATGTGTGAAGAAGCTAGTTCCACAAGATCATCCTAATAAGTGGTGAAAAAGGCTTAAAAACATGGTCACAAATTTGGAAATTCTAGATAAAAAGTTTTTTTAAAGAGAATATCAATGTTTGTTATAAATTTCTTATGGTGAAATCGGTCTAGGCATTAAGTATTGGATTTTTTTTATAATCTTTGAATTTTAAAGATTACTTAAAGAACATTTCAAGGGGTAGAAAATCGGTGAGGATGAAACAATCATAGACTAAGAAAAATCTATCAAGTTCAAATAGGTTTAAGGTTTATAAATATTTCTATGATGTTTTCAATAAAGGTGGTCACAAAATTAATGCATTTACATTTGAACATGTATCAAGAGAGAGTGGGAAGATAATTTCATGAAACAAAGAAGAGTCATCCTTGGGTAGAAATTTGAAGTAGGTTTCAAAAAAAAAATTATACCCAAGAAGTTTCTAAAGAAGTTATCATCGAAATAATGCACAAGAAAGATAAAATTAAAAATGGGTCCAAGAAGATTATCAAAAGGAGTGGTATATATTTCAAGGAATATGTGAATAAAGGAACTCATGAGAATCCATGTGGAAACTCAAAAAATGGTATAAACATTAATAAATATATATAAGTTGTTTGGATAGAGTATTTAGAAATGTCCCGGAAGATGAAAGTAGCACACATAAAGCCTTGTGTAAAAGTAAAAGAGAATATTACACATGAAGAAGAAAAATTTCATGATAGGCTATCAAAAAATAATAACTCTTGTATTAGATAAGTTCTATGTGAGATATTAAATAAAGTTAGACATATTTTTGAAGGATGTTTAACAATATTTCCATCATAATAAGATGACCTGAAGAGAATGAAGATTATATTATGAGATTGATATGATTTTATGTATAAAGATATAAGAACCATCTCATAAAAAGAAATGGAAGGTGTGATGAAATCCATAATAATAATGAAAAAACTATATTTGAAAATTAGATGTGGAAGTATGAATAATGGAGGAAACATAGTTTTTTTAGAAAATCTCAACCTTGGTATTCACATTAAAGGATAAAAGATATAAAACTTATTCCATTAAAAAATTTACATTATATTTTCTCTTATAATATCGACATTTGAAGGTTTTTCATGGTCTCTAGTGGAGAACCTAATAATAAGAGTGGGTTTCCATTTTTAGAAAATAAAGATGAATAAGTCACTATCCTATAAGAATATTATGATACCATCCTAGAGTGATCTATCTATTCCTAATAGTATCCATTAAATAATATCATCCTTGGTAAAAATATGGAAGTTGTTAATTTTTGGAAAAACACATGAAGAAGTCCATTTTGGTGTATTGTCAATATTATATTATCTTGAAATCAATATTTAAAGAGATTCACCATTATAAAGATATGGAGGAGAGTCTCCCTTGAGTGGGAGACAAGTGATGAATGATGAAGAAGCTTCCAAAAAATATTATCTTATGAAAATATGATTTTTTATTGATATTGTTTAAAGGCGGTGTCATTGAAAAGGTATGTTATCATAATATCTCATCCTAGTTAATTAAAATCAAATTCTAATATAAAGGGGTAGAGTTATAATAAATAACCAAAAGTGGAAATTTTAAAAAGTTCTAAGGTTTTTGTTAAATATTACTATGTTTGAAATTTTCTAATTTATGAATTCAAGTGATACAGGAAAACCAGGTGGACTTATCTTATGATAATAAGTATTTATCACTTGTTTGAGCCAAAATACAGCCCGAAAAACTCATGAAGATTTATTATAAGAGGCTTAATCTATGATTGGTAACAAGTTTAATTGATTATGGAAAACTTAGTTGCCTAAATACAACCCAATTGTTTTATACACTAAGTATGGATTAGTAGAATTAGATTGGAATGGTTAATGTAATTTTTCTAATAATGAATTGATTTTATTTCCCAAATACTTCGTATTTATTTTCAATAATGGGGAGATAAAGCACAATGAAAAAGATTGATGAGAAAGGGAGAGATAAATTAAATGAAAGTTTATAGGGAGATTTGATGAGCACATATTGACACATCACTTTATATTGTTATTTCTATCAAATACAAAGAGAGAGATTATTGAGCCCAATTTGTGTGAGTTTTATTTTTTGTCAATGATTGTCAATGAATATGGAACATCCATTGATGTAAATATATTTATGAAGAATCTTGTATAATTCATGAATACTGTTATGAAAATAAGTTAATTAATATGAAGTAGAGTGAATAAATAAAGAAATGATGAGGAGTGTGTGCTAAAACAACACTAATTTTTAGAAGAGATACATTTTAGTGTCAAGAAAATAAGAAGTTTTGCACTACAATTTCAAAGAGAAGATTCATTGTGTATATGACATGATTGAATTTTATTCTACACAACACTTAAGCATAATATATTTGATGTGTATTGAAGCTAGAATAAGAAGCAGTGAAACATAGTTCATACACCGAATAAAGAAGAATTAGAGTAAACAAGAGAAGAGGTGTTGTGCAAATTGGATAGGAGGAATAAGAATAATGAAAGGAATATTGAACTTTGTACATGTCAAAATTGTATATAAATAAGAATAATAAATAATTATTTCTTATAATAAAGAAAGGTAGCATTTATATCTTACTATTTTTAAGAGAAAGAAGTGTGTGAATCATAGTTTTCATAAAAAATATTAAGTCTTTACATAATGAAGTGTAAGTGAAATAAAAGGAGGAAGAATAAGGGAAAACACACATCAATAACCTTATAGAAGTTCTGAAGAAGACTCTTTGGTTTTTGTTTCTATCAATGTGAAACTTTTGGGATATTAGTATAAAGATACATAGGGATTATATAGACTGTGAGAGAACTAAACCTGGGAACAAGTATAAACCCTTCCCAATTCTATCCACAGGTTGATACTAGTGGATTTTATGATCTTGGTGAAATCCAAATCATATCAAGGACTATAATTTATTTTTTAAAGGTTAACCTTGGAATTTTTTTATCTCTTGTGTGTGTGGTCAGTAGTGTTTCTTGAAAAAACAAAGAACAAGAGATAGAGAAAGAGAGAGATTAATAGAATCATCACCTAACAGTGAAAGAGGTAAAATTGAAAATAAGGTTTTGAAAATGTGTTAATTGGAAACCTAAATTGATTCAACCCACCCCCTCTCAGTTTATAACATATCCCCAACCATTCATCCTAGTCTACCTTACTTCTATAGAACAAAATCTTGCATTTGTTTGCAACTCACATCCTTCCATTGGGCCTACTCATTGAATAATGATTAATTTACCATTGTTATGGTATGTTTTAATCTAGAAGTTGAGTTATTTATTGAGATAAAAAGTTTAACCCAAATATCTATAACTGTATAAAGTGGGTGGTTCAATAGATCTTCATCAATAAAAGGCATACCAGGGTCCACTAGTTGATTCACCAAGCTCTGGAAATATTTTTCTATAGAGTTTCCACTTAACATTCAAAGATTCATTAGCTAATTTAACAAGAGGATCTTGTTTTGAGTGATATTTTACTAGTAAATATTATCCAATTTCATCTAGATTTCGTATTCTCTAACCTCTTGATAAATGCAGTGGTAGATGCTGTGATCAATCCATTGATAAATTTGACTGATTGTCTTCCTATTTAGATTATTGCACTCAACTTACTTGGTGAAATTGGGGTTGAATTGATTTTTATTAATGTGATCAAGTAGATCCTTAACATCAAGGATATCATCCATTAAATACTTCCAAATTCAGTAATTTGAGTAATTCAAAATGATCATCTCTATAGTGGATGTTCTCTCCATTGATTTTCAATTCAATGAAACATAGGGAATTTTTTTGAATAATGGAGCTCACTATTGAATTATTAATAGTAAAAAAATAGTATAATTGAATCTTGGGTCACCAAAATCAGACTATTATTGATCAATATATGATCAAATTAGTGTCAATGCTTGAGAATTATTGATGGTGTGGTGATGATGTGTCCAACTAGAGAAATTGTTGGAAAACTCACTAGAAAAGTCATAGGCACTGAAATAGTATATTCTACTCTTATTCTTGTTGTAGTTTCACCACTAACCTAGGATTTAATACCACTCATTTTTATTCACTGATCACTAAGGAAATGGAATGATAAGAGAATAAAATTTTATTTGATGGATAAAAAGGATTATAAGAACTACCCCTCCCACTGCTCACTTTCTTTCTCTTATATCTCTCAAGGATCTCATAATAAAAATGGGCTATATAGATCTTAATTGGATTATCTAAGAAATTTCCTAAAGTACTCCTTATATATTCATTATTGAAACATTTTATTTAATGAAAAATGTTTTGGTCATATTCAACACATTTATTCTTGTTGATATTTTATTCATTGATCCCATTCAATGAATAGATTATAACTCATGCATGCACTTGTATATTGAAACTCCTTAAATATGTGTCATTAATGAATTTCATCATTTGTATATCCCTTTCACCACAAAATGAAAAATTCACTGCATTTATAATTAAAAATATGGTCTTTTTTTCAACTATAACTATCAAATGTTAGTAGGGTCCATTTTGAATTGACGACCACCAAAACATGTGTCTTCTCTTCATCACTCTTAACCCACCAAATACCACTTCAATATCCCTCATCATTATCTTTTATTTATCATGATGATTGACCAAAAAAACTAGTTTGTAATGAACCTGTTAATTTTATGCTCAGGTTTGTGATCAAGGAGTGGAAAAAATAGTGTTTTTTTATTATCTTAGATGAGGATGATCACAACAATGATTATGATGATGATCGGGATTTTTATTATAAAAATGTGACCAAAGAGGATAACCTCACTGGAAAAAATTCTGGTTGATATGACCATCTCCAACAAAATATATCACACCACCATGTTTTATGCGCTGAAGATGATCATATTGAATGGGGTGTGGTAGGGGGACAATCCTCTTGATTACTGTCTCCCCTTCTTCATCCCAAAATTCACTCTAGTGTTTTTACCACCTGTGTGATTATATTTATCCTAAAACCTCCCTATTAACCCCATGTTATAGATGAAATAATCATGAGAATCTCACCCTTTTTATATGACTTTACATATATTATTCATAGAAAAGGATTGAAATCACTAGCTTCCATGATGGGGAAATCATGGAGTTGTAGGGAGGAATCATATTAGGCCCCTCAGTGCTAGGTCGAAGATCCACCTTTTTGAACATGATATTTCTTTTGTGGAGCATCATAGTGCTAGAGAAAATGGATAACATGTATCTCTTATAATTTTTATTTCTAGTCTAATTATATATGTACATATCCATAAACCACCAAACCAACAAGAAGTTCCTAGTGGGTTCTCTCTCCCGCATGGACACCCTTCATCATAACTAATCCTTATCCTTCCTTATGCACCATAATACCCATTTCATTAACCATATAACCTTCATCCACTTACTCAGTGTCTCCCTCTCTATCACCACCTTCCTCATTGTAATTCCCAAACCCATAATCCATTGAATTGGTTCCCTAAGTCAGTGTAAACAAGGACTTAGGCACACATCCATATATTCTAGAGGCTACCGACAAGTAGAATGGGTCTAGGGTGTTATAATGTGAAGACTATACCCATATATCTGAGTAGAAACATTAGAATAAATAAAGTAAATGACATACACATCACATCTAGATAAAATAAACATGTGTTATCAAACCAAGTCACAACCCATGTAATATAATACTGATGTATCATACATAACATACAAGATTATATAAAAGTCTAGTTAAGTATAATACTCCCAAAAGTGAACAAAATGGGAAAAAACCAAAAGGTAAAAAAACACTAGATGTCTCAAGATCTTTCCTGACTCACACCTCCAAAATTCAATCCTAGGAATAAACGCAAGCATTAGAAACAAGGTTCTTTCCCTTATCCTGACTTGTGTCTTCAAAGTCTTCCTAAGTACCAAATAGTTTTCTAAACATGGTGTAAGTAAAACTCAGCAGGCTACCAAAAATGGCATCTAATACAAATCTAGTCAGATATAAGAATTATAATGGTGTGAAATTTATATATAGGCGATGAAATAAGAAAAGTAATAAACTGTGGAAATAAAAGGAACCAAGTAGAGCCTCAGGTCTCAAAAACCCAATCCAACCCTACCTTCTTTGACCTATTATTTTCATTAAACATGAAGGATGAATCATGGACTAATCCAGTTATAAGGTGAATAACTGAGGAAACAATAATAATATAACCCAAAGAAATACATGGGTATCAAATGAGTATTACCTTCCATTAATTCTCAAGAAAATAAACTAGTCAGGCCAAACGAAGGGACAACCGTTAACATTAAAAGGTACAACTTGTTTGGAATATGATGCTTATACTTGAGGTGTTCCATACCAATATAAAATGAGTCAAATTATAGGAGTTAATCCCATTAAATTCAATAAGGATATCCATCAATAATCCATGTAATTAATATATGGAATTCAAAAAGTATAAATACTACCCAAATCCAAGGGGGAGATACCCCATCTCATTCACAGTAATGAACCTATGTAGAATCCACTAGATTTATCAATGCATTATATATCCTAATAGAAACCTAGGATCATACATGGAATTAAAAAACAATATCAATCATGAGGAATTAAAGGAGGTCCTCCAAGGTATTCCAAACCATTAACTATTTTCAATAAATCCAAAAATTTCATTATTTCAAAATTCACATAATAAAAAACTCTAAAATACAATCCAAGTTCATTAATTAGGTTCAATTCAAATCTTCTATTAAATATTCCATTTCGATAAAAATTGGGGGGGGGGGTCCTAGAAGTCATCGTAGGCTTCCCAAGTTCTATATAAAATTAATAGGTCACCATATAAGCCCTAAAATACCCTCTTTGTTCCCTAAAAAACATGGTACAAGTCATAACCCACATCTCTGATAATTTCAACCCAACCCACTCTTCTAAATCCAAATATGCCACTCAAAAATTGCGTATAAGGGTCTACCCAACACAACCCACTCTTCTAAATCCAAACATGTCACTAATATATTGACAAGGAATTAAAACAAATTAGATTAATTTTAGGTCAAGTTTTTGAAATTTCAGCATGACTACACATGAAAATAATGAAATACTATAATGAGACTTTGAGGGAAAATCATGAGACCACCTACCTTAGGTTAGACATGTTCCACTGGCTAGATATTAGCTTCTGATTCAAGATAAAATAAAATAAATTCAAAAACTAGAAAAAATACCTTAAAATAGGGTATTAATGTTAAACATGGAGGAATAGATTTAGATGAAAAAAGTGATATAGGAAGCTAACCGAGTGATAGCCTTACCAAGAGCCTTCTAAAATTATAGACAGAAGTAGAATATGATGTGGGATGAGGGAGATCTAATTAAGAACTTCAATGGGAAGAGAAGGTATCCATTAACTACTACTACAACCGCAAAGTGGAAAAAACCAGGTTAATAAATCCAAGGCTGTGAAGAGGTAAAAGTCCATTTCCCCTTTAAAAAAATCCATCCAAATACCACCGCCCAGCCAGTGGGGCTTTTAGTGGCTATGCAACCTACAAAAATCCCACTTACAAATTGATGAACTTATATCAGCTAATTAATGGAATTATAGTCATTAGACAACATGCCCCAACCTCCTCCTTCTATTCTTGTTGTAAATACCCTGATTTTAGTAGCCCTAAATCGGTTGTTACTTTATTATCTTGGCATAAGATAAAAGCAATCTCATCCCAATGAACCAAATATTTTAGTAGTATTTGAAATAAAAATACATACTAGAATTACACATTACATTTGAAAACTTAAAATACAATATAGTATTTTATTTGAGAAAACCATTATTTTCTTTATCATATCCTTTCATATCAATCATAAAACACAACCTGGAACCTCAGGGAAAGAAAACATAAGAAAGGAGTGAGCTCATATGCTCAGTAAAGGTATGTGTATAGGAAAATATAACAAATAAATAATAATGTGTAAGCATTAAATGATGATCAAGTAGTGACATATAAATAGTCACATAAGCTAGAAAATCATCCATGGATAGTAAATCAAATATTTACATGGAAATAAATAACTTAATTCATAATTATGGAATTCATAATGCTGGAAATATGAAACATACCATTGAGGCCTTGGCCAAGGAATTTGAAAATAAATAGGTAAGGCCTCAACCAAAACCAAATCTAGTTTATATCATGATACCTACCAATGCATCAAGGGGATATAGAGAACCCCACCCATAACTTAATAAGTCAAATTAATTCCTCATATGAATAAATAATACAACTAAATCGATATGATTTAACAATCAATAACTCTCTATATTGGAAGAAAGATCATACAAAATGTCAGTAACATTCCCCAGTCAAAATAAACATAAACTATATGAATAAATATGTTTCATGGTATCATTAGAGTATATCCTCAATATAATATTCAACAAAGGATGTTTAAATAGATTAAAATACTTTAAAAATTTCACAAGAAATTTTCTTCAAGAAAATACCCTTTATACTTTGAAAATCACTTTTTAAAATCTAAAAACTACACACATAATAAAGAAATAATTTTCTTTGAAAAGAACCTTTTAAACTTGTAAAGTATTCTTTAAATAATTGATCTTTCATGATGGTGTAAAATCCCATTCATTCCGTATAAGTTAAAAAACACTCCTTTCACACTTTTTTAAGAAAACTCAAAAAGTACCTCATTCGGAAAACGATGAGAAGTTTCCTATTAATTTTTTTATAAAAAGTAAAAAAATGGTGAAATTGACTTTAAAAAATAATTTTTGAATAGTAAAAAAATGTTAAAACATTTTTATAAAACATTTTCATGGAGGAGAAATATTCCTCAATTGAGACTTAAAAATAAACAATCCCTAATAATGATGAAATTATGAAATAAATCCTTACCTCAGGTTCAATTTCATTTGTACATGTTATAAACTCCTATATAATAAATATATATTTATTATAAATATATTCCAAAACCATAATAATATATATCATACCATATATTATTTACTTATAATATATTATCACCTGTTTTTTATCAATTCATTATTAAAATCACTGTTTTGGGTGGTAAATGCTTTGTTTCTTTATGTATGATTTGGTTTGATAGTTTTGATCCTTATAATTTGATCAAGGTTAAATCATATAAATAATTTTAATAATTATATAAATATCATTTATATTCATTATATACATATTTATAGTAATTCATAAAACAAAGACAAATAAAATGAATTACACTGTTCATGGAGACAATAGGCCATACGTACACATGAACGTTGTTTTAACTTTTCAATGGATGGAAATAAAGAAAGGTAAATAATATTTCACATTAATATAATAATTTTTATATCATATATATCATATATATTCATTAAATATATATTTATTACCATTAGAGCAAAATATAAATAAAAAATAAATCACATCGCTTTGTGGAGGTGGTAGTCCACACGAATGCACGATCGATGTTATCATTTCCCAATGGATTAGAAGGTAATAATGTAGATATGATATAATAATTAGAGGTATAATTATTTCATAATTATAATATATAATCATTATTTATATTTTTATAACCATCCAAATAAATTGGTGATGAAAAACAAATCACACCGCTATGTGGAGATGGTAAGTCATACGTATACACGAGTGGTGCTTTCTCTTTTTGTAGGATAGAAAAGAGATGGAATATGGTGGTACCATAATAATAATAAAATATTAGTAAATTTTAGATACTGTATTTATTATTTTATGATGGGTACAACATATTAATATGAAGTAGATAAGAAATAAACTTGAAAGATTCGGAAAAGATGATTACCTCTTCTTCAGTGAACTCCCTTTAGATCTCTTATTAAGGGACCTATGATTTCTATTTTGGAAGGGAAATAAAATCAATAAATTGGATAATTATTTTTATAAGAGTAATTTCAAGGGTTTTATTGATCTATATGGCTCAAATTGGTGTAAAGAATTAAGGGATGAGGTTCCATTTTATAATTGAGGTGAGGGACACTTTTGAAATTTATTAAAATATTTAATTAATATAAATTATTTGTCATGTTCAAGTGAATAGAAATTAATATAATTCAAATATAAGGAATATATAAGTCAAAATAATTTTATCCAATAAAATTTGGATAATTATTGGATTTATTTTAACCGTTATCGTTTAGTTTTAACCCATCGTTAACCCTTTTGACAATTACCATACTATTAAAACATTCTACCCTTTTATGGTCAATAATGTTACTATAAAATTCCAAAAGAACCATAAATGGACCATCATAGATTTTATTAACCATATAACATTAATTTGAATTATTCTAATATTTTTATGAATTTTAAATAATTTAATAATTTATTATTTTCATAAAATATTAATAATGTCAATTTTAGAACTATTCATTTAGTTTGACTTTTATAACATCAATACAACAAAGGAATTTTGATCCAATGAATCAAAAAATATATAATATTTCATTTTATGTATAAAATTAATGGTTCAAATTAATTACTTAAAATTAGGTTCTCCCTATATGAAAAATATTATAGTTATTAAAAACAAGAGTGCGCCATTTTTGACTTTTCTTTACATAAAATATTATAAAGGTCATAATCTCTTCCAAATTTGAAAAAAGGTCTATATAACCAAATATTTGATGATTTTTAATGAAATGGATACATAAAATAAAATTAATGAAAGTTTTAGGGTCACTTTATAGTCCTTATTATATTATTTTTAACCATTAATTACCTGGTTTACCCTTTACCGTGGTAATAAAAATTACTAAAATTACTATCACATTGACAAAAAATTAAAGGGTCATACTTACTAAATTTGGTAATATTTATTAAAAATATGGGATAAATTATTTAATATTTAATATCTATAAGTGTTATAAATTAATTTAATATTAAAATGAAAAACACAATGAAAAGTAGTTTTTCAGAAAAATGCATTTTTAAGTATAAAAATGTTTTTATAAAAAATTAAACTATAAAATTTATTAAAAGGAAATTAATTGTATTATTAATAATATAATATAGCTAATTTTACTTTTAAACTAATTTAAAATAAAATTTTATTTAAAAAATTCTTGAAATAAAAATATAGTTTAAAAAAAGCGGTATTTTCCACTATTCATTGGAAAATCAATCTTTTCACAAAAAATCCCAAAAATTCACACTAATAAAAATTTTATATTTTGATTTAAAAAATGATGTTTTTTATCAAATACATCTTCTAAAAGTGAAAAAAAAATAATTATATTATTTTCGTATAATAATTAATAAAAATCTTTTTTGAAGAAAACATATAAAATGACTTTACTAAAATTTGAGTGTTTATTTCATAAGAATTGATCAATAAATTTGTATTTATTAATAAATTTATATATATTTCATAATATGGTTAATCTTATTTACACCCTCCAATTTAATGACTAAGTTATAATGGTCATGTTAAAATAATAATATTTTAATAGTGTATTGTGGTTCGTTTAATCTCAATGTTGTGTGTTGTATACACTATCGAACATAGCATTATTTTAAAATCTCAGGATTTTTTTCTTCGAAATCTATCGAAGAAATTAATTTATTTTAAAAAAATAAACATACCACAAAATTTTGGGGTGTTTCATTCTTCCCTCCTTTAAAAAATTTCATCCTCAAAATTTCCAGAATGATACCTCATGAATGGATTTAGATAGTTCTTCATCATAATTTATTCAGGTTACCATGTCACATCTTCTATATTATGATTTCTACAAAGTAACTTTACCATTTGTGTCATATAATTCTTAAACACTTGTTCTCTAGTGTTCGGAATTTGAATAGGCTCTTAATAGTAAGATAGACGAGGTTCCAATTATATTTATTTAGAGGTGAGCACATGTGTTGGGTCTAGAGTGTACTTCATTAACAATGATATATGGAACAAATCATGTACTTTAGAGAGGATAGGTGTCATTGAAAAATGGTATTCCATAGCTCCAATTCTTTCAATAATTTCAATAGGTCTGAGGTGCATGGGGATTAGTTTTCCTTTCTTACAAAATCTTATAACGCCCTTATATGGAGATAGCTTTGAGAAAATGTGATCTCCCACTTGAGATTCCAAATCATTCCTCTGATTATCAGCATAAATATATTTCTTGTTTTGAGCTTCTTTGATATGGGTTTAAATAGTATTTACCTTTTTCATTGTCTCCTCCTTAAGTTCTGGACCTATAATATTCCTTTCACCAACTTCATCTCAATAAGTTGGAGTGTGATATATCTTTCCATATAATTCTTCATACGACGCCATTTGGATACTTGAATGGAAGCTATTATTGTAGTCTAATTATATCAAAAGTAAATATTGATCCCACATACCTTTAAATTCAATTCAGAAAGAAATTAAAATGACTTATAATGTTTGGATAGTGCTTTTAGACAACTCATCATTTTGAGGAAGATAAGCGGTGTTCAGATAAAGCTCAGTATCAAGATATCCCTGAAGAATTTTCCAAAATTTCAATGAAAATAGTGGATCATGATCAGAAACAATTGAAATGAGTTCACCATGAAGTATTACTAATTCATTAATATAGAGTTGTTAAAGTCACTCCATAGGAAAATATTCTCTTATAGTAAGGAAATGTGAAGATTTGGTAAGTCGATCAATAACAACCCATATCACATCATTTTTTAGGAGTATTTGGTAATCTAGTGAAGAAGTCCATAGTAATTTCATTAAATTTCCATGAATAGGTTTCATGAGCCCTCTAATATATTGTCTTTCAAACTTCACCTATTTAAAATCGAAAAATATTGAAATATAATCAATAATTTCCCACTTTATATTATCCCAAAAAAAAATTTCCTTAAAATATCTATACATCTTAGTATTGCGAGGGTGTATAAATAAATTTGAGCTATGAGAATCATCCAATAATTTCATCTTCAACTCTGGTATAGATGTAACATATAGTAGATTTCCATATTTTAGGACACCATTTTCATATATTAAGTCTTCCAATTTCTCATCATTTACATCTTTAATTTTCTTTTGAAAATTATCACCATCAGACTGAGAAATTTTTATATTTTTCAATAAAGATGGTTTGGAAATCATTTGAAAAAGGAGTTATGTTTCCCGTTCCTTAATAATTCTTATATCCATATTTACTAAATCCATGAACATAGGATTCTTCTCAATCCTTATTTTGGCAAAAAATCCATGATATTTCCTACTCAATGAATCTTATACCTTATTTTCCTTCCCTGGGTGGTAGTGTATTGAGCAATCATAATCTTTGAGTAGCTCGATCCATAACCTTTGTCTCATGTTGAGACCTTTTTATGAGAAGATATATTTCATACTCTTATGATATGTGTATATCTCACATCTTTCTCCATAGAGATAGTGTATCCATATCTTCAAAGAAAATATTATGAATGATAAATCAAGATTTTGAGTGGGACAATTTTGTTCATTATTCTTTAACTATCTGGCTGCATAAGAAATAACTTTATCATTTTGTATAAAGAAACAACCAAGTCCCTTCTTCAATGCATCACTATATATCAAAAATACACTATTCTCTAATGGTAGATTCAAGTTCAGATCATTCACCAACATCTTCTTTAATTCTTCAAAACATTCTTCACATTGCTTTATCCAAATGAACTTAACCCCTTTGCGTGTAAGCTTGGTTAACGAGTTTTCCAATCATGATTTTTTTGAAAAAATAATTGATAGTAACCTTCCAAACTAATGAAACTAAGTACCTCAATTAAATTCATTGGTGTATGAAATTATTATACTTCATTTTTCTTTATAGGATCAACTAATATTACATACTTGGAGATAATATGGATAAGAAAAGAAACTCTCTAAATCCAGAATTCACACTTCCTAAATTTACCATAAAAAACTTTTCTTCTAAGAGTATTAAGAATGATTAAAAAGTTATTATCATGTTCCTCATATATCTTAGACTGAACCAAGATATCATTAATAAATACCACAAAAAAACATCAATATACTCATTGAATATTATTTTTATTAGTTCCATAAAAATAGAGGGTGCATTAGTTAATCCAAATGACATTACTGTAAAATTATAATGTCTATACATCATTATAAATTTTGTATTCAGAATATCTTCATTCTTTAATCTCAATTTATAATACCCATAATAAAGATAAATCTTTGAAAAATAATGAGTTCTATCAAGTTGATCGAATAAGTCATCAATGCAAGGCAAATTATATTTGTTCTTTATCATAACAACATTGTTTTCCTTATAATAAATTCACAAAATCATAGATTCATATTTCTTCTTAACAAAACTAATATAGTCTCCCAAAGGTGAAACACTAGGGAATATAAATCCCTTATTAAACAACTCCTCTAGTTGTTTTTTAAATTCCACTAATTTCATAGTGTCCATTCTATAGGGAGTCTTTGCTATAGGTCTTACATCAAGTATTAAAATAATGGAAAAATCAACCTCACACTCTAGTGGATGTCTAGGTAATTACTTAGGAAATACATAAATGTATTCTTGCACAATAGGTACATACCAAATTTAAAGATTAAAATTTCCATATGTAGGTTTTTTCTTCTCATCATCCACAATAATTTCATTTATAAAAGATGTTAGGGGTGGATTTAAACATTAATCAGATGATGAATCTTCCCATATAAAGATAAAAAATTACACATATTCATCATGAATTATAATTTCCTTCTCCTTACATTAAATTTTTGGATCATATTTTGAAATATAGTCTATATCAATTATAATATAAAAATAAACCATTAGTATGATTATTAAGATGGGGAATGACTAACACATCCTTATTATGGTGAGACTTTCATTAGGATTCTTGACCGATAACTCATTTACTAAGGTTCTATATAAATATATAATTTTATTGGAAAATTTGGAATATATAAAAAAGTGAGAAGATCCAGAATCAAATAAAGTATTAGCTATGTTTGAGGATATTATTAATGTACCTTCCACCACATAATTAGAAACTTCAACATCAACTTTTATGATCAAAAAATCTTAGCCTTGCTCCATTTTCTTTTTCTAGGAAAAATTTACTTGACACCTAGGACAATCATTTTTACTGTGCCCCATCCAATTATAGATAAAGCATTGAAAATTGGTATCTTATTTCTTTCCCTTGTAATCAAGAATATAATGTCTCTTCTCTCTATAATTGAAACAAACTCCTTTCTATTTTAAGTAGGTACTAGGGTGTTTCCTTCCACAAGTATCACATGTTAGAAAATTTCCTTCTCTCTTCTTCCCAGAATCTATTTATTTCTCTACCATAATATTATTTTATTTCTTTCCTTTGAAGTCATAAGTCTTAGAGAATTATTTCTCTGTCTTGATAACACATGCGACTATGTCCTCATTTTATGAGAAGGTTTGAGAGACTAGTTACCTTTAATGGAATGGATTTAACCCATCGAAGAAATAGTAAATCTTACTATTTAGATTACGTACATAGTCTATAGCATGCCTTGTTAATCTTGTAAAATTGTCTTTATACTTATATATATATTTTACTCTTCCATTTTTCTTAGACTAAAAAATTTTATCTTCATACCAGCTCATTGTTTGCAAGGAAAATAGTTTTCCAAGAATATTTCCTTAAAATACTTTCATTCCATGCTTGATATTTCCTCCTCATCTATAGTGTTTTGAATCAATGAAAACCATTTATCTATATCCCTTGAAAGATGATAAATGACCATGAAAACCTTCTCCCTTTTATTAATTCATCAAGAAATAAATATCTTATGTAAGGAAATTATCAATTTATCGGCTATAAATAGATTTTTAGTCCCATTGAATGATGGAGGTTTCTAACATATGAAGTGGTATAATGTTGTTACATCATATTTTAGATCAGTAGGTTTCTCCATACAAGAAAGTTTATTAGTCATAACCTAAGTTAGATGCCCCAATATAGTTATAAAATTTTCAACTCTAACTATAGCTCCAGCTCCAGCTTCATTATCATGCCCAAGAGTGGAATCCCTATATGGATTATACGCATTGATAAACTTTCCATTACTTCTTCTAGGAACAAAATCTAAATAATGGAATATGCTAAATTAGATCATAACATTATGAAACATAATTTATAATTTTAAAAATAGTGAAACAATTAACGTAAATTGAAAATTTATCTATAATTAATCTCAAAATAATAATATTGGTTTTTTAGGAATATTATCAATGTATGTTCTAGGGTTACATTTACCTAATATTTTTTTTCCTAAATTTAGTTCCCCATGGTTTCTACTAAACTTTATTTGGTATTGTTTCCCCTGGAACGTGTGTTCTGATTAGGAATCACTACTTCCAGATAGTTTCCATTGGATTTATTTATGGAATTAAAAACACCTAACAGTTCTATATCCAAAGGGACCTACTTTAAAAAGGTAGGAATTCTTTAGGTTTTTTGACCTATGATACTTAAGAACTCACATTTTTTGAGAGGATGGGAGATCGGGCTCATAAAACCCTTTTGAGGGGAGTTATTGCCTACTCTAGGACTCTCTTATAGATTGAAGATATGTTTATGAATCCTTATTAACTTACTAAGTATAATGTAGGTTTCCCTTCAAGATTTTTAATCAATTATTTATCATGTATGAAATTTAGAATCATCTGTATGTATTCTAGGTTCTTCATTAATGGAGATATTTGTATGTATTTGAGGTTCTCCATAAATGGTATCCTCTTATATACTACTTAAAGATTATTTATTTGTTGTTATGATGATGCTGGTTTTTAAGCCACTTAGTGGGGAACTCTAGAATTTATGGTCATAAAGGTATAAAAGAGTTTTTTTGATGCTGGGATCATACCCATAAATAAGGTACATAAATTTCCTCATGAAAGGAATCAAAACCCTCATAGTTTGGTGCCCCTTAATGGGACACATAATCCCTTTTAAGGTCTTGTGATAAGGACATAACCGTAAAGTTTAATGTTATGTGGTAAGGACATATTAGAGAGAAGATTCCTATTCAAAATTTGGTGTGGGACTTATGCCTAAGTATCCCAACAAAATTGGAAAGTATATAGGTTTCCAAGTTAGATTATATCCTTATAGGAATGTCTCCCAAAAAGAACAGGGTTGATTTGGAGTGTTAGGTTTGAACCTCAGGGATGATTCCTACAAATCCCACTTGGATGGGAATAAAATCCCACATAGTTCAATAAATATTTAAAGGGAATATATCCCTTTGAGATAAATGGGTTGGGGATTACTCCTAAATAATATTCTATTGTAATAGGTTCTATGAGAGATGTCTTAAATCATGGAGATTAAGGGGGTCTAATTTGGGGTTTACTCCTAAGGAGGATTCCCGAATTAAAGGATTTAGGGTTGGACTCATGAGTAGGATGTCCAATGAGCTCAAGCCCTAGTGAAGGCTTCCTATGTATCCCAACTATGATGTGAATATGAGTTCTCATAGTTCAATAAGCATTGGAATGATGGGCCTGTAAGGGGCACAATGGTATAGGGCATTCTCCTCGTCGCCACCTCCTTACCTAGGGTTTTTGCAGCGGCCTTCCATCTTATCGGCGAGTCCTGACGGTTCCTCAGTTCCGGTTGCTTCGGGGTTCCCATCGTATCTCCTACTCACCATTGCTTTCACTGCTCGCCTGATTCATTTCACTGGATAGGGTTTTCGTTGGCGGCGTGGTGTCGGCCCGATACCGAATCTAGATCTATTCGCCTGAGGTCTTGAAATTTCTTCCGGTGTGGGTGGTTGGTGTTTTGCGGTGGCTCTCGAGGTCGAAAAGGATGACAAAGATGATATATGGGTAGCGGGTTTCCTCTAGCTTACAACGGTTTCTTGCTCCCTCGTGTTTGGTGAACCTTGATTCCTTGATGGTGATGATACTGTGCTGATGAATCTGAATGCTGGAGTTTACTCTGTGTAGGGTTTGAAGGTTTGATTTTTGAATTTTTAAAGTGTGATTTTTGAATTTGTACTTGGATATTTCTTCCTGGTGAATTCTGGAATGGAATGGAAACGCTTCCCAGTGGTTGGCCTCGCCGGTTCTCTGCTCCGGTGGTGACGCTTGACGGTGCTGCTGGTCGGACCTACGGGTGTAAGACCGGTTTTTCACTGGCACACTCTTCAGAGTGTTATGGGTCCTTCTCGGTAGAGCGTCGACATCTTGCATGATTAGGCTCCGACGAAGACGATGAAGAATGGTTCCGTCAGCATCCTGATGTGAATAGTGGCGTGTGGAGGAGTCCGGTTCGTGACGTGGTTCGATGGCTGATGCGGACAGGTGAGAGGACAGGTTCATGGTACCAGGGTTGGTGCGCGGATTGAGGAGTCTCATGATTTCTGTTTTGGGTTTTGAAATTTTAATTTTGATGTTGATCTGGATGGTTTGAAGCGGTGAATTGGCGGTGGTGAAGTCCTATATTGGGTATCGGCAACCCTTAAACCGGCCTTTGAAAATGAAAAAAAAATGTTTTCTGGACGAATAGTTCAATAAGTGAGGTGGATTGTATGGATTTTGTACTCATAAAAAATCTCTAAGCCCATGTGAGTCATGCTCAGTGTGAGAAACAAGAGGATGTGAATGATTCAACAAACCACACACTTTCTCCTCTGCTAATGGAATAGGTTGGGCCTATGGTTAAAGAATCTGAGGTGATAGTGGGTGAGGGCACAGAGAAATGAACGCTTCAATGTGAAATAAAAATGAAGGTCATTGGGTTTGGCCCAAAAGGCTAGGAGATTAATCTAGGAGTGATTCCCTTAGATGGGTCCTAGGAGAGGATGGAAAACTTTCCTTTTCTGAAGGGAAAATAAAGTGTGATCCCCACTCTCCCTATTGGGAACTGGAGGCTCCATGTCTTAGAGATCAGGAGGGGAGGATAGAGTCCTATCCCCAAAATCCAAGACTAGTAACTTCCAAAAACTATATCTAGGGTAAGGTTCCATGTGACTATAGATATATAGACTTACAGATACCTCACATATCCTGAATCCCTTATAAGACAAATGTGGGAAACCTTTGACTGTAGATATAAAAACCCAAATGGGAGACACACTGTTGTGTCTTTCCAAAAGGTTTGGTAAGTCAGGAGGTTTTGGTATGGGTTTCAACTTAGTACCTTTTAGACAAGGGAACCAAGGAAGGAGAGTCTCCTCCATGGGTGGATTAGAAGAGTCCTTCAATAATGGCTCACGTAGGTTGTCCATGTATGTATGCTGCGTAGGTGTGCAACATAGGTATACTGCGTAGGTGTACCGTGAAGGTCCTAGGAGGAAATGAGAAAAATTCTTAACATAAGAAGTATAAGCTTGTGAGATATTGATATGGCTTTTACAATAGACTAGGGACAACAACACTTGGGTGAGGTTTTAACTTAAGCACCCTGGGTGTCCCTTGATGTCCTTATAAGAATCCTACATAGGTCTTTGCTTAAGGAAAAGACCTTACATAGATGACTTCTCCTTATGGAAGGAGGGACCTTAATTATATGTTTTGTACTTAAAAATATAAAAGGACTTTGATCTTGCATATCCCATCTAATCCTCTATTCTCTTGTGTTTTAGAGAGCAACCTAATAAAATTTAGTGGACCTGGGCGAAGGGCAATGCAATGGGAGATTCAGGAGTTCCTCAAACTTTTTTAGTTTAAAAATGGGGATCCCAAGGGTCCTATTTATAGGCAAGGAGGGGGGATGGTCGAAAGGAGTTTATTTGTGTTGGTATTCATCTTAGTTCCAGATCATAGGTCCCCCACATAGGGGTGCATAAATTATACTACCACACAGGTCCTCTGTGTACCTCCATAGCGTAGGTCCTCTACGTAGGTGCTATGCATTAGGTTTCATGGGAAAAATTTGCATCGGTCTTCTTGATGTGTAGGTGTGCCACGTAGCTCCCTTGAACTATATTTTTTCATTCCTTTAACTTTCTTTTATACTTTTAAATATTCAAAGTGTTTCTTCATAATCATTTTACTTTCATAAATAGTTTCAACAAATGTCCCCCATTAGGATTGGATCTGTTTGGAAAGAGGGTCCAGTCCTAAGGCATGATTATGGGAAAAAGATTATGGAGAGTTAATTCTATACCTTGCTGGTCAGCCACGTAGCTATGTCATGTAGGTTGGGGGTGTAGGTCATCAGTTCCTATAAATACCCCCGTTATTTTGTAATTTTGTTCACCCACGTTCTCGGATTTCTACTCTCATTGTGTATCTCATTCATTCAGCTCTCCCACATTGTGATCTCATGTAGGTCCCTTGAAAATTTCTCAAGGTATAACCATTTAAGCGATTGAGATACACAGAGTTACTTTATCGAAGGAGCTTCATGGAAGAACTTTGTCGGAGGACCTTCTCTGGGTACCTTGTCGAAGGACCTATATGGATGAACTCATCGAAGAAGATATGTAGAAATTTTCCTTTTCCAAATTCTTCAATTCCTTTAAGTTAAAATCTGAATTTCCATAACTCAATATTCCAATTTAATGAGGAAAATTTGGTAATTCTCTTTGCAGTTAATGACTCACTTGATGACTGTGACTGAGGAATCTAAATTTTGTCAAACTGAAATGATGAAAATAATTGGACCGGACTATTATAACATTGTTGAGAGTACCCTTCATGGGTTATTGAAAGGATTGATTGCATACCAACATGAATATACATGAAGCCACTACCTTCATATGTATGGGCATGGTCTTTTGAAAGATCCCCACATTCTGGATTATAAAAAATATTTTCCAAATACTTGGTTTATTCAGCACCCCAACTTTCATTATATGAATATTACTGCGAAGGGTATGCCTATTAATGAGGGAACAATCCCTATTGGATGAATCCTGTATCATAATGTTTGTACTTCTGATATGAGGGACCATGTTGTAGATCCAAGGCTACATTTCTATGATTAAAACTTGTGTGATTCAAAAATAGATCAATCTAACGGCTGGAAGGAATATTGGGACCTTTGTTCTAGGGGAGGAGTCAAGCCTGAATGGATGTGGGCATTTTGGTTATGCTGAAATTGTTTAGAGTTCAGGAAATAGATGATAGATGTTCAGATTTATAAATATATCTGGATAGGACAAACTTACGTTTACAAAAATGACTTCATTCCTGAATTACTGAGCCGATGGAGTCCACAAAAAAAATCTTTCCATCTGACGTACGGTGAGATTGGCATCATTTTATGGGATATCTACCAAGTATCTGGGGTTCCTATTCTTGGGGAGATGTATTATGAATTAATTCCACTAATAACAACATGGGGTGATGTTAAGAGGACCCCACCATTGGCCCATGAACTATTCAAATTAGCAAAGAATCTATCAAAAGAAAAGAAAGATCTTCGCACTATGGTTGATATTAATGAAAGAGTGTGGATGAAAGAATTTTTAAAACCAATGAAAGAGAAGGGTCCTACATGTAGACACCCTACCATTTTACCAACTGTGGATAATTGGGGTGCTGCAGGCATGTACTATCCCACATTAGAGAAAGGTGATTACAGGAATTGGAGTTACAAATTTAAGCTTGTGATTGATGCAAAGATACTCTTAGTTGGCTTCCTTGCCATGTGGCTAAGCATTTATTTGTTTTCAGTCTGTGATTCCGGTGGTGGTGTAAGATCAGAGACTTTTTTCATTTCAACCAAGTTGTTAGAGAGGAAATATATTGGGCTGGATACCCTAGTATTAGCAAGAATATATCATTCCTTATTTCATTTATACAATGGGAAGGCTCCAATTATACTTGAAGGACCATTTAAAATATTTTGGAGCTGGATTTCAGCACAATTTTGTTCATATTCGGTATTGAATTCGATTAGAGTTCCCAATGGTTGATTTAATCAATTTTTGCATATTTTTTTGAGATTCAACATTTGAACCTGAAGTCTGATGAAGTGATAAGGTCACTGAATGCATCGATATAATTTAGCTTCTTTCCTTTTGGTAATACACCAATTGGAACATTTATTGATGATGGTAAGGAAGAAAATTATGAGCTGAGGGCTTACATGATAGCATTCAGGGATAGTGTATTATCAACCAGGATTGATGGTGAAATTATCTATGAGGATTATGTCCCTTATAGGTTTGATCACCAATTTTAATGCATTCAACAATTGATAACCTTTCCTCCCACTTATGTTAGGCATGAGAATAAACCAATGGTAGCCTAACAATTATGGATTCTGATGTCTTCAGAGACATCCGAAATTTTGAATATGCTATCTCCATCATATTCATCAATTGGATTAGAGAATGGATATGCTAAAGCTTGGGTTTTTTCATACCCTTAGGGAGATTTAACAAAAGTAACATATCAAGTAGAGGCCACAAAAATTATTATCCATAGAAAATGTGGTAAAAGGTCTAAAGCCAAAGATAATGTAGAGGCTTCAGAAGCTTTAGAACCTTCAAAACATCCTCACAAAAAATTCAACAAGAAGACTAATACCAGGGAAACAACACCACCAGCACTGAGGCGATCTAGTTGCCATCATCAAAAAGAGCTTACCATCCCATCTGTTGATTCTTCTGAAGAATAAGGGAGTCTTGAAGAGGCCTTCCAATTAGAGAGTGTTGAGTTTTCACCACAGAAAAACGTATCAAATATAGATTATGTGTGGCTTTTAGAAATCCAGTATTAGGAAAACATGACTCATGAACTCAAGGATGCATGGGCATTTCTCCAATCTGGCCTTCGAATACTGAATGTGGGTAATATTAGTGTACCTTATGATTTTCATCTGAACAGTAATCTGGATGAAGTAAAGGAGCATATCATAGAGCTAGATACCTTTATATATGCTACCAATTACCAACTCATGGCCTAAAAATGAGTATCCAATATGATGGATCAAGGGATACATGAAAGGATAATTGTTTACCCTAAAGAGAAACGGGAAATTTATGTTAATACTGAGAATTTATTTCTCTTTTATTTTGTTTCAATTCTACTATGTCACCACCATCAATAATATCGATGGGATTTCTCTTTTCAATTTGAAATTATAGAAGGAATATTAGGAAAGGTTGTCAAGTCACAAAATATGGACCCACGGGAACCCCCATCAACACATTGGATGAAAACCTCAGGTCTCCAGGACTTTCTACAAGAGGGAAGACCATGATAGAGGTAATGGTGATAGAAAATTGTCAGGATCTACCTCAGGTCTCCACTACGAAGAGGAGTATTTCAATATCTCTACTTTCTTATGAAAAGAAATTCAAGAGAGAATTGAGATTGATATGAAGTGTACGTCGAAAAAGTTAGTATTCACACTGTCCTCTAGCATTATTATTTTCTTGATACACCTTGGTGACCATGTCCATATTTTCATTGGATCTGCATCCCTTTATTCTCTTATGGGATTACAAAATAGTCCTTCTAGGACTGATAAGGAAACTCTAGGGGAAGTAAAAATTCTTAATGATGAATATGTTACCTTAACAGATGAAGTGTTAGGGGATGTGGCTGCATCGAATCCTATTTCTACAGAGAAAGAAAAGGGTCAAGGTAATATCATATTAATTTCTTCTAGGTATAAAATGTTATTTCTAACATTATTTTCTCCATAATATTTCAGATCTATTGCCTATGTCAGAGGATTATGTGATAGTAAATGATCACATTCTTATGGATACAAAAGGAAGGAGTGAGGATCCTGGACAACTTGGGGTAGGTACTGGTGCCAACCCTAATTCAGCAAATCCTAATAACATTGTACCAGTTGAGGAGCTGATGGATGAAAATTTCAGAGAAGCCAATTTGGGCATCAATAAACATTTTTTGGATACCCTAAATGGAAAGGATGATATAATATACATAGCCATATACACTAAAATTATGGACACTACTAATCTAGACAGTGATATTCCAGGTTCCATCAAGGAGTTTGGGGATTTCAATGAGAAACTGAAAGGATGTAAGTTCTTATTCTTGTATTTTCCATTCATAATTATTATTTTATATGAAATTTCATATTAAATCCCAATTCATATAGCTTTGTCTGTAGAGAACGTTGCAAAGTCCCTTCCATAATGGGCATCCCACTTCATCCTTCTTCTGTTGACGTCATAGATGTACCAAATTAGAATCCAACATTGGGGAATGCTCTAGAGCCTATGGTTATGATGATTGGGAAAGCTTATGAAAATTCTCCTCCCCAAGAAGTACTTTCTAAAACTACTAAATCTGGGAATACAGAGGAGGAATCTACTCAAGTAGTTGACTTATTACCGGGTAAATGTAATTTAATTTCTTGATAATGCATTTTTTTCAATAATTTTTGAGCTAACAATCATTATAATCCACCATTTAGGGATATAAACTCTCATGGTTGGGTTTGAAGGTGAAGCTCCTATATTGTCTCAACCAACAATGGAAGAGGGAGCACCTTCTACTTCTAAAGGAGCAGGACCAACCACTTTATTGAGTGATTTGATTCCATAATATGTTCTGCCTCATGGTAGTGATTATAATTCAGACTTAGAGTTTCATTTTTATCTCAGTATTACACAGAATAAAACATGGAGAACTACTTGGTATATAATCTCTGAAAATCCTTTGGATGAGCTACCTTCATATTTTGGCTGACATATAACACTTTTTATAATATTAGGAATTTTTGGATTTGATTATCATCTAGTTTTAAATGTGGTGAAAGAAATTGTTCTCCAGTGGGAGTAGGAACACAAATTACAGAAAGATATTTCAAAGGAAAAACTTCTCACCAACATTGAGAGTTTTCAAGCTGTAGTATCCGAGGTAGAAGAAAACCATAGTAAAATGTTAATGGAATTCAATCAGCAAATGAAGGAGATAATGAAGGAAATAGTACATCTTCAAAAAAAAAATAGATGTTGTTCAACATAGACTTGATCAACTAAACCAATCATTGGGAGAATCCCAATTAGATGGGGTAACTACCATTTCAACTACCAAATATGCACTTTGTCAGGTTGATGAGTCTAAAGATACTCAACTGACTGATCATCAGTAAGTGGTTGATTGGGCCCAGGAGACTATTCAACAAGTAAATATTTAAATTGAAAGATTTTTATAATATATGATGGAGATACTTCATTATGTGGATGTTCCTCCAATTTTTCCTTATAAATGATAAATATTTTAACTCCAATTATATATATACGTCTTCATTCCTTCTTTCTTTCTGTAATGACAATAACAAAGCTGATTTTCACAACATGGAATATTCATGTCAGATAATCATAATTACACTGACAGGGATGAGTATGCTTTAACTTTTACCTAAGCTAAGAAACTTCATAAGCACAATTTGACTGTATCTAGGTTCATATGGACAACCCTTCAAACATTTTTCCTTTTTTCTTTTTTTATTGATCGATATTGACCAGACCATATAGATTATAGATCTAGTGAGCTAATACTCAACCTTTATCCAGAATTCCCTTTGTAGGTTTTCAATCTAGTGAGTATCATGTCTCTTTTTGTAGTAAATTTAAAGTCATGCATGTAGGACTAATAAAACTAGTGTTTTAGGTCGAATAACTTTGACCATGAATTTTGAGATTAAAATTTAAACAAATCTTAATGGCTAGGAATGTCCCAATATTTTCTTAGATACTTCCAAGGGGAATCTTGAGTCATGATTTGATTTTTTATATGGTCATGAAGTCTAAAATTTGAAATATCATAATAGATGAGGTCTCCTCTGAGAAAAATGTTATCGCTATTTGAAAAACCCATTATGGGGGCCGTATTATATAGGGTCATCTAGGGAATGTGATGCATAGCCAAATAATGACATCTTTTGACTGAAAATACCTTTATGTATGTGACTCATGCAAGTTCCCCTAGGGGCACGTACTACATTTTCAACAAAAAGAGATCTAAAGAATTTTGAAATTCTATTATTGATAAAAAAAGGGGTTTAAAATTTGGATATCTCAAGACCACAATGGGTGGATTTACCAAGGAAAGGCATTTGAGAATAAAAGGGGTCATTTGTGCTGATATAGACCATGAATGAGGAACTACTCCTACATGAATTTGGTGTATGAAGGAGGGTATATTTGTCAAAAAGGGGATTTCTAATATTTTACTATGCAGTTTTAAGTCATGCATCATGGACATTAGGATGTGTAGTTTTAAGTCTTTCATCAAGGACATTAGGTTGTTTAGTTTTAAGTCATACAAAAAATAAATTAGGCTTTTTAGTTTTAAGTCATGCAAAAAGGACATTAGGGTAATTTATTTTAAGGCCTTTAACTTTGACCATAGGTTTATAAATATCCAATTTCTTGGTAATTTATCTGGAAATATATTACCATAATCAGGTATGGAAAGGAAGAATTATAAACTATGATTTAGGGATTTATGAATATGAAAAGTGATATGGGAAAGGGCTAATGTAATTAGAAGAAGTATTTTCCAAAAACGACATTACCATTGTTTGAAAAAACCCGTTATGGGGGCTGTATTATACAGGGCTAACTAAGGAATGGGCTTCATAGACAAATAGTGACATCTCTCGGATAATAGACCCATTATGTGGGCAACTTATCCAAGGCTACCTAGGGGAACATACTACATAGTCAAGAAAAAAGAGTTCTTATGTATCAAGCATTTTATTGCTAAAAGCTGAAGAAAGTTTATGAAGATTGAAAATTTCCAAATCACGGAGTTTAGTTTATGGAGAAAAGTACCTGAATATAGAGGGTATTTTTCTAATCATGATTTAAGGATATTTAAATATGATTTGAACGTATGGAGAGATAAAATGAATAAACCATGGTCTTAGATGATTTTAGGTCAAGATAAAGGGTATAAGACAAATATATAATGGATGACCACTTTAAAATACGAGTTCTTTTATATCATCATCAAAGTTTGAAGGGGTTAGAAGGGGATTCTACGAAGAATGAAGTTACATATTTTTTAAAAACCTGTTATGGGGGCTGTATTATATAGGGCCAGCTAGGGAATGTGCTGCATAGCCAAACAGTGGTATCCTTTGGCTGACAGACCCATTATGTAGACCAATTTTATGCAAGGCTACCTAGGGGAACATACTGCATAGTCAAGAAAAAGAGTTCTCAGGTTTTAGAAACTCTTCCACCATAAACTGAAGAAAGATTATGAATATCTAAAAGTATTCAATATTAAGAGTATGAAATGAAAAATGGGTTATGTTCAATGCACAAGATAAATATTTGAATCAATATTGTCCATGAGTTTGGAGTCCCTTACATAGATTTGACTCATATGTATAATGGGAATATCATTTTTTTCCTTAGTAGTCTCTCTAATGAGAGGACCTAAAATAAAGGAATTTTACATGTATTTTTAATTGTATACGAGAGATGGGGAATTTTCTTTTATACCATAGATGGAACTAAGATCCAAGTCCTAGTTTTCACATTGTATCTCAATAGGATGAGAATCAAACTATACGTAGTTCTTTTGATACTATGCAGTTTAAAGTCATGCAGTAAGGACATTAGGATGTGTAGTTTTAAGTCCTACAGAAAGGATATTAGGGTCTTTGATATAAATAACATTTTAATCTCCTCATGTAGATCTAACTTTTATATGGGAGAGAAGAGGATTTTTCACATCATGCTGCAGCTGGGCCCAAGATTGAAAGTCTAGAAATCACTATATATCTCATATAAATGAGAATAAATCCATTTCCCATGTAGTTTAACATCTTGTAGTGAGGTTGAAGGTGAATTGACATGAAATGACTACATATCTCATAAAAAAATGAGACTCAAAATACACATAGTTTTTTAAGAATATCATGCAGTTTATTGTCATGCGATGATGACATATTACCCAAAGTAGAAATTGAAATAACTTATTTGTGTAGATAAGTTTTTTAATCGATTCCTAAGGCCATGTGAGCTGTGCTCAGTGTGAGAAACAAGGAGTGGTAAAAGTTCTCTTCTACAAAAAAAGGTATAATAAGTAAAGGATAAGGGTATGATAATTATATGGTGGCTGAACTAGGTTATAGGTTCTAGGCATCACTATGTATCTTACTGAATCAAGAATCAAACCACACGTAGTTCTTGAGATTGTTCCCCATATTACTCAAGCTATGAAATGGGAAAGAGGGATATTTTTATAATTTCAAATTTGATGGTTGGGCCTAAATCAGAAAGTTTAGGCATCACCATGTATCACATTAAAATGAGAATCAAATTACAATCCTTGGAAGAAGTCCCTATATAAATTTGATTTGTACATAGGTAAAATAAAGAGGGTTTTCTTTTATGAAATTATAGCTGGTCTCAAGATTGGAGATTTGGGCATCACTACATAGCTCATATGGATGAGAATGAAGCCACACATAGTTCTTGAAAATAGTATTCCCTGAGCAGATCTAATTCATAAACATAAGGAATGTGGGGATTTTTATTTTGTTGTGGCTATGCCTAAGATTAGAGATCTGGGCATCTCTACGTATCCCATTAGAATGAGAATCAATCCATATGCAGTTCTTGAAAATGTGTCTCTATATAGATTTGATTCAAACATAGGGAGAAATGGGACCCATGTACCACAAAGGAGTAGCAATGCTGTGATTAATGCTTGTGTATGGAAAATACTCATTTTTTAAAAAAAACTAAAAGGAATGCTTATTTGTGGTATCTTGTGGGATTTATTAATATAAAATGAAGGAGATGTTAACCAAACAGTTTAATGCCATGTAGAGAGGCAAAATGATGTCGTGCAGTTTAATGTCACTTGACAAGGACAAATATGCTACACATTTTAACATCATGAAGCATGGATGCATATGGCTATTATGCAGTTTAATGTATTGCAACTAGGACATTACTCTATGTGATTGTACAAAGTACTTCTTCAAGAATCTTGCATTGGTTAGAGTTGTAATAAGTTCTCCATCCATTGATATTAGGGAATAAGATTCATTAGAGTAGACCTTATATATGGAATAAGGTCCATCACACTTTGGCTCAAGAGTTAGAGGCTTCTTTCCTAGTATCATTGGAGTCCTGAGGACTAATACCAATTCTCCTTGAATAGATGTGTGGAGGTGAAATTCCTTGTTAAAAGAACATGATATTATTTTCTGATAGACTTCCAAATGATGCAAAGTATGTAATCTATTTTCATCCAATCAATCTAGATCATAAAATTGCTTCTGAGATTGTTTATCTGTAGATAATAGGTCACATATAGAAACTTAGAGTAAATGTAATTTAATTTCAATAGGAATAACTGCTTCTGTCCTGTACACCAATGAATATGGGGTAGACCATGTTACAGTATGAGTAGTAGTCCGATAATCCCCCAAAGCATGCAAGAGATTATCAGGCCAAGAATTTTTATCTTTATCCACCATATTTTGGAGTCTATTGGATAGGGTCTTATTGAAAGCTTCTATCTATCCATTGTCCACTACATGGTATTGAGATGAATGGTTGGATTTGATATTGTGCTCCTGATATATATTTTTTAACTCATCAGAATAGAAATTGGTTCCATTGTCTATCAATATGGTATGAGGGACACCAAATCTGGTAATGATATTAGCTTTGACAAAGATAAAAAAAATTTTGGCCTCAAATTATTTGAGAGGTATTTCCACAGCCCATTTGCAGAAGAAATCAACAGCAAAAATATACTTGAAATGCTTGTCCGTAGATAGAGGATAGGTTCCTACCACATCCATTCCCCATATATAAAATATCCAAGAGTATTTAGCTGCATGTAGAAACTATGGGGGTTGATGAATGAAGTTGGAATGCATCTGGAAGGGATGAAATTTCTTAGTGAAATATGTGCAATCTTGAGTCATCAAAGGCCTAAAGTATCTAAGCCTTAATATTTGATTAGAAAGACTATGTACAGATTGGTGAGCACCACAGAGTCCTGTAGGTACTTCTTTCATGACAGATGCAATTTCATCCCCATCAATAAATATGAGAATAATTCCATTGAATCCTCGTCTATAAAGGATCTTATGGTGATCTAGAACATCATCAAGAGTGAAATTAACTACTCATCACCAGATATGTTCTCTTTTAATTCTATCTAGTGGAAGTTACCCATTTTGGAGATATTCCATGATGGGTGTCATGTATCCTGTGGTATGACCATATGGCTCAGAAATGGGACTGATTTAATTGATTTCCTCTATTCTAATTTGAATAAAATGTGGAACCACTTGATTATGAGAAATGATAATGATTGTTTCATCCTGATTTGGAGCTACCATGGTTGTTGCTACATTTTCCAAAGCATCAGCTTGGTCATTTTGTGATCGCGTGATATAAGACAATATTGGATTTGAGGGGAATTTTGTCATTAAACCTAAAAAAATCACACAGGGGAATTAGTTCTTCTTTTCTAATGGCGTAATTTCCATTAATTTTTTTGATTACCAATTCCAAATCACCTTTCACCTCTAGGTAATACACTATTACTTGTAGTTCTAATTCCAGGCCTAAAATTAGAGCTTGATATTCTGTTTCATTGTTGGTACCTCCTTCTGATAAGATAAAGGAATATGGAAACACTGCTTTCTCTAGAGAGATAAGCACAATTCCTAACCCAACTTTTTTAAGTTTAGTTTTTTCCATTCTCTTCCCCATCATACTTATAGAAGAACCATCAAAGTACAATTCCCATATTCGGGAACTTTCTTGAATAGAGAAGATTTATTCATCAGTAAATTCATTATTCAATGATTTCACTTCCATAGATGGGTGCTCAGTAAGGAAATATTCTAAATCTTGGATTTTATTTCTTTCTGAGGTACAAAATGTATATTAAAATGTTATAGGATAACTGCTCACCATGCCAGACATCCTGTAAGCATATGATGACTGTGGATAAATTTGAGCAGATTATCGCGAGATACCAGGTCGACCTCATGATGCTGCAAATAGTGTCTCAATTTCTGAACTAAAAAGATTAATATTACATATCTTTTTTAAATATCTAAATATAAAGTATCTATGTCGATCATGGTTTGAATGAGATAGTAAATGCTTTTTTCTTTCCCAAAGTTATTCTTTTATACAAGGAAGGCACCCAATGACCACTCCAAGGCCATCACATAAAGAATGAGTGGATTTCCTTAAACAAGTGGCATTAATACTGGTGGACTCAAGAGGTATTTATTGAGGATATAAAATTATTCTTGTAAGACATTGGTCCACAGATATGTGACCCCTTTCTTCATTAATTTTGTGAAGGGAAAACAATTGTTTACCAAATTGCCTATAAAACAACGGATATAGGCCAAGTGTACTTGAATTTCTCTAAATTCTTTAAAGTTTCAAGGAGGTGAAATTCCAATGATAGCCTTATTATTCTTAGGTTTGACTTCAATACCGTGATGGAATACAAAAAAACCAATAAATTTCCCCAAGGTTACCCCGAAATCACATTTCAATGGGTTCATCATCAAATTATGTTTCTGAAGCTTGCTGAATATGGTTTCCATATCAAACAAGTGATCCAAACATTTTCTGGACTGAAACACTATATTATACACATATCATTCGATTAATTTCCCCATGAAAGGTTTGAAAATATGGTGCATTGCATATTGATATGTCGCACCAACATTATTTAATCCAAAGAGCATTACCCGATAGAAAAATATGCCTTTATGGGATCTAAAATCTGTAGATTCCTCATATTATGGGGCCATTTAGATTTGGTTATACCCAGAGTATCCATACATGAAGGAGAGAGCTTTGTAGCTAGCTGTTTCATTAATCAAAAGTTCTGGGATTGGAATCAGAAAGTCATCTTTGGGAAAATGTCGGTTAAGATATTTGAAATCAATGAAGACTTGTATTTTCCCATTATTCTTTTTCCCTACGAAAATATTGACCATCCATTTTGGGATATTTCATCTCCCTGATAAATTTAGCTTTGATAAGCTTATCGACTTCAATATCAATTTTGGAGGCATGAGTTGGGTGCGTTCTTCTTGTCGTCTGCTTAAATCCCTGATTCTCTTATGGAAAACCCAAATGACGAGTGACCACGTCGAGTTCAAGGCCTAGAATTTTTGTATAATTCCAAGAAAATACATCTCAGTGTTTCATTAGAAATAAATTATACATCTCTTTATACCCATAAGTCATGTACACACTAATTAGAGTGGGGAATGGGTCTTCCTCTGTACCCAAATTTATTTCTCTGAGCTCATCCATAGTGGTGGAGACACCTTACTCAAATGCCAGAGGGGAATACATGAGATCTTACTATTCTTCCTCTTCCTCACATTTCACTTCTTCTATTTATTATTTAAGGGCAGGTGATGAAGAAAGAGACTCAGAGCTAGGGGAGGAGTCAATATTTGGATATCCTGAAGATGAAGCAACCATTTCTGACCCTACTGATGATAAAGGGTCTTCTGGGAGTATTGAATTGAAAATGATAGGTTGGGAATCAACATCCCAATATTTCTCTATTAATTTAATAACATATTTTATCCTGGCTGATGAAGAAAAGACTTGCTGAAGTTTGATGGATGAAATGAAGACATATACATTTAAACTTTCACCACTGTTTGGTAAATCAATAATTTCTCCTATGCTATCAGGCTCAATATCCACAAATTACATTATGGAAGTCACTATATAAGTGCTGAGATTTGGGTTTATCATTTAAATTTTATTGATCGGAAACACTTAATTTTCACTGAGATTCTTTGATGATTTAACTAGGATTTTTTCTAGACCATTCGGAGTATTGATCCTTGTTATATCTTTTTCCACATACCAAGTTACCTTTGTGTGGTAGAACTATGCCTCAACATATCGAGATTCAAAAGTTTTTAATAGGGCCTTGTCACTATGCAATGTCCCAATTTGACCATTGTTGGCACTAAAATTTGGGAAGAGTAAGAACAAACCCCAAGCCTAGGGTCACCTTCGCGAAGCTTGTTCATGGAGCCTCGTGGCCGACGCAGAGCTACACCCTTTGTGAAGCTGACACAGAGCAAGGAAGAGGGAGAATCCATGAAATGATTGACATTTATGAATCCATCACGGAGCAAGGAGGCGGGAGAACCGTGATCTAATTTGACATTTTCAAAGCCACCGTGGAGCAAGGAGGCGGGAGGATCCACGATCCAATTTGATGTTTGCGAAGCCACCACAGAGCAAGGAGGTGGGAGACTCTGCGAATCGATTGATGTTTGTGAAGCCACTGCGAAGCAAGGAGGTGAGAGGATCTGTGATCTGATTTGATGTTTGTGAAGCCACCACAGAGCAAGGAGGCATGAGGCTCCGCGATCTGATTTGACTTTTGCAAAGATGCCATAGAGCAAGGAGGCGGGAGGCTCAGTAGTTACAACAAAGTGCCATGTAGCTCTGCACCAAGTGAACTCTTCTTTACGGTGCCTTTTGACTATAAATACCGGACTCCCCTCGATACAAAAGGATAGATCCTTTGGCCTTTCTTCTTCTTAGCTCTCAAATTGTGAAGAAATTTCTGCTCTGCAAAACATGAGATCTTCAAGGTACTTTATCATCATGAAGTGCCTTTCCCTTTGCTTAAATTCATCCCCTCTTCAAAGAGGGATTCCCTTCATAGATCCCATGGTCCTCCGCGAAGGAAGGGGATCCCCAAGGGGACTCGGGTCTTCGCGGAGCACTTATGCTTCATGAAGTACCCTCCATACACATGTAACCCACATGCCAAGGCAGTTTCACCATGATTCACGAAGCATATTGCTTCTCAGTGCTACAATTCTCAAGGCACCCTTTCTTTGAGAATCCCTTCTCCATGAAATCCTTTCCACTTTACAAATCACCATCCATATGCACTTATTCTATATTCCTAGGCTAGGACACTTCACTTCGTGAATCATACCCCTTCGGAATCCCCCCTCCACTACATGGATCACCCGAGCTTCATGAGGCCTCTTCTTGTGAACCCCTTTGCTCCGAAATACCTTTTCCTATATGACCCTCAAGGTTTGCATGAAGTGATTTCAAAGTCCCTTGGGTAGTGCTTCATGTTGCGTTTCTTTGACTCATGATTCTTCACATAGGCATTCTAACGACTATTACTTCTTTGCATAGCCACGCTAACGTGGACCCCTCAATGGATCACTCCACGTCACCCCCTCACCATGGAATTGATGATGCCTTCCCTTCCCCAAGGGGCGGGAGGTACCAGTCATGTAAGTCCTAGGGAGGTTTGGAGTAAACCCACCTCGTCCGAGATGCAAGACATTAAACTGCCAAGCGACATCATCCTCATCACATGACATTAAACTGTAGCCTCACCCCATGACTTCTACATGGGGAGCCCTGTCTCGGACATTCTCTACACCCAATGGTCTCCATGGAAGTGAAATATTCCTCACATCGAATGAGATCCTCTTTGTTGGAGTGAATCCTGCCCAAAGGGAAGGTCAATCACCTTGGTGTAAGCCCATAACCTTTCTTGCAGGAGGTAGTACCCTTACTCCTCCTTTCTTCTTCCATGCCAAAGACCAGAGGAGAGATGGGCACCGGGACCTTCATTATCCCATCCCTCTCTCATTGGGATTTGTCACCACTTGGGCCTATATCCTAGAGTAAGTCCCAATATCCATCTCCTTGGGCTGCTAACCATGCATAATCCCCTATTTCCTCTTTTTGATGCTAACCGTGAATAAGCCTATTTTTTCTCCTTGGGCCACTAACCACGTGCAATCCCCACTCCACTTCCCACGAACGCACCTTTCGCGGCATGATCGTCAGGTATTTGCTTCCTCTTGTTTCTCACACCGAGCATGAATCATGTGGGCTTAGAGTAAGCATCAACCGTGAAATAATCTCTGGAATACCCTAGAGTGTAAGCCTCAGAACATTCTGAACTACAAAGACTTTGATCCTCACCAAGGCAAGGTACGTAGGAAGTATCCTTGAGGTTCAAGCCCAAAAACCATTGGCCCCGACCCCCTTCACGTCTGTTCACCAACACCTCTTCCAAACTATGTGGACTTTGATCCTTTCCCAGGAAAGTTATGTAGGAATACTCCCATAGGTTCAAGAGAAACACCCAGTTGTTCTAACCCCTTCACATCGGTTCACCTTCATCCTGCATGATGTTAAACTATATCCTACCTCTTGAACTATGTGGACTTTTATCCTTGCAAAGGCAAGGTATGAAGGAAGCCTACCTAAGGTTCAATCCCAACAACCATTGGTCCCAAACACTTCACGTCGGTTCACCAACACCATCCTGAACTACGTGGACTTTGATCCTTTCCAAGGCAAGGTACGTAGGACACCTCCCTGAGGTTCAATCCAAACTCCCATCTGTTCTGAATACTTCACGTCATTCCACCCCAGTCCTACATGATGTTAAACTGTACACCCCTTTTTTGTCCCGCATGACACTAAACTATCCCCTAATCAGTGGTAAGCCATTTTCAACCCCAGTCAGCGGTAATCCGTTATCAACCCCAATCAACAGTAAGTCATCATGTTCCCCAATCGATGGTAAGCCGTTGTGATTCCCAGCCAATGATAAGCTTTTGGAACCCCATTAAGATGTAAGAAATTGCACCCAACTAATGGAAAGCTGTTGTATTCAGAAATCGATGATAATCCATTGCAGTCCCCTTTGTTGGGACCCACATCTCTAGTCATCCCTCAAGCATCAGACCAACCCAGTCCACCATATAGCGTAAGCCCCAACCCCATCCTGAACTATGTGGACTTTGATTCCTTTCCATGGGGATACGTAGGAAGCCTACTTAAGGCTCAATCCCATCATCCATGTCTCATCCTGGTCTTTACCTCAAGCCTATGTGTTTCAGGAAGGTCATAACCCAACCTAGAGGTTCCACTTTCTCCAGGTCCCCATCCATATGGGCCACCTCCTTAGATGTCCCATCACCTCACCAAACTACACAAACTTTGATTCTCTATCACCAGGATACGTAGGAAGTATCTTCGAGGCTCAAGCCCAACACTACTGTCACCTTCAAGATGACTCCATATCACTCTCCATCCATTCTAAAAAATACACGTCCATCCTGATTCTTACCCAGGCCACCACATCCCGGTGAAATCATATCATCCACCTTTTCACTACTAATAGAAGCAATTGAGTACCTAGCCACGTGTTATCCCCAACATCAGTGTTCAATCCAGAGGTTTCACCCATTTGATCCACTCCCATCAGTGTTCTGATCAGTCTGATCCATCTCTGCTAAATGTTAAACTCACAGCATAACCTGTGTTAGACATTGGAAATTAAGGAAAACCTTAGAGAAAATCCTATTACATATAATTACCAGTATTCTATGTGGGATTCCTCGGGCTTCCGCACCCTCTAGAATCCCTATCATAAGGGGAAGAGACCCAGACACGACAATGTTCCAACGTCCAGACATGCCAGTGATTTCCAACGTGACTACTCCCCCGAATGAAGGTTGATGCCCTGACCGGACCCCTTGGAATGTCCTGACAGAAGTAGTGTAATTAACTGGTGTCCATGAAGACATGGAACTAGAAATAATTTCACGAAAAATGTCTTAATATATGAGGGAGACCCAGACTAGGTGACAAGTTCCAAGGAGGAATCCATGGAAGGAGAAACTGACATCCCATCATCCCATTTTGATCAAGGAGAAAACATCCCTAAATAAGTGATGAATGTTTTCCACCTTTGGAAAGTAGGAATGTGGGGTAATACAGCTACATGTCCTCCGAAACAGATAGATGTGCGCACCCCGGAGAAAGCATCAAAAATAGAAATGTTGAACCTGACGTGAAGTTCTTCTCCTAAATGTAGAGATTACTAGCATTTGAGAAATTAGTAGACTAGTGTGTCACCGAATCCAGTTATCCTGCGCTGGGTCCCGCTAAGCAAATAGTGGGCCTGGCGTGAAACTCTCCAAAAGTCAGGTAATTTAAAATGTTGGACATCTTGATCTATGATTTTGTCAGCGTGGATCCTTTTTACCAGCCATGGAAGATGGAATGGAGCTGGGGCACTGGGAATCAATTTCCTAGTTTCAACATTAATGGTTTAATTTCCCTACCTTTCAGGACCCAAGATGCCATAACAGGAAGTCGATCACCGCCTGTCCACTGACGTAGGGGTAGGGGCAATGTCAACATGACAACCCTGCGTGGATCCACCACTTCTGTGACAGTCTCCACGTCCACAATTGCTGGGTTCCCATGCCCCATATCCCCGTATGAATTCATTCAGAAAAGGGTGATAAATGAGATTGTCCGTCGATACGAGGAAGAATGGATTATCCGGAATCGAGATATGGACCACTAGGATTTAGATGCATCTGCGCCTTGTCTCCATCTCCACCCCCAAGGGCCGCGTAGGGAGCCAATTCTCCCCACTCCAATGCACAACCATTTCAGGAGCCTTTCCCCAGAACGCTTTGATGACTCCCTCCCCTACACCGATGAGGTGGGGGATTTCCAGTCCAGCCCAGACGAGATCTCATTCCAGGGGCTCCAAAGGAGGGCCCCACTAGGTCGTTCCAGCATCCCCACCTGGCCCCGTGAGTTGAAAAGTAGGTAAACTATGTGCCTGAACCGTCAGCCCCAGTCTAGCTGACCCGACGCTAGCGTCAATCACAGACCAAGGAGGATGCCCACCAAGGGGTGTTAATGTCAACAAATACCGTGGATCGTGCCACCACCGACATATACCATCAGTTTCTATCTATGTTGAGGAGGGGAACTCATATACCCAACTCAGATTGAGGCCCCAACCTCCCCATGGGCAAGCTAGGTCATCTCTTTTGGTTTTTGACATAGGTAACACCCGCCGCAGTCCTACCCACGGCAGCGACACCCAATACGGAGGTCCTCCCCATACCGCCAACATTGAGAACGTGGGTCCTCCATGCTTCTAAGATCAACATGGAGGTCCACCCCAATCCAAATTCAATATAAACAAGGTTCCTCCCCACGATATTGGTTCTCAATATGAAATTCAATTCCACCTCATGACATTGGGTATGGATTCATTCCTCCAACCACAGGCCTCCGATGTGGAGATGTTACACATCTGATCAATCTCTAACATGGGGGCCTTACCCATGTCCTTATAGTAGCAGGAAAAGGTCCTCCTATCCCCAGTAATCAGAGGAGTGAAGGTCATCCTCGCTTCATCGGCACCCAGCACGGAGGTCCTACCCACATTCGACTTGACCAGTATGAGGACCCTCCTTGTACTGATGCTGCTTGGGGAAATAAGTATGGAGGCCCTACCCATTCTCCTACACACTCTAGCACTTCCCATAGGGAACCTCTTCTCATGTCATCCAGTGGAAATGGATATCCCCCCTGTGTTCCTTTTGACATCTTTCCAGGCGATCCTCGCACCCTGGATCACTCAGGAGGAATCCCTCTCCGACCCATCACCAATTCAGTCGAAGGACCTCCCCAATCCAGAACTCTACCCTGTCCCAAAGATCCATCCCGGGGTAGGAAGGAAGGTTGTCACCGCCATAAAAATAATTTCAGGAAGATTCAGACCGAGATTAAACCTGTCTTCTTTTTAGATTCTGATGTATAATACGACTTAGAAATGGAACCCTTACCTCGATCCTCCTTGTTAGGGGACATGACAGGAATGAGGCACATCGGCCTCATACTTCTTGAATGTGAGGTCCACTAGATCCCTGCCTCCCTCCATAGATACATCCAAGAGGATGAAAATTTGGTGACTCCCCAGGGTCTGGCCATGTAATTGCCATTATCATCACTAGGAGCATTCTCTACCTTGTCCAGAGATCACAGAGAGTTATTTTATGGACCGATGGAGAATGATCCACAACATGGTCCACCTCCAGCAGCCATAGTCCCTGTGCTAGAAACTATGGTCACCATCCTATCTTATCATGATGTGGTTTCCAAGTCACTGCACTCTTTGGAGGATAGCCCGAGATGCAACAGCTTGTCATCCTACTTGCTGTATTCTCCATCGGCCAGCTTACCCTCTCAACGATCTACTTCAGTGATACTACCGGTTTCCCAGCCACCTCCAGTTGATGGGTGGGGAAAACAAGGGCCATACCCCAAATCTGGGCTGAGGAGCTTGTGAGACATTCTTATAGTAGAACATTTCCCAGAGATGTTTTGTCCAGTCATAGCACCAAACTTCAGTGCACCAGAATCTCTCACCTAGGAGGAAGTTGGATGCTTTCACCATACCATCTAGGTGATTCATTTTCATCTTTATCATCAATGAGTGTCCTACCCCAAGAGCTAGGTGCACTTTGAAGATATTGGCCAACAATCTCGTCTGGTTGATCTGGCCGCACTCCCCATGGCCCAGTGCCCTGAGTCACCAGGCCAGCATAGGACCCTCTAAAAAAGATGCGTTCAGAGCTTTAAAGTGATCTGTAAGATTATCAAGGAGGATCCCCCAACTTGATGATCCTTGTATAGGGGTAGTATATTATCCTACACTTCAGTTCCATTCGGCGCCAACCCGACTTTCCAGGCGATATTGAGGACATGCCTCCAGGCAGAGTCACAATTAACATGGCCGATTTATTGAAGGAAGAGATAGAAAAAGAACTCCTTGGGGAAAACTTACCCCCTGAGGGAGTGCCAAAACTTTTGGACCCATCAAGAAGGTTTACTCGCTAGAAGAGAAATCTACTGGGTTTTCCCATACCCACCGAGGCATTGGTCCTCAGCTGAAATCTCAACAAGGGTAAGTAACATTTCAGAGTCGTTAAACCCTCCGACCCATCTGGCTTAGAAAAAAAAAATAGAGGAATATTCCTAGAAATCCACGTTGCACCAACAGCTTGGGGAGCATAAGAAGATGGTTGATGACCTCCTTACTGAGCGTGCCGCGGAGCGACGACCAGACTATAGTGATCCTTGAACGGGGAAGCAGGGGCAGACACAACTTCCCCCCAGTGAATTGCCTCTAGGTGAACCTGACCATCATACCCATGAAGATAGGATTAATGATGGAACTTATGGAAAGAGGGCGTGATATGTGTCAGAAAATCCACCAGAGCGGCGAGAAAATCCTTGGGATCCAACTTAGGTTCCACTAACTACTTCACAGGTCGTCCTACCAGCCGCTCCATGAGCTTTTGGGCCTGCTTATCACGTTGAAGAACCCACCAACGCACCGGTGGTCAAGGATCCCCGTCACATCTACCCACTATACATCACTGACCATTATCTCATTCTCAGGAGAAGATGATGGCTCTCCTATACCGGGTCACATCTTCCCACTATACATCATCGACCATTTTGATGGCATGGAGGTTCGCCATTGTCGTGTCGATATAGGCTCCAGGATCAACCTAATCCTGAATCGGACATTGTGAAAACCAGGGTTGTCCAAGGATGATCTAAGTACCTCTAACCTAAAAATTCAAGGTTATGATAGGATGAAACATACACTGGTCGGGAAGATCCACCTGAATACCCAGTTCGGTGGCCTAGTTGCCAGCACTGAGTTCATGGTTGTATCTTAGGACATTGCCTACAATGCATTGATGGGCAGTCCATGGCTCCACCTACATGCGATAGTTCCTTCATCATATCACCGGTGCCTCAAGTATTCCCTTAATGGTAAAGTGGGAATACTTAAAGGTGACACGTCTACCTTTGCCTCTTGTGAAGCTTTCTATCTGGCTGCCAACTATTACAAGATCAAGGACAAGTAGATTCAGGCTAACGAGGTTGATCATGCTATGGCTGCGACCAACTCGTGGATAGATCTCGATGATGCCTATATCTTTCCAATCCACCTATTGGAGGATACAACCCCAGATATGGGAAAATTATTTTCTATTTTTGGAATGAGGGGTGAGCACATTCCCAAGTCTAATAAATCCCAAAAGATCACCTCATACTCCTACACGAATTAGGATCGAGTGATCCTGGAGCCCCCTACTCCCATAAGGTTTTGGGATGTCCACCCCATGGCTATGGAAATAAGTCATAATTGCCTGTTTTTCTAGGCTGGGATAACCTTTCTCAAGCCAACATGTCACCATTGCTTAAATATCATCAAGCGTTGCCCCGTGGGCCGAATACCATATGCGATCAAATCGACAACCTTCATTGCTATGGTTTCGGCAGCACAGGAGTCCCTCGATGCAGTGTCCACCGCCACTCAGGCTTGTACCATACTACCATTGGGATATATTTACTCAGAGGAAACTCCTCCCTCTGAGTATCCATCCTCTATAAGTGAAGAAGAGGATTTAGAGGATGCTCTACCCACTTTTTAAGAGGGCGTCTCCACCACGGTCAATGAGTTGGTGCAGGTGAACCTCAGTAGCAAGGTGGATCCGAAGCCCACATTGATCAGTGCCTCTATGCCTCTTGAGAAGAAACAATAGTACATGGACTTCCTCAAATAGCACTGTGATGTATTTTCTTGGAGCTATAATGAAATGATGGGCTGGATCCCTAGATATCCATCCACCGCCTCAGCCTCCCAGCAAACCACCACAGGTTTAAGTTGACTCCAAGAAAGATACACCCTTCTCATTGTTCCATGGTCGAGGTCAAATTAAAAAATCTCATCAAAGCCAATTTCGTTAAAGAGGTCCAGTATTCCAAATGGCTAGCCAACATTTTTCCAGTTAGGAGGAAGAACAGACATATCAGAGTATGCATCGACTTCCAAGATCTCAACCGTCATTGTCTGAAGGATGATTTTCCCCTTCCTATGACGGAACTATTAATCAATGTTACATCTTGGTTCTAGGCCCTCTTCTTCATGGATGGGTATTTTAGGTATCATCGGATCCGAATGGCTCCTAAGGATGAGGAGTCTACAACCTTCAGGGCACCACAAGGTACTTTCTATTACCAAGCCATACCCTTCGGTTTAAATAATTCATGTTCCACCTATCAATGGGCTTTGCATCACATATTTAAGACGATACTCAGGATACTGGTGTAATGATACATAGATGATCTGGTGGTTAAATCCCACTAGTGTCAAAACTGTAGGTTCCAGGCGTAGTGGATTCACGTTGGTGGGTGTACCGAACTCCAATTTTAGCATTAACAATGATCAATCTTAGATCCTTCATGATAATAAAACACTGGATCTTCAGAATATAATGAATAACAAAGAAGAAAGAGGGGAGTCCTAGAACCATAGATAGGATCATCATATGTTGGTTATAATTAATTTAATTAATTAATAAGAATTACCTTGATGGAATTATTTCTCTGTTGATGTTTTTGGTCACGATCTAATGTGATCCGTCGTTGCTTCGTAGAATCCAAGTGTAGGATTCCTCTAGTGGTGATCCACACATTCTCCACATATCTGTGGATTTTACTGAAGGGATCTCTTGGTGCTAGAGTGAAAGATCCTTCACTTGCAATGTTCTCCTTCGATCACCTTGATCTAGTGGAGGTGGGTCTCTCTCTCGTAGCTTGAGAGCGTTCTTGGTGGAAAAATAATTCTCTCTTGGCTTGAGAGCTTTTACAAATCTGTTGTGCACAATCACAAAAAATGGCTAGGGTAATGAGAAATATATAATTGGTATTTTTAATTACATAGAATAATAAATTGAATTAATTACATGAAAGAATTTATTAATTTCATTTAATTCTTAGTAATACCACATGTCTAATAATAAAAGTGGACTATTATTATTACTTGACATGCACCCAGCAAATTACACCTAATATTATTTAATTAAAAAAATAATATTATTTCCCATAAATTCCCAGAAAAAAATACACAACGGGTATATTTAATATACACGGCATGTACTTTTGTTTTTCCATTTTTATTTATTTCATCCACTACATTTATTAGACCTTGAATAATGTCTATTTATTTCTCAAATAAATATCACTTCATTACTGACTAATAAATATATTATTTTTCCCAAAACATATTCTATCAAATAACTAGTGTCAAAATAAATGCGATCAGGCATCCTTGAATAATTATTAAACCATAGTCGGGAATAATATTTATTCAACTTGTTAAACTAATATTTAACTGAGATACTTGGACACACTTAGTGCGTGACCCTCTATTCCTCTTTCTCAGTGGCATTAGGTGGAGCCTGCCTAAATTTTAAGGTTAGCATCTAGCAACATGCCAAGGAACCCATAGAGAAAGAAGTTAATGCCGCAATGACGTGTCACCTTCTATGAATTCTTACTGTGTAATGTAATCCCATTGTCTCTATATCTCAAATCAAGTGGGTTTCATGCCAGTTCCATAAAACCATGTGCTTGATTATTCTTTCTTTGAATTTTTGGAATTTAACTTGCCTATTACTCACCATGGACATGGATTTATTTAGGCTATATCAATTCCATCAAAGGGCCTGAGATATCTACTTCTGTTATGGAATATAAGGGACAAATCCTTTCTCGCATTATCTATTAATGCAGTATCACTCATGACACACCCAACGTATCCTACCTCACTATGAATAGTGTGTCTTCATAGTTTTCATCAATACATATAAGTACGTGAGTTGTAATACCCATTAATAATAATCTTAAAGTCTAAGGACCAATATACACATCTGTAGATAGGAACATCCAATGACACTATGAAATGTGGATTTCCTACTGGAGGGTCTCATTCTTATAATATCCTCCTAGATATTACCAAGGGCACACACTATGAGAAGGTGCCTCAAAGTTTTATGAGTCCTCACCCCTAATGGTTTGAATTATTTGTGTCCCTCAAATAACGTCATCTGGACATATAACATATATTTAAGAACAGTGTTATGGCACTTCCGGGTTCTCATCATAGTAGGGATCCTCTAGGGCCCTTTAATGCAATAGGTATCCTTAAGAAATTATCATATGCATTGTCACACATAAGAAAAATAAAGATGTGATAAGTTATTTATTAATGAATAAAGTACAAAGTAGTTGGTTTTAGGCCACCAACTCCAATAGAATCTCACTTGGACTAGAGACAAATGATAGAAACTTTAAACCTGCTAGCTCTCACAAGATATTCATGCTTTTGCTGAGATAGGCCTTTAGTCATGGGGTCCACCACATTCTCTTCCATGGACACCCTGCTCACTACAACTTCACACCTTTGATAGAAATACCTCAAGAGGTGATACTTTTGGAGTATGTTCTTTGTCCGTTGATGTGACCTTGGTTATTTTTCAAGATCCACAACTGTAGTATTATCACAATAAAACATGATAGGATCTTTACTGATAGGAACCACATCAAGATCTTGTAAAAATTTACGAATCTATACAACTTCCTTGTCTGTATCAGAAGCTTCTATATATTCGGATTCCACTGTAAAATTGGAGACAACTGGCTGCTTTGAACTCTTCCAGCTCACAGATCCTCCATTGAGATATAAAACATATCCAGATTGCAACTTTATATTGTTCTGATCTGTCTGAAAACCAACATCAACATACCCTCTGATGATAAGCTCCTCGTCTCTTCTATACACCAGGAACATATCCTTAGTTCTTCTCATATACTTAAGGATAGTCTTAACAGTAGTCCAATGATTTTCTCCTAGATCTGCTTAATATCTACCTACCATGCTCAGTGCATATTCAACATCAAGCCTGGTATATAACATGGCATACATGATGGATCCTATTGCTAAAGCATATGGGATATTACTCATTCTATCTTTCTCTTATTGTGTCTAAGCATATATTTTCTTAGAAATATGTAGGCCATGTGACACTGGAACCAATCCCCTCTTGAATTTTTCCATACTTAATCTCTTTAGTATCTGGTCAATGTATGTACGCTGACTTAGTCCAAGCAGCTTTTTGGATCTATCACGAATGATCTTGATCCCTAGAATGTAGGTTGCTTCACCCAAGCCCTTCATGGAGAAACACTTGTTTAACCAATCCTTAACTGACTGTAAGACTGGTATATCATTTCCAATAAGTAATATGCCATCAACATATACTACTAGGATAACAATCACATTCCTATTAAACCACTTATAAACACATGGCTCACATTCATTCTTAATGAAATCAAATTCCTTTTTGTCTTCATCAAATCGAATGTTCCATCACCTAGATGATTTTTTTAATCCATAAATGGATTTCTGCAACTTGTAAACCTGTTTGTCTTCACTTAGTGTCACAAACCCTTCTGGTTGTGTCATATAGAAATCTTCCTGAAGGTTCCCATTAAGGAATGCTGTTTTGACATCAATTTTGTAAATCTCGTAGTTATGGTAAGATGATATGGAAATTATGATTCTTATGGATTTAAACATGGAAAATGGCAAGAAAGTTTCATCATAGTCAATTACTTGATGTTGTCTGAATCCTTTAGCCACCAACTTTCCTTTATAGGTGCTAACTTGACCTTCCATGTTCATTTTTCTCTTGAATACCCATTTTCATCCAACAGGATTTACATAAAATGGCTCATCAGCTAGAACCTAGACTTGATTCTGATACATGTAATCCATCTCAGATTTCATATATTCTATCCATCTTGAAGCTTCTAAGTTTTCTACTACTTCCTTGCAGGAGAGAGGTTCATCATTGTCCAACAATAATGATTCACCATCAATCCAAAATCCACCTAAATTGGAACTTAAACAATTTCCTTAAGATTTAAAATATGCATATCTTGATAATGGAAACAAGTTTCCCAACATCATTTCTAGTTCAATCCCTCTTGAGTATGAATTGTGACTACTTGAACTTTTGAGGGAGTATAAACAAACTTTGGGATGGAAAATTACTGACATTCCTGGTATTAGCCCATCAATTTGTATACATCATATTTTGTTAAATGATGAGGCCAAACCAGTGAGGTAGCCACAATGTAAACTGAACCCAAACCTCCTAGAAGTTGTGAAAAAATGAGGTAAAAAAATTATTGGCTACTGGAATCATTTACCCCATCTCTCACAGTTAATGGGTCAGTCCTATTCAAGTAGTTCCTAAAAATACTAGCCTTACAGTAATAAAAAATGAAAACAATGAATTGGTTCCAACTCATGTGTAGAATAGTTGGCGTGTCTGTATAGACTATCACCGACTAAACCAACACACTAGAAAGGACCATTTCCCTTTTCCATTAATTGAAAAAATTCTATAGAGGCTAGTGGTTAAGTCCCACTACTGTTTCCTTGATGGGTATTCTGGATACTTTGAGATCCATATTTCCCCCGAGGATCAGGAAAAGACAACCTTCACTTTCCCCTCTGTCACATTTTCCTATAGAAGGATGCCATTTGGTATGTGAAATGCTCCGGGTACATTCCAATGTTGCATGATTAGTATTTTTTAGGATTACCTGGAGAATTTCATGGAAGTATTCATGGATTATTTCACTATTTATGGCCCTTATTTTGATGAATGTTTGGGTAGTCTTGGTTTATTCCTACATTGCTGTATTGAAAAGAATCCTGTATTAAATTATGAGAAATGCCATTTCATGGTGTGAAAAGGTATAGTTTTGGGACATGTCATTTCTGAGGATGGTATCCAAGTAGATAAATCAAAAGTGGATGTCATTTCTTCCCTACCATTCCCAAAAAATGTACGAGATGTGTGGTCTTTCCTAGGTCATGATAGATTTTACCATCGTTTCATTCATGACTTTAGTAAAATTGCACTCCCCCTCTCCCAATTACTCCAAAAAGAAAAAGAAATTGTTTTTTATAAAGAATTTGAGGAGGATTTTAATATGTTAAAATGGAGTCTCACGTCACCCCCAGTAATCCAACCACCTCGGTGGGATTTACCATTTGAGCTCACATGTGACGCCTCTAACTATACAGTTGGGGCGGTTTTGTCACAAAGGATTGACCGAGATCCACATGTCATATCCTATGCCTCACATACTTTATACCATGCCCAAGAAAACTACACCACAACTGAAAAAGAATTCCTTGCCATTGTGTTTGACTTGGACAAATTCAGATCATAACTTTTGGGGTCCAAAGTCATTATGTTCTCAGACCATATAGACCTCCGATATCTCCTTAAGAAACTGGAAACCAAACCAAGTCTCATTCATTGGAATCTCCACCTTCAAGAATTCTATCTAGAAATTAGAGAGAAAAAAGGAACAGAGAATGTGGTGGATGACGATATCATTAGGATCCTCCCATCCTCGAAAATTGACTCATCCCCCTGTATTCCCATTAATGACATGTTTCCTGATGATAAATTGTATCGAGTGAAAGATGTTATTCCTTGGTATACCAAAATTGTAAATTATTTGGTAGCATCTTGTATTCCTACTAATTTCCACAAAAACCAAGCCAGTCGTCTAAAACATGAGTCTCGTTGGTACATTTGGGATGACCCCTACCTTTGGCGCACCTGTAGTGATCAAGTACTTAGGAATTGTGTTCCTAATAGTGAGTTTCAGTCTGTCCTTAGATTCTATCACACTCTTGCTTGTGGAGAACACTTTGGTCCCCAACGGACTGCTCGCAAGGTCCTTGATTCTGGTCTTTTTTGGCCAACACTGTTTCGGGATGCCCATGATTTTTTCAAATCTTTTCCTCATTGTCAAATAATGGGGAATGTATCTAAAATAAATGAAATGCCACAAAAATATTTTCTCTTTCATGAAATTTTTGATGTTTGGGTCATTGACTTTATGGGTCCATTTCCCAATTCCTTTGGCAACTTGTACATTCTTATGGCAGTTGATTACGTGTTAAAATAGGTATAGGAATGAGCTACAAGGACTGATGATTCTAAGGTAGTTGTAGAATTTTTGAGAACCCAAATCTTCTATAGGTTTAGCTTACCTAGGTTCATCATCAGTGACCAGGGTTCTCATTTATTCAACCGAACAATGCAATCACTTTTGCGTCGATATGGGGTCCGTCATAGAGTGTCTACTGCATATCATCCATAGACCAATGGTCAAGATGAGGTTTAAAATAGAGAGGTAAAATAGATTCTTGAAAAAATGGTTCAACCCAATAGAAAAGATTGGAGTCTTCGACTTGATGATTTATTATGGGCATACTGCACTACTTTCAAAACTCCCACTGAAATGTCACCATATCGTCTTGTGTTTGGAAAGATTTGTCACCTTCCTATTGAGATTAAGCACTGGGCTTACTGGACTATCAAACAATGCAATTCTAATCTTTATGGTGCATGTTCTCAATGGAAGTTGCAGATTCAAGAGTTGGAGGAAATGAGAAGAGAAGCATATGAAAACTCCAGAAATTATAAGGAGAAAACCAAGGCTGCCCATGACTATCTTATCCTTCATCATAAGTTCCACATTGGGCAGAAGGTCCTCTTTTATAATTCAAGGATGAATTTGTATCCAGGTAAGCTTCATTCCTGGTGGTTTGGCTCATACACTGTTATTAATGTATCTTCATTTGGTGTTGTTTAGGTTCAAAATGAAGAAACCAAGAAAACCTTCACTATCAATGGCCAACAGCTAAATCACTTCCACAAATCCCTTTTGGAGTTCCTAATGGAGGAACTCCATGTTCAAGAAGAAACATACCAATCAAACACACCAGATTTTATCCTTCCTTATCACATTATCAAATCTTACAGTGAAGACACTGCACATTCTAGGTGTGGGGGGATGGGTACATTTCTGGGTTAGTTAGGAATTTTAATTTTATTTCTTCATTCTTCTCCTTTTCACCTTCTTTATGGTATTTTCAATTTTCTCCATCTTGTTGTGTTCATTAGGCTTTCCATTGTCTTTATTCTTTCTTCTTGTTTTCGCCTTATTTATGGTATTTTCATTTCCCCCCATCAAAAATTTCAAAGTTCCATGATTCGGTGACCATAAAGAGGGGAAATTAAAAATAACATAAAGAATGGTGAAAAATAATATTTATATGAAGTTAAAATCAGGGAGTGATTTTTAGTGAATTGATTTTCTGTCAATGATATAAATTTTTGTATCACTGTGAACCATTTGAGATGATTGATTCCCCTTGTGTGAGTAGTTTTTGGAAAAACTGTTTCACTAATATCTCCATATATTTTTTTGCACCAAACCACAAAGTGTGAATATTTTTTACTTAATATAAGGTTAAAATATGTTAGGTTAAAATTATTCAGATTTAAATGATATTTTCATATGTCTGTTCCTTATCCAATCTGTTTTATTACTGTACCAGATTGACCTATATATGTGTACCTAATGTCTGACCGTTGTACACCCTAAAAAAAGTTTGTGTCTTGAGAAGGTAAAAAATGACTCCTTCTCAACCTTTTATCTTGTTATAACTATTGCAATTTGTGTCATGAGAAGATCAAACAAGGGTTGAGAGATGAGTGTGAGATTTGTTCCAAATGAAACTTCTAAAAAACAAAAATAATAAATGAGGGGAGTGATAAAATGTACAACATATGGGGATATCTAGGTCGAGAGCTTATGGTTTGACTTTTAGGAATGCTTAATTTAGTGGCTCTTGAAATATGATTGCAAAGGATGTATGGTAGGTTCAGTGAAAATTCATTTAAAGCTGAATAATTTTAAAATAACCTATATTTATTGGATAGAAAGTGGAAAGAATAGCATGGAATCGTTTTCACACAAACACATGGAGAGTTAGTGGAATGGTTGACTTTTGAATTCCTTTCTCATATTGGTGTCATGAATCTCTTTTAATTTCATTATGATATGATTTATGAGACTTCTTTTTCCATTTTCACTAGGAAGAACTCCTTTGTGTGGTTCGTGCATTGATCGCATTACTTTAGTGAATTAAAATTTCCAAAAATGTTAAATATTCATGATTTTGGGAATATATATATGCCTAATTTTATTTGGATATGTGACTTTTCCCAGGAGTGCAAATGTTTAGGTGTGGGGGTGTGATCGTACCATGATTCACTGTGTAATTTTTACCTTTACACCATTGTGCTAAAATTCTTTTATATTGAAAATTATAAAAATAATTAAAATTTTAATTCCATGTTTCAATCATTTATTTTGTGTTTATCACTTTTAAAAATTTAAATTTTACTTTTTTTAATGATTCCATTGCAGGAGGAGGTGATTTGGAGGGCCCATGATGATGTCCAAGAAAAATGAGCCAAAATGCGCAGGATCCAAGCACACCAATGGATTAATCCGATCACTTATACTATAATGTGCATCCAATTGGGCTGAAATTTTGTGGGATGGTCCAAATTTTATTGGGATACATTTCATATTAAGTAACCAAAGACTGATTCAACCATCTGGTGGCCCAACCGACCTGCTCTATCTAGCACACCAAATCTGCACGGAGTCAAAAGTGTTGTGATATGATCTGTCCATATCTCATGCTATATGTGGCCAAATTCTAAAAAACTTTAGTTTTAGACATCCAATATGTGGGGATATAACTTTTTTATTTTCTATAAATCGAGATAAGGCTTCCTGGAGGTCGAAACACCTGTGACAAATTGTTTTAAGAATTCTGTGTGCTCAAAACCACCTTCCCATTTTCCTATAAAATGGAACCTTGGGATCTTCATTTGAAAGTTCGACCAGGAGGCAAAGCTCTGGTATTTTTGAGACCCAAAGGAGTTCTCTCCTCATACTTGAAGTTTTGGAGGCCCCTATCATCATAGGGGGATCAACAATGAATAAGGAGTTTCACCCGAGCCTTCTCCTCCTCTCGATGGTGAGCTAAACGGTGGAAAATCATTTTGAGGGAGCTACACATAATTGGGAGGGAGTTATGACACTTTATACTCTACTTGTTTTGCGTAATTTTTGTGTGGATTATTTAAATTATTTTTTATCTAAACATGTTTCTCTTCTGAGTTCATTTATTGGGTTTAATTAAGTGAACCTCTTTTCATTTCAACACCGATTGGGTTGAAATTTCAAGTGGTAAACTTGAGTTGTTCCGATTGGGAAACATAAGGATCCTCTTTCTCTCAAACATAAAAAAGATATTAGTATGCTTTTTTAGCCTTTAATATGTTCTTGAAGTCCAAACCTTGGCAAAACGATTGTTGTGTCAAGGGTTGGTACTTTGTGCAACATTTAGAGAGGCAAGAGGGGAATCAAGATCTTGACAACCCTCAACCAAAGAATTAAACAAAACTATGTGAAATTTTCAGAACAATGAAATATCCAAGATGTGTAGTGAACTTGAAGTGATCCCTTTTTATCTCATAATTAATTAACACCACATTTTCTTTCCAACTAGTAAACTCTTTAATTAAGTCATTTCATCCTAAAACTGTTTTCAAAACCACCCCCAATTTAACTACTTCTTATTAAAAATTCACACTCAAAACCCACCAATTCTCCTTGAGAGATGTCCTAGGGTCTTACCTAGACTATAAATCAATCTTAAAATCATAATCAATTTGACGTGTCATGACATCTCGGTCACCTTCATTACACACAGTTGTATATGATCAGAAAGCACCAAATAAAGTAGCTAAAATCCATTTGGATGAATTGGATGCACTTGACGAGAATAGGCTTCATGCCCTACACAATCTAGAAAGGTATCAGAACAAGATATTTGGAGATTTCAATAAGAAATTCCACCTCCTATCTTTCTTGTAAGGTGACTTGGTGTTGGCCATGAGAATACCAATGATACCTAGACAAAAACCACCCAATTTCCCAAGTGGGAAGGACCTTACATTATTCACAAGGTTTATCCCAATGTCACATACTCCTTGGTTACCATGGATGGTGAGTGTATAACTCCTCCCACCAATTCCAAGTTCCTCAAGAAATACTTTTCCTAAGAAAATGTGGTCCTACATGACCATAAACTATATCCAGTCCTACATGACCTTAAACTGTCATGTACCGTATGACATTAAACTTTATGTCGTCCTGCAAGACGTTAAACGATACCTAGTCCAACATGACCTTAAACTGTTCTATCATACCACAAGATGTTAAAATTTGTGGTTTGTCCGAACTGAAGGACATAAAGATATTCAGCATTTTTCCTGCATGCCATTAAACCGTGAGTGGCAGAAGTGCCATTATGATCCTACACGACCTTAAACTATTGGGTTCTACATGACCTTAAACTATTATGTCTCACATGACATTAAACTGTGTGTCGTCCCGTAGGACATTAAACTGTATCCGGTCCCTTATGGACTTAAAATGTTATGTCCAACATGACATTAAACAATATGTAATCCTGCAAGACATTAAATTTCAAGAACTACGTATGGATTGATTCCCTTATTCATGGTATACATAGGAACTCTCAGACGCTTCATCTTAAGTCCAGCCCCCAATTTCCTCTTTAACTATCCCCCTGGGTATAGTTCTCCTGGAGGATCCCGCATGGTGTTGTGTAGGCTTCTTTGGCCCCACTCATTTCAGGATTACGATGGTCCTAACATATTCTCCCCTCATCATTCTTCTATTCTCCCACGTCCTCACCGCACGATGTTAAAATTCATGGCCTTCAAGAACTTCGTATGTATTGATTCCCATCCTTATAGGATACATAGGAACACCCGGAAATTTTGTCTGTTGGCCCAACCCCAATATCAAAATCTCCCCTCAGGTCGAAAAACATGGCGTGGTGCCGGATTTTTCCCTCCTTTAAAACGAGTTCATCATGACCACACCATACATCCTCTTTCCTGGATATCTTGACCTTTTTCATCATCTTTCCTGATGTTAAATTTCACGGTCACATTTATTATCTACACACTCCCTTTACTTGGAAATCAGTCATCTTTCACATCCAAAAGGGAACCCAAACATTATGGATACTTAGCCTAAAGTCTCTCCTATCATTTCGAGCCAATGCCCTAGAGGACCTAGAACGAGAAGTTGATATAAGTACCAAGTTGCGAATATGGTCAGTGATCGACACTCATTCATTGTTCCCATTTCAGGTAACATGATATGGATGATGTGTTTCAAGACAGGTCAACAACTATCCTTTTCTGTTGTCACCACCCCCATATGTCCCAAATATTGAGTGTAGTGGTTCATTCTGCCCCGTCGCCTCTTCAATATTTGGTCTTCCTCAGGCAGGAGTGTGAGTCCAGCTGTCATACCCCTATATGATGGGGAGAGACTAGTCCTACTCCTTGTTTCCCACACTGAGTATTGATCACGTGGGATTAGGATCTGTGGTAAGGCAATGCCCGCATGAGGGTTCATATGGCTACAGTTGGTCGGGACTACCAGCCTCAGGTCCCTCAACCCTTTCGCCCCCTGGCCCAAGTTCTCATATAGGATTGTGTGGCGTGGTATTGACTCATTTACTCATTCACATCATGATATTTTTCCATGACACACATATCCCCTTGAGACATCCCTCCTTCATCTATCGTCCTTTCCATGATCACATGCCCTGCCATGCTTCACGCACCCCATCATTTGGGTTTCTATCATCTTTCACATCCAAAAGGGCCCTCGGATAGTACAGATAATTGGCCAAAGAGATCTCCTACCATTTCGGGCCAATTTCCTTGAGTATTTTGAGCGATAAATTTATTCAAGTCCCATGATGTGAATGCGATCAATGGTCAACTGTCAATTGTTTCCCCTCGAACTCCAGTTACATAAATACAGATAATGTGTTGCGAACATGGTCAATAGTTATCCTCAATCATTTTTTCTGTTTCATGGTTTTTCCACAGGCACGATGATTCTCCCTCTCCACTTAGATTTCCCTTGCATATGAAATTAAACTAGGAATCTACGATCCGATCCCTACGACCTTAAATTAAGAGCACCATCGTCCTCACCGTAAGACGTTAAACTGCGAACTAGTTGGGACTTCCCATTTTAGGTCCCTCAACCTTTTCAGCCCTTTGGCCTAAGTGTTCATTCAGGATTGTATGATGTGGTATGAACTTATGACCTCATTCACCTTAGTCTACTCTCTATTCCATACACATCCCTTGTTCGGGTACCTTTCCCATATTTTCATCCTTGCTACATGATGTTAAAACGCACAACATCCTTCCTCATAACTACGTACGGCTTGATTCCCAACCTTATGGGATGCGTAGGACCGCCTGAACATCTAGTCTTTGGTTCTAGACCCATCTCTTAGAAACCTTCTTATCATTCTGGACTTTTGGCCTGAGTCCTTTAAGGGGAGGGGTGCACGGTGTGGTATGGGCTTATGTCCTCATTAAACTCGGGTTTGTAAAAACCACACCACATACATCTCTCTCCTGAGCAACCTCCACTCCCTTTTCCTACACTCATCTTCACAAGTCGGTTTCTATTAATTTGGGCACCTCAACCCTCTTTGGTGATTCACCAATGTGCCCAAGAGTACTCTGGTTCAGAGCCTAGAGTGTCAGATTCTACCTGGACATGCTTTCACCCATTTTTAGGCTTCATGTTCCCCTTAATTTGGGATTTCATTATCTTTCACATCCGAAGGGACCCCCAAATGGAATGGATGCTTTGCCCAAGGGCTCTCCTACCATTAAAAGTCAACGTCCTAGAGGGTTTTGAACAAAAAATTGATACAATCCCCACATTGAAAATATGGTCTATGGTTGACTCTTATTTTTTTTCCCATTTCAGGTCACACGATATGGATGCTATGTTTCGAACACGATCAATAGTTATCCTCCATCTTCATGCCAACACCATAAATACTTAAATTTTGGTTGCATGATTCACATCATTTTCCACCCCATCATGTCCAATTGGAAATTCAACACCCTTGGTACTATCCCTTAGTACACATTTGAAAGTTAAGAGGACAAATCCATGACAAGGCGTCATTCGGGGATCTACAATGACTTCCCCTTTACGTGTTTCACATGTGTTACAAAGACCTCTTCTGCGCTTGTTTCCCACACCGAGTTTGACGCATGTGGGATTAGGGATCAGATCAAGGTCTGCGCTCGCTTGGAAGAGTTTTGCTTCTTCATGGTCCGAGCTCTAAGACCTTAAACTAAGATATCCCTACATGTACTCTCATTAGAACTATATATGGCTTGATTCCCATCCTCATGGGATATTTAGGAATTCCCAAACATCTCGTCTTTGGGTTCATCTCAAGTTCCACTAATTATCTCTTCTATTTATCCTTTTAGACCCTAAATCTCATAGGATTGCATGGTGTGGAGTGTATGGGCTTATATACTCATTCACATCGGGTTTTCAATAGATGCACCACATACTCCCCTTCTAGGCGCTAGTCTCTCCTACCTCCTGTCCCGCATGACATTAAACTGTATGCCGTCCTGCATGACGTTAAACTGTATATGGTCCTATATGACCTTAAACTGTTACGTCCTATATGACGTTAAATAGAACTCTCAGAACTATGTTTTTATTGATTCCTATCCTTGTGGGATACGTAGGAACACCTGGACATTTCACCCATAGGTCCAGCCCCATATTTCCTGGCCTTTGGTGGCCCCTCGGCCTGAGGTTTCTTCCTGGGAATTGCATGTAGTGTGATGTGGACCTCATCCCCATTCATGTCGGGCATGCTTTATCAAGTCATGAACATTCCCCATATGGTCCCACATGACTTAAACTATTGTCTTTACTTAATGACATTAAAATTCATGGGTTGGCCCTATCACCTGACCCTAAACTGTGACATTATCATCCTAGCCACATGATGAAAAACATCACTGCATCGTGGTGTCCTCACTCAAGGGGACATCAGGTTGGGTATTGGTCATCCACTATACCATTTTTCAATGCCTAAATGTGGCTTCATTCCTGTAGTGATACCAAGATTCTTTGTCCTAGGTTTATCACTTCACAAAAAAAACATACATCTATCTTAAAGGACAAACAAGATCCATCAAATGACACTTCTGTTGGTGTGTGGACCATACCCACATGAACTTATTATTCCTAGAACTGGTACCTTACCATGCCACTTCTAGAACTACGTATGGCTTGATTACCATCCTCATGGGATACGAAGGAACGCCCAAACAATCCATCTGTGGGTCCAGCCATAGGAATCTTAAATCTCGCCCCCTTTTTTTCCCCTTGGCCCGAACTCTTTGGGAACATGTGGTGTGGTGAGTACCTCTTGGGTTCTCATTCACATCGGGTATTGCAACAGCTGTACCATGTGCTTCCCATGTCTTTTCCCAACCTGTTCCGAGTTCTATGACCCTAAACTAAGATCTCCCTATGGGAACTATGCGTTGGGTTTGGCTACTTCACCACCCTGCGTACAGTCCATCAAACCAGGTCCCTTCTTAATGGTCTACTCTATGAATTTAAGCTAGTATCATGTGACCCCATGACCCTTGTCCTCAAAGATGGAATTTACTTCCTCTATCTGATACGTCTCATTGGCATACTCAAATGTGGCATGGGAAAGAGCCCAAGGTTTGGAGTTTTCACATAAAGATTCCCTCAATTCATGTCCATGCTTCATGAGCCCTTTATATGGATCCCCATCCTCTTTCACGTCTGAAAGGTACCCCCTTTACAGTATGGTCTCATGCCACAATGACTTACCTACCATCTTGTGCCAATGCCCCTTAAGACCTCGAACGACATTTGTGACAGGTCCCATGTTTCAAACATGGTCAGCGGTTGACCCTCATTTGTCAGTCCCCATTCCAGGATAATGAAAAATAGATACTGTGTTTTGAACATGGTCATAAGTTATCCTCTATCATCATGCCACTATCATTGTGGTCCAAATCTCGAGCATCATGATTCACATCTCTCCAATACCTTATGTTCAAATTGAATTCCAACATACTCTGCTTTACCCCTTCTCACATCTAGGTGCGTTAAGTAGGTAGGTCGGTATTATTGGGATTTCATTCACCTAGAATCCCATAGCCCCTAATGTGTGCCTCCCAGTACTAGGAAAGTCCCATAACTAATCCTTGTTTCCCACATTGATCACGACTCATGTGGGCTTAGTAGTTTTGGTAGGACGTGTACTGGCGTAGCCATGCCACACATGCATTTAATCCTGCATGATGTTAAACTACACTCTCAGAACTATGTGTGACTTGATTCCCATTCTCACGGGTTATGTAGGAATGCCAAGACAACTTGTATCAGTCCCAACCTAGTTTCCACCTTCGGTCCCTTGACCTAAGGATTATCTTGAGAGAATGTGGTGTGGTGAGTACCTATTGGGTTCTCATTCATGTCATGGTATATACTGCACCATACATTTCCTTTCCGGGTATCCATGTCCTCGATACATGACTTTAAATTATGGCCCCTACCCCGAACAGGTTTAGGATACTTCATGATAATTATGGGACGTGTCAAATTACTCTCTAGAGAGGATTCCCCATACCAACATTGGTCTCTAAACATGCTATGCTCAGAACTACGCTTGTCTTGATTCCCATCTTCATGGGATACATAGCAATGCCCAGGCTATTGGTCTTGGGCCCATCCTTAGGGTCATTAACTCTTCTGGCCCCACGACCCCAATTTTGGTCTAGGAAGTATGACCTTAAAACTATGTGCACCAACCTCACCGTACGATAATAAACTACATGTCTATCATCTTCATTGGTATGACATAAATCTAAAGAGAATTCTGGGTCCTTACTAGAGAAATCCTGTTCAAAAGTAATTTTGATCCACGATCAGACCAATGTTCCCACCTAATGTGTTTCCACCACGGTGGCATAATTTCAAGAGTGTTGGATTCCAGTAAAAAAACCCATCAATCCACCCTACATGCTTTGCGTACCCTTTATTCGAACCCTCGTCCTCTTTCATGTCTAAAGAATCCACCTAAAAGTATGGATGCTCGGCCTATGGATCACCTACTATCATGGGCCAATATTCTAGAAAACTAATGGATAATATTTTGAGTCAGGAACTGTGTTTCAAACATGGTCAGCGGTTGGCCCTCATTTGTTATATCTATTTCAGGCTAACACATTAGGGGCACTGTGTTTCAAACACGGTCAACAGTTATCCTTCATTGTCATGCCACCCCCACAATGTTTTGAATCATGGGTATCAAAATTCACACCTCTCATTCCCTTCTGTTAGGATTTATTCTAATTCCCCTGGGACTACCCTGCTCGTACACTAGATCATGTTGGGAAGATGGAACTTCAATTGTTCTGAGACCTTCATTCTCCAGTTAGGCCTCTCCCTTTCTTCTCGGAAATATAGATTGGTTGTTCAAACCCTGGATGCCCAAATCTTGGTTTGCACTATTATATTTGGATGAAATAATAAGGTGGTCATCCCTTGTATCTCACATTGGGCCCGACCCACGTGAGCCTAGGGATTGATCACTGGATGTTCCAAGAATGTAACGGGAATGTAATAGACCAAAAATGAATAACTAATCTCATGCATGCATCCAGCATAAATAATCAAAGCATGAAAGTACGTTCAAAAGTTACATGCATCACAATACCTAAGGATCTACCCCTCCCATGGACGGGTTGACCCCGTCAAAAGAGAATTGTAGCTCCTCCACCCTCTGGCTTGTGGTGTCAAGGATTCATTATCGCCTATTTAGTTACTGATCCTCCTTGACAGCAATGGGGTGTAGTTCTTCAGCCACGATCTGGGACCTCTCCTCGTTGGTTCGGATGATGTTCATCTCCTCAGAGGCTTGATTCATTCACTCTTCGGCCTCTGCCAACTAGGCCTTCAGATGCTATATGATCTCGGATTTCATAGTGAGGAAAGAGAAATGCTCATCTTCCCAAACTTGCAAACATTAAATCTCATTTTCAGCCTCCTGGAGCCTCTTGATGTTCACTGCTTTTCTCTGTTTCCATCCCACACCAAGCCCACAGTCATATTCCTAAATCCTTTCTACCATTAGATCTCGAACAAGCATGTGAGGACGCTGAGCATCCACTCCCCCTGTGCATAGTTCACGCATTCAGGATCGAATCCTCCCCATCTGGTCTATCCATTATGCTTGAGGGGTGTCATCGATGAAGCGCTTAATCAACTTCCATGACCGATGACAGGAGATTTTTCTATCCTCCTCATCAGAGGCCATATCATCACGATCCATTGGGTCAACATGTTCATATGAGGGAAACACCCCTAAGAAATCACCAACAGGGTCTGCATCTGGTGTCTGATTGGGTATGGTAGGACCCGTGCTGTTTGATCGATCTTCATCATCGGATCCCACATCAATGATCTCAGGCTTTGTCCTGCTAATGATACCACCAGTGATCGGGAGCTTCTTCGCTTGGTCGTTTTGGATATCTGCCTCCACAAACACTGGAGTTCCCCTAGAAAAGCACTGTAGGGAGTAACAACCAACCTTGCCAAGGCAGCCCATTCCATTTAAAGAACTGTGTGTATCAAAAAAGTGCATGGACGTTAGTTTACCTAATCAATGGTTGGCAGTCATTAATTTCGTAAAGGAGACTTACAAAGATCAAATTTTCAATCTCGCTCTTGGGTTGTTTCTATTGGAACCTCGAGGCATGGTCCTCAATATATTGTTGGGTAGTTTGAAAACTCCGGAAGAACTACCCTGGGTGTCTCAGCCCCGCTAGATGCAGTAAACGCCATAGCCATGGGCATAGATCTCGAAGGCCCCACAACTGCATCTACTATAGGGATAGAACAAGTTCTGTATATAAGTCCCTTCTGAACAGTTCAAATATTAGCGAGGAGTCCAAAGTGACCTAGAAGCAGACCCCGAGGAAGGGGATTAGGGCCTTACCTCGAGAGCCTCTGCAAACTCTTCAAGTTATGGGTTTGAATCACCAAATTCACCCTCCTCTAGAGGAATCCCCCTACTGGCATCCTCACCCTATGAGGATTCGTCCGATTCTTTCAGTAGAGGGAAGCACTCCCTCAATTTCACAACCAATAATTGCAGAGGGGATGTTCGATCCAGCAATACATTTACCCGATCTATCATTGGACGCAGGGCACCCTGGGAGTGCACAAAGTCCTCTAACTCAGCCAGGTATTTCTTCCCCTCTGCCTGAGATACTGTAAATCTATCCCTAACAGGGCCGATCCCCAAAAAATCCACCTTGAGATGGTTCAGGTGTTTCCACATCTTAGACGGGTTGAAAATTTTCTGGTTTACATCCCAGATGTCCCATGCTTCTGGGAAGACAACGTTCTCCATCATGTTTATGTGGTGAAGCCGCTTCCCCAGAGCCTGGGTGGATATCCTATAGAACCCCCTGGGAATCCTCCACTCCAGATGACGCTTCTCTTCTGGGACCTCCGGGTCCACCGCTACCGTCTCCCTTTTGACCGGTGTGGGATTCTCCGCCACGACAGCCCGACCAACATGGGAGGTCCTCACTACCTTCTAGACCTGGCCTCGGGGTTGGAGAGGCACCTCATTGCTGGCCCAAACGGTTGGCTACTTCATCATCTCCCCAGGGTAGGTCACCTCTCAGATCTTGGCATACTCCTTCACCAGCCCGAAGATGGTCGTGGGCGGAGGCAGCTCATTCCTCATCTTCCCATTTTTCCATGTGAACCTGATCCACATTTTCCTCATCACACATGGGTGATCCTTGTGGCGCACCCCCAAATATACCTATGGGGTCAGTCATTGCATTCACCAAAACTGTCTTGCAAATCAGTGCGGGGTGTATGTCTCACAGAGGAACTCGCGGTCAACCCCCGCCACCAAGACTCCACCCCGAAAGGCCATGAGGTAGGACCGATGCTCCTCTATTCCCCGACAGTCGTCAGTGAATAAACCAGTTGGCAATGGGAAGGAGTGGAAATTGAACTCTTCTACCTTCCAGACTAGGTTTATCACCTCTTGTAGGGTCAACCTGGTTAGAAATATCCCCACAACATTTAGAATGGATGGGTGGAAATTTGATCCTGGAGGGTAAATGGGGTTCATATATTCATAGATACCTCTAATATGTGCTGCTATCCACCCATACAGGATGTGTAATGGCCCACATATCCTCTGTGGCTTCTTCCCCTCACTGATATTCCACAACATATTGTACATCATGGCAAGCATCGGGATCCCGAGGTTGACCTGTCTCCCCATTGCCAACATGGACGCCATGATAAATGTGCTCTGTCGCACACCCATGTTCATGTCTCTCACCGACTGGATCCAACCACAGATGAGTGCCGCAATGAATGTAGCCAACCTGAATACCAGTTACTACTCGGTAATGACGCTAAATCCCCAGGTCTACAACTGACTATCCTCCAAAAGACACCTTTATGAGTGCTCCTTGGCTTGTTGATCCCCCTTTGGGAAAGTTTGAGGCCTCACAAGGAACTTTATATTTTCTGAGAAGTTCAAGAACTGCATGAACCACCATTTGAAATGGATGTCCCTCACTAACTGCTTGTCCTCTCCCGGCACCAGATCCATCAATGCCATCGCTGGCAGTGACATCTGCTCCAGATCTTTCCATGCACTCATAACAGGGAGGAACTCATCATACATCACCCCTAGTATTGGGACCCTTGAGATCTGATGCATGTCCCATAGACTGATGCCGACCTCTCCATGGTGAAAATGAAAGGTATTGGTTCTCGATAACCATCTTCTCAGCAACTCCGGCATCAACATATTTGGCTAATAGATATGGAATTGGGAGGCCCACGTCGCCTCATATAGGCCCACTCACCTCAGCTCTACCCAGAATTATTTGCACAAGGCACCTACCCAGTAGGCCCAGGCCCAGTCATCTAGGAAGTTTGTGCCCTGGTGCAGATCCCACTCGTCAGACCAACGCTTCCCCGGGTTCCCCAGGGCTGCCTTCAAGATAGTATGGTACAGTGGGGGAGATGTATCTGGCTGCAATTTCTTTCCGTCAACGTTATTCACATGATTTTACAGACAGTTAGTGTTGACCAGCGTGAAGTCCTCCCAGGTATGGCCATCAGCTGCCCTGAACCACTAGCAATGGCATGACGTGCTCTTGAACCAGTAATCTGGCTCATCTCTGCTTTCTTCAGGGGTAAATATTTCATCCCTTAGGCCAAATCCATACAGAGGAAACCTTCTGCACAACAGATAGTCCTTCTGACTCTCTGACAGAAGCTCTAACAGTGAATTATGGTTAGAATGGATTCATACAAACTCCCATATACCCAAGATATCTGCCATTTCCTCCCTCTAGGAATTATCTGCAAGGATCCCCTGGTAGCCTCATGGGGAGTCATTCAGTTTTTTGGAAATTCAGATCTTTTGGTTTGGTTCGCGAAGAACTTTCATAAATCCCGTTTGTGAAGCCCGTTCAAGGAGCTCAATCCCAGAAAAGAAATTGTGGAGCCCATCCCTGACCTTTAGGTGTAAGCCGCAGAGCGCACCGCCGTGGAGTCAAAGACCCGCTGTGCGCTGTGAAGCAGAAATCCCAATTCATAGAGAGCAATCACGGAGTACGCAGATCTTCAATAATCTAGAGCACTAAATTCCAAAACACGAAGGTAAGAAAGGACAAAAAAGAGTTCAGCCTCCCCTATTTATAGATGATGACCCCTTGTGCTTTGTGGCGCATCTGACCACAGTGAGATTCGTGGTGCTCTCAGCCCACACATCATCTCTCTGCCTTGCAAGCCTCCTTCACGAGCCTTCTTCATGAGCCTTCTTTTCGATTGGCCTAAGGAGTTTTTCCGATTGAACCTCAGAATTAGAATCTTGTATTCTCCTCAGCTATAAGTACGAGGGGGGAATTTTTTGGCACCAAAATTTTGGAAGAGGAAGAATAAATTCCAAGCTTAGGGGATGCCTCACGAAGCTTGTTTTTGGAGCCCCACATCTCCGCAACCAGTGAGAATCTACCCCATTTACGAAGAAGTCGCGAAGTAAGGAGGCAGAAGACTCTGAGAACTGATTGAAATTTGTGAAGCTACCATGGATCAAGGATGTGGGAGGCTCCATGATATGATTTTACATTTTCAAAGCCATCGTGGAGTAAGGAGGCGAGAGGATCTATGATCTAATTTGATGTTTGTGAAGCCGTCGTGGAGCAAGGAGGCGAGAGACTCCACGAACCTATTGAAATTTGAGAATCCATCACAAAGTAAGGAGGCAGGAGGCTCCACGATCCAATTTTATGTTTGCGAAGCCACCGTAGAGCAAGGAGGTGGGAGGCTCTATGATCCGATTTGACATTTGTGAAGCCGTCACAGAACAAGGAGGAGGGAGGCTCTGCGGTTATGACAAAGTTCCACATAGCTCTGCATCGAGCGAGATCTTACTCTTGTAACCTCTTACCTATAAATACTGGACTCCCCTCGAGCCCAAAGGAAGAATCCTTTGATCATTCCCCTTCTTAGCTATCAAATCTCAAATCAATTTCAGCTCTATGAAACATGAGCACTTCAAGGCACTTTAGCATCATGAAGTGCCTTTCCTTTTTCTTAAATTCAACCCCTCTTCAAAGAGGGATGCCCTTCACGAAGCCCATGGGCCTCCGTGAAGGAAGGGGATCCCCAAGGGGACTCGAGTCTTTGCAGAGTTCTTATGAATCATTAAGTACCCTCCATGCACATGTAACCCACATGCTAAGGCAGGGTCACTGTGCTTCGCGAAGCACATTGCTTTGCAGTGCTACGCTTTGCAGGGCACCCTTACATCACGAAGCCCTGCTCTACAAAAGCCTTTCCACTTTGTGAAGCACCTTCCATATGCACCTATTACCTATGCCTAGGCTAGGACACTTCACTTCGCGAATCATACCCCTTCATGAAGCCCCCCTCCAATACATGGAGCACCAAAGCTTCACAAGGCCTCTTCCTGTGAACCCATTTTCTCCGCAATCCCTTTTCCCGTGTGACCCTCCAGGTTCACACGAAGTGATTTCAAAGTCCTTTGGGTGGTGATTTATGTTGCGTTGCTTCGCCTCATGCTTCTTTTCATAGGCATGTTAACAACTATTGATTCTTTGCATAGCCACGCTAACGTGGACCCCTCAGTGGATCACTCCACAACACCCCCTAACCACGGAATTGATGATGACTTCCCTTCCCCAAAGGGCGGGAGGTTCTAGTCATGTAAGTCCTAGGGAGGTGTGGAGTAAACCCGCATCGTCTGAGATGCAGGATGTTAAACTTCCAAGTGCTACTATTCTCAGCACATGATGTTAAACTATGGCCTCACCTCATGTCTTCTACAAGGGAGCCCCGTCTCAGAAATTCTCTACACCCACTGGTCTCCACAGGAGTTAAATATTCCTCACATGGAATGAGATCCTCTTTTTTGGAGTGGCGCCTGTCCATGGGGAAGGAAAACCACCTTGGTGTAAGCCCATAGACATTCTTGCAGAAGGTAGTACCCTTACTCCTCCTTTCTTCTTTCATGCCAAAGACTAGTGAAGATATGGGCACCAGGACCTTCGTTATCCCATCCCTCTCTAGTTGGGATTTATCACCACCCGGGCATCCATCCTAGAGTAATTTCCAATCTCCATCTCCCTAGGCTACTAACCACACGTAAGCCCCTGTTTCCTATCTAGGATGCTAACCACACATAAGCCCTTGTTTCCTCCTTGGGTTTCTAACCACGTGCAAACCCTACTCTACTTCCCACAAACGCACCTTTCGTGACATAATCATCAGGTCTTTGCTGCCTCTTATTTCTCACATCGATAATGAATCACATGATCTTAGAGTAAGCATCGATCATGACATCCTATCTGGGCCTCCCTAGAGTGTAAGCCCCAAAACATTCTGAACTATGCGGACTTTGATCCTTGCCAAGGCAAGGTACATAGGACACCTCCCTAAGGTTAAATACCAACAAACATTGGTCCCAAAACCCTTCACGCCAGTTCACCAACACCTCTTCCGAACTACATGGACCTTGATCTTTTCCCAGGCAAGCTACGTAGGAAGCCTCCCAGAGGTTCAACCCCAACACCCAGTTGTTCCAACACCCAGTTGTTCCAACCCCCTTCATGTCGGTTCACCTTCATCCCGCATGACATTAAACTGTATCACACCTCCTAAAATACATAAAATTTGATCCTTGAAAAGGAAAGGTACGTATAAAGCCTCCCTGAGGTTCAATCCCAACAACCATTGGTCCTGACCACTTCACATCGGTTCACCAACACCATCATAAACTACGTGGACTTTGATCCTTTTCAACGCAAGGTACATAGGACACCTCCCTGAGGTTCAAGCCTAACTCCCATCAGTCATGAATACTTCACGTTGGTCCACCCCCATCCTACTGATGTCAAATTGTATGCCCATTTTTTTCCCGCATGACAATAAACTATCCCCCAATCAGCATTAATCCATTGTCAACCCTAGTCAGTGGTAAGCCTTTTTCAACCCCAATCGACGGTATGCTATTGTGTTCCTCAATCGATGGTAAGATGTTGTGATTCCCATACAGCGGTAAGTCATTGGAACCCCAGTCAGCGGTAAGCCGTTGCACCCAACCAATGGTAAGTCGTTGTAGTCAGCAATATACGATAAGCTGTTGCCGTCCCCTTTTTTGGTACCCACATATCTGGTCAGCCCTCAAGCATTAGACCCACCCAGGCCGCCCTATAGTGTAAGCCCCAACCCCATCCTAAACTACATAGACTTTGATTCCCTTCCATGGGGATACGTAGGAAGCCTCCCTAAGGCTCAAGCCCATCACCCACGTCTCATCCCAGTCTTTCCCTCAAGCCTATGTTTTTTGAGAAGATCATGACCCAACCTAAAGGTTCCACTTCCTCCAGTTCCCCATCTATACGGGTCGCCTCCTTAGGTTTCCCATCACCTCACCAAACTACGTGGACTTTGATTCCCTACCATGGGGATATGTAGGAAGTCTCTTAGAGGCTCAATCCCAATGCCAACATCACCTTCAAGACGACTCCATATCACTCTCCATCCATTCTCAACAATCCACATCCATCCTGATTCTTATACAGGCCACCACATCCTGGTGAAATCGTGTCATCCACCTTTTCATTTCTCCTAGAATTAATCGGGTACCGAGCCACGTGTTAGCCCCAACATCAGTGTTCCCTCCAGGGGTTTTAGCCATCTGATCCACTCCCGTTAGTATTTTGATCAGTCTGATCTATCTCCACTAGACGTTAAACTCATGGCATACCCTGTGTTAAACATGGGAAGATGAGGAAAACCTTAGAGACATTCCTATGGAATATAATTCCACACATTATATGTGGGATTCCTCGGGATTCTGTGCCCTCAAGATGACCTATCATAAGGGGAAGAGACCCAGGTGTGCCAGTGTTCCAGCATCCATACAAGCTAGTGATGTCCAACATGACTACTCCCCTGACTGAAGGTTGCTGCCCTGACCAAACCCCTTGGAATGTCCTGACAGAATCAGTGTAATTAACCGACGTCCATGAAGACATGGTACTATGAAGAGTTTCAGGAATAATGTCTTAATATACGAGGGATACTCAGACTAGGTGAGGAGTTATAATGATGAATCCAAGGAAGGAGATACCGACATCCCATCATCCCATTTAGATCAAGGAGAAAAAATCCCTAAATAAGCGATGGATGCTGCCCACCTTTGGAAAGCAGGAATGTGGGGAAATACAGATGCGTGTCCTTAAAAACATATGGATGAGAGCACCCTAATAAAATCATTAGAAATAAACATTGAAGAAATACTTGATACATTGGTGGTATAATGAAGGAATGACTACATGCTGATGTAACCACAACCTTCAAAGAAGAATGTTGAAAGTTGTGTCATGTTGAACAACCATGAAATCTATATTAGATACAATCTCCCCATACTGATTTCTAAGTGTAATCTCACTTAGAGGTTTTTGTTCATTATTGTCATAACCTTACAACATAAAAGTAGAGGGAGATAAGTTAGATTCAGTGAGACCCAACTGACGAAGTGTGCGGATGGGAATGGGGTTGACTCTGGAGACATTATCAATGAAGGCTCATCAGATGTTTGTATCATTAACCCTGCCAAATAAAAACAAGGGACTGATGTGTACATGTATAATATAATCCTCATCTTGGTCCATGAAAGATATAACTGCATGAAATTCTTTAGGATTATTCTCTATACGGTAGACCTCAGTAGTAGAAACCTCGGTTTCAAACTCTCAAGGACTTGACAAAGCCCCAATAAGTGCTTCTTGAAGATCTTTTGATAGATTCAGAGCATCCAGGATTGATAACTTGGCCACTACTTGGCCTAGTTGTTTCAAAACATCATATTTTTGGTTCAAAGGCCTCCATTTTCCAACATGGAGATGCATTTTTTCAAGTTCCTTAGAGGTTGATGCTCCTGATGTAGATGGACTATGTATTGGGTAAGAAGTTGGAAATTATTATTCTCTTAGTGGATTAACCTAACTAGGTTTATCTATCTACCGAGAAAGTGGTGGTATAGCCTATAATCAAACTTCCAAGATGATCATGTTGGAGTAGATATTTTCATGTTTGGGAGAGTTCCCTTCTTCTTACTAAGCCTAATTAAGGGATCTCCTATGAGTTTCTCCTGCATAAATAATTCAAGAAGGGGTGTAATTAAAATAGTGGATTCTAGCATACCCAATTCTTCCCTTATATAATTAACCTTGAATTCTTTCCCTAATTCCCCAATCAAGTATAGGTAATTCAGGTTCATAAACAAAATCATCATTTGTATAGGGGTCTGTTAAGTGGATAATTTTAACGAAACCAAAGATCAACTCCTCATCTGATAAAGATTCTACCTGATAGGTTGGTTCTTATTGTATTGTTTGATGTTGCGATGCCCATGATTTTGAAACATTTGGAATGAAATCTACCAAATTCAAGGAAAATTTTTTCCTTAACATGAACTCATCATATTCTGACTACTCTTTATCCTTTTGACTATGTCTCTTCTTTGAGGATTGGCCTTTGAAGGACTAATCCTTTAATGAAGATGTCTTGGTTGTAGTAGAAGTGGAAGGAGGCACAGTTGGTTGTTTCAAATGTTTTCGTATAATGTAATGAGTTCAATTAATCATTTTCTTGACCATGCAATCATTAAAATTTTGCACATTCTTACTTTTTACTTTCTTCCATTCACCTTCCTCCTCTGAATCGGTAACAGTAATGCATTCTACCTGGGCTGATGAACTTTTTAGTTACACTTGTCCAGAGTCCACCATCTTTTTTAGGAGATCTTTGAAAGCAAAACACTCCTGAATAGGATTCCCCAACATTTTATTAAAGGTAAAATAGTTTGGGCGGTCCTTGTCTTCTTATTTTTTCAGATTCTTGGGTCCTGAAAACTAAACTATGTTGTTTTCCAAGACTAAAATTAACTGGGAACCTATTCATTCTGAAAAGAGTAGAATTTGTTCTATAACTCCTAAAACTGTCTTTGCCTTTTATCTCTTTGATCATCCTAAAGAGGCGGTATTTTTTTCTAATGATCGAGAGAATGAGCCCTACGGTATGATGAGGGATTTGAAGTAGAAGTAGGTATAGGTGATTTCTTGAGTGTAATTGTGGAAGCCTATGTTTTTCCTATTCTCCTTCCTAGAGATTATGGGATTACACAATACTTAGATTTGGTTTCCATGATGGAATTATCCAATTTTTGGGATATTAAAGCAAGGTCTAAAAAACCTCCTGTGTATTTCACAGGTATTAATGGTATGCACAACTCATCATATAGATTTTCCACACATATTGGTAGAAAATCTTCTTGAGGGATTTGTAGGTTTAAGAAATATATTAGTCCTTTACATCGAGTAATGAAATATAAAACTCTTTCATTCTCACTTTGTTTTCAGTTATTAAGATCAAATAATTTTGTCTTATACAACATTTAGTTGAATTGGAAAAGGAATTTCTGATGGAGGTCTTCCCATCTGGTATTTGATCAAGATTTCAAACTTGTATACCAGACAAAGGCCATCCCCTAAATTGATTGCACAAAACATCTGAGCTTTACTGATTATTTTTATGGAGGGGTCCCCATCATGATATCACAATGAGAAATAAAATGTGTTAAGTGATTATACTGATCTCTTGAACCATTAAAGATTGTAAATATGGCATTCACAAAGTTTTTTGGGGGAGAGATCAGATCTACCCATTAAGGGTAAGCCTTCTTTTCTAGTTATACTGGTGCACACCATTTTTCCATAACTTCCAATTGAGTTGTTAATGACTCAATTGTGTTCATAAGTATTTTAGGAATATCTTACCAAGTTGGGACCTGTATAGGTATAGTAGATGGAGCTTGAACTAGTGAGACAATTGGAAATACCACCGGTGGTGGTGTTACTGGTTTTTGTCTTGGATAACCCATGGGGAAAGACCTGTAAGGATATGCTTGACCCTGTTATAGCTTTGTACCTAATGGAGGGAATTCATTATACACATTAGTAGTTGAAACAAACCCTCTTTTATAAGGAGTTCCTACTAGAATCACAAAGTGAGAATCTACTTACGGAGTATGTCTGGCAGGAATGCTGCTTCAGAGTAACTCTGTATTGAGTCTTATCAACTACTTCATCTCTTCCTCCTGCTGAAAAAATATTTCTTCAAGTGAAAGATATTGAACTTCTCCAGTGGAAAGGTGAGACATGATCTGACCTTTACCCTTCCCCTTATTAGGTTCCTTTTAAAGAGGTGTAATTTGGTTATTCAAGGGAATACCTAAATTTTGGGCAATCCTTTGATTTTAGGTACGCACACCTCCTTCATTTGATTCGGTGTGTACCAAATTATGAATAATAACTTCATCCTCTAACTACCATAAACTGAACTCATTTTATGGAGGATTTTCTATAATGGAATTAAGCACATTTACTGACACATAACACATTAATGGAATTTTATCAGTATCTTTGTAAGATCGCCTACTTCTTCATCCTCTATAAGACTTTGTTCTCATATTTTTTTTGTTTCCTAGGGATAGTTTGATGGACAATTATCTGAAGGGAATCCTTGGATATTTCAACTCTGAATTCACATTGTCAATTATTCCCAAATTTGGAGAAAAATGAATTTTTTTGGGGAGGGTATTGTAGATGTGAAAAATCCCCCATCCCTGTAGGCTGGGGCAATTCCTATTTTTCTTCTTCAACACTTAGGGCTATGCTTGTTGACTCCAAAGGATGGGTTAAAAAAGCACCCATACCTATAGGGTGGGGTGGTTTTTGAACTTCTATGGCTGATATCAGTGCATCTTATCTTTGTATTTTACGTATTCTGGTGCGAACATTGGCTGGGTGTATTATCCGACACCCATTTAAATCACCTGTTTCAAAATTCCGTTGTACTATTTTAGATATTTTTGTCATTTTATGGTTGAAATCCTCTAAGAAATAATCCTACTCGATGTTTTGAGATGCTTGATATAGAAACATCTCAATAGATTTCTCTCTTTGGTCCTGAGTTTGATGAAAACCAGTCGAGGCCTATTCTTGCTAATCATTTATTTGGTCATGAAAAGAAATTTTTTATTGTAGCCGGCCTGGGGAAATAACATTTCATAAAGACACTTTCTATGGGATTTGTTGATTTTAGAGTGTAGTGAAATGAAATGATTCATGTGCACCCCATCCTCTGATATGACCACTATATGGGGTTTCTACAATCAATTGTCACAACCTCTTTAATGCATCGAGTCATGCACATTAAAGGGACTCCTATTGCTTCTCGATCTTTGGATGTCGAGAAACCTGGAGATATTCCAAGTAAATTTGGCGCAATAACCCTTATATTAACCTGAAATGACTTTTATATTCATCATATGGTAATAATTTGGTTTTTAAATGATGAAGAGTCTTCCATAAGTTGAGGCAGATATCACGAATGCAATCCTCTTCCATCAATTCAGGGATGTTGTATTGAGAGGTTTCCAAAGGCCAAAACATGACTAGTATTTCACTCTTAGGCAGTTGTTTTCTCATGTTCAACATATCCTCTTCATATTTTTCTAGAGGTTTCTCAACTTGGTTCGACCAAATTGAACGCTTCTCGATTGTTTTATCAAAAGAAATGGGATCAATTGATGTTTCCTCTACTATTTTAAAAGGAAAATGCCCCAAAGGAGGTTCAGAGAATGACTGTTGAATTGAGTTATCTTCTAGATGAGAAATTATTTTACCTTAAAATAACAAGGAACCAGACATGACTAGACTTATATCTTCAATTTCCTTAATATAAGAGGGATTTCTAATCACTATATTGTTAGTTGGAGAATTTTCTTGACAATGTGAAACACTACTACAGGGAGGAATTTTCGCAGTGAATGTCATCATGGGGAGGACCACCATGGTAGATTATATAAAGCGATAAATCCTATTTCTCCTTGGTCTTTTAGTCACACAGAGGGTTCCTGTGGCTCTCATCCAGAGATAGGTTCTCTAGATTGACCTAATTTTCATGAAGCAAGCCTTCATGATGAAGTGTCCAATGATGAAATTCAAAATTACTACTAATACTCCAATAAATTGGTAATGGGAGGGTAGGATCTTGAGTTGCAATAGATAAATGTATGAGGGCTTCAAAAACTCTAGCATTAAGAGGATCCAGATCACTAATTGACTCTTGATTCTTCAACTGTGCTTGGTGAGACTTCTTCTTAGACACTCTTTTACACGTAGTTATGGACACCTGCTAGGAACTGTGGTTATCATGAGCAGGTGTATGTACCTATTTTGGAGTGGATGTTAGAACATACTGGTCACATCCAATTATAATTAGTGTATATTTTTTATTCGATTATCCGTATGATATGGGAGAGTATGCCCCATAACCTCCCTGGGATGGAACAGATGTATGTATATACTCTGAGATAGCATGCTGATAAGTCATCCCAAGTGTGGGGATAAAAATATGTGTCCATACCTCCGGTACAATTGAAGTTTCTGTTATGATATTATTTTAAGATTCCATGATATGAGAATGAATTTTTGTCTACCCTTTCACAATTTCCAAAAATGTGTTTGGTAACTTCAACAACCAGAAAGGGAATATATATACCTTAGATATTTGAAGTAGGTTTATGTACGTGATCCTATCCACCCATTCCCTTCAACAAATACTGACAGTACTCATGTATTGGCGTAGAGATTTGAGTTTTCCCCAGGTTTATCATCAGAGCTTTCCGACTGACTTCTCTAAGTGATACCAAATGAGACTGTTGGTAGGCTTGATAAATGATGACATGTGTATGTTCCTACTTACAAGTTTCCACTACACTTGGTTGAAATGCTTTCTTGAATGTAGCCAGATGAATATGTTGACTGGATGAAGTATTGTAAGAAGGTGTATGTGACTTGTCATGGTACTCTACTGGATTTGAATAGTGGGATTGGTCAGGCGCCACCAAATGAGTATGCTGGCTAGCGAAGTTAAGGAGGAAGGGTATATGTGCTCGTTCACTGTTTGCCATCAAGATGGGGTGATGGAATTCTCCGGAGGTGGAAAAGTTAGGAACCTACTCCCTGTTTTCCAATTTTTTTCCTCAGAGGTTCATCTTGAATGCTTGGGTTTGAGGGACCTAGGCCGAACAATCGAATATAACACCCTCGTCATGTTGAGGGTTTTCTACCGCATGTCATTGGTGGTGATGATTATTGACAGGAGCCCTCGAGAAAGATCCCTGTGTCTTAGGGATGAGGACATGGATGGATTATTGGTAGAACTCCCTGGAATAGGGGGAGGTATTGGTGATTGCATTCTGGGGATAAACTCACAAAATGGTTGAAGACGGTGGTTGGTAGTGTCTTCTTCTGAACAACTTTTCATCATTGACTAGATGACCAGGGGTTATTCCTGATTTGGAGGGCCTGTCAATCAACCTCCAAGGTCGGTATAGTACTATTTTTTTGGTATTTTCGAACTAATGCATTGGAGAACCAGTGTTGAAGATGATGAGTAGGTGATGACGTTCTTCAAGCAGACGGTGATCCATCTTGAGCAGCAGCTGGGGAATTCATGGGTGAAAACTTGAAGGAATCCATTTGGAAATAAGGGAGGTCTTGGAAAGAAACTGCCTGCATTTATGACAAATACTAACAATGAACTCTAGAAAAGAAGAATCTTTTATATGAACACACACGTGATTGATTCCCTTGTCTGACTCTCTTTTTTCAATGGATATGGGCCTAAAAGATGGGTAACACTATCATCTTAGTTAAGGATTCATGCCAGGTTCTCCATTTTTTTGTTTCCCCTGGAATGTGTGTTTTGATTTGGAATCACTACTTTTGGATGCTTTCCATTGGATTTATTTATGGAACATGAAACATCTAACAGTTCTATATCTAAAGGGACCTAATTTCTAAAGGTAGGTGTTCGTTAGGTTTGTTGACCTACGATACTTAAGAACTCACATTGGTCGAGGGGATGGGAGGTTGGGCTCATCACACCCTTTTGGGGGGAGTTTTTTCCTACTATAGGGATCTCTTATAGATTTAAGATATGTTCATGAATAATTATTAATTTACCAAGTATAATGTAGGTTTCCCTTTGATATTTACAATCAATTATTTATCATGTATGAAATTCTGAATCATTTGTATGTATTCTAGGTTCTTCAACAATTGAGATATCTATATATATTTGAGGTTCTCCATTAATGGTATCCTGCCATATACTAATTAGATATTCTTTACTTTTTTCTATGATAATTATGGTTTTTAAGACACTCAGTGGGGAACTCTTGAATTTATGGTCATCCAGGTAGAAAAGAGTTGTTTTGATGTTGGGATCATACCCATAAATGGGATACCTAAGTATCTTTGTGAAAGGAATCAGAACCCTCATAGTTTAGTGTTGCTTAATGGGACATATCATACCTTTTAAGGTTATGTGATAAGGAACTAACTATATAGTTTAATGTCATGTGGTAAGGACATATTAGAAAGAAGATGCCTAATCAAATCTTGGTTTATGATGTAAGCCTAAGTATCCCAAGGAACTTGGAAAGGATATAGGTTTTCAAGTTGTATTAGACCCTGCTGGGAATGTTTCCTAGAAAGAATAGGGTTGATTTTGAGTGTTGGGTTTGAACCTCAGGGAGGCTTCCTACGTATCCCACTTGGGTGGGAATCAAATCCCACATAGTTCGGTATGTATCACAGGGGAATATGGACCATTGAGAGAAATATGTTGGGGATTACTCCTAAAGAGGATTCCCTTGTAACAGGGTCCATGAGAGATATCTTAACTCATGGATATTTAGGGGGTTTTAATTTGGGGTTTACTCCTAAGAAGGATTCTTGGATTAAAGGAGTTAGGTTTGGACTCCTGAGGAGAATTTTTAGTGATCTCGAGCCCTAGTGAAGGCTTCCTACGTATCCTAACTATGATGGGAATCAGAGTTCTTGTAGTTCAATAAGTTAAGTGAATTGTATCGATATTGTGATCATCAAAAATATCTAATCCCACATGAGTCATGCTTGGTGTGAGAAACAAGAGGATGTGAAATATTCAACAAACCACACACTTTCTCCTCTACTGATGGAAGAGGTTGGGCTTATGGAGAAATAATCTAAGGCGATGGTGGGAGAGGGCACGAAGTAATGAACCCTTCAATGTAAAATGAAAATTAAGGTCATTGAGTCTGGCCCAAAAGGATAGGGACTTAATCTTGGAGGGATTACCTTAGATGGTTCCTAGGATAGGAGGGAAACTTTTCCTTTGTTGAAGGGAAAACAAGTGTGATCCCCAATCTCTCTATTTGGAACTAGAGGCTCCGGGTCTTAGAGACGAGAAGGGGAGGATAGAGTCTTATCCCCAAAATCTAAGACCGGGAACTTCCCAACATTGTATATAGGGTAAGGTTACATGTGAATATAGATATACAGACCTATAGATACCTCACAGATCCTGACTCCCTTACAAGAAAAATGTGGGAAACCTCTGACTATAGATATACAAACCCAAATGGGAGACATGCTGATATATATTTCCAAAAGGTTTTGTAATACATGAGGTTTTGGAAGGGGTTTTAACTTTGTCCCCTTCAGAAAAGGTAACCAAGGAAGAAGAGGATCCTCCATGGATGTATTAGAATATTCCTTCAAAGATGGATTGCACAGGTGGTCTGTGAAGGTCCTCCACATAGGTATGCCACGTAGGTGTACCACATAGTTGTACTGCGTAGGTGTACCGCACAGGTCTTAGGAGGAACTGAAAAAATCCTTAACACAATAAGTATAATCCTATGAGAGCTTGATATGCCTTGGAAAATGGATTAGGGACAACAAAACATGGGTGAGGTTTTAACTTAAGCACCCCGGGTGTCCCTTGATGTCCTTAGAAGCATCCTACACATGTCTTTGCTTAAGGAAATGACCTTACATAGATGAGTTATCCTTATGGAAGGAGGGTCCTTAATCATATTTTTTATACATAAAACTATAAAATTACTTTAATATTACTTATCCCATATGATTATCTATTCGCTCATATTTTAGAGAGCTACCTGAGAAAATTTGGGGACTTAGGACAAGGAGCTACACAATAGGAGTTTTAGGAGTTCTTCCAACTTTTTTAGTTGTAAAATAGGAAGCCCAATGGTTCTATTTATAGGAGAGGATGGGGGATGGTCAAAAGGAGTTTATTCGCATAATTATTTGGTGTAGTTCCAGAGAAATGGTCCCCCATGCAGGGGTGTAGAAATTATACTGCCATGAAGGTCCTCCACGTACCTCTATAGCATAGGTCCTCTGTGTAGGTGTTGTGCATTGAGTTGCACAGGCAAACTTTTCACCGGTCTTCTTGATGCATAGGTGTTCCGCGTAGCTCCCTTGAACTATATTTCTTTCCTTTAACTTTATTCGATACATTTAAATATTAAAATTGTTTCTTCATAATCATTTTTCTTTCCTAAAGAGTTTCAATATATACCAACTTTAAAGACCACAATTCTAGTAGCCCAAAATTGGTGGTTACTTTATCATATTTTCCTAAGATACAAGAAATCACATCCCAAAAAACTAAATAGTTTATTAGTATAGAAAAAATAGATACATACTAGAATAAAAAATTACATTTTAAAACTTAAAATACAACATAGTATTTTCTATTAGAACACTATTATTATCTTTGGAATATCCCTGCATATCAATCTTAAAACACTTCCTGAGATCTTGGGGAAAGGAAACATAAGAAAGGGGTGAGCTCAAATTCTTAGTAAGAGTATGAATACAGGAGAAGCTAACAAGTAATGAATAATATAGAAATAATAAATGATGATTAGGTAATACCATATAAATAATCACATGATATACAAAATCATCCATGTATAGTAAATCAAATAATCACATGGAAATTAATAATTGAATTCTTAATGATAAAATGAATAATTTTTGACATTTGAAACATAACATCAAGGTCTTGTCCAAGAAATTTGAAAATAAATGGGTAAGGCCTAAAAAAAACCATATAGTTTGTCTCATGATACCTAAAAATGAATAGAGGGGATATAGTAGTCCCCATTATTCACTTACTAATTCCAATGCATTCCCCATAGGAATAAATATTATAACTGAATCAACATTCCTTAATAATAAATAACTATTCATATATGGAATGTAAATACATTCCTCCAGTTAAAATAATCACAAAACATACAAATAAATATGGTGGATGGAATAATTAGAGTATATCCTCAATATAAGATTCAAAAAAGGATATTCACATTGATAAAAATACTTTAAAATTTTCACAGAAAAAATTCTTGAGGAAAATACTCTTTATACTTTTAAAATCACTTTTTAAAATATAAAAGATATGTATGTAATAAATAAATAATTTTATTTTAAAATAACCATGTAAAATTTCAAATGAAGTTTAAAATTATGGAGGTTTCATGATGGAAGTAAATTACATCCATCCTATATGAGTTAAAAATAATTCCCTTCATACATTTTTTTAGAAAATAAAAAATCACCTCATTCAGAAAATGATAGGAATATTCATTTTAAAATAGTTTGTAAAATGAAAAACAAGGATAAAAATTAATTCAAAAAAAAACATAGGAGAATAGTAAAAAATTAAAAATATATTTAGAAAACATGGACATGGAAGAGAAATAATTCTCAGGTGGGACTTAAAAATAAACAATCCTGAATAATGATGAGATCGTGAAATAAACTCTAAACTTAGGTTCTCTTTCATTTATACATTTACAAACCTACTGTATATTAAAAATAAATTTATTATAAATATATTAAAGAAACACAGTCATATATATCATACAATATATGATTTAATTATAATATTTTATAACCTGTTTATTATCAATTCATTATTAAAATCACTATTTCTGGTGGTAACTTCTTCATTTTTCATGTATGATTTGGTTCAATAGTTTTGATCCTTGTAATTTGATCAAGGTTAATATCCAGAATTTTAATAATGATATAAATATTATATATATTCATTATATACAAATTTATAGTAATCCATAAAAAATAGATATAGAAAATTAATTACATTGTTCATGGAGATGGTAGGTCATACATATGCATGAACATTGTTTTCACATTTAAATGGATGAAATGAAAGAAATATAAATAATATTTCACATTTATAGAATAATTATTATATTATATATAGAATATATATTCATTAAATCTATATTTATTACCATAAAAGTAATATAGAAATGAAAAATTAATCAAATCGCTTTGTGGAGTTGTAGTCCACATGTACACACGAGTGATGTTATCATTTCCAAAAAGATTGGAAGGTAAGAAGGTATATATGATGTTATAATTAAAAAGGTATGAATATTTCATAATTATAATATATACTCATTAGTTCAATATTTATATCCATCCAATTAAATTATTGATGAAAAATGAATTACACCGTTACGTGGAGACAGTAAGTCGTACGTACGCACGAGTGATGCTTTCGCTTTTGATAGGATGTAATAGATATGGAATATGGTTATACCATAATCATAATAATATATAATTATATTTATGATATTGGATTTATTATTTTGTTATGGTAAAAACACATGAAGAGGAGTTTGATGAAGAAATAATCTTGAAAGAGTTGGTAAAGACGATTACCTCTTCTTCGGTGAACTCCCATTAGATCTCTTCTTAAGGGACCTAGGGTTGTTGTTTTGGAAGGAAAATAACCTCAATAACTTGTATAATTATGTTTATAAGAATAATGGTCATGATTTTTTTCAAGATATATGGCACAAACTGTTGTAAAAAAGTAAGGGTGGAGGTTCCCTTTTATAATTGTGGCAAGGGGCACTTGTGGAATTTCTTAAAATATTAAATTTTAAAAAATTATTTATCATGTAAAAATGGATAAAAATGGATATAATTAGAATATAATATCGATATAATTATAAATTATTTCATATAATAAAATTTGGATAAGTTTTAGATATGTTTTCACCCTTATCTTTTAGTTTTTACCCCCGTTACTCTTTTGACACTTGTCATACTATTAAAATTTTCTACTATATAAGGGTCAATAATGTTACTATAAAATGAAAAAATCCCCATAAATGAACCATGGTATATTTTATTAACATATACCATTCATTATAAAAATATAATATCTTGTTTATTTTAAATCATTTAATAAAATATTATTTTCATAATATATTAATAATGTCAATTTTAGAACTATTCATTTAGTTTGACTTTAATAACATCAAGAAAATAAAGGAATTCATATATAATGCATCCAAACCTCTATAATATTTCATTTTTATATATAAAATTTATAGTTTACATTAATTCTTTAAAATTACAATACTTTTAATGATTTTGATATCATTTATTTTATTTTTCAAATAATTAAATAATTATCGGGTCAACGTTGTGTAAGCATTTAAGGTAAATATTTCTTCAAAAAAAAATTAAAAATAAATTTAAATGTTGGAAATAAATAATTTATATTTCAAAATATTATTTATAACTGAAAATATCCTCTAGTTATCTATATGTTAAAAATATTATAGTAATTAAAAACAAGAGTGAGATTTCTTACTTTTCTTTATATAAAATATTATAAGGGTCATAATCTCATTAAAATGAAAAAAATTATATATAACTAAATATTTGATTCTTATAGATGAAATTGAATCATCAAATAAAATTAATACAAGTTTTAGATTCATTTTATAGTCTTTTTCATATTATTTTTAACCATTAATTACCTGATTTACCCTTTACCACGGTAACAAAAATTACTAAAGTTACTATTCATATTGACCAAAACTAAAAGGGACCTATTTAATAAAATTTGAAATACCAATTAAAAATATGTGATTCTTAATTAAAAATTAAATTTCAATAAGTGATAGAAATTAATTTAAGATAAAAATACAAAATGCAACAAAACATGGTTTTTCAAAAAAAAAACCCCTTTTAAGTATACAAATGTTTTTATACAAAATTCAACCATAAAATTGATTACAATGAAATTAATTGGATTATTTATTATAAAATAGAACTAGTTTTACATTTAATCTATTTTAAAATAAAATGGTTCTTTAAAAATTCTTGAAATAAAATACTGTTTTTAATAAAAATAGTATTTTTTACTATTCATATGAAAATCAATCCTTTCAGAAAAGACACAAAAATACACACAAAGAAATTTTTTATATTATTATTTAAAAAATAAATTTAATTTTATAAAATATATTTTATAAAAGTGTAAAAAAGTTAATTATATTTTTTTCTCATAAAAATTAATAAAAAACATTTTTGAATAAAACATATAAAACTACTTTACTAAAATTTGAGTGTTTATTTCCTAATAATTAATCAATAAATTTTTATTTATTAATAACTTTATAAATAATTCATAATATGGTTAATCTCATTAACACCCAACAATTTAATTGCTAGGTTAAAATGGTCGTGTTAAAATAATAATATTTTAATAGTGTATTGTGGTTCGTTTATGCTCGGTGTTGTGTGTTGTATACACTATCAAATACAAAATTATTTTAAAATCTCAGGTTTGCATAAAAAAAAGGTATCAAAGAATTTAAATTTATTTAAAATTAAACATACCATAAAATCATGGGGTATTACACCTGAACACGCCCATGACCCCCCTGAACCCCCTTGGTCACTTCTTAAAAGATAAAAACAAGGGGTTTTGGAAGAAATAGAATGGTCTATACCACTAAATAAGAGAAAGGTCTTATAATCACCCCACCATAAGACAATTAATCCTTAAACTACACCATAAAACATTATCGGTCTACTCAATGAATAATTCTGGACATTGGGATCACATGTATGATCCCCACTCCCATGTTTATGACTAAACATGCCTATATTGCCTCAACACATGGACTAGAGGAAACAATTTTACACAAAGAATATTCTAGTTATGGTACATGATACAAGCTAGATTCTCCTAAAAGGATTCATTTCCCTTGAGGTCAATATCATCAGCATCAAGGGTATGAGATAGATCGGGAAAATATCACCGAAGATAAGATATATGAAAGTCATCTTGAAAGGAACTGAATATCTATAGAAGAGTTAGTCGGTAATCTACTGGTCTGACTCTATCTATAACCTCAAATGGATCCACATAATGGAGTGCTAAATTTATTTTTCTCTGTATATGAAGGTGGACCTATCTAAGAAACACCCATAAAAACACCTGGTCCCCTATCTAAAACTCAAATGGTCAAAGATGCTTGTTCATATAAAATTTTTGAATACTCTGCATAGTATCTATCCTCTTACAGATCAAATGTACTTTCTCTTCCATCTCTTATATGAGACTTAGTCCCACCATCACCGCCTCACCCACCTCCAACCAGTATAAGGGTGAATGACATGACCTCTCATACAAATACTTATAAGGAGCCATTTAAATCACCACCTAATAGTTTTTTATAAGAGAATTCCACTAGCTCCACATGGTTCTCTAAAGAACCACTAAAATCTAGGACACATGCCCTCGACATGTTCTCTAATACCTATATAGTCCACTCATACAATCCATCAGTTTGTGGGTGGTATGTTGTATTCAACATCACCTGAGTTCCAAACATTTTCTTCAAGTCCTTATAAAACCATGAAGTAAATTGAGAATCCCTATCAAAAATTATTCTCTAAGGGATCCCATTTAGCTATACGATCTACTTAATATACAACCGTCCCTGTAAAGACACAAATTTTCAATGTAGTTTTTTTAATTATATGGGATTATTACGAGTCTGCAAAAATTGATGGCGCATGATTCCGAGGCCCGGTGTACCCGGAATGAATTTCTGAATTTTTTTATGGTATGTTCAGTAAACACACAAGAGGCATTTTCTAACTTTTTAACTGGTGCTCGGATTAAAAATATGAGGGCACCGTTGAATCTTCAGTGCCAAGATTCGCTTAAGGGAGGCGTCACTTTGACCATAGTAGGTCTAGAGAAAAAGTTATATTTTGAGACTTTATATAAAATAATAAATAAAATAACATTATTGTTTTATTCTTTCTTTACCTCCAATGGTCAAGCGACAGTGTGGGACCAGCAACATGTCAAGCCATTAAATGGATTGACCTTTCAAATCCTATGTAACAGCATCATTGGGAATTAGGAAGGTTCCTAATTAATGAACCCTCATAAATCCCACAAGCATTAGACACCCTACCCCTCTCCTATTTAAATGGATCTTAGGGAGATATATCAGCACTGCTTCACCAAGCAATGAAGTGCTGAAAAAGTGTCGTGATGCCAAACACTTAGAGGACGAAGTCAGTTCCAACAAGAGGTGATGGGTGACACCGAACCATGAACCGAAGTACGATGTACGAGCGGTATCGTTGGACACTTGTTGTGGGAGAGAAGAACAACGGACCACTTCCTCAACCATGGGAATTCTACATCATTCTTGAGGTAGGGTTTACTTTTGGTTTTAATTCAAGAGTTATAGAATCTTTTTTCCTCTCTCGTGTTGTTTACAAGTTAACGCGGAGGGTGCAGGCCTAACGAACCCGGCTCGGATCCTCCGCTACCTTGCTACCCTTGCCTTATCTATGGAAGACCTCCAAAACGATGGCACCAATCATCTACGATGGAGGCGGCATGCCGCCACACGCCGCAAGAGGAGGCCGAAACACTAAGTTGCAGCGGTCAGCAGGGCGGCTAACACCGAATGGCCATAGAGAAGGTGTGGCGCACCGTCGTGCACCACCGGTGGGAAAGGGGCTGCGGTTGAAGCCACGACAGGAGTAGGAGGCGGCCGACACACCAGCCGACCGTGGAAGATGAGGGTGGCGTGACCAGCACGCCGCCGGTAGGCAAGGGGTCATGACCAAAGCCGCGGCATCTGCACCTCTGGTGGGTTCCGCGATGACCAGGTGACACCCATTTAGCACAATCACTTCACAAGTTGAATAGCCTCCCAGCTATTTGGGTGATTGGGGGTCTCGCCCCCCTCCCTTCATCGGCTAGGGCGGACCCCACTACGGGATGGAATGGTGGGACGCTCCCCCTTGCGGGTCGGGTAGACCCATTTTGGGCCGAGTCTCCCCCATACGGGCTGGTAGGCCCCCTTGCGGGCTGCGCCGCCCCCTTGCAGGTCGGAGGCCCCCTTGCGAGCAGGGTTACCCCCTTGCAGGTCGGACCTCCCCCTTGCAGGCCGCCCCCCTGTGGGCTGAGCCACCCCCTTGCGGGCTGGACTGGACTTTGTCCAAGAGGGCTGAGCCCACCGCGGCCTAGCCTAGACGAGGTCAGGTAGTGTCGGTCCGACCGGGTTGGATCGGATCCAGGCCCAACCAGACCAAAAATCACTTAAAGAGTCATATCTTGAGAACCAAACGTCTGTTTGATGAACTATCTACAGCGATGGAATCCTTGGATCGAGACGGTCCTTTTGGTATACTCCACTTGAGTTTTGGAGATAGCTGGAGTACAATCGGGTTGGTTCGAACCCAAATCCAACCAGGCCCTCGGAACTAAAATGCTTATAACTCACAGACCGGGCGTTCGATTGACGCACCGTCTGTCATGTTGGAACCCTTACGACATGGAGGTCCTTTAGGTTATTAATTTGTGGAGATTAGTGGTAGTAGAGGTACAAACAGTATCTCAAGTGGTATATTCTATGAAATTCGAGCGCACCGAGTTCGAGGAATCCTGTGGCCGACAGTAATGTAAAGAAAGAACATTGATCCTAAGTGTGTTAGCATCTATCGATTCTGTGTGGCTCAGTATCTATCAGATCCTATGTGGGTCAGCACTCAGTGATCCTGTGTGGGTCAGTGCATATCGATCCTGTGTGGGTCAGATCCTGTGTGGGTCAGTGGGGGTTATTACCTAACGATCCTGTGTGGGTTAAAAATAGTGTTTCTTAACAGAATAAGACGATATGGATTACGACTAATCATCTGTACTTATGTACTTAAGTTATACCAGATTTTGAGTTGAGTCTTTTACCGTCATTGTGTTATATTCATAGTGTTACGTATGTGGTACTTCTATCTTCATGGGGTTACCTATGTGGTACTTCAACCTTCGTGGTGTTGTCTTCATGGTGTTATCTATGGGGTACTTCTACCTTTGTGGTGTTGTCTTTGTGGTGTTACCTGTGTGGTACTTCTATATTCATGGTTTTACCTGTGGTACTTCTACCTTCATGGTGTTACCTTTGTGGTATTCTTCTCTCATGTATGAGATGAGTATGTCTTGATAACATAGGTATATGTATGGTCATATACATAAGTATAGTTGATGTCTATTGCTTCGTGCTTTGGGATTGAGGTCTTGCTTTGTGGTATTTCCTTTGTGGAACTCTGGGATACCTACGAGGGTCTCAGGGTCCTTACTGAGTATCGTTATACTCAACCCTACACGGGCTATGACTGCACCTTGTTTTTTCTTGTGCATATGACAGACATCATTGATTAAGGCTGAGGGAGACAAGACTAGACGATTCTCAGAAGTGGACTATTTGGCATGATGTGACGCAGTGACTACTGATCGTGAGTTGTACCTACCATTAAGGTAGGATCCTAGGTGGATGATCCAGGATCATTTTTTCACTTTTCAGTTGTCTTTGGACTTTTCAGTTGTACTTGTACTTTTTAGTTGGGCTTGTATTCCATACCCTTTACTTTCAGCACACTTTTACCACAATAGTTTACTTCATGGTTTCTTCTTGTTTTGTTCTTGGAATGTGTGTCTATACTGGTTAAAAAGAAATGACTTCCCATTTTAGGGATACTCATTTCCAGTGCTAGTCGCCAACCCCTGGCCTATGGAAGGCGTTCTTGGGGTATTTACGGCGCAGGATCCAGGGGACGGGTCGTGGAAAAGTGGTATCAGAGGAGTGAGTTCTACTGAAGAACTAGAACTATGATCTTTTCGATGTGAAAATAATGTTAAGTGTTATGAGTGTGGTTTTCTATTTGGTAATCCAGTGTTGGTGTGACAGCTGACATATCCATATAACAGTACCCCAAATTATGATTTTCGACTCAGTGCACGAAAACACTGATTGCGTGTGTTTTTGAAAAGTTTCTCTTGTGATCTCTTTGAGTCTACTCACCAGGTATAACTTATTGAACTTATCACACCTATTTTCTTTTAGGATGCTACCTCATAGATAGCCATCCATGATTCCTAAGAGAGTACACGATGAAGGCCCACCGAGCGATGAGGCCTCAGTGGAGGGCCCTCTTACGGCGTTAGCACCTTCGGGTGGTGTACCAGTAACACCATTACACATTGGGTAGAAATTTCCATCAACCCCACTATTAGAGTATTCATGCTGACTGAGCGTGTTGCATGGGTTTTAGTGGTATAGGACTCTGAGGTTCCAAGGTGAGATGGACCCACAGGCAGCTGAGGACTGGCTAGAGGTTGTAGTCAGAGTTTTTCGCTTAGTTGGGACACCAGCTGACCTTATAGTGATCCTAGCAGCCATTATTTTTCAGGAAATAACAGGGAGATGGTGGATATTGATGCTCCAGATACTCCATGAGGTGACCCTCATCTGGGAGGACTTCAAGATCATTTTTAGGGCAAAGTTTTTCCCAGCGACTCTATGCTCGGTGCGTATACAGAAGCTGCTGCACTTACAGAAGGGCAACATGAATGTGGCCCAGTACTCGGCATGGTTCATTGATATCTCCCGCTACTCCACCAACATGGTACAAGACCCTTTATTCAGGTCCCATAACTTTGAGTAGGGTCTTCGACGGGAGATAATAACATCGATGATATCACTCAGTATTCTGACATAGGCTGAGGTTCTAGAGAGAGCACTTTTGGTGGAGAGATTCCTAGCTGAGCATGCACCGATAGCGAGAGTCTCCACCAAACATCAGGTAGTAGAGTCATCTACAGTAAGTAGTAGGCGGATGAAGTAGGAGCCCAAGTGGGCCAGACCTTCTGGTGGATGACCTCAGGATACAAGTTCAGTGGTTTGGGGCTCATGGGATAGAGGAGGATAGATTAGGAGCAGGTAGTGTTACTCATGCAGTGAGCAGGGTCACATGGATCACGACTGCCCGAACCACCGTACGGACAACTAACAGACGGTTTATGGACTGCTGAGGCAGAGGAAGAGATTTGATTGGGGAGGTCTGTAGGTAGCAGGCAGACGTGGTAGAGGAGTGGGTCATGCAACAGGCGGTGGGTGGCAATTCGAGGTTCTACCGCCACCACCTCCAGGTGGTCCACCCCGACCATAGGGAGCAGGTAGACAGGGATGATTTCAGATCTAGGAAGCTGAGGCCTATGACCACGATGCTTCAAATATGATTATAGGTATAATCTATGTCTACTCCACCTTAGTTTTAGTACTTATAGATAAAGGTGTCAGTCACTCTTTTATTGCCATGACCCTCATTCGGAGCTCGAAGATTCTGGTGGAGCTGTTGGCTCGGTCCTTACAGCTAGAGACTCCTATGAGAGGGGATTCGACAATTACACACTGGTGCTGGCAGTGTGAGATTACTCTAGGAGGTGGGATCTTTGGCTAGGATCTTCTAGTAGCGGTGTTGAGGCCTTACAATGTCATCTTGGTTATGGACTGGTTATCCAAAGTCCATGCCTAGATTGACTGTATTAGGTGCAAAGTGCGGTGTGTTCGTGATGATTGGACCAGGTTTTCCTTCACCCGTAATAAGGGAACCTTTTTAGTATAGGATGGACTTGCCCGGAGGAGGGTACAACCGATCAAAAACTATTTAGATAGCTTTACCCTTAGAGAAATAGATGTTTAGAGTCCAATCTATCCTGTAGTGGTGGACCAATTTGTTGATACCTTTCTTAACGGTGTTCTGGGACTACCTCCTTGCAGGGAGGTGGACTTTTACATAGAACTATACCTTGGGATGACACCGATGTCTACACTAGCATATCAGATGGCTCCCACGGAGCTTCGTGGGTTACGGGTATAGTTGGAGGACTTACAAAGAAAGGGGTTCATAAGGCCTAGTGTTTCTCCATGGGCAGCCCCAATTTTGTTCACCAAGAAGGCAGATGGGAGTTTGAGACTCTGTGTGGACTATCTGCACCTGAACTAGGTGACCGCGAAGAACAAGTATCCAATTCCAAGGATTGATGATTTTTCGATCGGCTGAAGGGAGATCGTTGGTTTTTGAAGATAGACCTCAGATCAGGCTATCATCAGCTCATGGTACGATATGAGGATGTGCAGAAGATGACCTTTAGATTTTGATATGGCCACTATGAGTTCTTGGTTATGCTGTTCGGCGTGACCAATGCCCCATCAGTGTTCATGGGACTCATGATCATGATCTTCTAGCCATACCTTTATCGCTTTGTCGTGGTTTTCATCGACAACATCTTGATAGAATCAGCGATGGAGGAGGATCATTCCTATCATCTACAAATAGTTCTAGATACACTCTGAGAGAACCATCTTTATGGTAAGCTATCGAAGTTCCAGTTCTGGATACAAGAGGTCCAATTTTTGGGACACATTATCTCAGAGGATGGAGTTTTAGTGAATCCAGTGAAGATAGAGGTTTTTCTTTCTTAGGACCCACCCAGGAGTGTGACCAAGGTGCAGAGTTTTCTAGGGTTGGATGGATACTACCATAGATTCGTGCCTGACTTTTCTAGAGTTGTGGAACCCTTTTCAGTATTTAAGAAGAAGGGATAACCCTTTGTATGGATAGAGAGATTCTAGTAGAGTTTTCAGGAGCTAAGATAGGGACTAAAGAGTGCCCCATATTGAGGCAACCAGAAGAGGGAGTTGGGTATGTGGTCTAATATGACACATCAGGGACCAGAATTGGGTGTGTCCTGATGTAGGAGAAAGTAGTGATCGCCTACGACTCATGACAGTTGAGGAAACATGAGAAGAACAATTCTACCAATGACCTAGATTTAGTAGCAGTGGTATTCTCCATGAAGATATGGAAACATTACTTGATGGGGAACATTTTATAGTCTACTATGGTCGCAAGAGTCTTAGGTATATCTTCTCTCAGAAGGACTTGAACCTAAGACAGTGGAGATGTCTAGAGTTCCTTCAATACTATGAATTTGAGATAGTCTATACTCTTGGGAAGGGGAACGTGGTAGCAGATACACTCAGTAAGAGGTATGGTCTACAACTGCTAAGTGAGGTGATAGAGCAGCTAGCCACGATGTAGATATCCTTTGTGGATAGAGATGGAGTAGCTTACCTCTAGTCTATGATAGTCACCCCCCACTCCTTCATCAAGTCAGGGAGGTGTAGCTTGGGGACATTGACTGTGAGGCTTGATGTGCTTAGATATCCTTATGATAGGCACCTGATAGATTTTTTGAAGGTGGGTAGCACAACATACTATTCAAATGATGTACCATGGTACCGGTGGTGCAATGGTATGAGGTGTTGAGGAGTTCCATAAGTCCCCTCTGGCGGTATATCCTAGTGTGGTGAAGATGTACCAGGACCTTCGGTGTCAGCACTGGTGGCCAGGGATGAAGAAAGCAGTGGTAGAGTTTGATTTACGATGCCTCACTTATCATCAAGTGAAGGCTGGGCATCAGGTTCCAATAGGCTTAACATAGCCACTAGAGGTTATAGAGTAGAAGTGAGATGGTATTTCTATAGACTTTGTGATAGGGCTTCCACGTATGTCCAGGGGACATGATTCCATCTGGGTCATCATTGAACTACTCACCAATTCATCCCAATTCCTACCTATCTAAGAGCAGGTATCGGTAGAGGGCTTGGTATGCCTCTACGTACATGAGATTGTGCGACTTCATGGGGTGACATCGATGATCATCTCTAACCATGATGCACATTTTACTTCTTGGATGTGGAAGGGATTTCAGAAGGCATTTAGAACTTAGATACATTTGAGTACCACCTTTCATCCTCAGACAGATGGTCAGACGAAGCGGACCATTCAGACGCTGGAGGACATGCTTCGTGCATGAATCCTTGATTTTGGATGTAATTGGGAGGATAACTTACCTTTGGTGGAGTTCACATACAACAACATCTATCACTCCACCATCGGTATGGAACCATTTGAGGCCTTGTACGGTCGACCATGTAGATCACCTCCATACTGGACATACCCAGGGGAGTCAGCACTTATGGGTCCAGAGTTGGTACGGGCTACCAATGATAAGGTGCAGATCATCTAGGAGTGGAAGAAAACTACAAAGAAGAGGCAAAATTATTATGCTGATAGGAGACATAGACCTTTGGAGTTCAATGAGGGGGACCATGTATTCTTGAGATTCACTCCTCAGTGGGGACTATGGAGATTTGTCCGAGGTGGCAAGTTATCACCGAGGTTTATCAGACTATTTCTGATACTTCAGAGGATAGGTGAGGTGGCATACCACTTGGAACTTCCACCGTAGCTGGAGAGGATTCACGATGTCTTCCACGTATCCCAACTGAGGAGATACGTGCATGAACTATCTCACATCATTGACCACAGCGAGCTAGACTTTGATGATGGGGCAACATTTATGGAGGTTCCAGTAGAGATTGAGGATCGACAGGAGCGAGTCCTTCATGGGAGGTCGATACATATGGGGCACGTTTGCTGGCAGCACAGACCTTCGGGAGAGAACATTGGAGCGAGAGGCTCAGATTTGTGCTCAGTACCCCCTTTTGTTTTCTTATTATATGTTGTGGCTTTCAGGGACTAAAATCCCTATGATGGGGAGAATGAAAAGACCCTAATTTTCCATGTAATGTTTTTAAATTATATGGGATTATTAAGAATCTGTGAATATTGACAGTGCATGATTCCGAGGCCCAGTGTGCTTGGAATGAATTTCTGAAAATTTTTAAGGTACATTTAGTAAACGCGCGAGCGACGTTTTCTAACTTTTGAACTGGTGCTCAGATTAAAAATATGAGGGCACCATTGAATCTACAGTGTCGGGATTCTATTAAGGGAGGATTCATTTTGACCGCAGTATCTCTGGAGAAAAAGTTATATTTTGAGAATTTTTATAAAAGAATAAATAAAATAACTTTGTCATTTTATTATTTCTTTACCTCCAATAGAAAAGTGACAATGTGGGACCAGTGACGTGTCAAGACATTAAATGGCGTGACCTTTTAAATCCTAAGTAACAAAGTCATTGGGAATTTGGAAGGCTTCTAATTATTGAACCCTCATAAATCCCATGATCATTAGACACACTCCCCCTCTCCTATTTAATTTGATATTGGGGAGAGGTATCAACACTGCTTCACCAAGAAACGAAGTGCAGAAAAAGTGGCGCAAAGCCAAACCCTTAGAGGATGGAACCTGTTACAGTGTGAGGTGACGGGTGACATCGAACCACGAACCAAAGGAAGACGTATGAGTGACATCGTTGGATGGTTGTTGCAGGAGAGACAAACACCTACCCACTTCCTCAATCACGGGCATTTTACATCGTTCTTGAGGTAGGGTTTACATTTGGTTTTAATTCAAGAGTTTTAGAATCCTTTTTCCTCCATCGTGTTGTTTACAAGCTAACGTGGAGGGCACATGCCTAACAAACCCGACCTAGACCCTCAGCTACTTTTCTACCCTTACATTCTCTATGGAAGACCGTCAGATCAGCGACACAAATTGGATACAATGGAGGCGGCGCGCCGTCACGCGCCACAAGAGGAGGCCGCGACACTAAGCCGCAATGGTTAGTGGGGAGGCCGACACCGACCGACCATGGAGGAGGTGTGGCATGTCGTCGCACGACGCCAGTGAGCAAGGGGATGCAACTGAAGTCGTGGAGGGTGTAGGAGGTGGTCGGTACACCAGCCGACCGTGGAAGATGAGGGTGGTGTGACCAGTGCATCGCCAGTGAGCAAGGGGTCACGGTCGAAGCCGCGATGGAGGAGGAACCTGTACCTTCGACGAGTTCCGTGGAAACTGGACGACGCCCACGAGGTGCTGCCACTTTAGAAGTTGAATGGACTCCGGGTCGTTCAGAAGACCGGGGTCTCACCCCCCCCCCCCCCCCCGCGCCGGCTCGGGAGGACCCCCCCACGGGCCAGTATGCCTCCTTGCAGGCCGGGAAGCCTCCTTGTGGTCCGGGTGGCCGCCTTGAAGGCCAGGCCACCCCCTTGAAGACCGGGTTGGGACGGATCAGTCCGACCGGGTCGAACTGGACCCGCGACCAACCAGACCCAGAAACACTTGAAGGGCCATATCTTGAGAAATGAATGTATATTTGACGAACCATCTATAGTGTTGGGATCCTTATATCAAGAAGGCCCTTTTGGTATACTCCACTTGAGTTTTGGATATAGTTGGAGTACGATTGGGTTTGATTGAACCCAAATCCAATCGGGCCCTCGGAACTAAAACATTTATAACTCACATACTGAGCATCCGATTCACGCACCGTCTGTCACATTTGAACCCTTATGAAATGACAGTCCTTTGGGTTATTACTTTGTGGAGCTTAGTGGTGGTCGAGGTACGACCGATATCTTGAGGGAAAGATTTTACGAATCTCGAGCGCACCAAGTGTAAGGAATCCTATGGCTGACTGTAACGTGAAGAAAGAACATTGATCCTAAGTGGGTCAGCATCTATCAATCGTGTGTGGGTCAGAATCTATCAGATCCTGTGTGGGTCACTACTCAACAATACTGTGTGGGTCTGCGCATACCAATCTTGTGTGGGTCAGATCCTATGTGGGTCAGCGGGGGTTATTACCTAACGATTCTGTGTGGGTCAGCAGCAGTGTTTCTTAACAAAATAAGATGATCTAGCTTACGAATAATCATCTGTACTTTTGTACTCAAGTTATACCTAATTGTGAGATAATTATTTTACCTTCATGGTGTTATCTTCATTGTGTTACCTATGTGGAACTTCTATCTTCGTGGTGTTACATGTGTGGTACTTCTACCTTCATGGTGTTACCTGTGTGGTACTTCTACCTTCGTGGTGTTGTCTTCGTGGTGTTACCTGTGTGGAATATATAGCTTCGTGGTTTTACCTGTGTGGTGCTTCTAGCTTCAGGGTGTTACCTTTGTGGTATTATTCTCTCATGCATGAGATAAGTATGTCTTTATATCTTAGGTATATGTATGGGCATATACCTAAGTAAAGTTGATGTCTATTTCTTCGTGCTTTGATATTGAGGTCTTGATTTGTGGTATTTACTTTTTGGAACTCTGGGAGACCTACGAGGGTCTCAGGGTCCCTAATGAGTATCATTATACTCACCCATGCATGGGCTACACCCACACCTTGTTGTGTCTTGTGCAGACGACATACAACATTGATCGAGGCTGAGGGAGAAAGGACTGGACAGTACTCAGAATTGGAATATTTGGCGTGACGTGAAGTAGGGACTACTGATTGTGAGTTGTACCTATCCTTAAGGTAGGATCCTCGATGGATGATCCAGAAGCTATTTTTCACTTTTCAGTTGTGTTTTTACTTTTTATTTGTACTTGTACTTTTCAGTTGGGCTTGTATTCGGGCCCCTTTACTTTCAGCACACTTTTACTAAAGCAGTTTACTTCGTGGTCGCTTCTTGTTGTGTTCTTGGACAATGTGTTTATATTGGTTAAAATTCAATGGATACCCATTTTAGGGATACAAATTTCTAGTGCTAGTCACTAGCCCCTGGCCTATGGAAGGCGGGATTTGGGTAGTCATGATGCGAGCCCCAGGGGATGGGTCGTGACAGTTCTAGATTATCCACCGTAGATTTCTCTCAGATTGATATAAAATGAGAAACATTTGTTATCTGATGCATGATGACCCATAATGCATCTTTACCACAAGGTATATTTGTTATACCCGTAACAAATTCCATGGTCACAACATCCCATTTCCACTCTAGAATATGAAAAGATAACAAGAGAAGAATGGACACTTATACTCGACCTTCACCTATGAAAAAATGGAGCACTATGTAATGAACCATGATATCCTCTTATTCATTCCTGACCACAAATACCAATGACATAGATCATGATAGAACTTTTCCTATTCGGTGTATACCACCCACAAAGAAGTATGAGACTCCCTCATCAATTACTATCACATGTTAATAGGCACCAATACATGACTCTGAAAATAGAAGATCTCCTCCTCATCAGTAGTTCATAGTGGTGGTAGCTCCCCACCATTAAAACTGTCCCTAAGGGTTAGGTACTATGGATATGAAAGTTACCCTCTTTTTATCCAATAAAAAAGTGAAGGAATCATAAATAAATATTTCAAAACTACTCAATCTTGGTCCCCTTGAACATCTACATGTATTTCAAAAAAAATCACCATCTGTTTCCACTCACTACATGACTCCTGGAAAACCTGAGGCTACTTCTTCTAGATAATAGTGTAGAAAACTATATTTATCTTCCCTGGTGTATAGGTCAGATCAAAGTCAAAATACTTTAAATACTCAACCCACCTTCAACATTTAAGGTTGAATCCCTACTGATTAAAAATGTACCTCAAACTCTTATGGTCTATATCGATCACAAACCTCTCTCCTAAGAGATGTGTCACCAATACTTCAAGGCATGCACAACTACTACCAAATTGATATTATGCGCATGATAATTTCATTCACGATGTCTCAACTACAGATACCCATATACCATGAATCAATCCCCCTATACCATAAATACACCTAGTCCAATACCTGATGCATCACTATATAAAACATACTAAATGCCTGGATCTAGAAAAATCAGGATTGGTACTAAGGAAAACCTGGCTTTAAACTCCTAGAAGGAATTCTCACAAAATTCTAACCAAACTAACTTTACCCCCTTTTTGGCTAGCCCCATCAAAGGTGCCACCAAATGGGAAAAGTCATGTATGAAACTTATATAGTATGTTTATAATCCTATAAAACCCAAAACATCAAAATATTCTTGGGATTATCCCAAGAAACCATAGTTGTCACTTTCTTAGGTTTAATTGACACATCTACTTCCAATATAATGTGCCCCATGAAGTGTACCTAGTCGATCCAAATATGGCACTTTGAGACCTTGGAATAAAGCCGATACTCCCGTAGTGTACCCAAAATGATCTTCATACTAGTGAAGAAAATGGCTTTTCAGCTCGGTTTTTTTCTTTTTAATGCTGGTTAGTACACAAAATTATTTCAGATGATGTTTTAAATAATTTTTTTAATGTTTATTAAGGAAAATATATTCTTTAAATAAATTTATGTGGGTGTTTTTCATGTCAGTTATCAAATAGTCAACGTGAAAAACCCACCACTATTTATTTTTCACGTCGGTTATTGGATAACCAAAATAAAAAATCGGTTGTAATTTCTTTTTCACATATGTTATCCAATAAAAAATTTGAAAAAGTGATGGTTTTTTCATGTTGGTTATCAAATAATAGCAATGAAAATCCTTTTATGACATCAATTTTTTAAAAAACCAATGTGATAAAATGTTTTTCATGTCATTTATTTCATAACTGATGTGAAAAACTCACACATAATGTTTTTTTATGTTGGTTATAAAATAACCAACATGAAAAAAATTTAATAATTTTTTTTGATTTCTCCTATCCACAACAGATAATATCATAAATCTGGCAGAAAACCATAAAAATACCAGCAAAACACACTTAGAATTTGAACTTTCATGTTTATAATATATATCACAAATAAACTAAAATCCAATCAAACATGTGAAATGATTTTCCCATTCAATTTTTAAGTGTCTCAGATCTTGTGCTCTATAAGGATGAGGATCATAAAAAATATATAGATTAAAAGATAAACATTTAACATGTATTCTGAATAAAATTATTGAAATATTAATGAAAATTTTATAAATAAATCTAACATGCTGGAACTTTGTAATTGTCCCAGTTGAAGTTTTTTAATATATAAATCATAAAACACAATATCCTCATTCCTTCAAGACTTATTGTTTATGAAAGTCTTTTTTAAAATAATTTTTCAATTCAAAATAACATTATTAATTAATATATCCAAAATTTATTAATTGTAAATAAAAATTCACCTTTTCTTTTACATATTTAATGTTGGTGCTCATTTTTCTTGTGGTATCTCTAAATAAATTCCATCCCTTGTTTGAAAATAATATGAATAAAATAAATTTAAAATTAGTTATAATATAAAAAGTATTAAAAATTTCAAACTTACATATCCAATACATCATTAAAGTTTTATCGGACTTCATAATGGATAGAGCATAGCCAGTAAAGTGACTTCTCCCTTGGAAAAAAATACCCAAAATCCAATGACCACTGATATAAAATAAAATTTAATATTAGTGATTATTATGTTAGGAGATATATAACACTTTATGAGATATATGTTTCATAATCTTAAAGTTAAGGAAACATCCAACACTAAATAATTTCTTTCTTTTGATATCTTTCAGTAATATAAACTGTTCTTTCTGCACCAGTCATTGTCATCACTATAGATGAAATAAACGGTGGGTCCATAAATCCATATACTTCCATATTTTCATTCAACTTAAAAATTTTATAAAGATACCTAATACAAAACAAACATAAGTATAAATTTTCAATAAATTAAACTAATAATTTTTTTGTTAATAAAATTACACAAAAAAAACATGCATCATGTTGATTCCCAATTGATCTCTAGTTACAAGCTCCATGATATCATTTTTCCAAATATACATAGTCCTCACACACCCAAAAATTATATCTATAATTATAATCTCATAAACATCCAAATTTTTTTTGAATATGTTGAAAATATATCAAGACTAGTATAATTGGCATATGAAATCATAAAACTTTTTATTTGTTATTGTCTATAAAATATTTATTTTCCTTTAAAATATTACTATAAAAAATTGATAAATATATAAAATTTAAAATGTTAAAATAAATTTAATAGAAAAATTAAATAAAAGATAAAATATACACATAACTCTATGGTAACATATAGAACAAGTATAGATGGAAAAACAAAAAATTAGTTAATACTTTGTCCAATTATACTCACCTCATTTGTAGGTAATGATATTCTTGCTAATCTATTTATAATATCCTGTATAGAGACCCTATGGTAATATATCTCTATATATTAATGATGAATGATATCTCCAATATGAAATATCATCCTATGTGAAACAATATGATAATGGAGATAATAAAAATATAGCTCACAATAATTGTGAAGTTGTGGTGGAGGGGGCTTAGAAGTTGGATAAGAAGAAGCATGGTATGCTAGCGGAGGTGGAGGGGTCGGATCTACTGGTGGCGGTGGAGGAGTGGGATCAGCAGTCTAAAACAATATGTTCATGTCTATTAACATCAATTGTATTGCAGTTAAGATCATATCCTCCATCATTACATGAATATCCTGAAATTATGGTTCTAAATACTCTATATTTTAATAAACATCCCCCATTGAAGAATCTTCATAACATAAAAATGATTTTTTACCGATACAGCTACTGGGTATCCTCATACACAACCTGAGTTTTCAGGATTTTACAATGAAGTAGCTAAAATATCTTTCCTACCCTCAGCTATAAAGACCCTCTGTGTGCTCTACTCCTCAAGAGAATCTTGTATGGAATATTTGAAAAAAAAAATTAATGACTCATAATATATAAATAATTGGTTTAACTTAAATAAGTAAATATATAAATTAAACATATTAAAATACTCTTAGATAAAACTATCAAATCTTCTGTGATATATTGTCATTTTTTTATCAACTAATCCCTCTTCCATTTTTCATGTCTAGAAGGGGTGGGGTAGGAGGGTCAACCTCCATAGAGCCCGAAGACTCAGCTCTCAGTTTTTGATTTTTTTCGGATATCATTTGTTATTTCAATAACATATACCCTCCATGAGATAAATTATGAGGGTATACATTTCTAGATTAGATATCCTAATGACATCTCCTCGATTTATATAAATTAATAATAAATATATCATTAATAATATCATTAATATAAAAATACTTCTAAAAGGTAACATCATACTTATGAAAAATGATCCTCATCATCCACTTTCAACAAATTTATTCCATGTATCTTCATCTATAAATGGATATATATCCCATAGATTATAATGTTTTCTATGCACAAAAATGAAATCTGATGGGAGGGATTTAAAATCCATCCATATCCTAGCATTCAATGATAAACATTTACTCATGACTCCTCCAGTATCAGGTATATCATATGTCATATGATAAGAATGGGGAAAACATATATTACTATAAAAATTTCAAGGTAAGTAAAAAAATAATTAACTATCATACCAAAATCATCTCCCAAAAGTGAGATATTTTCAATCTGTCAACACTTCTCTAATCATCAATCAAAATACTAACTTTTATTTTAGCCCGTACTACTATAAAAGTATTGAATTGTTTTGAATTTGGACCTCTTGTAATATCATTATCATCAAATTCCACTGGTCTCCTATGGTCCTAAAAAAGAAAAATAATAATTTTGGTAAACGTGTACTGCCACATTTACCAACCCTCGAACTCTCCATTGGATCTGTGGAAGAATATGTATCTTATAAAGAAGTATGAAGCTCATTAATATGAGCAGGTGTATATTCCTCCCTAGAGGTATGAGTACGATCATCTTCAGAAGTATGTGGTGGATCATATTATTGATCTGTCATTATCCTATAAATCATATAAACAAATAAAGAGTACACAAATATAGAAATCCAACTATTAAATACCAATATAGATTAAAAATTAAAAATTATCAAACAAAAAAGTAAACTAAACTAAACTTAACATATTTTTATTCATATTTTTTATATTTTTCTAAAATTCTAACAACATTGATGAGAGATGAAATGAAATATAAATGAATAAAAACGAATCCAAATATGGTGTATGAATTAAAAAAATTCTCCAACCTAATAAATCATTTTTACACCAAAAAAAATATTTTTTGAATATACTCTTATACAATATTTTGGTTTTTATTTAACACATTAGATTTTAAAAAATCATTTTTCAAAAAATTCAATTAATAGATTAGTTATGTAAGGTGAAACATGGTAAACTAAAAAAAACTAAACTAATATAAACAAAAAAGTTAACTTATCAGTTATAATAAGTGTTTTAATAAAGAAAATAAAATTAAAATATCTAAAATTTTATGAAATTTTAAAAAGTTAATGAGAAATAAAAATATGTTAACTATAATATTAGGAATGTATTAAAGGATTTTTTCCCAAATTATTTCATCATGATCATTACTTATGGAAAAAACCATGTCTATGATGTGTTCATCAATATTATTTTTTAATATTTCCATGAAAGTAGGAATCTCACATAAATTAGCATCTTCATAAAGTTTATCATCACCAATATATTGTTTTTTTATTATAAAAAATAGACCACTATATATCGGATTGATCAAGAACATAAGAAATTTATTTTTCATGTGTTACCTTGATAAAAGGACCAGATGTGTATTCCAATCTATTCAGATTAACTAGTGTTATTCCAAATTCATCATGTTTAAAATTTTTGTTACTGATAAACCATTTGCAGTTAAATAGTGTAACTTGAAATTTAATGTAATCAACCTCCAATATTTCTTCAATGATTCAACAATATTCACTTTATGTGGAGGTTGGGTTTTTTGTCTTTGAAACTAAAAAATGCATTGATTCTATGAACACTAATACACTACTATTATGAACTACACTTTAGTTGTCCTGATCATTCATATGAAATGTATAGACATTAATGTCATACTGAGACCATGTTATTAAATTTAATCTTGGACTTCCCACTAACCATCTCAATGTTTTTGATGCATCTGATCTACCATGAACGGTCTCTTTAAACCATGGAATTTTTTTATGCTCATTCAAAATTCACATATCTTTCTTTTTTGGATAACATTGTTTAAACATATTAATATGAAATTTTATATATAGTTAAACATCATCTATGTTATTCAAGATGAATAAATGTACCTTATAAATATGTTCACATGTCAATGATTTTAATTTCAATCCATGAATCCCCTTTCCTCCATAATTGACTCGTTCCTCGAGATATTTAGGCACATTGATGTGCTCCACTGTAGACAAGAAGCTTGAAAAAAACTATATAACCTCCTCAAAAATATACTTCTAAACAATTGAGGCTTCATCTCGATATAGATTCTTAACATATCCCTTTAATATCTTCATATAACTTTCAAAAGGATACATCTAATGCAGATATATAGGTCCAAAAAGCTTTATTTATTGCACCAAATGAACCATGAAATGCACCATGATATCAAAAAAGATAGAGGAAAATAAATTTCCAATTTAAATTTTATAAAAACCAATTAGTTATCTAAATTGTTTAAATCATTCAGATCAATCATTGTTAGTTCCAAAAGGGGCCTAAATACCTTGAGAGGGGGATGAATCAAGGTATGGATATTATTTTCTAAACTATTCCTACCCCACTAGATCTCGACCTATTTATTATAAGGGCCATTTTGTTTTCACTTCAGTGTTAATGTTGTTCTTATTATTTCCCTATTTATCTGATGATGATTCTTTAAATGTAATTCTAGATATTAAGTAGATTGAACCATAGATTTTTACTTGGTTCACCCTCACTAGGATACATCCAAGGATCATACAACAACAATGTGTTGATTGTACCAAATCCACTAAGGCTCACTTCTAAAATGTTGTTCAGAATAGATCACTTCTATACTCAGGCTCACTACCTTTACAATTTTTAGGGTCAACTCACTACTTTCCCAAGGGTCACTCCCCAAGTCTCATTATATAGCTCATTATTGGTGGAAATGACCACCTTCTTCTTCTTCCTTTTCTCACTACTCTTGGAAGGAATTCACCCATAGTTTATGGACTTGTAGGTCCCTTAATTATCTCTAATGAATGAATCCTACACTTTATGTATATTCTATTTTTAAGTCCCACTTTCATCTAGCTTATGAATACTACCTTACCATAGTTATACTAGGAAATCACTTCTTAACACTTATGTGATGCTCACTACATTCACAAAGATCACCTCTTTCACAAATATTACTTAGCCTTCGGAAATCAATCACCTTTCATGAAGCTCACTTATTTGGTGAAGCTCAACTATCCTTCATGAGGCTCACAAATTTTGGTCAGATTTTTATAGTATTCACAAACTCCAATGCTATTGTGATGCTGAAATATTTTGATTAGCACTCATAGACTTTTTGAACCACTTTCCTTTGAGAACTTTTTTGCAAGGACAACCTTTGCGAACCACCTTAAAAAAATCAAAGCCTTCAAATTTTTGTTAAGTCTCACTCGAATTATGAAGGGGGTAGAGTTTTATTTAAAGGAATTTCCATCAATTCCAAAATCTTCCAGGAATTTCATCACCATTTCAAGAAGCTCTCAAATTTCCTTCACAATGCTCTCTATCTCATGAAGCTCTAGGAAAATTCACCGTTCGCGATGCTCTTCGTAATCATTGAGCTTACCATCAAAATATTCACACCTTCTCAAACCAACCTTTATAAATCCTAGTCTCCTATAAACTGATTCCTTTTCAATATTTTCATAAGAAATTCAAGGATATCCAATTTTTATGATTCTATCCAAACTCCAAATTTTGGAACCCAACAAATTAGAAAGCACTGGGAAATAGTGTCACCTTGTGCACACAATTTTCTATACCGATTCCAGGGAATCCATTCCTTTATCATGGATATTTTTAAACATTCTTGGTCAATAATATCTCTAGACATCCACAATATACCTTGTAAACCCGCTTTGTCAACAAACACAATCAACCAAAAAATGCTACAATGTTACCTTGTGGGATTTTTTACCAAAAATCTACCCCTTTTGGTTTGTTGACAACTATTAATATTTTGATATCTCATTGAAGATTATTCCATAATATAAAACTATTCTCTTCATGTGATTCAGATAGAAATCAAAGAATTACTCAACACACACTCTAAGACCACATGATCCATGATCAATGTGAGAAATAAGAGTATAATGCAAAGTTCATTAATGAATCACTTCATTAAGAAACCTCTCAAATAATTTTATCATGGACCTCATCTATCATGATATATAACCTTTTATTCATCACCTTTAGCATCATTATATTTAAATCCCCCTAATTTACTTCTCCCCCTATCAGCTTCAATTCACCCTATCTCACTACTCCACCTAGCAGCTTCTCCCCTGTCTTGATTAAAACATTTTATCCTTTTTTATAGAGACAATTTATCCCACTTTGTCAACAAACCTAAAGGTCACCTTATTGTTTCATAAAACAAGGTAAATAACATAGAGTATCACATTAGGAAAAAACTCACCATACCTCAAGGATAGGGGGTCCCACATCCACACTTTTTCAAGCACATGGAGTCGATTGAACTCCCAGAGCTAGTCAATGAATTTCAAATTATTCTTTAGGTAAGGCCTTCATTATAATATCTACAACATATAGTTATATAGGCACGTACTCCAACTTCACAAGCTCTTGCTCCACCTTCTCCTTGATAAAATCATATTTTATTTAAATGTTATTTTTCCTTGAGTGATGGAATTTATTTTTGCTAAGATTTATAAACACTTGAATTATCATAATGGATTATGATCATAGACTTCACTGTAACTCCCATACCACCAAGATGTTGCTTAATCCACAATAACTACATATATTCTTGAGTAGCCGCAATAAATTCAGATTCTTTAGTAATAAATGAAATTCAATATTATTTATTTCTTATCCAATAAATACACACTCCACAAATATAGAATTCATCACCTAACACTTATTTTCTATCATCTGAGAATCTGTCCCATATGCATCTGTATAGCCCAATAACCCTTACTGAGATCTGTAATTGTATATCTAACCAGAATACACCTTTCCCTTGATATATCAAAGTATTATTTTCACTACAAGCATGTTTATTTTCTTAGTATTTCTTCAATATCTTGTTGTTAGGCATATGAAAAAATCAATATCGGGTCATATTGCTATCAAGTACAAAAGACTACCAAGGGTTTTCCTATATTCTATGAAATTAATTGCATTTCCATAATCATCCTATGACAATTTCATCTAGGTAGCTACCAGATTCATTATCTACTTTGAATTATCCATTCAAAATCTTCTCAAAACCTCCTTGGAATATTTATATTTAGAAATAAATGTGAATTGTTTCCTTGTGTGGCCTATAAACGAAGGAAAAAAACATCAGTTCACCAGTCATTAACATTTCAAACTCACTTTTCATGAATTCAAAAAACTGTCTACATTGTATTTCATATGATCCACAAAATATTATTCCATTGACATGTAACAACACTGGAAGAGCGTTGTCGCACGCGCTCTCAAAAGAACTTCAAAAGTGAGTTACGTTGGATAAAACTCCAAGCACAACACTCTATGAAGCTAATGTTTAGTTTACTTGGTGTAGCATAAGGGGATAACCAAGGTCGTCTCTCAAAGGAGGAAGTGAATTAAAACATCTTATTAGAGGTATTCTAAAAATAAAATAAAAGAGAATAAAAACACTACTAGAAAAGGATGGGGGTTGTTTATAGTTTATGAATCTAGAAGAAGTTTGCTAGAAGAAGATTGTATTTTTTTTGTTTTTAGTTTTGAAATGAATTCCGATTAAAATAACACAACAAGAAGATGTTTTTTTTAGAAAATATTTTAAAAGGCGTAATCGATCTAACTCTACCTCTTCATTTACATATCAATCATTATCATTTAAATGAATATCCACTTAATTATGATCCTCTAATTTGTTAACCCTCGAACCCTACAAGAGTTAACTTAACCACAAAGATGGAATTACTTAAACCCTAGGCTAGCTTCGGAACATGCAATCGCAGAACCCTGCTTTGATTGTTGTTCTAAGGTTAGCTTATGGTCAGTGGTTAATTAGAGCACAAATCCATTCTGGAAATGAGGATGAGTTATGTTTAGGGATTATATTTGAACTCTACAAATTTATCCCAAGTGGTCTTGTATTACCGATTAAGCTCGCACTCTCACAATTTACACAAAATCTCGACCTCGCGTGTTTTTGTATTAATTGTTCAATTGCTTGCTTAGTTTCTTAAAATTTAAAAACATAATTCATGGATCATATTAAGTGAATTACAGTAGCTCATTGATTCAAAATAATTAAATGAAGAGGGTAGAAGATAGATCAATCACTAAAAATTACTCTTCCATTGGTGGCGTAATCATCGTAGAAGCGTTTTGCATGTGCAAAGGTTTATAATGGGTATAACCCAATATCGATTCTACTCAAGAATTCCAGACCCAAGAGGAAGATTAAGAGAAGAATAAATTTAAATAAAACAGAGGAAAAGAGAAGAAATAAAAGAAGAACAAAGAAGTTTATTACACAAACAAAACAATTACAACATGAAGGAGAGAATGAGACTTCGATGAGAGGATCCTTGCTTCAAGAGCTACCTCTCTTACAATGGTTGTAGAATTTGGTTGAAACCAATTCTCCTCTGCCTCCAATCTCCCAATTAACGAACCAGCCTCTCCAAATGAGAAAATCACTAATTTATAGAGTGGAGGGGAGGCTAGGTTTAAAGTGGTTTCAAGTGTGAATGCAAAATCTCGGCCAAATATTTTAATGAAACTTGCACCGCCCATTTGACCTCAAAAACGCGTGAATTGACCGGCCTTTCAGAAGGATTATTTGTGCCACATAATGTCCCCGAGCTTTCCTCAAAATTTGGGCTCAATCCAAGCACGTATGTAGAGGATATGGCCCAAATACATAACCTTCTCCATTCTGGCGAGCCCAGCCCAACTTTGACTTCATGGCCCAATTTCAACAACCAAATTAACTCTTTAGCTTTAGTGTCATGAATAAAAGTTGTAGATAATTAAGTTAGGAACACTGTTACAAAATTTCAAATTCAAATAATAAATATAAAAATATTTATCTTTGAAATAATACAGTGCACTATTAAGGGTAAAACTGGAATTTTCACCAAATTTTCAAATGAATGATCAAATCCCAAATATTTTATAAATAAACATATTTAACACAATGTGAGGAAATTATATCATTTATTATCAATAAAATATTCAATAAAATAGTGTTTTATCAACTCCCCCACACTTACCCTTTTGCACACCTGGGCAAAACCTCATATCAAGTAAACATCAATATCAAATCAAAACCAATTTTAAAACACATATCTTTAAGATCAATCAATTTCACACCAAGAATAAAAAAGATATCATGCCTCATAAAAAACCTTATTTCAGGTTCTCCATTTATATCATTCAATATATTTCCACTTCATTTATCCACCCATGCACAAAACACTTACCTCGCTTGAATTTTCTCTCATCACTCAAATATCAATTTTTTTGCAATGTCTTTCTCATCCAAACTCATACAAGGGTCACCATAGGCTTGATAGATTCCTACATCGCTACCCGATGTGAGTCAAGGACATATGTTTATCATGAGGACTTTTCAGGGTTGTTCTGTGGCTTTCGTTTGGTAGGATTAAGATGTGAAAAACTCTGAGGCTGAATGAGGAGGGATTGACTCTTTTAAAGCAAAATTGCATTAATCTAATTTTCACTTAAATATGGTCTTCTCTTCAATCCCCATAGTATCAATTCAGCTCCATCATCATGAAAAGTCATGAAAGGTTTACACCATTCATCATTTCAGTATAAAAAATGTCAATCTTCTAGAACATGATTTTCTTGAAAGCTCCAGATGGGCACAGCTTTCCACCTCAATTAGAAGCTCCAGAAAAGGCACAGCTTCACTTGTCATGAAAGCTCCAGAAAAGGCACAGCTTTCAATATAATGACTTTCTTTAGCAGCAAACACATCTCTTCAGAATTTAATTTTCCACCCAAAGTATCACATAATGTGGTGGCACAACACAAGACAGCTTCCCCCACACTTAAGCTCAACTAGATTATGCAATTTCACTTCAAGAGTTGGTTGGATAGGGAAAATTGGCTTGTAATGTGGCTTAACCTAACAGGCTGTGCATGGCTTCTAAGGGCTACAAGGATTAAATATTCAAGGTAGGCCATTATAAAAAAAGGATTATTTGAAATAGGGGTTTTAATACCAAACAAATGCCTCAATCATTTAAACACAAGTACCTCAAACCCTCAAGTTTTGACAGGAATAGATCAAATTCTGGTTAAATCAAGTATGGTTTGGCTCTCTCAAGAAGTGAGGTGAATGTAAAGAATATGAAAATAATGGTTTAGAAGCCTCACAGGAAAGTGATTTCAAATATAAAGACAGTGAGATTGGCATGGGATTCAAAATTCAGCGTACTTTGCATGAAATTACTAAATATTTGAACTTGAAACAAAGTCATTTCAGCATTCATTTAAGCTTAGTTTCAAGGGGTAAATTGTTTCACTTATTGATATGGATTTAAAAATGGTGATGAGAATCATTTCAGCTCAAAAGTTTCAAAAACACACAGAAAATTGTAAAATAAACACACAAATTTTGAAAAACACACAATTTTTGTTTTTTGGTTTTTTTTTAACAGGAAAACAATTGAAATTACTAAACTAAAAGGTTCCCTCCCCCACACTTAAAATATTTCATTGTCCTCAATGTGAACCCGTGAGATGATATATGCACATGAAATGCAGAATTTTTAAATAGGACAAATAATATAAAAGTGAAAGGGTTAGGAACAGCCTGATGTGATCAAGTGATGATGGGGTCATGCAGTGTGATAAAATCCACTGCATCAGTAGGATGTCCCTCAATGTATCTCTTCAAACGTTGCCCATTGACTGTAAAGCTCCTTCCAGTGTCCTCTTGTGTGATCTCCACTGCACCATAAGGAAAAACATTAGACACAATATAAGGACCTAACCATCTGGAACGCAACTTACCAGGCATCAACTTCAGTCGTGAACTATAGAGAAGGACTTTCTCTCCAATATGAAACTCCCTTTGTTGGATCATTTTGTCATGAGCTGCTTTTGATCTTTCCTTGTAGAGCCTTGAGTTCTCATATGATGACAGGCGAATCTCCTCAAGCTCTTGAATTTGCAACTTCCTTTGAATTCCAGCTTGGGCCAAATCCATGTTACATTTCTTTATAGCCCAATATGCCTGATGCTCGACTTCCACGGGGAGATGACACGCTTTCCCAAAAACAATCCGAAATGGGGACATACCAATGGGGGTCTTGTATGCTGTCCTATAAGCCCACAATGCATCATCCAAGCGCTTGCTCCAATCCTTCCTATTTGGCTGCACGGTTTTCTCAAAGATTTGTTTCAACTCACGATTTGAAACCTCAGCCTGGCCATTTGTTTGGGGGTGGTATGGTGTTGATGTTTTGTGAGTCACCCCATACTTCCGAAGGAGGGAAGCAAAATTACTATTGCAAAAGTGTGTCCCTTGGTCACTGATGATGGCCTTTGGTACTCCAAACCTGCAAAAAATCTGTGCTTTGACAAAATCCACAACAACATGAGAATCGTCAGTCCTGGTGGCCTTGGCCTCCACCCATTTACTCACATAATCGACAGCAACAAGGATATACAAGAAACCAAATGAACTAGGAAAAGGTCCCATAAAATCAATTCCCCAAACGTCAAAAATCTCACAGAATAAAATGGGTTGTTGGGGCATCTCGTGTCTTCTTGAAATGTTTCCAGTGTGTTGGCAACGAGAGCATGACTTACAAAATACATGGGAATCATGGAATAAACTAGGCCAATATAATCCTGAGTCTAAAACCTTCCTTGCTGTCCGTTGGGGTCCAAAGTGTCCACCACAAGCAAGTGTATGACAGAAATGCAAAACAGACTCAAACTCATGATCGGGAACACACCTCCTAATGACTTGGTCACTACACATGCGCCAGAGGTATGGATCATCCCACACATAATACCTAGACTCACTTTTTAATTTTTGGACTTGATGCTTCTTCAAATTTACTGGTATTTCAGAGCCAACAATGTAATTAACTAAATCAGCATACCAAGGATGCTTACCTGAGATGGTATAGAGATGCTCATCGGGGAAAGTGTCCCGAAGTGGTACCTGGTCCAAGGTGTCAGCCTCTAGTGTGTGAGTAAGCCTACTCATGTGGTCTGCCACCAAATTCTCTGACCCCTTCTTGTCCTTTATCTCAAGGTCAAACTCTTGAAGAAGTAGCATCCAACGGATAAGTCGTGGCTTTGCATCTGGCTTCTTTAGGAGGTACCTCAAAGCTGCATGGTCAGAAAAAACAACTACTTTAGAGCCCAATAAATATGAATGAAATTTATCTAAAGCAAATATAACAGCAAGAAACTCCTTTTCTGTTGTGGTGTAGTTTGATTGGGCTGAATCTAGTGTCCTCGATGCATAGGCGATCACATGTGAACGTCCCTCCACCCTCTGAGATAAGACAGCTCCAACCGCGAAGTTGGAGGCGTCACACATAAGCTCAAAAGGAATCTCCCACCGTGGGGGCTGTATGATCGGTGGAGTGGTCAGACACTTCTTTAGCTCATCAAATGATACCCTGCATGAATCATCAAAATTGAAGTCAATATATTTTTGAAGCAATCGAGATAAGGGTAGAGCGATCTTACTAAAATCTCTGATGAAGCGTCGATAAAATCCAGCATGTCCAAGGAATGATCGAACATCACGCACACATGAAGGGTAGGGTAAGGATGAAATGATGTCTACCTTAGATCTATCAACCTCTATCCCATGTTTTGACACTACATGACCTAAGACAATGCCATGCTCTACCATGAAATGACACTTTTCAAAGTTCAGGACTAGATTCTTCTCAATACAACGATTCAACACATTTTCCAAACTACTTAGACATTCATCAAATGAAGATCCATACACTGTAAAATCATCCATAAATACCTCCATGTAGGTCTCAATAAAATCAGAAAAAATACTCACCATGCATCTCTGGAAGGTACCTGGGGCATTGCAAAGTCCAAATGGCATCCTCCGATAGGAAAATGTCCCAAAGGGACAGGTGAATGTAGTCTTCTCCTGATCCTCCGGAGCTATAGGAACCTGAAAATATCCAGAAAATCCATCCAAGAAACAATAGTGTGTATTCCCAGCTAGTCTCTCAAGCATCTGATCAATAAATGGGAGGGGGAAATGATCTTTGCGAGTGGAATGATTTAGTTTCCTATAATCAATACACACGCGCCAACTGTTTTGTACCCTCATTGGAACTAACTCATCTTTCTCATTTTTAACAACAGTAACACCACTTTTCTTAGGCACAACCTGAATAGGACTTACCCACTGAGAATCTGAAATGGGATAGATTATACCTGCCTCGAGCAATTTTTCAACCTCTTTTTTAACAACCTCCAGAAGGGTTGGATTGAGTCTCCTTTGTGGTTGCCTCACCAGTTTAGCTCCATCTTCCAAAAGAATCCTATGCATGCAAATGGAGGGGCTAATACCTGATATGTCAGCCAAGGTCCACCCGATTGCCCTGATGTTCTCCCTCAAAAGATTCAAAAGTTTTTCTTCATGTTCAAAAGAGAGATTGTTAGCAATGATAACAGGTAATTTTTCACCACTTAACAAGTATGAGTATTTGAGATTTGGTGGCAATGGCTTTAGTTCCAGTGATGGTGGCTGCTGAATGGATGGAAGCATGAGTGGCGTAGACATCTGTGCACAATCATACATATCATCTGAATGAGAGAACAATGCATCAAATCCATCAGAAAAATTAGCAGCCATATCATAATCAGAGTATACATGCTCAGAATTCGAATATGATTGGACAAATGAACCAATCCCAAGATCAGAAAGATCATGAATTAAAGGGGATGAAGTATAATGAGACATCAAGTTGGACCCAATACTCATTATTTCATTAAGAAGTGAATAGTCCCCAAGAGATTGGGAATCAAAAATAGAGGGACTATCACATGGAGACTCAGAATGAGAGAGAAAGAATGCTGAGTGTTCCTCTGGTGGGTACTTCATAGAATCCAGGATTTTAAACCTCACGATTTCATCCCCGAATTCCATGGAAAGAGTACCCTCATGAACATTGATAATGGTCTTAGCTGTTTTGAGGAAGGGTCTACCAAGAATGATAGGGGCATGAGAACTTACCTGGTCATCTTCCATGTTTAGTACATAGAAATCAGCAGGGAAGATCACGTCCTTTACCTTTACCAACACATCTTCAAGGACACCAGCCGGATATGCTGTAGCTCTATTCGCTAGCTGCACCACTACCCTTGTAGGCTTGAGCTCACCAATCTGCAATGAAGAGAAAACAGAGTGAGGCATCACATTTATTGAAGCTCCTAAATCACAAAGAGCATCAGAGAAGTGAAACTCCCCTATGGTGCATGGGATGGTGAATGTCCCGGGATCCTTGCACTTTGTTGGCATTGCTAGAGTTGGTGTAATGAGTGCTGAGACATTCCTTCCAAGGTTGATCCTCTCATTTCCCTTGAGCCCTCTTCGATTGGTACAAAGTTCTTTTAAGAATTTGGCATACCTTGGGATTTGCTTAATGGCTTCGAGTAGAGGAATGTTGATCTCCACACGCTTGAATGTGTCCAAAACCTCCTTTTTCATTGCTTCTTCAGCCATCTTCTTGGTTTGAACAACCCTGTTTGGAAAAGGAAGTGGTTTAGGAGGAACATCATCAATCTTTTTCTTACCTTTATCTTTCTCCTTGGATTGTTCATCAGTTGGTATGGAATGTGGCTTCTCTGAAGTTGAGGTGAATCCCGGTGGAATGGTAGGTACAGCTGTATCGTTCATTTGCTTCCCACTTCTCAATGTTATGGCACTAACATTCCCCTTTGGATTTGGAGTGGGTTGGGAAGGTAGATTTCCAGAATTCTTACTTACAAGTTCATGGAGGGCGGTGGCAATCTGGCTCATTTGAGTCTTCAACTCCCTCAGCTCCGAACCTTGACTTTTCAGCTCATTCTGTTGATTAAGAACAATTTGTTTCAAAAGATCATCAGTGTTAGAGTCTACCTTGGGTTGGAGATTCCCTTGTTGCTGACTTGTTGATGTTTGAGCTTCAAATCTCCTTTGGGGTTGTTGGAAACCCTGTTGGTAAGGTGGAGGCTGCTGGAAGTTTTGTTGAAAGGGGGGCCTTTGTTGTTGTCCAGAGCCATACCTCATGTCCAGATGATCTTTCTACCCCTGGTTGAATGTTGGATCGAACTTCTTCTGGGGATATGGTTGTTGCTGCTGCTGCTGATATGGTCTCCCAGGGAACACTGCTGCACAATCTTCTGTTTCTTGGAGTTGTGGGCAACAGTCAGTTGGGTGGCTTGTCTCAGTGCAAATACCACAAGGCCTTGAAGGAGGAGGTAAAGATGTCTTTTGTGCCAAAGCAATCTGCCTTACCATAGTTGTCAATTCTTCTAACTTGGTATCAATCAAATGACTCTCAAGAGAAGAAGGACTTACCTGATGTACTCCCCTGACATGTAGTGTACCTCTATCGCCAAATTGTTGGGAGTTTTGGGCCATCTTGTCAATCAATGCACGTGCGGCTATTGGTGTATTGTCCACCAATGCCCCTCCAGCTGCGGCATCCACCATGCTTCTCTCCATAGCTGTGAGTCCTTCATAGAAGTACTGAATGAGGAGTTGCTCACTGATTTGGTGATGTGGACAGCTTGCACACAACTTCTTGAATCGCTCCCAATACTCATACATGGACTCCCCTTGTGCTTGCTTGATCCCCGAGATCTCCTTACGAATGGAAGTGGTCCTCGATGCTGGAAAAAATCTCTGCAAGAAAAGTCGTTTCAAATCGTTCCAACAAGTTACATCTTCAGGTTGTAAATAATACATCCAATCTTTTGCAGCTCCATCAAGTGAGAATGGGAATGCTCTTAGTTTGATTTGATCTTCAGAGACATTTTTAGGTTTTAGGGTTGAGCAAACCACATTAAATTCTTTCAAATGTTTATTCGGATCCTCACCAGAGAGGCCATGAAACTTTGGAAGTAAGTGAATTAACCCTGATTTTAGTTCAAAGTCCGATTCGAGATTTGGGTATGCAATACAATTTGGTTGATAGTTAATATCAGGTGCAGCCAATTCTCGAATGGTTCTATTAAGTTCATTTCCATTATTATCAGCCATTGGTTCCTCTTTTATGTTTGAATTTGAATTGCTTCCAATTTCAATGTTCTGATATTGGAGTAATTCTCCAACTGGTTGAATGTTGAAACTTCCCGTAGACTGAGAATGTCTGATTCGTGCCCTAAGGCTACGTTCAATCTCAGGGTCAAGATCTAAGAGATCTTCGGGATTAGTTCGTGTCATAGATCAAATAAAAATGAAAAGAAAGAAGGTGGACCATAGTAAAATAAAAATGAGAAGTTTGAGTTGATGGTCCACAAAGAAGTAGGAGAAAATAAAAGAAGAGGATGAAAAATCAGATTGGGTAAAGAAGGAAGAAAGAAGAGAGGAAAATAATAAAATGTAAAATAAAATAAATACCTCTAGTTGGTTGAAATAATTACTTGCCTCCCCAGCAACGGCGCCAATTTGGAAGAGCGTTGTCGCACGCGCTCTCAAAAGAACTTCAAAAGTGAGTTACGTTGGATAAAACTCCAAGCACAACACTCTATGAAGCTAATGTTTAGTTTACTTGGTGTAGCATAGGGGGCTAACCAAGGTCGTCTCTCAAAGGAGGAAGTGAATTAAAACATCTTATTAGAGGTATTCTAAAAATAAAATAAAAGAGAATAAAAACACTACTAGAAAAGGATGGGGGTTTTTTATAGTTTATGAATCTAGAAGAAGTTTGCTGGAAGAAGATTGTATTTTTTTTGTTTTTAGTTTTGAAATGAATTCCGATTAAAATAACACAACAAGAAGATGTTTTTTTTAGAAAATATTTTAAAAGGCGTAATCGATCTAACTCTACCTCTTCATTTACATATTAATCATTATCATTTAAATGAATATCCACTTAATTATGATCCTCTAATTTGTTAACCCTCGAACCCTACAAGAGTTAACTTAACCACAAAGATGGAATTACTTAAACCCTAGGCTAGCTTCGGAACATGCAATCGCAGAACCCTGCTTTGATTGTTGTTCTAAGGTTAGCTTATGGTCAGTGGTTAATTAGAGCACAAATACATTCTGGAAATGAGGATGAGTTATGTTTAGGGATTATATTTGAACTCTACAAATTTATCCCAAGTGGTCTTGTATTACCGATTAAGCTCGCACTCTCACAATTTACACAAAATCTCGACCTCGCGTGTTTTTGTATTAATTGTTCAATTGCTTGCTTAGTTTCTTAAAATTTAAAAACATAATTCATGGATCATATTAAGTGAATTACAGTAGCTCATTGATTCAAAATAATTAAATGAAGAGGGTAGAAGATAGATCGATCACTAAAAATTACTCTTCCATTGGTGGCGTAATCATCGTAGAAGCGTTTTGCATGTGCAAAGGTTTATAATGGGTATAACCCAATATCGCTTCTACTCAATAATTCCAGCCCCAAGAGGAAGATTAAGAGAAGAATAAATTTAAATAAAACATAGGAAAAGAGAAGAAATAAAAGAACAAAGAAGTTTATTACACAAACAAAACAATTACAACATGAAGGAGAGAAGGAGGCTTCGATGAGAGGATCCTTGCTTCAAGAGCTACCTCTCTTACAATGGTTGTAGAATTTGGTTGAAACCAATTCTCCTCTGCCTCCAATCTCCCAATGCACGAACCAACCTCTCCAAATGAGAAAATCACTAATTTATAGAGTGGAGGGGAGGCTAGGTTTAAAGTGGTTTCAAGTGTGAATGCAAAATCTCGGCCAAATATTTTAATGAAACTTGCACCGCCCATTTGACCTCCAAAAAGCGTGAATTGACCGGCCTTCCAGAAGGATGATTTGTGCCACATCATGTACCCGAGCTTTCCTCAAAATTTGGGCTCAATCCAAGCCCGTATGTAGAGGATATGGCCCAAATACAGAACCTTCTCCATTCTGGCGAGCCCAGCCCAACTTTGACTTCATGGCCCAATTTCAACAACCAAATTAACTCTTTAGCTTTAGTGTCCTGAATAAAAGTTGTAGATAATTAAGTTAGGAACACTTTTACAAAATTTCAAATTCAAATAATAAATATAAAAATATTTATCTTTGAAATAATACAGTGCACTATTAAGGGTAAAACTGGAATTTTCACCAAATTTTCAAATGAATGATCAAATCCAAAATATTTTATAAATAAACATATTTAACACAATGTGAGGAAATTATATCATTTATTATCAATAAAATATTCAATAAAATAGTGTTTTATCAAACACCATCATCCTTTGATTATTGTTTTTTTTGACATAGATATTGCAATCAAATCCACCATGATAAAAACTAAGATTCTTAAAAAACTGATCTAGTCTTGAATACCATTATCTTGGTGCTTGCTTCAACCCATACTGTGCATTTCATAGATGAAAAAATATGTTCTCATATTCATGAATGAGAAAACCATCTGTCTAATAAATATAAACTTCTTCTTCTAGAACCCCATCCAGAAATGCTGACTTGATATCTATCTAGAAAACTATGAACCTTCTTTACATTATGATGGCCAAGAATAATTTGATAGTCTAAAACCTTGAAATAGGTGAAAATGTTTCATCAACATCGATTCATACTATCTAGGAGTATCCTTTACACACTAGTCGTTATTTTTTTTGAATCACATCACCATCTTCATTCATCTTGTTGCGAAAGACCCATTTAGTCCCGTTGACATTCTTATCTGTTGGTCTTGAAACAATCTCAAATATATGATTATTCTCAATTTGGTAAAGTTATTCATTCATAGCCTGAACCTAGTTCACATATCCAACTACTTCATCTAAACATTTAGGCTCTACCTATAATAGGTACAATGCTTGTTGTAGAGTCTTTATCCTTCTTGTATGCACTAGCACTATATGATCACCAATGATGTTTTATCTATCTATTTCAGCTCAGATATTTGGATTTTGTGCTGATATAGATTTTAAATCCTCTTGTTAATCATCAGTATCATCTTATGAATCTTCATTTTCTACTTATAGTCCCTCTGAGTCTCTTAGCTTCTCATCACTTTCATCAGACAACAGGTCACTATGTTATTGACGATTTTGTTCATTCTCTAATACAATGACATAATTAATTTAAACTAATCTTACCAGATTCTTGTTGAAACACTTTTAATCTTTTATTATAGCTTCTTGGTATCTAGAAAATAGTCATATGATACCATATTTTTAGAACAGAAGAGATAATCCTAAAATACATGGGTGTTGCTACTTCTCCCCCAATCAGTCTTCTTAATGTCAGACAATATAAACATTTATCCTTTTTATACCATTGATACCTTGGATGTGATTAGGTTATAGAATGAACCCCCTACGATATACAACTCATCCTATTGTTAGGACCACTATTTATACCCAATTTTTTTTTCTTCTCTGGCATCATTTCTTCACATGTGACTGCAGGTTTGGGAAACTTTTCCAGCTCAATAACATTTTCCCATTATAGTTGTTTTCAATAATATTTTCAGTGAGTGAACTTTTCCAGCTCATGGATATTGATACCACTTGACATCAATTTGATATATCAACTCTCCATTCCTAATTCCAATAATTGTGACTCCTTATTACTACTCAAATTATTCTACAATTCTCATCCATTGAGAGTTTAGATATTGTAAAATATGTGCTTGTACTAATTTGAATTAGTTGAAATTTTGGAGCACATCACATCACCACCTTGAATCTTTTGATACAACTTCTCCTTGGATTATATCTCCCCTAAAACCCAAAACACATGAACATAATTTAACATAATTTAAACACATAGGGAGAGGGGTTCCACTAGAATCCTCAAGAAGATGATTTTGGTTGATCCTAATGGATCAACCCTTTGATACTTTCTCACAAAGAACTGTACTATATTTGTGTTTATTCCAACCGACCAACCAAATTTAACTATTCCATCCATATGAATAAGAATTCTTTATGCACATGCTGAGTCTTCTTCTAATATGTAGATTTTGTAGGCTTCGTCTTTTTCACAATTTATGGTTTAAACCCACCTGTACAAATTTCCTTCTTCGATGCTCTACCAAAGTGATAATTCTCATGATTTTCTCTCTAAGTGGGAATCTATCCACTAGTAATATAATTTTTCCTCTTCCTCCATTGGAGGGATATTCAACCTATCATTAAATCTTTCATTGTGTCATGAAATTTGAGTTCTTATCAGTATTCTTTATTCATTTTTCTTTTATCAGTTATCTGATCCATCATACTATTTATTACTAGTGGTGATTTTTTCACTAAATATACATTATTCTTACTCAAAAATGGAGTAGATCCTCCTTTATTATTTTATGTTTTTTCATGTTCTCTCTAGGAGAAATACCGTGAGTATAAAAGAGTAGGTGCTTCATTGGAATTTTGTTGATCTCCTTGTTTTTCCTTTTCCTTCCCTGATTTATTCTAGCAACAATATCTTGTCGAATTCCCATGATTATAACATATAAAGAATATCTCATTAAAAAATAACTCATTTAATCATTTATCAGCTAAGATATTGATGCATATAGATTTATTATCCTTATGACATTGATCCCTTGGTCATCTGGACACATGCTCAAGGTCTGTCCCTATCTTCCACAATAGTAGCATATGATGGATACTTTCTTCTGAGAAATTATCCTTCCAGAATTTTCACGAAGCTTCTTCTTATTCTCATATTTAGAAATATTTATGTCTTCACAATATGAAATATATTCCAAATCCTCTGAATAAAAACATGTAATATGACAATGAATCCCACAAAAATAACATATACTATCTTTACTTCATGTAAAATCCTTTTTAGGTATGTTTATGGTATCTATAGGTTTTTTCCTATTTCTTAAACTATTCACATCTCTCATCCTATCATGAATGGGAGAAGATTAATCGTATCCAATTCCAATTTTTTCCAAAATATATATCCTTTTGAATGAGAAAATCATTTATTATTTCTTCTCATAAATAACATATTTGATTTTCATTTCATTATCACCTTATGAAAGATAGTCAAATAGTAAGTGAAAAATATCCTTCAATTTAGGTTTCCATTTGGAATTAGATTTATCTAATTATTTCTTTACTAATTATATCTCTTCTCCCAATTTTAAAATATTCATATCCCTTGATTCAAGTTAGTAATTGTGTTCTCTCTTGAGATTATTCCCATTTCTTATCTCATTTTCTGATTCTTGTGTGATATTATCCACCATGTCACTTTGATCCTTTATTTTAATTTTTTTCTGAACAATAGAATCAGTACAAAATAGATTATCTTGTAGTAGAATTGGGTTCTCCTGAAATAGTTTAGATAGCTATGTAACAAGATCATAATTTCAGGATTTTAGATTCTAAATTTTATCTAAGTTTAGATTCTTTCCCTTGTCATCAACTTTGCGTTTTTCTATATTTATAGAAATCTTTTGTAGTTATTATACTTGGGAATCATTATTCTCCCTTAGATCAGTATCCAAATAAATAATCCTTTTATTTAATATATTTAGCTTGTTAAACTCAATTTCTAGTACCTAGATCCAAATATCTTTAGATTTTCCTTCTTCAAAAAATGTATGATCTAATTACTTTGTTTTGTGGAAAACTTCAACTTTGGTCTTCTGGAAATTTCTTCATCATAAATGTTTCCAAAATCACTTGGAATATCAAGTTCTTATCTCATTTCTTCAACATCATTTAATGAGTAAATATTTTCACTTTATGATTCATCCAAACCATTCTTCAGTACACTATTTATTTCCTTCAACTAAATCACACTCTTAACATAGACACTTATACAGTAAGAAATACTACCAGAATTCTTCTTCTTCTTTCAAGTTCTACGCTTTTCCATGGAACTTCAAGACGAGAGAGAATTGAATATTTAATTTCAATAATCAACTAAACCAATTTAGAGAAAACAAATCTGATAAAAGAAACCAATTATCTGATACTAATTGTTAGGTCCAAAAGTTGACGGCCAGATAGATTTTTACTTGGTTCACCATTACTGGGCTACATCTAAGGAGTATACAACGAAAATGTGCCATTTATACCAAATCAACTAAAGATTACTGCCAAAATTTTGTTTGGACTAGATCATTTTTATACCCAGGATCACTACATTTACAATGTTTAGGGTGATCTCACTTCTTTCCTAAGGGTCACTCCTAGAGTCTCTTTCTCTAGATCACTGCTAGTGGAAAGGATCACCTTCTTCATCTTCCTTTTCTCACTTATCTTAGAATGGATTCAACCAAAGTTTATGGATTTATAGGTCCCTTAATTATCTCTAATGAATGAATACTCCACTATATGTAGATTCTCTATTGAAGTACCACTTCCATATAGCTGATGAATACCAATTTTCCACATTTATACTAGGAAATAACTTCTTAACACTTTCGTGATGCTCACTGCATTCAAGAATCTCACCTCTTTCACAAAGCTCACTTAGCCTTCACGTAGTAACCACATTTCATGAAGCTCACTTATTTCGAGAAGCTCAACTAGACTTAATGAAGCTCACAACTTTAGATCATCTTTTTATATCCTTCATGAACTCTAACACTTTCGTGATTCTCAAATATTTTGTTTGTAATTCAAAGCCTTCACAAACCTCTTTCCTTCCCAAAATTTTTTCGCAAAGAAAACCTTCACGAACCAACTTCGTAAAATCAGAGGCTTTAGATTTTTGTTAAGTCTTTATCAAATTCTGAAGGGGGTAGAGGCCTATTTATAGGAATTTCCACCAATTCCAAAAGCTTACAGCCACGTCATCGCCATTTTGAAAAGATCTGAAATTTCATTCGCGATGCTCCCTATCTCTCGAAGCTCTGAGAAAATTCTCCATTCACAATGCTCATCGTAATCACAGAGCTTACTATAAAAACCTTTATGCCTTTATGAAATACCATTTTTAAAGACCAGTCTTCATGAAAATAATTCATTTTCTATATTTTCATAAGGCCATCAAGGATATCCTATGTTTGTGGTTTTATCTAAACTCTAAATTTTGGACCCAAAAAAAATTGGAAAATTCTGGGAAACGAAATCACCTTGTGTACACAATTTTTTCACCGCTTCAAGGGAATACATTACTTTTTCATGGATCTCTATCAACATTCCTGGTCAAAAATATATCTAGACCTCCAGAACATACCTTAGAAACACTCTTTGTCAACAAACATAATCAACCCAAAAATAGTGGAATGTTATCTTGAAGTATTTTTTCCCAACAATCACCTTATAAAAAATTTAATTGAAAAAATAACACACCTTCATGATAGTCATTCTAGAATGGATGGGAAATATTCCAAGAAATGAAACTAGTAATATTTTTCGTATCATGACATGAAAATCATGAGATTTTATACCTATAAACTTCAAATCCTATAAAGACACAAAATTTATTACATTTGAAGAATAACCCAGTAACACTTTGATATTATGAAGAAACTGATTATATCTAATTTTCTCCCTCTTGGATAATGGATGATAATTTAGGGGAAGGAAATTTTTTATTCCATTAGGAGTTAGAGTTAACACCAACTGTAGTCCCATTTCTATGTCTTTCTGAACGTCACATTAATGTTTTACACTCTCTCAAATTAATGATCGGTGTGATTTTTTTGGATCAATATAAAATTATTACGAGCTGTTGAATTCATTTTTTAATCTTCAATAAGAGTGATCTACAGACAAAAACTTTTGATGACCCATGTATACTATTTTTCTCCCATGATGAATTTGATAATATGAAGTCTGTTGTTCATATATTGGAAAAGATTTATGCCCTTTAACACTGTATCAAAAAAAATTACATATTATGGGAAGTCATTTATAGTGAACATAATCATTTAATGAAGTTAAGAATATTATATTTTATAAGAATCATAAAACCTAATTCCTTCCTCCCATAAAAATTTCAAATCATCAATTAATGGTGAAAAGAAAATGTCAATATAAATTTTCGGTTGTTTTGGTCCATAGATAATTAAACTCAACATGGCATATTTTTTATTCCTACAAAATTCAGGAGATAAGTTGTAAATTAACAATAAAATATGATATGAACTATATATGCTACCAAGGATTTGATATGGATTCATTCTATCCATGAACAGTATAAGTATGCGATTTCTAATTTCATTTCTGAATTTAAGAAACTAGTGATCAATTTTATTCCACTATGGATAGTATACTAGATGCTATAATTTTCCATCACATATACACTAATCTTAATTCCATATAAACATTTTTTCATCATGTGAATTTTCAAATAAACATTTCAAAATTGGGATTATAGGAAGATACTGTCATGACCTGTCCCCTAGGGCCAATGACGTGACTACCCCAAGCCTGCCTCTGATAGGCTATGGGCTAGAGACTAAAAATGAGTAGGCATATCCCAAAAACAAGAAGAATTTACCTAGTAACCTATACACACGCACCCAACACAATGCCACAAGGCTGGAGAGTGAAAAAACTAAGTAAAGAAAATGCATTAATACCACTACAACCCAATAACAAAGTACAAAAAAAAAAAGTAAAGCAGTAAAGTAAAACCGGTCCAGAATACAAGCCCACTAAAAGAAAGACAACTACAAAGTCTGACCCACAAACAAGGGTACTGAAGCTGTTGTAGGAAGCTGTTAGAAACAACTCGGCTCGTCTAATCTCACAAGGCACCACCTAGTCCTGGTCCTAGTCCTACTCTGTCTAAGACTCCATCAGAGTGTCGGTCATCTACACAAGACACAACACATATGGTAAAATACTATGCAAGGGTGAGTAAAGAAATATAAAGGACCCTGAAACACCCTGATAGGGGAGGGGTGAATCATGGTTTGAAATTTTTCTTTTTAAATTTGTGGATCTTGTTCCTATGTTGGTAGAACTTGTTAAATCTATCAAACAAATGAAAGTAGGGAGATGACACAACAATTTTACATGGTTCACCACAAAGGGCTACATCTAAGGAGAATACGTTGATAGTCTGTTGGTCAAATATAAATTCACTAATTTTATTAGTTATAGGCTTACAATATTCGGTCACAGTCACTCTTTTACAGGAACACTTACTTTTCAAAGGTTCAAGGATATATCACTGCATCCCTCAGATCACTTCCCTTGACTTTCCCTAGCTCACTACCTTGAGAGAAGTCAAACTCAGTTTATCAATTTGTAGGTAGCTTCAATATATTTGCATTGAAGTATTTGTCTTTGTTCAGCACAAGACACTACTTTCATCAAAGTCCTAGATTGATTCACATAAAATCACTGAACCATTGAACCAGATATTCAGAAGCCTTTCAGAATCTTAACACAATTCTTGCTCTCAATAACTGAACTTGTGCGCAATATTTGGAATTTGTCGCGCAAGATGGATTTCATGCAACCCATACTTTTTGCGCAACCCTTATATTTCACACAACTTCACTGAAGGGTTCACTTCATCTTTCCAGACTAAAGGAACACCTTGCGTGCAAGATTAACTCTCTTCTAATCTTTCACGCGCTAATCTTTTGCGTGGTACAACAGCCGGATTTTCGCTGAAAAATTCTTAAGTCTTCCATGGGGGTAGGCACCTATTTATAGGCCTCAATGACCCTACACACAAGTTTCTGACATATATTTTTTGGTGTGCTCAAGATTATTCATGAGATCACAAAACCCCTTTGGACGTCGCATTGTGAGCATAATATTCTTCTGTGCAACCTCATCTTTTGCGCACATTTTAGTATTGCGCGCAATTTTTCCCTTTTTCTTATTTTGACATTATGATACCAAAATAAGCCTTGAGAAAAACTTATTTAACACCTTTTAAACTTGTCTTCTTGAACTGTATGATCCCTTTCTTGGAAAAAATTATAAACTTTAATGAGGATTGACAACAAATAAAAACCATACTCTATTTCTAGCATAGAATGACCATAGTTCCAAAAAAATACTCAGTAGGGGACCCTAAAAACAACAAAGAAAAAGACCACAAAGGAAAACACCACCAATAAGGTATAGTTATATCAAAATAGGTATATGTTATCAATACATATGACAAGAATATCTAGGTAGACTCGTAAAGGATTCCATGATGCAACGTCTCGTCCACAGCCAACCATATGGTTCCATGCATAGCACACTCAATTATGTGAGATCCCACTCCTCAAGCTATCTGATAGTAACCACATAGATCATGTCTATAGAAAGTATCTGACAGAACATCTGGTCTCGAGACATCATGAAGATTCCCTGAGATGTATAGTCTCATAGAGACAAGAAGTCTCGATATCACAACCAATCCTTCATCATAGGATTTTGATCAAGGAAAACTCAACCTGAGTGGAATCCCTCCTTGATCCATCAAGTCATCAGAGACCTACACAAAGAGGTCCCACTTATTTGGTCCCCACCTAAAGAGAAATCACTGAGAACTACCCAAGTTACACTACTTTATTCATAACACTCAACATCTTGTACTGGTGAGAGACTCATCCCTGATGAGTCACTGAGGTCTACTCGTCTTCCGGGGTACTGAGGTGTAACACCCTGAGATTTTATGAGATATATTATTTTTAATTTATTTGATGTCTTCTATTATACACTACACCAAGATTATCCTGTACTATATGAAGCACTATATTAGCTTGCAGTATATGCAACACTATTCTTGGCTCGTGTTACACACAATTTCAAGTTCGTTTTGTGGAAATTATTCTACGCAACATTAAGTTTAGATTTTGTTTAATTTATAAATGAAATATGTTTTTGATTATGTTATATGCAACACCAAACAGATCTTTCACTACACACAGCCCTAACTTGGCTTTCATTACACGCAATCAAGACCTTCTTTGATAGCATGTGTAGTATGCAATACCAAGTTTCACTAAACGATATATTATTATAATATTATTATGAACTAGCCGTTATGAATAGTAATTCCCACTTTTTGAAATTTTATAAATTTTATCTTTCAAAATGGACTTCAGTTTTGAATTCGGAATATCAAAATTATCCTAGGGTGAATTTTTGGTATTTTCTAAAAAATTTCAATTTTTGATGAATAGTGAAAACACTGGGTTACTATTTAAAAACCGACTTTTTATTTAAATAATTATTTATTTTATTTAAATTTATTTTAGGTCAAAAATCAATACATAATACCTATATAAGTTCAATTTAATTCATTGGAGTCATTTTATAATAATTTTAGATATATAAAAATTTTATTGAACTTTTCACCGTCTTCTACCCACCTCCTAGGAGAATTTGAAAATTTACATAAAACTTAATTTTACCGCTTCTGTGAGTGGAATTTTGAAAACCCGAGAGACACAATTAATATCAAGGAGTAAAATGTGGTTCAATAAGATAAAAATAATTTTTTTTGAATATTAACTTTTTACTTTTATTTACCACGGTTAAAAGTAAATAGGGTAATTAAGGGTAAAAATGATATTATTATTACCCTAACACATGTCCTAATTCTATTGTATAAGTATAATTCGACCAAAAACAACCTTAGGAATAAAATATTACCCTTTAGGTCCACTTGGATTAGATTAGGACATTTATTATTATTTTATTTAAAAAAGAGTTAAAATAGTTAAAATCAAAGTTTAATAACTAAAACATTTTTAATATAGGGTTATAAATAAGATAAATTAGACTATAAATATTCATTATAAAGATAAAAATATTTCCTACCTAATGGTAGTTTATTTATAGTTTTTAGACATTAAATAATTTAATTTATTTATGACAAAATAATGATGCAGTAATTACCTAAATAATGAAATATTAAAATAATTGATATTATAAATAACCAAATAAATGTAATTTGAGACTTTTTATGAATTACAATAATTTTCTAGGTTAATATGACATGTTATTATTGATTTAATTAAATATTTTAGAACTAATCATGCTGTTATGAGTTTCACAAAAATCAATTACCAAATAGTGTCAAAATTGATATAAAATAGTTTTTAAAACAAATATTATATTATTAATTGTTATTATATTCCTAAAAATCTATGGTTCGGCCAAATGACTTATATAAGGTTATATATATTAATAATGAACCACTTGGGGTTCTTTTGTCTTGTTATAGTAAGTTTATTAACCATATAGTGTAAGAAAACAAGAAGACACGGTAAAAGTTAAATTATTTAACTTAGAGTTAAATCTAAAAGATAAGGTTAAAATAGTAACGTAAACTTGTCTAAAACGTATTGGTTGAGATTATTGAGACCCATACCCACTTTAGATTCAAAATAAACCAATTTGGAGCTATTATAAACCGAATATGACTTTATTATAAAATAATATTTTAAGTTTTTCCAAAGGTGCCCCTCTCCTCCCTTATAAAAAGGGCACCCCTTACCTTTCTCTTCACACCCTTTAGAGCATTGAATCTCGGCCAAACCCTACCCATTTCTCTTCTACACTTCCATAGCAACATTCTTGAGGTTCTTTTCTTCTCAAAAGACCAACTCTACTTCCTTAAGAGGAATCTTAAAGGAGGCGCGTCGAAGAAGAGGTAATCTCTTCTTCTGATTCTCTCAAGTTTCTTTCTTATTCTACTTCTTCTTCTTTAATTTTCTCATTATAAAGTAATAACATCAGTATTAATTATATAATTATATGTTATTATAAATATTAAACAACCCTATTTCACCTTCTATCCATCCTACGGAAAACGAAATCACCGCACGTGCGTACGTACAGAATACCGTCTACACGCCGTGGTGTAATCTGTTTTCGACCACCACCTTACTTGGATGGGTATAATGGTGTAAATAAATAACTATATATGATTATTGTAAAGTTATATTGATTCTGAAATATTATACATACACTTAAATACAATTCTATGATCATGGGAATGATATCATCACTCGTGCATACATACGGACTACCGTCTCCACGACGCGATGAGATTCATTCTCCATGTTAACCATTCATGAATGATTATAAAGTATATATAATGAATAATAATGAAATATATGACATAATAATGATACTGGATTTATTTATATATATATGTATGTCATCTACTTAATTCCATTCAATTCAATAAGGAAACGAAAACAGCGTTCATGCGTACGTACGGCCTACCGTCTCCATGAACGGTGTATTTCATTCCATTTATCATTCTATCATATATATATATAAGTATATGCTGAATATATATTATATATAAATCATGTTTTACATTATGGAATTAATTAAATCAAGATATACGTAATAATATCAAGAACAACAAGTCAAAACACATAAAATAAATGAAACGATTTTACCCAAATCACTGCTTTTACATCGAATTTACAAAAGAATAGGTAATATAAAGTCATAAGTAAACCATATATGGTATCATAACAATGAATATGATTCTGTAATAAGTCCATGACATTATTTAAATCATTATACAGGATTTTTGGATACATACGAAGCATATCAGACATAAGGTAAGGGATAACTATTCCAATTTCGCTCTTATCCGAGATTGTTTATTCGTAAGTATTTATTGGGGTTTTTGTTATCATACATGTCCCTATTTTCTAAAAATGTTTTCATGTATGTTTAATGTTCTTTTTACCCATTTTTTAATTTTACCACATGTTATGAACGGAATCTTACTTTTTTCTACCACACGAGGAACTTTTTGACTTTTCTAACAAAAGTACGAGGAGAATGTTATTTTTAACCTATAAGGCGTGAACGGATTTTTAAGGTTTCATAACGCCTCATTTTCATGAAGCTTACTCTACGAGATTGAATGATTAATTTCAAAAAAACCTTTTTATTTTAAAATTGCATGGCATTTTGTGAAAAGAAAATGATTTTGAAGAAGAAAGGATATTTTCCTCAAGAATTCTTTTCAAGTGTTTTATTAAAACTATTTTCCATCTAAATTGACATTATTTAATATGTTTATGTTTCAAGTATAATATATCCATTATTTACATGGTTTGGTTTTTCTTATTATGAAATTATATCTATTTTTTTCTATGGATTATGTTATGATGGCGTGATGTTTAAGAATCCCATTCTATTACATGGGTTATGATATGATGTATGATTTATGACTTTGTGGCACACGAAAGAATGATTTAATTATGAGATGGGTGGGACCTATATCTCCCTCCAGTACATTGGGTAAAGATTTATATCTCATGAGATAGACATGGATGGAATGGTAAGTTAATCCGGTTCAGTAATACAGGACTGGAATGAGGAGTGAACTCGATTCAGAAAGGGACTTTGTCCACTAAGATGGTCTTGGGAGCAATGCCTTGGCTAATATGGAAATCATATCATGTGCTTAATGGTTTCCAAAATCACATGTTTTATTCCCATTCTATTTTATCATGATGTATGTTCCTTTATGATATATGCCTTACGTACTTCCAAGATTTATGTCTTTGCTCAAGATTTTGATGTTTAGATTTTATGTTCAAGTTTTTGTATTCAAATGTTTATGGATTGTTTTATGTTCTCTATGTTCACCCTTATTGAGAATTTGATCTCACGCTTTTTATGTTTTCTTTTCCCCAGGATATAAAGAAAGGTTTTAGGTAAGAAAACCAAAAGGGGAAGATCTTTATGGGAGATGTTAAATATCTTTTACTATGATTAGAAGATTACATTCCAATTTTCCAAAGACACTAAACTAATATGATCTTTGGGCATCTGTTTTTGTCATGTATTAAGTATTCTGCAAAAGTAATGTAATGTCCATATACATCAAGCTTTGGGTCTCTACATGAGGTCCACTAGACTACTACTCGTCTGTCGAGCCAATAAGGTCTGCTCGACTACTTCCCATCTTCCGGGCCACTGAGGTATGCTCGGTTACTGATCGTCTACCGGGTCACTAAGCACCACTTGGGTATTTCTCATATGTCAGGCCACTAAGGTCTATTAGGCTACTCCTCATCTCTTAGTCCATATAGGTCAGAAAAACTACTTGTTTTCTAGGCCACACAGGTCAACACAACTTCTCATCTTCCAGGATATATAGTTATTCATGGCTCCTCTTCTGTCGGGTCACATAATTCTGCATGAATACTCGTATATCGGGCCACACAGGTCCGCTTAGAACTTCCTTCTCTTCATAGCCAGCCGTAGGAATTTTTCTCATAGAATGCTTTATTTTAAAAGAATATTATATTCAAGACATAATTCATAAATCAAACTCCATAAAAAACTCACTTAGAGTAGGTCAAAAGGACCGTCTTGTCTCAAGGGTCCCAACTCCACCAAAGGCTCATCAATCGAACACACGGTTTTCAAGTTATGATTTTTTTACTGAAAAGGGCATGGTTGGGTTCAAGCTCGGCCTGAACCAGTCCGACCTGATCCAAGGGCCAGGCCCATTGGGCTGTGGGTCCAACCCGCCAGGCCACCCAGTAGCCCGATTCCTTTTCTTTGGCCCGAACCGCACTGGCAGTCTGACTTCTTCCTAGATGGGATACCCAGTGGCCCGATTCCTTTTCTTTGGCCCAAACCGCACTGGCAGTCTGACTTCTGCCTAGCTGGGATACCCAGTGGCCTAACTTTTCCCCAGCTCGACCCATGTTGGTGGGCCGGTTTGGTGCTACCTAGACGCGACAAGCGCTGCATCTACCTTTCATCGCGTTGCTGGATTGGATGATTACCTCTACCCTACACACTGTCCCACAGACCGTGTGATCGTACAAACCCATGATCCGGTCACGAGTCTCCTGACCCGACGAGTGCGCTGTTGGTATTGATGGTCGCAGCCTCCCAGCCCGACATGGCACCCTACTGGTGCCACTAGCCGCGGCCTCCCAGCATGACGTGGTGCCCTACAAGTTTCATGGTTCTACACTGTTTTCGGCATGTGTCGCCTCCCGTACCTCCATAGCCGTTGAGCCGCGCTGCCCTGTGCTCCGTCTGCACCCTCCTACCGCGGGCGTTGTTCGTTGCCACAGAGTACCGCCTCCCGAGCCGCCGTGTGTCTTCACCAGTTTTTGCCATTGTTTTTCCATGTTGCAATCATTTAATCCTTTCTATGTTATTGGGGTGATGAAAATCGGGGAAACAAAGAATGGGGGAGGAAGTGGTTCACATGAACACCCATGGAGGAATAATCGGGTCTTGTTTATGTCAACCTTGATTCATCCATGTTAAAGTTTAAGAACATCTAAACAAGACTAAATCCATTAATAGGTTTAACATCTCCACTTTCCAGATGATTATCCCAAAATCAAACTCATCCCGCATTTTGCACGCATGATCTATGAATCATTCCGTTCGTCGAATGATTCACGCTCGTCGTGGAGATTTAGAAATGAGGAAATAAAATTAATTAAACAGACACCCTACCTTGAGGTTGGATTGTTCTATGGTGAAGAGTGATTTTGAACCACCAATGTTCACCATTACTCGATCCTCAATCCTTCATCATTGGCGATTCACTATTCATTGTCGTTCACTACTCGCCAACAGAAAGGATTTAGCCAAAATTTTCTTCTCCCCCAAAGCTTATAAGGAAAAACCATCCTCCTCCTAAAACCCAACGATTTAAGTTTCTTTTTAGTGAAAAATGTGTTTCAGTGTGTCTATTTCATTTTTAAACTCTATCACTATGTTGATTCATTAATATATTGCATTAATGAGTTTCAGTTTCATCGAGTCACCTCATTGCAGTGATGTTATGTCACTGCAAAAAGTTAAAAGAATAAAATTAAACCTTTTCTAATTTTATTTTATTTTCTTTTAAAACATCCAAAAAAATAACTTTTAATCTCGACCTATGCTGATCAAGGTTAGACCCTGCTTAAGGGGAACATCTCATTACAAACTCAATGGTGGTCACAGATCTTCAGTCTGAGTTACCGTTTGTCAGTTATGAGGATTAAAAAATAAAACATTTTTTTATTTAACTTATTTTATTTATAGTTACGTCCCAAAAACAAAATTTTGTAGTCATCTCATGCCAACTGATTTTAGGCTCTCTATAAGGGAAGAACACCCTCACGAGATCAACATTACTCTCATATTTCCAATCCAAGTTACCATTTATGAGTTACAAGTATTTGAAAATAAAATAATATTTATTCATTTATTTTATTTACGACCAAAAACTACTTTCCACTGTTGGCTTATGCCATCCAATGTTAGGATCTGCTTAAAGAAAGTACACCCTCACGAGAACAATAGTTGTCTCAGATTTTCAATTCGATTCACAGTTCGTGAGTTATAAGGATTTGAAAAATAAAATAATTTTTTTGATTATTTTATTTACAGTTATTCCATTTTCAGGTTTTCTCGTTGGAGGCCAACGCCGACTAAACTTAAGTCTTTTCTAGGGTAAAACCACTATCCTAAACATAGTGGTACCCTCAGATTTCTGGTCTAGGGACCCATTTAAGAGTTATTCCATTTTATCAAGAAAATCACTCATGAGCACTATTTAAAACTTGACATTTTTTGACGGGAAATTCAGGGCAGACTGAGCCTCAGAATTCCATGTCTTCTCAGCACCTGGTCTTAGAATAATTGAAAATAATTAAAAAAAATTACATGGAATGCTGGAACATTACATTACCCCCACATTTAGGGATTTACATCCTTATAAACCAAAAAATGGGCTAAAAAACAAATGGGGGTATAGAGCTTGGACCTGAGCCTCCCGCTCCCAAGTGCTCTCTTAGAGATTCCTATACTTCCACCAAACAAACAATAGAGGAATCGACTATCCATGAATGATCTTCTCCTATAAATCCTCAATCTCTATTGGAGACTCTGCAAATGTCACTTTGTCATCAAAGTCCAGATCTCTCCAGTCAATGATGTGGGATAGGTCGTGTACGTATCCCCTATACGTAGAGGTATCTCAAGCTCACTACGAGAATCCATTCCCAAAAAGATTATAAGAAACCAAGATGGTGAGTTGGTCAATGATCACCCAGATGGCATCATGTCTTCTGGAAGTACATGGTAAAAACTTCACGAAGTCCATAGATATTCCTTTGGTAGTGGGTACTCTTTCTCTATAGCCACTTGGTTAAAGGTCTAGTAATCCACAAATAACCTTGAGAAGTGGGTCTTATTAATCCCTTCCTATGAAAGTCTCCACCAACACTCCCATCTCGTGAAGCTTTTCAAAAGCCATCTGATATACCAATGCTGATATCGGTGCCATCTCAGGGTATAGATTGATACAGAAGTACATATCCCTATGGGGAGGAAATCATGGAAACATATTTTGAAGAGACATCCTCGTACTTTTCCACTACTACTAGGAACTGAAAACTCAAAACATCTAATGCCATGTGGGTAAGGATGGACGACTCAAGTGTGATCAGATGCACCCTTCTATGCATGAGTTTTATCCTATACTACCTGGGTTTCCTTTCTCGCTGACCAAGGAAAACCACATTCCAATGTTGCGGACATATCACATCCTTTTTTTCCTAAAACAGTTAACCTGAGCATGAACTGTGGATGACCAGTCCATACCCAAGATAATGTCGTAATGCCTCAATGTTTAAACCAAGATGTTCAAACCAAAACTCCTTCCTTAAGGGTTAGATCACACCATTGGAATAAGTGTGATTGTCAAGTCTCCTCCCATAAGTATCTCTAGATTTAATGTTCAAGTCAACCATTTAACTGGAAACTCTAGGTCTTGAACAAGATTCGTGACAAGAAGGAATGATTAGAACCTATGTATATTAATACGGAAGCTAAGAGTAGACATAGACCATACCTTGAATCATTCCTGGAGCCCTTGGGTCATGATCATTGGCCGTATGCATCTACCCCATTCCCTTATCCTCTAGCTCCCTAAGCCTTTTGTGAACCACATTGGGGTGGTGGTTTTAAACTATCGAAATGTATACCACCTCCTAAAACTCTCCCATATCCTCTGCCATGTATTCCGTCCTGTAGATTAATTGGTTCCTGTTACTATCTCTACTCTGGTGGCCCATCCACCATTTCACTGTTAGCACGACGGGCTAGAAAATCTCTAGAGATATGTCCCATACCATCTTTTGAAAATAATTACCTCTTTCTAGGACCACTAGATTCACCCTATGAACCTTGAACTGTATATCCCCTATCTTGAGACCTCTTATCAGAACATATCACATGTCCAAGTCTCTAAGACTGATGTCAGATTACACCTTTCACACTGCCAACATCCACTGGTTATATCTGCTCAGCCAAATGAATTTCAACCAAAAAGGTTCTATCTAGTACCCTAACTTAAGTAGGAATTCATAGAGGAATCATGTTGTCTTGGATGTACCTAAACACATATCGTTTGAAGGTCTAATCCCTGAAGCACTGGTCGTATCACATTCATCGAGTACCTGGAAATGTTGTTACACCTCGATGAATAATCATCTACCGATATGTTGTCCTGCTGAAGTTGTAGAAGCTCTTGGGAACACATAGCCCTTATCTTTTATGGAAAGAGCCCATTCTCTGAGAAAGGTTCTCAAGCTATATCCACAGAAAAGTCACCCCATAATAATATTGGGTAATCTAAACCCCGCCATTTCCCTATGGAGCCACGTAGAAGGATCACTTCCAGGGCCGCCATCTGATCTAATGGTGTCCTGACTAGATGGAAAAATCAGTCACCACCTAAAGATATTCCTTAGCCGCCTATGATTCAGGCTCACCTCGGATCCTAAGGTATCTCTATCGCTAAAAATCATGAAAGGATCTCATACCATGATTTTCATCTGCTAGTACTATGAGTACCATGTGCTACTCCATAGGTGGTGGTATAGCTGGTACACCACCTGGTGGTGCTGTCTCTAGTACGAACTGTTGTACCCATCTCATCACCCCACAGATCATACTCATGATCACACAGTGGAATCCTGTATAGCTATCTACGTGGAATCATCTTGAAACAAAACAAGATATACCATGATCAATAGAGTATAACTGGTGATATGACTCAAGAAGGACATTGAAAACTCAACTCATTCTTATATGATGCATGTACCATCATATTTTCCATACAACTAGTGTTTTCATGTACCGAGTTGAAAAGAATAATTTGGGGTCCTGGTGTATGGATATGTCGGCTGCCGCACCAACACTGAATTCCCTAGCCTAAAAGCCAAACTTGAAGCACTTAACACTATTTCCCCAAACCAAACTCATAGACTCTAGGTTATTAAGGTTGAACCGACCTCCTCTGGTACCACTCTATCACGACCCGTCCCCTAGGTCATGTGTCGTGACTACCCCAAGCCTACCTCCGATAGGCCAGGGGATGACAACTAGCACCAAGTAGGAATATCCCACAAATGGGATGCATTTCCCGAAGAGCCTGTACACATGAACCCAACACAAATCCACAGGGAGGGAGAGATAAAACACTAAGTAAAGAAAATTCATGTATACCACTATAACCCAACAACAAAGTATGACAGGAAGTAAAGAAATAAAGTACAAGCAGGCCAGAATACAAGCCCACTAAAATAAATAACACTAAAAAGTATGACCCGCAAAAAAGGTTACTGAAGGTGCTATAGGAAGCTGCTAGAAACACCTCATCTCATCTAATCTCATAAGGAACCACCTAGTCCTAGTCCTGGTCTTGATCTATCTAATACTCCACTAAATCATCAGTAGTTTCCAAAAGACACAACACGTGCGGGCAAAGCCCATGTAAAGGTGAGTAAAGCAATACTCAATAGAGGACCCTGAAAACCACAGAGAAAAATACCACAAAGTAAAACACCACCAATAAGGTACAGTCATCTTAACACAGGTATAATTCATCAACCCATATAACAATAAAATCTAGGTATACTCATAAAGGATCCCTAGATGCAATGTCTCATTCGATGATATCCATATGGTTCTGTGCGTAGCACACTCGATTCTGGGAGATCCCACACCTAGAGATATCTGATTGTAACCATGTAGTGCATCTCTACCAGAAGTATTAGAGAGAACATCTGGTCTCGATACATCATGAAGTTTCCCTGAGACATCAAGTCTCACTAACACATGAAGTCTCAATATCACAACCAATCCTTTGTCACATGATTCTTCTCAAGGAACGCTCATCCTAGGAGGACACACTCCTTGATCCATCAAGTCATCAGAGACCCACGCAAAGAGGTCCCACTTCTTTGGACCCCACCAAAATAGAACTCACTGAGAAATACCCGAAGTACACTACTTTAGTTGTAATGATGAACATATTGTACTACTGAGGAACTCGACCCTGATGAGTTACTAAGCTCTGTTCAACTTCCAGGCCACTGAGGTCCACTCGACCACTTCTCATCTTCTGGGCTACTGAGATCCGCTTGGCTAATACTCATTTGCAAGGCCACTGTGGTCCACTGAGATACTGATCATCTGTTAGGCCACTGAGGTCCACTCAGTTATTTCTCATTTTCCGATCCACTAAGGTATGCTCAGCTACTACTTGTTTGACAGAACACGGAGTTCCTCTCAGATATTACTCGTCTGTAGGACTATAGAGGTCTGCACGACTAATCGTTTATCGGTCCACACAGGTCCGCATTCCTACTCATCTAGTGGGTCACATAGGTCAGCATGCCTACTCGTCTACCGAGCCACATAGGTCCGCACAACTACTCATCTTCCAGGCCACACAGGTCTGCATGGATACTTTTCTGCTGGGCCACACAGGTCCACACAACTACTCGTCTACCAGGCCACATAAGTCGCTCGACACTTCCATCTCGTCACAACCTACTATAGGATTTTCACTCGTAGCACACTTGATTCTGAGAAAATCTACTCTTCAATTCATCGATCATAACTCAACCTCCATGGAAACTCACTTGGAGTATTCCAAAAGGAATATCTCATCGTAAGGGTCCCAATTACACAAACAACTCATCAATCAGATGTACAATTTACAAGTTATGATTTTTTTACTGAAAAGGGTCCAGTTGGGTTCGGGCCCAATCTGACCCGGGCAGACCGACCCAACCTGATCCAACTCATTAGACCCGACTCATCCGACCCGACCCAGTCCATCCAGGCCAAAGGGATAGGGCCATTGGACCCTCTAGACCTGGCCTATTGGGTTGTGGGTCCAACCCACTGAGCCACCCAATAGCCCAGTTCCTTTTCTTCGGCCCGACCCGCCCTAACAGGATGAATTCTACCTAGCCAGGCTGCCCAGCAGCATGGTTTTCCCCTGGCCTAGCCCATATTGGTAGGCCAGTTTGGTCCATCCTGAATGCGGTAGGTGTCGCGTCTTCCCTACACCATGCAACCGACTCGGTCAACTGCCTCTCCCCCACACATAGTCCTGCATACCGTGTGCCCACACCAAAACACAACTAAGCCTTGGGTCTCCTGACCCAATGTGGTGCCTTTCCGGTGTCATGGTCCCGCACCACCATGACGTCCCAACCTGACACAACGTCGTGGTCCCGCACCACCACCGACGCACACCGCCTCCCACACTGTCGTGGTTGTTGAGCCATGTCCCCTTCTGTGCCACCTGTAGTCTCCTACCACTGGCCTTGTCCCCCACCATGGCACGTCGCCACATTAAACCACCACATTTTGTCACCATCCATCAACAGTCGTCACCTTCATTCTGACATGTTGCAATCATTGACTCCTTTCTGAGTTGTTGCGGCGATGAAAATAGGGGAAACAAAGAACTGGGGAGGAAGAGGTTCACTTGAACAACCAAGGTGGAAGGATCATGCCACATTCGTGTGGGCCTTAATCCATCCATGTTAAAGTTTAAGAACAGCTAAACAAGACCAAATACATTCATAGGTTCAACATGGATCCACTTTACCAATGATTATATAAAAATAAAACCCATCCCGCATTTAGCACGCATGATCAATGAATCATTCCGTTCATCGAATGATTCACGCTCATTGTGGAAATTTAGAAATGGGGAAATAACATTAATTAAACAGACACCCTACCTCGAGTTTGGATCATTCGATGGAGAAGCTAGTGTCACACCACTGACGTTCATAATTCCTCAATCCTCAATCTGTAATCATTGGTGATTCGTCATTCATCACCGTTCATCGCTCGCCAATGGAAAGGATTTTTCCGGTGTTCTCTTCTCCTCCAGATCTTGCAGGAAAAAACCATCATCCTCCTAAAACATAACGATTTAAGTATCTTTTTAGTGATAAATGCGTTTCATCATTTCTATTTAATTTTGAAATAGTGTCACCTCCTTGATTCATTGATGTATTTCATTAATGAGTTTCAGCGTCGTTGCATCACTGCATTGCAGGGATGATGTGTCACTATAAAAAGTTAACATAAATAAAATAAATATTTTCTAGGTTTATCTTATTTTCCTTTAAAACCTCCAAAAAAATAACTTTCACCCTCGACCCATGCTAGTCAAGGTTAGGCCCCTCTTAAGAAGAACATCTCATTATGAACTCAACGGTGGTATCAGATCATCAATATGAGTTATTGTTTGTGAGTTATGAGGATTCAAAAATAAAATAATTTTTTTATTTAAATTTTTAATATACGGTTAAATCCCAAAAACCAACTTCCACAGTCGGCCCATTCTGGTCGATGTTAGGCTCTGCCTAAGGGAAGGAAACCCTCACAATCTCAACGGTACTCTCATATTTCCTATCTGAATTACCGTTTATGAGTTATAAGGATTAAGAAATAAATTAATCTTTATTAAATTATTTTATTTATATCTAAAAACTACTTTCCACTGTTTCCTCGCACAGGCAAATGTTAAGCTCTGCCTAAGGAAAGAACACCCTCACGAGCTCAATTGTGGTCTCATATTTTCAATCTGAGTCACCAATCATGAGTTATAAGGATTTTAAAAATAAAATAATTTTATTTAATAATTTTATTTATGATTATGTCATTTTTAGGTTTTCCCGTTGGAGGCTTGCGATAAGTGAACTTAAGTAGTGCCTAGGGTAAACCCCCATCCTGAAGGCAATGGTACCCTCCGATTTTTTATTCAGGCAACCATTTAAGAGTTATTTCACTTTTTCAGAAAAAATACTCACACATTCTATATAAAACTTAAGATTTTTTTGACGGGCCACTTTGGGCACATTGGGTCTCATAATCACACGCTGTCTCAGCGCCTAGTCTCGAAATAATCCCATATAATTTAAAAAATTAAATGGAATTCCAGGACATTAAAGATACCAAAATTCTTTGTCAGAGGTCTCTATAATTGATAAATCATCCTGTGATTTTTCTTTCAACTTATATCATGTCATCCCATATTTAGGATACCCTGAAAAAATTAGTATTCCTTCCTATATAACACACAATCATTCATAAAGATGTGTATTTTTTACCCTAATCCCATCAGGTATAGTATTTTTTTCTCTATATAATGTGACTCTATAAGATCATTTTCTTTAAGAAGGATATATTTCAACATTTGTTGAAACTATGCAAAACTCTTGTCACTCCATCCATGTTTCTCCTTCAAGTTAATCAATCTTAACACCATCGATAAAACCATAAATAAAACCAACATATAATTGTTTTTCAGAATCACCATATAGATTCTCAATTTTCAATTCTTTCTCAATTACCTCAACTTTAATATCACAAATCATTTCTTCAATTTGATTAGAGTTATCATCTTCATAAGCATCATAATCAATAGATCTTCCAAATCCAAGGTATGTAACTCAAAATAAAACCATGATAAATTAAATGATCTTTGATCTTTATTATTTTCAACATTTTCATATTTAATCATTTTAGACATGGATAGAAAAAGATATAGTTTTTTGGAAAATTTAGTCTAGTAAATTCAAAAAAAAAGCATCAACACCTTCTTCATATTCATCACTTATTCAAAATTTTGTAATCCAACTTTGAATCCTTTTTATCTATAAAAAATGTCAAAAATTAATATATTTTCAAAAGAATATAGTGATGATAAAAGTGAGTAAGATGGGGAAATAGTATATAATTTCAATGATAATCAATAAGACACACTTGTGGTATAATTCATTAGTAAAATGTTTCTATGATTTTCAATAATTGTGAATATAATTTTAAAAAAGTTAATAACATTGTAGATGAAATTTAATGTTAATTTGAATGAATATAAAACAATTAAATAGAATATAAAGTAAATTTATATCCCTAGATTTCATAATTTGAAAGAAATAAGACTTTGATTTTTTTTAAAATATGCGTATTTGAAAAGTATAATTATATATTATAGAAAATAATGGAATATATGTTTAAATATAATCGGTAAATCATAAAAAGAAATACATAGAATTAATTTACAAAAGAAAATATAGTTATACCATTCTCCATTTTTCATTTTATTCTGAATTAAATTAGATAAAAATTGAAATTTAATATTATTGACCAAAATCCAAATCAAGTGCACATTTTCCATTTGGTTTGAATATTTATCATCAATTTTTTAACATATATTTGTTTCATAAAAAAACCAACAATTATTAAAATAAACATTAATTCATACTATAATATAATCGTATAGTATATTTCAAACAACATAATGATAAATTTGTAATGTAGTACATATATATATAATTAATATTATATATTATTTATGCTTAGTGTATTATGAAAATTATGAAAAGAATATCACGTATGGTGTATTATATGAAAATATGTTTTATTTGAATGTAAGACACTAATAACATACATTTTAAATATTTTAGTTCACTTCATTTAATATAATAAAAAACTAAATTTATGGGGAGAGAAATGCATTCAGTGTGAATAATAGGTGATGCATGTGTAATTCTATAGAAATATAACATAGAAAAAATCTACCTATATAGTGGGATAATCCTCTAAATTTAAAATTTAAAGTAACCTAAATTATAATTGGGGATAATCAACACATAAATATCTATTATCATTTGTATCAAATTGGTTAATTAGTCCAAATAGAGTCAAAACCTAACATACATATTTCAGAATATAACAAAGACACGTAAATGAACCAATTGATAGTTCCCATTGTATATTAACCAATAATGTCAACATTATATTGAAAATAACTCATAATATTCAGACTACATATTTAATATATTATTTTTCAAGATAATAATATACTCACATTACAAGAAAAGTGTTGATATGAATATACACTACTTATATAATATTATATATTAAACTGTATGCAAATCTAAATGTATGTTTATATTAAATTTTATGATTACTAAATCACTAATAAATGAATAACACTAATTAAAATTTATCCATATACATGGTAATGTATTCATAAACAATGATTTATTCACAAAAATCATCCAAATAATAAACATTTAGCGATTCAACATAGAAATTTAAGATGTGATGCGGTATAAACATCTGTGAAAAAATTCAGTGAAAACGCCTTTCTATATAGTAGGAACACTAGTAAATTAATATATAATGCATAAATTTATGATCTAACATAGAAAATTAAGATATAATTAAATCCACACACCTTTTCAGTTAAATAAAAAGATAACTAAGGTATATGAAGACGGTAATCCAAGATTTGAGATGAGAATATCTATATAGGAATGTGAAACGATGAGGCCAACAAAACCTGAGGGTTTATGAGTATGGTAATGTGAGATTTGAGTCCATGTAATTAAAAAACAATATTTAGGGCATCTATTCCATTGAATTACCTAAAGATAGGATCGATGTGTGAGGCTTACTTGAGAGACGAGCAGATAGAATGTGAAACAATGAGGCTGATGAAACCTGAGGATGTATGGAGATGGAAATCTGATATTCAAGTTTACCAGATTGAAGAAATGGGGGTTAGGGATACCACATGAGATAAATTAGTATTCTTTAACGAGATTGAATAACATTGAATTGATTTAAACCTATGATTCATAAAATTTTAAATGGTATGTCACATCGGTTATTATATAATTGTCATGATAAAGAAGATTTTTCATGTTAGTTATATAATAAATGACCTGATAAAGCAATGAAAAATTATTTTCCATGTTTGTTATTTTGTAATAGATCTAAAAAATCTTCTCTATAATTTTGGTTATATATTAAATGACTTGATAAAGCGGGTAACCTTATTTTTCACATTGGTTATTTATAACTGATGTTAAAAAGATGACATGATAAATATTTTCCGTACTAGTGTCAAGTACTATGCACGATCCTCCCTTATCTAAGAACAAATGATGATATCTTCCTTAAAAACCACCATGAAAGTATCTAGGTATGGATGGAAAACTCTGTTCATCAAGGATATAAACACTTCTAGTGCATTCTTCAAGCTGAATGACATCTCCAAGTACTCAAAGAGGTCGTAACTTCTCTAAAATGATGTACATGGTATATCAGAGGGTCTCACCTTCACATAGTGATAAACCAATCTTAAATAGATCTTGGAGAATATCTGATCATCCCTAATATAGTTAAAAATATCATTGATATGTGGTAGTGGATATCGTTTCATGTTAGTTACCTGATTCAACTATCAATAATGCACACACATATGTATGGTGTCATCATCCTTCATAGTAGAGAGGCTAGGAGAGCCCTAATGGGAATTACTATGTTGGATAAACCCCATTGGAAATTAATTCCTCCATATAGTTCTTCAAATCATGAATCTCTATCAGATCCATCTGATATAGAGGAATACATATAGGTTTTGTGATCAACATGGACTCGATGGTGAACTACACCTTCTTCTCAGGTGGTAATCCAGAGAAATTATCAAGAAAAACATCTAGGAACTGGTCCGCTATTGGAGGAAAAAATATTGTACACTCCCCTCTATCATCAAATATAAGTCCAACTAACTTGGATGAAACCACCATCGAGTTTCTACTAACCAAGACCTACGCGACCAGCTTGAAAGTCCCATTCCCCCTTGTGAAAATAACTGAAGACTTTGAGTGACTTGAAGGACACCCATTGATGGTAATGGTTTATATTATTTTGAAATGGAATAAGCTAATCCATTCCAAAAATTAGGTCAAACCCATTCATATCCAGTTTGAAAAGGTCTCATAGGAACTGATAACCTCTGATATCAAGAGAATACTCCCAACAACATCGAACTCCCTCAGATTGGACAACCAATAGGTTGTCGATACACATCACCCCTTATGCACAGTCAGAAAACAAACTCATACCTTCCATGAACTGAGTATACTTGAAAGAGTGTGAATACCTTATTTAAAAAAGAGTAGAATCTAAAGTTGATGCCACTAGAATCATACCTCTCATGGTAGAAGGTTCATCATCATGATCTATAGGAGAAGTCTACAATGAATGTAACTTCACTAAAACTTAACCTTTATGTTTTTATACCTTACTGGAATGAATGAATCTGACTCTACACACACTTTCCACCACCTCCTCCAATGCAACCAGTCAAACTCCAACTACTTGCTTTCTGTAGAGTAACAAATCTATCACTGAAGCCTCGAACTAGCCTGAAGGATCTATTGTTAGGTTCCTAAGACATCCTATGGAACCTCTATATATATCCCATATTTCTTCATGATCGACACTCAAATGAAAGTCTATCACAATTCCAATAGTAATGACCCACCCTACCATAATGGTGATATATGATTGTACTACCTCTTTGACTCGTCTGACCCTCAACACTCTGTTAGGACCCATCAAAATAGTGCTTCCTACAACCATATTATAACACCCTAAAATTTTAGTTTCAAATAATATTAATCTCTATATCATTCTTAACATTAAACATCAAGTTTTAAGAAAAATGAGATATATTATAAAAATATTTTAATTTAAATGTGGCCATTATAACCTAGACCTTGAATTTTATGGTATGAATATGAGTAAAAAATTATAAAATAAATGTACAATTCTCCTACTCAATAAAAAATTATTAATTAATTATTATGAAATAATCACTCATTTTTTAGAGAAGTCATTATATGTTTCAATAATGTATTTTACTCAAAAGTGATTTTTATTTCATTTTGTGTGTAGAAATTATAATTAATTTCAGCCATTTTTAGAAATTTTATTTTATTAAATTAAAACTATGTATTAAATAAAAATATAAAAAATTAACTTATGGTGAAATTTTGGGATTATTCTAAAATTATTGATTTTTCTAAGAATAGTGAAAATACTAATTTTCTAGATACTGTCAATTATTTTATTTAAATAAAGTAAATTAAAAGTACAATTATATTTTATATTTATAATTAAAGTTATATATGATACATTTACTTATATTAATCTAATTAATTCCATTTGAATGATTAATTTACAAGGTTTTTATATGAGGTATTTTTTGTGTCTAAATTTTTTTTTTCTAAAAACTATTTTTCATTGCATTTTATGTATTTTTATTAAAATTAATTTCTACCACTTCTAGATATTTAATATTGAAAAATATAAAATTTATTTGGAATTAGGAGGTTCAAATTTGTTAAATATTTCAATTTTACTTTTGTTCATTATCAATAGTAATAGCGATAAAAATTAGTCACCATGGTAAGGGTAAAATGGTTAAAAGAGCTTTAAAATAATGAGATAAGGTCTAAAAATCAACCAAAAACTTGAATTTATTTCATTTTATGGGATAAATTTGTCCATGGACATCCAAAATTTTAATATATGACATTTTGGTTCCATTTTCCATTGATAATGTAATTAACATTATTTTAAGTAAAGAAAATTCCAAAATGTCGCTCTCTTGATTTTAATTTATTTTATATGTTCACATAAGGATTAAAATATATTAAGGATGAATATATAATTTTATTTTTAAAATGATTAATTTATTTTTATAATTAAAATTTATTTTTAATTTTAATTAATGGTATAATTACCCTAAATTATTACACAACACTGACATAGTATTAGTGGAAGTAGTAGAAAAATCAAAGTAAATGATTTTAAAAACATCAAAATTAATATATTTTTTTGAATAAATTAGGGTTAACATGGATTTTATAGTTAATAATAATTTATTTATTTTTTGGTAAAATGGATTATATTTGAATTACATTATTATCTTGATGACTTTAAAGTCAAATTAAATGAATAGTTCTGAAAATGACATTAATGATATTTTATAATAAACAATATTTTATTAAATGATTTAAAATTCATAAAAAAATATATTTGGAAAAGTGAAAGGGATATGATTTATAATAACAACCATTTTCCATTTTAGGGTCACTTATCCTTTTATAGTAACTTTATTAACCCCTAAAGTGTAAAACAATTGATATCACGGTAATCATCAAAAGGGTTAATGGGGGGGGGGGGTAAAATAAATAGATAAGGTTGAAAACATCACCTAAAAATATCCAAATTTTATTGGATGAGAATATTTCCACTCATACTCAGCCTTTATTTGAAATATATCATTATTTTTCCAATTTTCTAGGAAAATAATTTTTATTAATTCAATACTTTAATAAATTCCAAGAGTGCCCCTTCCCTCCCTTATAAAAGGACACCCCTAATTTCACTTATTTAGAGAATTTTTATCCATACATATTGAAAAAACCATGAAAATTTCTCTTTTAAACTCCCCTATACATGAATTAAAGTCACCAGTATTTATAAAAGACCATTCCAAGGTTCTTTAAGAAGGGATCTAAATGAGACATACTGAAGAAAAGGTACTCATCGTACCCAAGCCCTTTCAATTTAAATATTCTTCTACCTCATATAAAGACATGGTATTAATCATAAAATAATAAATTCATCGTACTAAATATAATGAAATATTATTATTATTATGTAACCACTATTATCAACCCTTTATTCCATCAAATGGGAAGTGAAAGTATCCATTGTGCGTATGTGTGGACTGCCACATCCACATAGTGATACAATTAATTTTCCATCATCAACTTTAATGGATTGGTTTTATGATGGGTTGAATGTTTATATTTTATATTTATGACCAAATCATTATTCTATATTTATAATATCATATTTACCATCTTACCTTCCCATCCTTTGGAAAATGATAATGTCACTCACGTGTATGCGTAGACTACCACCTTTATGAAGCTATGCAAGTTGTTTTTCATTTATACTTTACTTGGATGGTAATAAAGATACATATATATATATATTATTTATGATATAATTATGGCTCTTTTATAATAAAATAATATTTATCTTTTTCTCTTTCTTATCGTTAGAAAATGAAAATAATGTTCATGCGTACGTATGACCTACCGTCTCCATAAACGTTGTAAATAATTTCTCTCTCTCTATATATATATTATGTATGATTATAAATAGGTATATAATGAATTAAAATGATATTTATATCATTAATAGAATTCTGTATATATTGGAACTATGATCAAAGTATAATTATCGAAACTACCGAACCGAAACATTCATGAAACATGAAACAGTTAATACCTAGAAATAATGATTATAATAAGGAATTATTAATAAATAGTTGTTTAAACTATATAAGTATTTACATGATTATTTTATATAATTTTAATAAATTTAAATTTATTATATAGGAGGCTAGAGTGCTTTCAAATCAAGTCAAACTTGAGGTAAGGGTTCTTCATCTCAATTTTGTTTTATTGAGATATATTTGATGTTATGCATCTATTTATATTTATGAGGTTTATATACTACTACTTTGAAATGATGTATAATTAATATCCTTATGTACATGATATTTAAATTTTCATTTAAATTTATTCTTTCATGGAGATTATGATTCCAAAGTTACCAAATAAGTAAAGTATTTATGTTTCAATCCCATTTTAATCGAGATTATTTATACTTAAATTTCTACTAAGGAAATTATATGATTCCTATATGATAAAACCATTTCATTTTTATTATCCTATAGTTATTCATGTAATCTTAAATTAATAGTTCCATTTTACACTCTTTGGTACTTAAAATAATGGAGAAAATGTTTTTAAGAAAAACATGTTTTATTTCCTCTTTGGACAATAATCTTTTCTTCCATATCCTTGTTTTCTTTAAAATGTTTTAAAGAATGTTTTTAAAATTATACTATTATTGTTTCAAGTAATTTTTACCCATGTTTTACTTTCTTTAAAAATGTTTCAAAGGAATATTATTATCATTTTTCAAACATGGTACTTTTGACTTTACCAAAAATGTGAAATGAATATTTCTTTTAACAATCTCAACATGAATGAAATTTCCCTTCATCGCGAACACTTAATTATATGAAGCTTACTTTATAATTTATATGTTTATTTTCAAAGAAAATTCCCCCCCCCCCCTAATATTTTGGAAATTTTTAGATTTTAAATGAGTGATTTCAAAATGAAAAGAGTATTTTCCCCAAGAAATATTCCAGTTATCCATTAAATTAATTTTTCATCTATGATAAAATAATTTAATATTAACTATGGTTTATTAGGGATATGATCCAATTTTACTATCCATATTCCTTATCTTGATCGTTTATGATTATGATGATAATATTTTTATGATACCCATTTATTTTTTATGGGTTATTCTATGATGATATGGTGTATGTTTTATAATCTTTTAGCATACATATAAATTTATTATGATTATATTATGGGTGGGATTGGAATTATATATCCCTCTAATGAATTGGGTAAATTGATATTGATATATCATGAGATGATGATGATAAACATGAGCATGACTGAAAATAAATTTTTCTACATTTTAATGTTTGAGTATGATTTTATCTAACTAGGCTCACAATATTATGCATGGACATGATTATGAATAGATTTTTTCACATTTTGACACATGAGTATGATTTATTTCAAGATTTTCTCATAAGATTATTCATGGAAATAGTTTTGAATGGATTTGTTCACAATGTTATGATTTATTATATTGATTATTTGACATGTCTATGTTATGAATCTTGAATGATTATTACTAATTTAACACCCTTATTGATCACGATTCTTGATATGACGTGGAATTTGGAGTTTATGATCTATGATTTTATGGGTATGAATATTTTATACTGATAACATGCACTTGATTAAGTTATCATACCCTTATGATCATCTTATGATTTCTTATTACTGATATATCCCATGTTTACCCTTACTAAGAATCTGATATCACCCTTTCTTATGTTTACTTTATCTAGGGTATGAAGAAAGGTTTTAAGTAGGGTATATCTAAGAAGTGTTCTATGTGAGAAAATATTTTTGCAATATATTGAATATCCTTCATGAAATAAGATGTTTTATGTATCAAGTCTCCAATGACATTAAAACTTTATGGTTCTGGCACATATCATATTGTTATGTATTGAATATCCATCAAATAAGATATAATATTTGTATAGAAAAAGTTTGGCTCGCTATAGTTGTCATTAGAGTAAGGTTAAGTTAATATTTGGAGATTAGGTTTGGAAAACTTTGGTGAAAAACCTATGGATAAGTCTAAGTATAGGATAATATCCTAAAGTTGTGGTAAAGTAGATATTGTGTTTTTTCCTAGAAAATACATCCCTATCTGGATACTGTAAAGTGGATGCAGTTATGTGATAGATGCACCTAAGGGAAATAAATCTGAAAGGAGTGGATTGGGTATTGAATCTATCATCACTGGTTTATGATGAATGGGAATAATACAAAACACCTAGATAGACACTTGTAAGGGACATTATTGGGTTAATTTACATTTTATTTATGAACCATTATGAAATATAAGAATAGATAATGACCATAGATAACCCAAGTAAAACCTAAGTTGTCATAGAGTGAAAATAAGGTGTCATGATTTAGAAATCCTATGAATAATTTTTCATGATTACATTATTACTCACTATTATTATTATTTCTCACAATATTCCCTATGATTTTAGTTAATGATTGGAACCGAAAGGAACAGTGTCAATAGTGAATGTGACAGATAATGTAGTGATTGTCCTCATGAGAAACCACGTGAAATGGGGAATGTAATGTGAAATATTGTGATTATTCCTAATAAACAATCATCATATATGATATAAAAAATAAAATTCAGTGAGTTTCCTGACATGTCAAATAATAGGAAGATAGAATTTTATGGAATCTCATGTGGTAATGAATATAGAGGAATGAAAAGTTTAATCTTATTCATATCTTTAATGTGGGAATAAACTTCTAGGATAATGTATCAATGTAAGGAGAATATGTTTTTTATGTGGAAATAAAGTCCAAAGAGTAATCAATTTACAAGTAATATGATGTCTTATATATGGGGAACTTAGGAATTATCTGAGTTAATGCCCTAATCCAAGAGCTATCTCCTTGAACAAGGAACGATCTATGTTATATCGATCGTTAAAGTAGAATGATTGAAGTTATTATGTATTGGTATTGAATAATTATGTTATAGAAGTATTTTATCAATGATATTCCGATTATAATAATATAGAAACATATAAATATTGTTCTATAAAAAAATTTCATTAAGGATTTGAAAGCATATGTGCAATGGTATGAATAAACTAGAAAATTGACTTAATGGTAAGGTGATATTTTATGTAAAACACATGATTGAGGAAAAAATAACCCTTAATATGTGTCTAATGTTGAGATAATAATATTTAGTAAGAGATAGTTAATATTGATAAAGTTAATTTTATAGGATTTGTAACCTTAGAACTAATTAGCGATTTTATGACAAAGTGGTTTCTGTTATCTTTTATGGAGTTTACTGAATTTTTAGATTTATGGAATATATTCGATAGTCTATGATTTTATTTAATGAATAAGGAGAGAGTTGATTTTTATAAGAATGTATGATTTCATTTATTTTTTTTATATTGATTCAGTCTATTACTTTGTTTTAAGAGAATATACGATCAAGTTATTCACATATTTGGTATTTGAAATTAAAGAAAACTTTATATTTATTGGGGGATTAATGTTATGTTTATTTTTAAAATTTAGCTAACTTCTTTATAAATTATTGGATTTTAAATTTTTTCAGGAATATTTTGGAAGGGTTGTAAGTTTAACTACTTATGAAATGGTTTAAGTTTAACTTTGAGTGTTATTGTTAAGTATTTAGATAATAATGTATGATTTATCTATATTGGATAACCCGTGATAATCATTTTGGTTTTGGTAAATTTCTAGAGACAAAAGGAATGTATTTTATTTCTTTTATGGATATTATGATCCATTAAAAGTTAATTTTATTACTTCAGGCATGAAAAAATCATCTGGAATATTTATTTTCTGGAGTAATAGATGAAGTTGAAATTGATCGAAGCACAAAAAATTGATTAAATTTTGATTATGATATTGAAGAAAATCAAGTATGTATATATTCACATGTTCTCAATATTGATAGTAAAAGAGTACCTCAAATTTTGTAAAAGTATCTTGAAGAAAATATATTCTTTTACCATTATTTTTGATGAATTGACTGTGTTTTCACCCCTCACTAATTTATGGTTTTGTGGTTATTAAATTTCTCATGAACATGTTCTCTATTACTCACTATTAGTCCTTGGATGTTATTTTTATTATCCATGTATATAATCTAACCTAAAACCAATGTTATCCTTATATCTAGAGCTTATTATATGTTATTTTAGGCAACCTTTATGTTTCCACTTCCCCTTTTTAAAGGAAGTTTTATTATCACTATGTATGATGTGGGTTTTCAACAAAAGTATTTTAAAATATTAAACCTTTGATAACTAAGATAAAAAATTGAGTGGATAATTTATTTAGGGTTAGGGGGGAATGTAAAAACCCAACAATTTAGTTCAAAATAATATTAATCTTGATATCTTCTTAACACACAACACCGAGATTTAAGAAAAACAAGATATGTTATATAAATATTATTAATTAAATGTGACTATTATAACTTAGACATTGAATTAAAAGGTGTGAAAATAAGTAATTGCATCATGAAATAAATTCATAATGTTCCTATGGGAGAAAAAATTATTGATTAATTCTAGGAAATAAACACTCATTTTTCTAGGGAAGTCATTTTATGTTTCAAAAATGCATTTGTTTTTTTATTAATTTTTGTGCATGGAAATTATAATTAATTTTTGTGAATTTTAAAAATTTTATTTTATAAAATTAAAATAATCTATTAAATCATTATATCAAAATTAACTTGGGGTTAAATTTTGAGATTTTTCTAAAATGATTGATTTTTCAGTGAATAGTGAAAAATACTGATTTTTCAAATATTATCATTTATTTTTATTACAAAAAATAATATAAAAGTCTAATTATATTTTTTATTTAGTCTCAAAATTAAATATGATCTATTTTATTTATAATAATCTACTAAATTCTATTTTAATCAATAATTTTCATGATTTTGAAATAAGTTATTTTTTGTGCCTAAAAATGTATTTTTTTAAAACTATTTTTCATTGAGTTTTATGTATTTATATTAAAATTGATTTCATACAATTAAAAAGATTCAATATTGAAAAATATATATCATATTTAAAATAATAAGGTTAAAAATTGGTAAATAATTCCCTTTTATTTTTTTCATTATGAATAGAAACAGTGGTAAATGTTTGTCACCTCGGTAAGGGTAAAATGGGTAAAACCAGGTTAAAATCATGATATAAGGTCTCAAAATCAACCAAACACTTTATTTTATTTTTATTTTATTGGATAAATTATACCATATCAATATAAAATTATAATATATATAATTTTGGTTCTATTTTCCCTTGATAATTACATTTATATTATTTTAAGTAAAGAAAATTCTAAAATGTCACTCGTAATTTCAATTTCTTTTATAAGTTAACATAGGGATAATAATATATTATTAATTAATATAAAAGTTTATTTTTAACATTATTAATTTATTTTTATGATTTTAATTTATTTTTAATTTTTATCAATGTTATAATTACCTTAAATGCTTAAACAATGCTTGTGCAAGTAGTAGAAAAATCAAAGTAAATGATTTAAAAAACATAAAAATTAATATTTTTTGGATGATTTGTGGTTATAAATTAATTTTATAGTTAATAAAAGTGTACTATTATTTTTAAAATGGATTATATTTGAATTACATTGTTATATTTATGACTTTAAAGTCAAATTAAATGAATAGTTCTGAAAATAAAATTAATGATATGATGTAACAAATAATATTTTATCAAATGTTTTAAAATTTATAAAAATAATATACTTATAAACTTTGATGGGATATGGTTTAAAATAAAAAAAATACATTTAAGAGTCTCTTATACTTTTATAGTAACTTTCTTAACCCCTAAAGTGTAAAAAACATTGATATCACAGTAATCGTCAAAAGGGTCAACTAGGGTTAACGCAAAGAGATAAGGGTGGTAACATGAAATAACTTTCCCAATTTTTATTGGATAATAATTTTTCAACTCATAATTATCCTATATTATAAATATATCATTTTTTACACTGGTCCTTGAAAGTTAATTTATATTAATTTAATACTTTTAGAAATTTTAAGAGTGCCTCTTCCCCCTTATAAAAGGACACCACTCCTTTCTCTTATTTTGAAAACTTTCATCCACCTATCTCAACTAATCCATGATAATTTTATTATAAACTCTCCTATACATGAATTATAGGTGATGGAATTTTCAAAAGACCATTCCAAGGGTCTTTAAGAGGGAATTTAATATAGTCCTACTAAAGAAGAGATAATCATCCTACCCAACCCCTTTCTATTTATTTATTTTTCTACCTACACTAAATATATGATATTAATCATAAAATAATATCTTATGTATATTAATTATACTTAAATATTATTATTATTATTTAACCACCATTATCCACCCCCTATTATATCAAATGGGAAGTAAAAGTATCATTTGTGTATACGTGTGGACAACTGCATCCATGTAGCGATATAATTCATTTTACATCACTATATTTCATGGATGTTTTTATGATGGGTTTAATTTTTTTATATTATATTTAAGAAATAATTATTTTCTTTAATTATAATATCGCATCTACCTTCTTACTCTCCCATCCGTTGGAAAATGATAACGTCGCTCGTGTGTATATGTGGACTACCACCTGCATGAAGTGATGTGATTAGTTTTTTCATTTATACATTACTTGGATAGTAATAAGGATATATTTAATGTATATATATGTGTGTGTGTGGGTGTGTTATTTATGATATAATTATGGTTCTTTAATGATAAAATAATATTTATCTTTCTTTTTTTCTTTCAATTAGATTATGAAAACAACATTCATGCATATGTATGACCTATTGTCTCTATGAATAATGTAAATAATTATTCTATTTCTACCATTTATGGATGATTATAAATATGTATAAAATGAATATATGTAATATTTATCTAATTTAAAACATTATGATAATTATTGAACCATGATAAAAGTTTAAAGAACAGAAATCCAGAACCAAAACATTCATGAACAACCAAACAGTTAACACCCAGAAATGAAAATTTGAATAAGGAATTATCAATAAATGGGCATTGAGATGTTATTAGTGGAAAATATATGATACTATAATTATGTAAATGATAATTTTATATAATTATAATAAATTTAAATTTATTATATAGGTAGCTAGGGAACTTATAAAGAAAGTCAAACTTGAGGTAAAGGTTTTTCATCTCAATTTTGTTTCATTGAGACATATTTAATGTTATAAATATATTTATATTTATGAGTTGTATATACTAATATTTTTTTCATGATATATCATCAATATCTTTATGTCCATAATATTTATATTTTCATTTGACACTATTATTTCATGGGGCTTATGATTCCAAAGTTACCAAAGTGATAAGGGATTTATTTTTTAATCTCATTTTAATCGGGATTATTTATGATTTAATTTACATTGAGGAAATTATATTATAATTATCTTATAAAACACCTTTATCTTTTCTATCACTTATTTATTCATGGAATTTTCATGTAATAATACCATTTTCCTCTCTTTGGTACTTAAAATGATCAGAAAAATTATTTTATGAAAAATAGGATTTATTTCCTCTTTGATAGAGAATCTTTTATTCCATGGACATGTTTTATTTAAAATGTTTTCAATAATTTTTTTAATATTCTAATATGATTTTTTAAATTAATTTTTACCTATTTTTGAATTTCTATAAAAATATTTCAATGTAATCTTCTTATCATTTTCCAAATTAGGTACTTTTAACCTTTACCAAAAATGTAAAAGGGATATTTGTTTTAACATACTCAATGTGAATGGAATTTACCACTATTATAACAAATCAATGATTTTAATCTTCATTTAGAATTTTCCACGGTTATTTTGAAAGATATTTTTCCCCTTATTAATTATTTAAAGATTTAGACTTTAAATAAGTGATTTAAAAATGAAAATGGTATTTTCCTTAAGATATAATCTAATGATATATTAAATAAATTTTTCATTTATGATAATATAATTTTATGTTAACTATTATTTACTGGGGATGTGATACAATTATACCATCCTTATTCTTTACCTATATTTTTTATGATTATGATTATGATATGTTTATAAAACCAATTTATTTTCTATATGTTATGTTATGGTGATATGAGAAATGTTTTATGATCTTGTGGAATACATATGAATAGATTGTGATTATGTGATGGGTGATCCTAAAATTATATAAATTTACAATGCATTGGGTAATGTTATATTAATATCTCAAGATATGATGATGATAATCGTGAATAAGATTAAAAATATCTTTTTTCACATTTTTATGTGTGAGTATGTTTACATCTAGCTATGCTCATAATATTATGTATGGACATGATTGAGAATATATTTGTTCACATTTTCACGGATGAGTATGACTGGTTTTTAGTTTTTCTCACAAGATTTTGTGTGGACATGGTTACAAATGGATTTTTTCACAAGATCACTATTTATTATTCTTATTATGACACATGTATATCATATAATTATGGAATTGTTATTACTACTTTCAAACCCTTATTAATTATGCTTTTTGATATGCAATTATGTTTAGATTTTATGATTTTCTAGATATGAATATTTTATATTGAGAACATTATCTGGATTATGTTATCACACCATTATGATCATCATATGATTTATTATAATCTATATATCCCATGTTTACCCTTACTGATCATCTGATATAACCCTTTCTTATACTTATTTTACCTAGGTTATGAAGAAAGGTTATACATATGGTATGTCTAAGAAGTGTTATTTGTGAGAATATATTTGTGGGAGACATTGAATATATTTCATGAAATAAGATTTTTTTTATGTATATAGTATCCAAATACACTAAAATTTTACAGTTATGGTGTGAATCATAATGTTATGTATTGTATATTCATCTAATAAGATTTAATATTAATGTATAAAAAGTATTGGTCGCTATATAGATGATCTACTGCCAACCTATGTTGTCCACCATAGTCTACAAGACTATATTAGATTCCTCTTAGAAATAAATTCTTGGTTCACTATCTCAGAAATATTAGTTAGAAGGAAAAAAATTTACCTATAAATTTATCTTCTATCTATGGATATCCTTGAATTGTATTTCCCCATCCAACTCATCGCTATCCATAGAAGGTATGAACTGAAGTAACTCCATAAACTATGAGTTATACTCTATAAAATAGAAGCTCCCCTACTCTAGGTGAATTAAATAATTGGTCTGATTAGATCATAGGGTATCAAGAAATAAGTTTTTAAAGAATATAGTTTGAAAATCCATTCAGATTATACCCACATGCTGATAAGCCCAAATCATAACATCCCACCATCGCCTAGATAGACCTCGAAGTATATAGGTGGCGATCTTTACCCTCTTCTCATGGTGTGTATATAAATTCTATAATATGGTGTTTATAGTAGAAATACAAGTGTAAGTTTATTTGGGACCACCATCCCCAGAGAAAGTAGGTGGATACTGTAATAAAAAATTCCAGGTCAGGTCAGGAGTTGTCTATAGAGCTTGAGGTGCATCTCTCTCCATGGATTGTATCACATGAAGTAAAATCTTTCTAAGTTGTGCATCTATACCCTATCCCTATTTCATTGGTGTCTTGGGACTTTTTACCAAGGATTGATTCTCTTTAGTTCCATCCTGATACTCATTTGGTGGTCGATGATGTGGAATTTATCTAAAATTAGAAAGAAAAAACTCAAAACACAACACCAATATAGTTCTTGATATCACATATAAGGAAAGAAGTAACATGAATAGGGTCCTAAACTCACAAACTAAGTGATATAACTATCCCAAACTACTCACTCTAGGGTTAGGTCACACATACCAAGAATCCTCATATCACTAGGATTAGTTAAATAATATTTCATTCACAAGCTATGAGAGAAAATTACTTATAGGTTTCTTACTAAAATTTTATTTAATAGAAACCATCATTTAATTATCCATCACAAAAATTAGTCTCATTTATTTTCTTATCATTTTAAAAACTGTTACCTAGGTTCCATTATATAAAGTTTCAAACACAATTTATAGAGGAAAAAAACTCTTTATGTTGTATTTGGCACCCCGTTTAACTGCCACTAATTTAATTCCATGCATGAGGTTATAATTTCAAATGTTAATCATGTAAGGATTGGTAAGATAGAATTTACACCATTAATATATGAAGTGAAGTAATATTTAGGGTGATGTTGACATTTTATTTAACCGACCCATTTAATAAAAAATCACATTCAAACAAATAGTCAAGACAAGAAATCAAGAAAGCATAACAATGGCACATAAATACCTATATGCCTAATATTATGAATTACACACACCATCTTTCTATACCAAAACAAGATTAAAAATCCCATAAACCATAACCTTATAAAATAAATTTCTCACTCAAGGTCAAGATACATAAATAGTAAAAGCTCAAATCATGAACAACAATATAATACCTAAGAACTTGTATTTTCCCTTATGTGTGGGTTAGCTACTCTCATGCACAAGCTCATTATCAAGTCCCGGCACAAACTAAATCCTATCTAATAATCACAAATAACAAAACAAATTCCCCATATGACACCATTTTGTAATTTCCCAACTCAGAATCCACTGAACCAGTGCCCCGAGTTAGTGCACCACATTACCTTAGGCACACCATCCCATATTCCAGAGGCTTCCAACCAAAGACATGGGTCTAGCATGGTATGTTGGGGAGAATATACCCATATATTAGAGTAGTGACATAAATGGGTATAAATAAAATGACATAAACATCACATATAGATAAAATAAATAGGTGTTATAAAACCAATTCATAACCCATGAAATATCATACTGATGTCCCATACAAAATAGATATGCATATATACAAGTCCATCCAAGTAAAACAAACCTAAAAGTAAAAATATGGGAAAAACAAAATGATAAAAAAACCATAAGTATCAAGATACACCCCAACTCCCATATCTAAGACACAATCCTAGGAATAAACTCAAGCATCCACAGTAGGTCACCTTCCCTTATCCCAACCTACATCAATGAAGTCTACCAAGGTACCAAATGATGATTTGAATAGTGTGTGAGTAAAACTTAGTAGACCACCACCAAAATTGTCTAAGTAAAATCTAGTTATATGTGTAATGAATAATGAATTTTAATTCTTATATAGGTGATTTAATAATAATAATAATAAACTATATAAATAAAAGGAACCAAGTTGAGCCTTAGGTCTCAAGTGGATGACCCAAACCAACCCCACCTTCTTCAGCCTACCTAGTAGGAGACATAATAGCCTAATCTGGTTCCAAGGTACATCACTGAGGCAACCATGATCATATAATCCAAATGAATACATGGAGATCAAATGGGAATTCCATTCCATTAATTCTCAAGAAAATCTACTAGTGAGGTCTAAACTTTAGGGATCTCCCTTGACTTTTAGAGGCATGGATTGTTTGGAATCCAAGGTTCACACTAGAGGAATTCTATACCAATATAAAATGAGATAAATATTGGGAGATCATCCTATGAAATTTAATATTTATATCCCTCAGGAATCTAAAAAATTAATATATAGAATTCAAAAATTATATACAATACCTTAATCTAAGGATGAGTCACCCCATGATATTCATAGTAAGGAATCTATGTGAAATTCACTGGCTTACTCATGTAATTACATATCTTAATATAATCATAGTATTTTATATGTCATTCCACTATAATATCAATCATGAGGAATATAATTATTTCCTCTAAGTCATTCCAAACCATTAACCATTTTCAAGAAATCCAAACATTTAATTATTCAAAAATTCACATAATAATAAAATTCTCAATACAAGAAAAGTTCATTCATTAGTTCCAATTCACATTCCCAATTAAATATTCCAAGTCCATAAAATTTTGGGGAGATTCCTAGAGTCCTTACTAGGAATTCAAAATTCCATATTAAATTAATAGGTTATTAGGTAATCCCTAAAATACCCTCTTTGTTAACGCAAAAACATGGAACAATGCATAACCTAACTATTTGATAATTTCTACAAGGGTATACCCAAACCAAACCACTTTTATACATCCATATAATCCACTAAAACATAAAAAATTCCTAAAAAAATTATATTAATTTTATTTCAAGACTCTGAAAGGTCAGTGTGACACACATTCCAATAACAAAATAATATAGTGAGACTTTAAGGGGAAATCATGATACCACATACCTTATGTTAGATGGGTTAAATTATTTTATATTGACCTATGATTTAAGCTAAAATATAAGATATTGAAAAACTATACAAAATCCCTAAAAATATGGTATGTATGTTAAACATGGTGTGAGATATTTAGATGGAAAATAAAAGTGATATAGGAATATGACAAATGATAACCTCACCAAGATCTTTCCAATTTGATAGAAAAAAAAGAAAAATTAGTGGTGGGATGAGGGTGATCTGCTCAAGAACTCTAAGGGGAAGATATAGCCTCCATGTAATTCTACCACTGCCCCAAAAGTGGAAAAAATGGTGTTAAAAAATCCAAGGGGGTGAAGTGGTAAAAGATCCTTTGGTTCCCTTTAAAAAAAATCCATATAGATCCCACCAGTTGGCTAGTGGGTCTCACCAGCTAGACAATATATCATTCAGTGGTTTTGCATCCTACAGGAAGCCCATCAATTAGTTGGTAGACTTTTTTCGACTAGATGGTGGAACTATAATCCTTATGAAACATTCCTTGACCTACTACCACTCTTCCCAAACACCCATGTGAACCCCCAAACCCCCATGGTCACTTCCTTAAAGACAAAAACATGGATTTTTGACTGAAATTAAAGGTGTTATACATTGAAATAAGAGTGGTGCCTTACACTCATCCATTCCTGCATCCTCACCAATATTTTTAGGTTCTTTAACCTTTTATTATGTATTTTGAAGTTATATAATACTTGGGTCGAGTCTTGAGAGTTTTTGGATGGTTTTAGAGTGTTTTGGAAGGGTTTTTAAGGGTGCACAACTTAATCACAATTATTGGAAACTATAAACCTTCACTAAGAAACTGTGTAAGGAATTTTTGAGAGTCACTGGGAAATCAAATGATTGGTGCTCAATTAGGAAAAATCATTCGGGTTCTAGGAGAAACCATGAAATGAATTTTGGGAGGGTGTATAATTTTTCCAAAACCATGTGAGTGCTAGGGAAGACCATGCACTAGAAGATAGAGGGAAGATCATGATTGGGGAATGTTTTGTCAAACTGTGAAAGCCAACCATGAAGGGGTGTGGTTTGGAGAAAGTAGCATGTGCATGGTTGACACATGATTTTCCAAACCTTGTATATTTACCCTACAAAAAGAATTAAATGCTCTGAAAATTAAAGTTTAATTCAGTTTTGTATCCCAAAACTCTCATTTTTATCCTCCTCTATTAGTGTATCAAACTCACCTCCTCTATTAGGAATCCTTAGTGATTACATTTAACTCAAAATGTTATTTTTATGAATCAAAGTGCATTGGGTCTCTATAATAAATGGTGAGTCTCTATTTCTCACTTCCTCTCTAGATATTCTTATCTTATCTCACCCAGAATTTTAGATCTAATCTGTTATAGATATATATCTGATCTATAATGTGTTTTTATGAGATCTTGTTGGAATCTATTGAAGGGTAGAATTTTTAAGGTTGAATATAGAGGTTTTGGGTTTCGTTCCTTGTTTTCTTTAACCATTGAGAGGTAGGTGTCCTCTATTTATTCTCCACTTATTCTGAAAGTTGAATGCTTAGTTTTATTTGAATGTTTTTATTGTATTTTAAAAGGAAACATTGAAAGACTTCTTGAAGTAAATCAATTTTTGTTTATGAATTGGGAATGTGGTAATTCACATGGCTTTTGGAAAACCCCTTTGTTTTATAATATTCAATTGTGGTTTTAAAATTATTGTTTTGGTTTAACGCAAGTAAGATGTACGATGAAATGTTTTAATGGGAAGAAATGGTTTTTGTGGAATGTATTAATATGTAAATTTGGTATATATGTTTGTCATGAGTTCATTGCATTAGTTGTGACCCTGAATAAGGGGTGTGTGCCATTGGAGAATCTGGAGATTTGTCACCTAGTGATGACTTGGTGGATTAGCAAGTAGCCACTCTTGAGTAAGGAACTATCACCTAGTATGCATGTGTGTGTGTAAAACATGGATGAGGTATTCCAAGAGTAAAGGAAGGAAGAACAATTCGGTCTAGTTCAAATTATTTACTTCATATATTTTATTATGAATAAATTGTTCTCAGGTAATTTTTAACCTCCTTCAGGAACTTTTGAAGTAATGTGGATTCATCCATTCCCTGGATGGATCAAATGAAACATGAATATGGTATCAAGAGGAAATACAGGGCCTTCAAGATTTGGATCTCTCTTTAGAAATCATCATGGTGATGTCATGGATGTCTATACAGTCCATGTGCGGCTACCACATCTCTTAATGCTGAAATGCTTGGCATGGTAAACATAATTGAAATCACTACTACAAAACAGATCTTTAACAGCACTGGCCTTTATTAACGCTTTTCTGTAGCAATGATAAAAAGTACCCTTTATCAAAGCTTTATTTTTAGCACTGATAAAGGTGTCAAATAAAATGAAAACAATAAGAAATTAAAAATTAAAAATGAGTAAAATAAAAAAAATATTATCAATTTTATTAATTAAATATTTATTGAAAAAAATGAATAAATTTAATATACATATATATATAAATTATAAATATTAATAAATATTATATATTAAATATATAAATATGTAAAATGAATAAAATGAAATAATTAAACAAATAAAAATTAAAAATGAATAAATTAAGAAAAATATTATACATTTTATTAATTAAATAGTTATTGATAAAAATGAATAAATTTAATATACACATATATATATATAATATTAATATTAATAAATAGTACATATTTATATAAAATGAATAAATTGTAATTATTAAGAAAAAAATTAAAAATGAATAAATTGAAATAATTAAACAAAAAAATTACAAATGAATAAATTACAAAATGATTAAAAAATATTATTGAAACAATTATTAATAAAAATTAATAAGTTTAATATATATATATATATTAATTATAAATCTTAATAAATAATATATATTAAATATAAATATAAAAAATGAATATTATGTAATAATTAAAAACATATTAATGTCTTATTGATTAATACATTTAATATAGAAATACAATCATATATATATATATATATGAATGTATAATATCTCATAAAATATGATTTTTATATTACAAAATATTTATGCTTACATATTCAATAAGTCGCATATATAGTGAAGAATGGTTTATAATTAAAAATTCATATTGATTAAAAATACTGACTAATTGGATTGAGTAATAGAGATAATTGGATGTCGTTTGATTTTTCAATTAAACATATATCAAATGTGTGTAACATTGGTTTCACATATATATACATAATTAATGTAGTTTTATATACAAAACACACACAAATATTTACGTAATTAATGAAATCTCATATATATAGAAACACATACACATAATATTTATGTAATTTATTCAAATTTTAATATTAATTTTAGAATTTCATTATAACATGATACATTTAATGTATTATGTTTTTAATTGGTAATTTTTTTTTATTATAGTTAGGTATTATTTCATTTTTAATATTTTTTATTTTTTTGGGAATTTAATCATTTTCTATTATTTAATTTTTATATATTTATTTACTATGTTTTAATATTTTAAATGTGTATAGATCTTTGTTTCAATATATATGAATATTTTTTAATAATTTATATTTAACTAATAAAACTTCTCCATTTTTTTAATATTTTTAATGTGTACTCATTTTTAATTATTCAATTTCACTCATTTTTAACATGCATGCATTTAAGATTATATATTATTTAAAAATGTTAAAAATATATTTGCAAATACATATTAATAAATAAATATATTTATAAATGTATATTTAATATATTTATAAATTTATAAATTTATAATTATAAATTAATAAATATTATTACTTTTAAAAATTATTTATATAATTAAAAATAAATAATTATATATATTTAAATAATTATAGAATTATAATAAATTTATTTAAATAATTAATATATTTACTATATATATATTTTTATAATTATATATATTCATTATATATATATAATTATATAAGTATATGTATAATGATATAAATATATAAATATTATTTCTTTAAATGTATTTATATAATCATAAATAAATAATTATACATATTTAAATAATTATAAATTATAATAAATATATTTAAATAATGAATAAATTTACTAAATTTATTTTTATTTTAAATACATTTATTAAATATATATTATAATTATATAAATATATAATGATATAAATATATTTATAATTATGAAATTATAATAAATATATTTAAATAATGAATATATTTACGATATTTATGTTTATATATATTTATTAAATATGTCACATACATGAAATGTTTTAAAGTTATTTTTCGTTTAATTTCATTAATGCATTGTTTTGGGGGTTTCCCAAGGTTTTATGGAGGAATAGGTGTGTTTTCATGAATTGGGCCAAACCGTGAGGCCAATTCTAGATTTAAAAATAAAATTTGTTTCTTTTATAACATTTTCATTTTTTAATATTTTTAACTCATTAAAATTTCTAAGTGTCCTCCCCTGACATATTAACACCGCAATTAAAATTTTGAACATTTAAAAATCCATAAACATGGTGTATTTTGGTTTTTATTTAAGGGATTGTGCCTGCCCAGAAACCCATATGCAGTTTTAAAAATGAATTTTATTTATTTAATAAATTATTAAATATTAAGTATTTTTTAGAGATTCCAAGTCTCACATGAGCCCATTGCACCCAGCCGCCCACCCATCCTCTTTCCTCCCTCTTTGAAGCTCTTAGGAATCACGATTTAGGGATGAACTTCATAGGGTTTCTCAAATCAGCCAGATTTGAGGAGGTAAGTTATTTCTATCATAAATCTTTCAATTCTTACTCCTTTTCTCCCCTTTACATGAAGTTTCTTCTCATTTTATTGAAGTAACAAATTTTCAGAAGGTATGGTGTCGAACCTAGGGTTTAACCTTGGGTTTTCTGGGTCATTTCTTGTGGTTTTAGGATTGATCTCGGTCCCTCTTGGTGCGGCGGTGGTGCGATTTGATTTTCGCACAAAGGATTCAAGGTTTTTACTAATTTGGTAGGTGATTCCACTTTATATGAAATACTTGTGACATATATATGGTGTTTATTATATTTTCATGTTTAACCCATTGATTTGGTACTGCAAAAATTGGTTTTAGTGGTGTTTGTAGTGCAAGTGAATTTTAAGGGCCAATTTCATGTGAAATTTGTGTTTTTTTTCAAATAAATCTTTTATTGGTTAATTAAGGGATGATTTTTAATTATTTAGTTGAAATTATTTAACTGTATTAGGGCTTAAAATAATGTTTTAAATGTTATTATTCTTTGTTTGTTGCTGCAAAATTGGTTTTGGGTGACATTTGTTAAGAAAATGGTTTTTGAGTGCCAATTTGGTGTTGAATTGGGTGTTTTACATGGGTATTCTATGCGATGCTTATTGGGATTGTTTTATAACTCATGTAATGAGTTTAAAGAAATTTTTAAGGTGTTTTGGATTCTGTTTTGATAAATATGAGTATGAATATGGCGTTCAAGTGAGGTTTTCAAAGAGTTTTGGGTGCAAAACAAGGAAAGATTTGGAGAAGTTGTTTTATAGAAACTCAAAGTGTTTTGTTGTATGTTTTAAATGGTATACAATTTGTGTAGATACTGTACTCATTGTATGTGACCAATAGTGATTTTTTATATGAAAATTGATATATGTATTATTCTGAAATTGTTTGAGCACAAAGGGGGAAGCCCGGGTACCTAGGTGGGGCGGATGTGTACTAGTACGACTAGTGGACTAGATGAGTTTTGTCCCTGTTTCACCTAGAATTTGGATAAAAACAACTCTAACTAAAATATGTGGGTTATTATTGGGGACCAATAGGTTATGAGTATGTTCCCTACTAGTGTCTCTTGCATGAGAACAGATTTTACTACGGTTACTTTACACCGAGGTATGAGGTACATGGGGCCCGAGACAATCTAGTGCCTAGGGGTGTTCCCGATTTTGTTGCTCATTGTGTTTGTGGTATTTTCCCATGTATTGGGGTGTTTTTGGCAGTACTTTACAGTAGATAAAATGTCTATTTAAATGCGTGAACATTCTGAAAACTTTATCTTGAAAACTTTTTTTAATTGAAAGTTGCATTTCTTGGATTTTATCACTACTTTTCTTTGCGTATTAAAACCGCTTGCTTTTTCACATTGTATTGCATTCTCTTTGGAATCATTGGGTTGTATCCTATAGGGCATAGGATCACACCCTACTTACACCCCTTGGGTGTAAGTAGATTTGGTTATGTTTGACTCAGGTAAAAGAAAGGCTAAGGGTGATGGCGATTCAGGGTGTTAGTCCCCATCCTTGGGGCGGAATTGTAGAGACGGCTTGTGTAACACCCTAAGCTTTCATGGCACGCTTCTCTTTGAATAATACAGTAGCGTGTGTTATACGCAACTTCGAGTTTTAACACACACCACAACTAATCAAACTAGCCGTTATGAATAGTAATACCCACTTTTTAAAATTTTATAAATTTTATCTTTCAAAATGGACTTCATTTTTGGATTTTGAATATCGAAATTAGCCTAGAGTGAATTTTTGGTATTTTTCTGAAAACTTTCAATTTTTGATGAATAGTGAAAAACACTGAGTTATTGGTTAAAACTGAATTTTTATTTAAATAATTATTTACTTTATTTAAATTTATTTTAGGTCAAAATAGATACGTAATACCTATATAAGTTTAATGTAATTCATTGGAGTCAGTTTATAATAATTTTAGACATATAAGAATTTTATTGAACTTTTAACCGTCTTTTACCCATCTCCTAGGAGAATTTGCAAATTCACATAAAAATTAATTTTACCGCTTCTGTGAGTGGAATATCGAAAATCTGAGAGAAAAGATTTATATCAAGGAGTAAAATGTGGTTCAATAAGATAAAAATAATTTTTGTTGAATAGTAACTTTTTACATTTATTTACCACGGTAAAAAGTAAATAGGGTAATTAAGGGTAAAAATGAAATTATTATTACCCTAACACATGTCCCTATTCTATTGGATAAGTATAATTCGACAAAAAAAAACCTTTTTAATAAAATATTATCCTCTTTGGTCCACTAGGATTAGATTAGGACATTTATTATTATTTAATTCAAAGAAGAGTTAAAAGAGTTAAAATCAACGTTTAATAACTAAAAAATTTTAATATAGGGTTATACATAAGATAAATTAGATTATAAATATTCATTAGAAAGATAAAAATATTTCCTACATAATAGTTTTTTATTTATAATTTTTAGACATTAAATAATATAATTTATTTATGACACAATGGTGATGTAGTAATTACCTAATTAATGAAATATTAAAATAATTGATATTATAAATATCAAAATAAATGTAATTTGAGACTTTTTATGAATTAAATTAATTTTCTAGGTTACTATGACATATTATTATTGTTTATATGAATTTTATTCGAAGTAATAATGCTTTTATGAATTTATTAAAAACAAAATACCCAATAGTGTCAAAATTGACATAAAGAGTTTTTAAAACAAATATTATATTATTAATTGATATTATATTCCTAAAAATCTAACGTTCAGAAAAAGGACTTATATAATGATAGGTGTATCATTAATGGACCACTTGGTGGTATCTTGGAATTATATAGTATGCTTATTAACTATATAATATAAAAATACAAAGAGACATGGTAAATGTCAAACTATTTAACTAAGAGTTAAATCTAAAAGATAAGGTTACTATAGTGACCCAAACCTATCTAAAATCTATTTGTTGAGTTATTTTAGACCCATAACCATCTTAGACTTTTAATAATCCACTTTGGAGCCATTGTAAACCGAATATGAATTTATTATAAATTAAAACTTTAAGTTTTTCCTAAAGATCCCCTCCCCCCTTATAAAAGGACACAACTTCTAACCAATTCCTCACACCTATAAAGCCTTTTGGCTCGTCCAACCTCTGCCCAATTAAGCTCCCTAAATCCCTCTCCTCCTCCTAGAAGCCTTACCTTAGTTAGAAGGCACTTAAAGAGTCGTTTTTGGTTCAAACCAAAGGGAGTTACCCAAATTAAAGGTAATGATTTCTCTTAGCTTCTTTTATTTTATTTTACTTCTCCAACCCCTAAACTCTTCTTATTATTTTCTTTTGTAAAAAAAAACAGTATCCTAAATATACTAGGATATTTTTATGAGATGCATTCAAAATACACTTACACACACCTCCATCTAATGGGTGAAGAACATAATGTTTCTGTGGATGACAACCAAACGCCTCACGCAACGATGATTGTTCAATTATATCCTACCACCTCTCATGGTGACCATTATGATGGAAATATAATTAAATATGATATCAATGATATTTATTTTATATATAACCTTCTGTAATTCCATTTTATAGCATACCATTATTTGTTTCATGTTGTATATATATACGATAATTTCATTTGAGGAAGTGCGGACTACCGCCCCCTCAAAGTGATATGAATCGTTCATACCATACATGGAACGTATAAATTATGGTGTTAATTAACTTAAGTAACACATATAAGATATTATATTATACTATAATAATAATATACCTATGTATCATTTGGTTTTTATTCCTTTTAAAATGAAAAATGAAATGGAAGTAGCATTCGTGCGTATGTAAAGATTACCGTCTCCAAGAACGCGATGAGATTCATTTCCCCATCATATCCATTCAAGACTAATTCTCATTTGATGATTAAAATTAATTTTTAAGGACTTTATATAATTCTGGATATTAATAAGATACAACCTATCCATAACAAACATGGCTTACATAATGAAGCATATAAAGGAAAACGAATCAGTTAACACCCGAAATGACGATAATACTAAAATATTATAAACAAAGAAATATTAAAAGATCATATATGATATCATATTTATGTATATGATTCTTGTATAATTTAATATCAATGATTTAAATATTATACAGGAGGTTAACCTACACTCTATCAAGGAAAAGTATAAGGTAAGGGTTTATTTCACAATACTCTTCATTATCCAAGGTTGTTTATACGTAATTATCTACTGGGACCTCTTTATCATCCACATTCATGTTTCTTAAAAATGTATCTCAAAACATTCTTACTATTTTACAAAATATGGGTTAAAGTCATTTATACCCTTGTTTGACTTTTTATAAGATGTTTATAAAGTAATCTTTACGTCATTTTCCAAACAAGGACCTTTTTAACCTTTTCGACAAATTAAGGTAAGAATGTATTTTTTTTAACTTATACGGAAGGTGCAGCTATTTTACACCATTGTAAAATCTTCAAAGCATCCCTTACAATATTATAAGAATATTTTCAAATTAAATGTTTTATTTTATAATTATTTTACTTTTAAATTATTTCAAAAAAAGATATATTTCTCTCAAATAGTTTTGATTTCATCTATGTCAACATCCTTTGATGGATTTTAAGCTTATTTGAAGTTGATGTATTATGATACAAGACATCCTTGTTGTATTGAAGGTTTTTTGATATTGTTGAATGTGTATGTTTTATTTTTATACCATTCATGGTTTATGGAGAAAGTATTTACATTTCGTATGCTAGTTTTAATATGAATGTTTATGTTATGTTTAAACATGTTCATATGAGGAATGCATTGGACTTAATAAGTGAAGGGTGGATCCCGCTATATTTCCTTGATGCATAGGTAGGTCTCATGAGACAAACTAGTGTCTTTGCATGAGGCCTTGACAAAATCTTATTTGTAGTCTTGGCACGAGGCCTTGGATACGTGGTTATGATAGTCTGACATTATGCATTCCATCATTATGAAAGTGGTTATTGATATTGTATCTGATTATTCAACTAGTAGAATATCCATGTGAATAAGTAAATGGAATTATTTCATTTTATTTTTTCCATATTATGCTGAATTTCAAGTTTAAAAGGCTTTTGTTTTAGTTATACATTGCCTTAATTAAATGTTTATGTTTATTTATGAAAGTTTCCGCTATATTATTATCCTTACTGAGCATCTGAGATCACCCCTTTATATGTTTTATTTTTCCTAGGATTCCAAGAAGTTTATTGTGATTGATATGCAGGGTTAAGCCAAGGGAATAATGGCGTTTATAAAGGATTATTTATGTTGTTTTGTATGTTATAAAGTGTAATGTAACATTCATGTATGTAATCTATTTTCCAAGACTGCTATACCGATCGGTCCTTCGGGACTTGATTCCTTGTAATCATGAAAATTTATTAAAATAATGCACCGACTCTAGGTAACTGGGTTTGGGGAGTTACAGTTGGTATTAGAGTAAGTTTAGTACAAACCTTGGAAGCTAGATTTATATAAACTCTGATTGGAGAACATAGACCTAAGATAGACTTTGAGTATTAGTATATAATAACTTCTTAGAATATTGGTATTGTATAGATTTTGTGAGTTTTCCAAGAAATACATCCCTGTATAGATACGAGCAGGTAGATGTGGCTCTGGCATAGATGTACCTAGGGGTAAAACCCGAAAAAATTTCTTTGACCTAGACTCGAACGGGACTGGTGCACGACAATGGGCCTTACTGCACTCTTGGTTATGACACTTCCAGGGGATATGCTTAGGATAATTTACATTTTATATACAAACTAATTTGAATTATTTTAATATAAGATGAGAATAAATGAACTTGGTTAATCCTAAGGTGTTTCAAATTGAGAATATGGTGTCATGATATTCTCTAAATGATTTTATGACTACTGTTACTCACACAATGCTTTCTGGTTTTAGTCAATGGCTAGAGTCCAAGGAAGTCATAGTAACTTTGAGAATGATGTACAAGGTGGGAATGATGGTGTAAATGATCAACAAAATGGAATGTTGATAGGCATAAAAGATATCGTGTTCATGCCAAATCAGTTTTCCAAAAATATAATCAACAAAATATATATTAACCAACTCACAGACTCAACAAAGAATAGAAAGGTGATGAATGATAAGAGCTCCAGTAGTGGAGACCATGGAGAAAAGAATCCTAAATTTCCATCATGCAGGAAATGTGGAAGGAGACACCCAGGAAAGTGTCTCAACAGAACAAAGAAATGCTTTACGTAAGAGAAAGAAGGACATAAAGTGAAGAATTGCCGAGGAAAATTGAAGAGTACTATGGAAGAAAATAAAAATGGTCCCAAAAATCCATTTACAGTCATTTTCCGTAAATGTAGGGGACTTGACCATTAACGAAGTGAATGCCCTATTCTATAGGATATTTTCTTGGTCAAAGAAGAAGCTATGTAGAAATAAATGGTTAGAGAAATGTTTAAATGTATTAGTGCTCCTTGTTTATGGGATTACATTGGAATAATTTTCTCTTGTATTTGTAACCCCGCAGTTTGCCATGTGAGAATGATATTTGAGGAAGACTTGTCTTTTCCCTTGTGGATATAGTTATAAATAACCATTTGGTTTTATATGATCATTAGGTTTTAGGAAATTACAAGTTATTATATTTTGGGATGAAAATGTAAGGTATTAGATAACATTTCTGGTTAAAATTATGTTATGGTTATTTTGAGAAATTTATCTCATTTTGGTAATGTTATAAAATATAGTTTTTGAAAAAGGACAACACGCAGACCGTGTGACAACCCATCACATCAGACAAAGATGTGGGAATCGAACCCACAAACAAAGTGTGATTGGTATTTATAACCTACCACTGGACTACGTGAAGTCCCTGGTTAGTGTGACTAATTATTTTTAGTTAAATTATTTTATTGATCAATAATAAGTTGATTTGGGTTCTTATGTCTTATCTAATGAATACCCTTAGTATAAGAAAATGATTTGGTGATTAAGTGATAAATGTTATTTTGGAAGATGTTCGCTTTGTTGGGAACACTATATGCCTTAGGAAACTAGAATACTATGGGATTTCATTTAAGGAGTAATGGTGGATTTTTATCTACATTTTTATTGTGGATTTATAGTGATTTGGGTTATTTATGAAAATGGTTAAACTATAATAGAGAATATGTGATTAGGTTAATTAATTTTAAGTATGTGACATTAAGAGTAGTTGATGTCATTTGGATATACAATTTAACGTGGAAGAATACATTACCAAATTATTATAAGTTTTGGGTTTCAATATTAGTTTGTATTATATTGAAGGATTTTAAAGACAATTGTTTATTTAATGGTGTTTAGTTAACTTTGGGGCATTGTTGGTTTAATTTTAGAAATTAAGATTAGTGTTTCTTTCTCTATTGGAATAACCTTTTGGGGGATCATCAGATCATGTACTAACCATTTTGGTTTTGATTAATCTCTAAAGACAAGTTAAATATATATTTTATCTTTCTTGGATCATGTGATTCTATAGAAGTTTATTCTAGATCTTCCAGTGTGACCAAGTCTTCTTGAATAATCGTCGTTTAAAAAAATGAGTTAGTGGTGGAAATTTATTAAAGAATGAAACTATACTTAAAAAGTAATTATATTTCTTTATTTTCTTAGTCAATCTCGTAAATTAATTCCTTATCTTTATGTAATGTAACTTAAAAAAATGTTGTCCATATACTTTTCCTACTGGGAAACTAATGATCGTGTGTCCCATCACAAGTTTGTGGCTTTCTTGTAATTAACTTTCTCCTAATCATGTTTTCTATCCCTCTCCATCAGAACTTGACAGTTATTTTATCTTCCATATCCATGTTTTCTTACATGGAATCCTAGTATGAGTTATTTTGGGTGACCTTTGTACTTCTCTTTATTTCTTTTAAGGTGATAGTTTTATTGACTCTTTTTCCGATGTAGGACTTTCCATTATATTCCCAATCCCAATTTTAAAAATTTCAAGGATAAAATTATTTGAAGTAGGGTAGAATGTAACATCTCAAGCTTCCACGGTACACTTCTCTTTGAATAATACAGTAGCGTGTGTTGTATGCAGCTTCGAGTTCTAACACACACCACAACCAATCAAACTAGCCGTTATGAATAGTAATAAACACTTTTTGAAATTTTATAAATTTTATCTTTCAAAATGGATTTCATTTTTGGATTTGGAATATCAAAATTAGCCTAGGGTAAATTTTTGGTATTTTTCTGAAAACTTTCAATTTTTTATGAATAGTGAAAAACACTGAGTTATTGGTTAAAACCAAATTTTTATTTAAGTAATTATTTATTGTATTTAAATTAATTTTAGGTCAAAATAGATTCATAATACCTATATAAGCTCAATTTAATTCATTGGAGTCAGTTTATAATAATTTTAGACATATAAAAATTTTATTGAACTTTTCATCGTCTTTTACCCATCTCCTAGGAGAATTTGCAAATTCACATAAAACTTAATTTAACAGCTTATGTGAGTGGAATTTCAAAAATCTGAGAGACACAGTTAATTTCAAGGAGTAAAATGTGGTTCAATAAGATGAAAATAATTTTTGGTGAATAGTATCTTTTTACTTTTATTTACCACGGTAAACAGTAAATAGGGTAATTAAGGGTAAAAATGAAATTATTATTACCCTAACACAAATTCTAATTCTATTGGATAAGTATAATTCGACCAAAAACAACCTTAGGAATAAAATATGAACATATTTGGTCCACTTCGATTAGATTAGGACATTTATTATTATTTAATTCAAAGAAGAGTTAAAAGAGTTAAAATCAAAGTTTAATAACTAAAACATTTTTAACATAGGGTTATAAATAAGATAAATTCGATTATAAATATTAATTAGAAAGATAAAATGATTTACCTCATAATTTTATTTTATTTATAATTTTTAGACATTAAATAATTTAATTTATTTATGATACAATGGTGATGCAGAAATTACCTAATTAATGAAATATTAAAATAATTGATATTATAAATATCCAAATAAATGTAATTTGGGACTTTTTATGAGTTCCAATAATTTTCTAGGTTAATATGACATATTATTATTGGTTATACGAATTTTATTCTAAGTAATAATGCTGTTATGAATTTATCAAAAACAAAATACCCAATAGTGTCAAAATTGACATAAAAGTGTTTTTAAAACAAATATTATATTATTAATTGATATTATATTCCTAAAAATCTAATGTTCAGACAAATGACTTATATAAAAATAGGTCTATCATTAATGGACCACTTGGGGGTCTCTTGGAAGTATATAGTAAGTTTATTAACTATATAATATAAAAATACAAAGAGACATGGTAAATGTCAAACTATTTAACTAAGAGTTAAATCTAAAAGATAAGGTTACTATAGTGACCCAAACCTATCTAAAATCTATTGGTTGAGTGGTTTTACACCCATACCCACCTTAGACATTGAATAATACACTTTGGAGCCATTATAAACCGAATATGAATTTATTATAAATTAATACTTTAAGTTTTTCCTAAAGATCCCCTCCTCCCCCTTATAAAAGGACACCACTTATAACAAATTACTCACACCTCTCAAGCCTTTTGGATCGTCCAAAATCTGCCCAATTAAGCTCCCTACATCCCTCTCCTCCTCCCAGAAGCATTACCTTAGGCAGAAGGCACTTCAAGAGTCCTTTTTGGTTCAAACCAAAGGGGGTTACCCAAATTAAAGGTAACAATTTCTCTTAGCTTCTTTTCTTTTATTTTACTTCTCCAACCCCTAAACTCTTCTTATTATTTTATTTTGTAACAATAACAGTATAATAAATATACTAGGATATTGTTATGAGAAGTATTCTAACTACACTTACACACACCTCCATCTAATGGGTGAAGAACATAATCTTTCTATGGATGGAAACCAAATGCCTCACGAAACGATGATTGTTCAATTATATCCTACCACCTATCATGGTGGCCATTATGATGGCACTATAATTAAATATGATATTAATGATGTTTGTTTTATATATAAGCTTTTGTAATTCCATTTTATAGCATACCATTATTCATTTCATGTTGTATATATATACGATAATTTCATTTGAGGAAGTGCGGACTACCGCCCCCTTAAAGTGATATGACTTGTTCATACCATACATGGAACATATAAAGGATAGTGTTAATGAACTTAAGTAAAAAATATAAGATATTATATTATACTGGAATAATAATATACCTATATATCATTTGGTTTTGATTCCTTTTAAAATGAAAAATGAAATGGAAGTAGCATTCGTGCGTACGTACGGATTACCGTCTCCACAAATATGATGAGATTCATTTCCCCATCATATACATTCAAGAATAGTTCACATTTGATGATTAAAAGTAATTTTTAAGGACTTGATATCATTATGGATATGAATAATATACAACCTATCCATAACAAACACAGCTTATGTAATGAAGAATATAAAGGAAAACGAATCAGTTAACACCCGAAACGACAATAATACTAAAATATTATTAACAAAGCAGTATTAAAAGATAATATATGATATCATATTTATGTATATGATTATTGTATAATTTAATAACAATGATTTAACTATTATACATGAGGTTAACCTACACTCTATCAAGTAAAATTACAAGGTAAGGGTTTATTTCACAATCTCTTCATTATCCGAGGTTGCTTATATATAATTATCTACTGGGACCTCTTTATCATCCACATCCATGTTTCTTAAAAATGTATTTCAAAATATTCTTACTATTTTACATAATATGGGTTAAAGTAATTTATAACCTTTTTTTATTTTTTATAAGATTTTTATAAAGGAATCTTTACGTCATTTTCCAAACAAGGACCTTTTTAACCTTTTCGACAAATTAAGGTAAGAATGTCTTTTTTTTAACTTATACTGCGGGTGCGGCTATTTTCCACCATTGTAAAATCTTCGAAGCTTCACTTATAAGCTTATAAGAATATTTTCAAATTAAATGTTTTATTTTATAATTATGTGACTTTTAAATGATTTTAAAAAAAGAGATATTTCTCTCAAATAGTTTTGATTTCATCTATGTCAACATCCTTTGATGGATTTTAAGCTTATTTGAAGTTGATTTATTATGATAAAAAACTTCCATATTGTATTGAAGGTTCTGTGATATGTTTGACTATAGACGTGTTATTTTTATACCATTCATGGTTTATGGAGAAAGTATTTACATTTCATATGCTATTTTTAATACGAATGTTTATGTTATGTTAAAACCTGTTCATATGAGGAATGCATTGGACTTAATAAGTGACGGTGGAGCCAGCTATAGCTCCTTTATGCATCGATAGGTCTCATGAGACAAACTAGTGTCTTGGACGAGGCCTTGACAAAATATTATTTGTAGTCTTGGCACGATACCTTGGATACGTGGTTATGATAGTATGGCATTATGCATTCCATCATTATGAAAGTGGTTATTGATATTGCATGTGATTATTTGACTAGTAGAATATCCATGTGAATAAGTAAATGAAATTATTTCATTTTATTTTTTCCATATTATGCTGAAGTTCAAGTTTAAAAGGCTTTTCTTTTAGTTATACATTGCCTTAAATGTTTATATTTATTTTTGAATGTTTCCACTATATTGTTATCCTTACTGAGCATTTGAGCTCACCCCTTTCTATGTTTTATTTTTCCCAGGATGTGAAGAAATATTTTATGACTGACCTGCAGGGATAGTCTAAAGGGGATATGAGTGTGGACTATGGGGACTATGTTATTTTAGTTTTTAACTTTATGATGTAATGTAACATTTATGAATGTATCTAATGTTTCCAAGGATACTAAACTAATCGGTATTTCGAGACTTGATATTTTGTGATCATGCCAATGATACGTAATAATGCACCGACTCTGGGTAACTAGGGTCGGGACGTTACAGCTTGGGGGTGATGACCCCTTGTCATGTGGAGTACATGGGGCTGTTTTGTTGGTGTTTCATTGTGTCTTTGGACATTTTTTTATTGTATTTGAACTTATGCATTCAGTTCTGGATTTTTGTATAAACCTTGTTGGTATGAATTTTTCAAATTTATTTTATCAAATATTTTTGGTGTTTTATGTATACATATTCGAGTAAATTGTTCCCAAACCAAGATAAGTTATACCTGGGCACTTTTTCTAACCTGTGGGGATAGGGAATTCTCTTCGGGCCTTATCACGGGCCGGGTTTGGTGCCGGTATTGGTGGTGACCAGATTCGGTTCGTGAAAAAATGGTATCAGAGGGGGTTAATGTTTTTGGGTTATATTGCTATTTTGGGATGAGTCAGGATAAACATGATCTAGGACTATCAGGGCTTAGGGTTTTGGTTATAAGTAGGATTCCTAGCCTGAACCTCTCATGGCAGACCTTGAGTGACCAGGGGATGTTGGAATTTACAGATTTACTTCACTTCCAGGTGAGACGTGTGGGCTACAGACCACACGTGAACATTAGGCGGAGGTGGAGTAGTTGTTTCTTTTATTACTGGAATGTGTTTAGATTATTTATACTTTATGTATTTTATTAAAATTTTCATAATTGTGGTATTGATTATTTTTTTGTGATTGTTTCATTTTGTAGCAACATGCCTTCCCAGAAAGCTCCCACACGCCCACGAGAGGAAGCTGGAGAGAGTTCTCCCACACCGATTGATCAGAGGTTAGTCGAGGCTGTGGTATGGGCTGTCCAAGCTCTAGTACAGGGACCAAATCCTACTATTATTCTTGCTAGGGCATAAGAGACGGGTCCTAGAAAAGATAAATCTCATGATTTTCTAATGAAAAAGCCGCATACCTTCTGAAGAAGCTCAGAACCCCAGGAAGTATAGGAATGGCTCGAGAAGATCGAGAGTATGTTTGAGTTCTTAGAAACACCCAAGGAGCTCAGGGTGAAGTGAGCCTCCTTTCTGTTGGAGGGTCCTAGCCGCCTGTGGTGGGAGTCAGTGCTTTATACTGGGAAGAATGAGTAGATGCACTGGGGAGATTTCAAGGTTGTCTTCAATGAACTATACTGCCCTGAGGTGTTGGCTTATGCTAGGTCCAGAGAGTTCATGGAGCTTGTTTAGGGGAATCTATACGTGATGGAGTATGCCAACCGTTTCACTAAGTTGGTTAGGTATGCTCCAGAAATCATCTCCAATGAGCAGGTGAAGGCCCAGAGGTTTGAGAAAGGCTTGTGACCAGAGATATACTCCCAGGTGTTCTTATTTAAGCTGAGGACCTATGCTGAGGTCGTTGATCGGGTGTGCATGGTGGAGATAGATAGGAAAGGCAGGGCTGGTTTTTCAGGTTCAGTATCAGTATTGGGCATTGGAACCTCCTTATAGAAGAAAAGAAAGCAGGGGGGTCATTTAAAGAAAGGAGGTGGAAGTTCAGGCCACTCCTCCAGGCAGTTTTCGTTTGCGGCTTCTAATGCGAGATCGATCATGTGCCACCAGTGTGGGAAGCCCGGGCACATCCGACCAGAATGTCCACTTTCTGCGGTGTGGCACGTCCACTTCCGAGTGGGGTAGGGTCAGTGGCTTCAAGAGGAGTGCCAGCACAGTCTGATCCATCGAGGATTGGGGGATCTTGATTTGGAAACCATGGTGATAGGGATGGGTCATCTTATAGGAAGATCTAGTTTAGGGAACAACCACAGACTAGCGGTCATCCTTAGCCAGATATTGGACATCTCCATGCAGTGGATCAGGCACCAGTAGGATCAGAGGCGGGACCGTCGACAGTTCGAGGTACTGTTCTGATTGCATCTTCTATAACTACTACTCTTTTTGATATTGGCTCATCTGTTTCATTTATTTATTCCTGTTTTGTGGACATGGTGAATTTTCCAACTAAGTTGATGTATTTTTCGATAGAGTTGGTGAAACCACTGGGAAAGAAGAAGGAGCAGGGTCTCAGGTGCCCGTCATGTGTGCTTTCTGTGTCAGGGGTCGAGATGGAGTGGGACCTCTTGGTCTTAGACATGGATCTTTTTAATGTCATAATTGGCATGGATTGGTTAGTACAATTGTAATCATACATTGATTGCTACAGGCGGTGAGTAAGTTTCACAACATCTGATGGGAGTCCTCAGGTTTTTCGGGGAGAATGGGATCCTAGGTCAGGTCACGCAGGACCTCCACTCCCAGAGTTGGGAAGTATTAACTTCCATTTATCATCGCTCATGCTAGAGGATGATGGTATTTCCACTGTAGGTGCACTACCTCATGTAGTTAATGAGTTTATGAAGGTATTCCCAGATTATTTCTCAGGTTTTCCCCCAGAGCGGGATGTGGAGTTTTCGATTGATCTGGTGCCGGGAACACAGATGATATCTCTTCCCTCTTAGCACATGGTCCCCACTGAGCTGAGGGAATTAAAGATACAACTGGATGACGTAGAATCCTAAGGATTCATTCGCCTGATAATCTCTCCTTGGGCCGCTCCCATGTTGTTCACGAAAATGGCTGACGGATCCCTCCAATTGTGCATTGACTACCAGAAGCTGAATAAGGCAATAATTATGAACAAATACCCTTTGCCCAGAATAGATTATTTGTTTGATCTGTTGAAGGGGGTGAAGTGGTTATAAAAAATAGAATTGCATTCGGGGAATCATAAACTCTAGGTGAAAGAGTTAGATATCCCAAAGACAGCCTTCTGAAGCAGTTACGACCACTTTAAGTATTTGTTCATGCCCTTCAGATTGACCAATGATTCATCGGTCTCTATGGCACTCATGAATAGGGTGTTTCATCAGTATCTCGATTCCTTCGTTGTGGTGTTCGTGGATGAAATTATGGTATACTCTGGCTCTGAGGAGGAACACGAACATCACTTGAGGATCATTTTGGGTACATTACAGGATCACCACCACTATGCAAAGTTGTCAAAGTGAAATTTTTGGATCAGGGAAGTGAGATTTCCGGGGCATGTGATCTCTGAGCAGGGGGTTTTAGTGGACCCCGAGAAGATTACTGTGGTTATGTCATGGGAGAATCCAAAGAATGCATTCAAGATTATAAGTTTCTTTGGCCTGGCTGGTTATTATAGGCGATTCATTTGGGATTTCTCTCATCTTTCTTCACCGATTAATGCGCTCACCTGGAAAGGGGTGAAGTTTGTATGGGGTACAGAATGTCAGGCATCGTTCAAGGAGATGAAGAGGAAGTCTACTACCGCCCCCATGCTTATTTTTCCTAAGGCCGGGAATGGGTATGTGGTTTATTGTGATGCTTCAGGTATGGGTCTTGGGTGAGTGCTTATACAGGATGATCACATGGTGGCGTATGGCTCTCGCCAACTCCGACCACATGAAAAGAATTACCTGACCCAAGACTTAGAGTTGTCAGTGGTGATGCATGATTTGAAGACTTGGCGTTATTAGCTCTTTGGTGAGAAGTTTGTGGTCTAATCTGATCACAAAATCTTAGCCTATATATTCTCATAGAAGGACCTAAACTTGAGGCAGCGTCACTGGATCGAGTACTTGTAGGGGTTTGACTTTAACATTGTCTATACCCCAAGAAAGGGTAATTTGGTGGCCTACGCTTTGAGTATAAGAGTTCCAGTGTAGGTTTTGAGGAAGTCCAGTGATGAGTGGACTTTGATGGGGCTCTTTTCTTAGATTCATGTGGAGACCAGGGAACACAGTGGAGGTACATTCTTGGTGAGCGTCCAATTGACTCCTTCTCTTTTGGAGTTGATTCAGTGGGAACAGCCCGGTGATGAGCTTTGTCAGTGGTCTAAGAAGTTTCTTCATGGTGGGGAGACATCCTATGATTGGTCGTTGTATCCCGAGGGAATCTTGTGCTTCAAGGTCCGTTTAGTAGTGACGTTATCTCTATGGAAGGTGGTGATGAAATATAGCCACCAGTCTCAGTGGGTTGTCCATCCGAGTGCCACTAAGTTGTATTATGATGTCTGTCGATAGTTTTGGTGGCCTGGTATTAGACGGGACATAGAGGAATTTCTCTCAAGATGCTACACATGCCAGCAGGTGAAAGTAGAGCACCAAAGGCCCTCCAGTTTTCTCCAACCACTACTCATTCCTACCTGTAAGTGGGAAGAGGTCACCATGGACTTCATTTTTGGATTACCTTGTACAACTCGGGGTAATAATGCCATTTGGGTGGTGATTGATCATCTGACCAAATCATCCCACTTCATTCTGATAAAAGATACAACTAAAGTGGATGAGTTGGGACATTTGTATCTTCAGTAAGTGGTGAGATTCCATGGTGTACCATCAGTATTTGTATCAGATAGAGACCCCCACTTCACTTCAAAATTTTGGGAAGGCCTTCAGAAGGCATTGGGGTCTCATATTAAGATGAGCACGACATACCATCCTCAGACGGATGGTCAGATAGAGCAGGCAAATCAGATTTTGGAGGACATGCTTTGTGCATGTGTCCCGGACTTTGGAGGTTCTTGGGATAGCCATTTGGGGATGGTTGAGTTTTCTTATAATATCAGTTACCAATCCACCATTCTAATGGATCCTTTTTAGGCACTCTATGGTCACCCTTGTCGTCCCCCCTGTGTTGGACAAAGGTAGGTGAGACCTCACTGTTGGGGACAAGTATGGTGCAGGAGACATATGAGAAGGTTAAGTTGATCTGGCAGTGTTTATTGACAGCTCAGAGTCGCCATAAATCATATGCTGACTGAAGGCATTGAGACATAGAGTTTTTTGTGGGTGATAGGGTATTCTTGAAAGTGGCCCCTCGTTTGGGCCATCGTCGATTGGGGAAGAAAAGTAAGCCGATGTCATGGTATGTCAGGCCCTTTGAGATCACTGAGAGTATTGGCAAGGTGGAATACAGGTTGGATTTAACTTCTTAGTTGACATCCATCCATGATGTATTCCATGTCTCCCAGTTAAAGAAATACAACCCGGATCCATCCCATGTGCTGAGTTGGGAAGAACTGGAGCTAGAGCCTGACTTGTCTGTTATTGAGCAGCCAGTACAAATAGTGGACTCCCAAGAGAAGGTGCTTCAAGGGAAGTCTATTCCATTAGTCCGAGTTTGTTGGCATCATGGTAATGATACACATGAGACATGGGATCAGAAGTCATGGGTTGAGGAAGAGTATTCGTTCCTCTTTTATGATCAAGCTTCAGGTTGACTTTTCGGGACGGAAAGTATTCATGGTGGAGATAATTGTAACATATATGAAATTTTTTAAAATTATTTTTCATTTAATTTCATTAATTCTTTTTTTGGGGGGGTTCCCAAGGTTTTATGAAGGAATAGGTGAGTTTTCATGAATTCGTCCAAACTGTGAGCCCGATACTAGATTTAAAAATAAATTTTTTTTCTTTTATAACTTTTTCATTTTTTAATATTTTTAACTAATTACAATTACTAAATGTCCTCCCCTGACATATTAACACCAAAATTAAAATTTGGAACCTTTATAAATCCATAAAAATGGTGTATTTTGGTTTTTATTTAATGGATTGGGCCTGCCTGGAAGCTCATATATGGTTTTAAGAATGAATTTTATTTATTTAATAACTTATTCAATATTAAGTATATTTTGGTGATTCCAAGTCTCACATGATCTCATTTCACCCAGACATGCGCCCAGCATCTTTCCCACCTCTTTGGTGCTTTTAGGCATCACGATTTAGGGACGAACTTCCTAGGGTTTCTTAAATCAGCCATATTTGAGGAGGTAAGTTCTTTCCATCATAACCCTTTCAATTCTTACTCCTTTTCTCCCCTTTCCATGAAGTTTCTTTTCATTTTCTTGAAGTAAAAAAATGTCCATAGGGTAGGATATAGAACCTAGGGTTTAAACTTGGGTTTTCTGGGTCATTTATTGTGGTTTTAGGATTGATCTTGGTCCCTCTTGGTGCGGTGGTGGTGTGATTTGATTTTCGCACAAAGGATTCAATGTTTTTACTAATTTGGTAGGTGATTCAACTTTGTATGAAATCCTTGGGACATAGCTTCTGTTTTTATTATTTTTTCATGTTTAACCCATTGATTTGGTGCTGCAAAAATTGGTTTTAGTGGTGTTTGTAATGCAAGTGAATTTTAAGGGCCGATTTCATGTGAAATTTGTGTTTTTTTCAAATAAATATTTTATTGGTTGATTAAGGGCTGCATTTTAATTATTTAGTTGACCTTATTGAACTGTATTATGGATGAAAATAATTTTTTAAATGTTATTATTTTTTGGTTGTTTCTTCAAAATTGTTTTTGGGTGGTGTTTGTTAAGAAAATGGTTTTTGAGTACCGATTTGGTGTTGAATTGAGTGTTTTACATGGCTATTTTATGTGATGCTTATTGGGATTGTTTTATAACTCATGTAATGAGTTAAAAGAAATTTTTAGGTTGTGTTGTATTATGTTTTGATAAATATGAGTATGAATATGGTGTTCAAGTGGGGTTTTCAAAGAGTTTTGGGTGAAAAATAAGGAAAGATTTGGAGAAGTTGTTTTGTTGAAACTCAAAGTGTTTTGTTGTGTGTTTTAAATGGTATAAAATTTGTGTAGCTAATGTACTTATTTTATGTGACCATTAGTGGTGTTTTATATTAAAATGGATATATGTATCATTCTGAAATTGTTTTAGCACAAAGGGGGAAGCCCGAGTACCTAGGTGGGGCGGATGTGTACTAGTACGGCTAGTGGACCAGATGAGTTTTGTCCATGTTTCACCTAGCATTGGGATAACGACAACTATAACTACACTATGTGAATTATTATTGGAGAACACTAGGTTATTTTTATGTTCCCTACTAGTGGCTCGTGCACAAGAACAAATTTTACTACGGTTGCTTTACACCAAGGTATGAGGTACATGAGGCCTGAGACTATCTAGTGCCTAGGGGTGTTCCCGATTTTTTTTCTCATTATGTTTGTGGTATTTTCCCATGTATTGTGGTGTTTTTTGTAGTAATTTATAGTAGATAACATGTATATTTAAATGTGTGAACATTTTGAAAACTTTAACTTGAAAACTGTTTTCAATTGAAAGTTGAATTTCTTGGATTTTATCAATGCTTTTCTTTGCATATTAAAACTGCTTGCTTTTTCACATTGTATTGCATGCTCTTTAGAATAATTGGGTGGTATCCTATTGAGATTATGATCACACCCAACTTACATGCCTTGGGTGTAAGTAAGACTTGGTTATGTTTGACTCAGGTAAAGGAAAGGCTAAGGGTGATGGCGATTCAGGGTGTTAGTTCCCATCCTTGGGGCGGAGTTGTAGAGACAGCTTGGGGGTGATGACCCCTTGTCATGTGAAGTCCATGGGGATGTATTTTTGCTATTTCATTGTGTCCTTGGACCTTTTTTATTGCATTTGAACTTATGTATTCAGATCTGGATGTTTTGTATAAACCTTGTTGGTATGCATTTTTCAAATTCATTTTATCAAATATTTTTGGTGTTTTATGTATACATATTCGGGTAAATCATTCCCAAACCAAGATAAATGATACCTGGGAACTTATTACAGCCCTTGGGGATAGGGAACGCCCTTCGGGCCTTGTTAAGAGCAATGTTTGGTGCTGGTATTGGTGGTGACCAGATTCAGTTCGTGACAAAATATATATGATTATATAAATATATATAATGATAGAAATATATTTATAATTATAAATAAGTAATTATAAATATATTTACAAATATATTTATAAATGTATATTTACTATATTTATAATATTATATATTTATAATTATAAATAAAAAATATATATTTGTTAAAAATGTATTTATATAATTATAAATAAATAAATATATATTTAAACAATTACAAAATTATAATAAATAAACATATAATTATATAAATATATTTACTAATTTTTTATTTAAAATTATAATTACAAATTATCTATTAGCGCTAAAGTTTTAACGCTGATAAATATGACTTTTATCAACGCTTATTTGACGTTGATAAAAGCTGTTAAAGTTTTAACACGGATAAAGGTGGATTTTATCGGTGATTTTTTAGTGTTGGTAAATCTTTATATTTATCAACTCTAAAAAAACACTGATAAAGATAGATTTTATCAGTGCTTATTAATTTATCACTGATAAAAGGTATCTTTATCAGCACTTTTTTTGAAGCACTGATAAAAATATCATGATCTATTTAAAGAACCCTAATTGTGACTGTTTCAGTAGCGATATCTAAATATTTTAGTGGAATCCGCGTGCTATCAATGCTCCTCCTCCTTGAATCCAAGATCAAATTAAGGTTCATATCAAGTCTCAAATGCATCCAAGGCTTGAAAAAATTAAGTCTTGAACGAATCCAAGGTTTAAACAAATCCAAGCTTTCACGCGTGATATCTCTACGTTCTCTTAGATGGATAAAATATTGAATCCAAGGTATATTATTTTCTCATCCTTCTCACTCATTTATTACTTGATTGGGTTCCTCATAAGGTGATTTTGACTTAGGTGGTGGTCTTTTTTATGAGTGGGCCTTGGATTTTTGGGTGTATCAAAGTTGTGTTGATTTCGCTGAATGGTTGTGGGTATTTTGCCTTTATGAGGAAGTATGAATCTTCTAGTTTGTGAGTTATTGATTATATAATATTCTCATAGATATGTTTATATGTTGGTATTTAGGGATAAACCCCTTCATTTTAACACATAGGGAGTTAGTAATTATCTCCCACGATATTTATAAACTGGGTGAAATCCCCACCACTGGAAGGATGTATAATGGATTTCTTCTTTCATACAATGATATGGAATATAGAGGAAAACACCTCCCCTATTGAGATACCTACTATTCAAAGTAGAGATAATATAAAGAAGGAATATCCATCTGTATTAAATTGTTCTATTTGGGAAATTGGTAAATATCCTAGTGAGTTCTTCTTGGGATATTTTCCATTTTTCTTTAAAATAAAAATAATTTAGGTTGTTACTGATGGTAATTTTTCTCATAATATTATTGAGATCATGACTTGGTTCATTACCATGATTCTGGTTGTGGTTCCACTGTTGCAGCACTCCATGGTGGGTTTATTAAGTTCTTCATAGGTAAATTAGTTATGGAAATAAATTATAATTATTTTATAATTAAATATTTTATTATTTTATTGATGATGTATGGGATCATAAAATTTAGGATCTATGTATTAGGATTGTGTGGAATGATACAAGTGATTCCCATATGGTTAACTTCATAAAATATGTGGGTGGTAACAAAATTATCAAGTAATGTTTTATATGTGATTTTGTGTGAAATGTGAAATGTAGGAATAACTAATCTGATAAAGGAGACCATAGTGAGTTCTGATATGGGTTTATGATCATGAATTATAATAAGAAATAATTATTTGGGATAAAAAATTCATTCCATACTCTGTGAGATGATTATAATCTCACTCGGTGGTTTCTTCACCTTATGATCCCCAAGTTAGTTAATTGGGAAAATCCTAAGGGATATTAAAATATAAAATTAACGGGATGAAACTAGGATATTATTTTATGATTGAGTGAGAGAGAACTTTGAGAGTGGCTTTGGTTTTGGGTTCAACGGAAGCATGTAGAGGTGGGTGATATATTAAAATTTATTTTAATAATCATTGCTCGAAACCAAGAGAGGATCTTGCGCATCAAATTTATAATTAATTAATTTAATATTTGAAAAAATAAATACCTGGGATTAGGAAATTTATTCATTGGTGAATATTTATCATCCAAAAGGACCCTTTCAAATTACCTTCATTTCAATGTGATGATCCAAGTAAAGAATCTCTCTATCAGTGATTCACACATGCTCCTATGATCTTCGAGAAACACCACTCAATCTCTGGGTGCTTGTGCGATGAGGAAAATACATTTCACTATTCATTCTTGATCACTTGTTCTTCGGTCTTGAATAAATCTCTCTTGCACTTCTCATTCTTGAGATGGAGAGAGAAAGATTTTTGAGAGGATTCATTGTGTGAAACAATTCTCTATTCTCAATTTAGGATCCTATACATAATAGACATAGTAATTTATTTATATAGTTAGGATTTAAGTTAAAATATTGTTTAATTTAATCCTAGCCATTAAATAACATTTATTACCTTTAATAAACTCCATGCCACATAATAATAATTTTATTATTATTATTTTGTGGAGCGCACTAACTTGCGCTATAATAAATATTATTTAAGGATCTTGTTAATTAATATTTATCAACGGACTTGATCTTGGTCTGTTTGAACTCCTCTATCATTTATTGAACAACTGAATAAATATTTTATTCATAAATAAATATTTTACTCATAATCTAGAAAAAAAATATTTATTAAAATATTAAATAAATAAAATAAATATGTTATTCACATGCCAGTGAATAAATATTTACTTAATTTATTTGATCAATATAACTTGAAAATAATTATTCTTTAGAATTGAGAATAATATTTATTCCATTAATTAAAATCAAATATAATATAATATAGATTAATGGAAACACTTAGTGTGTGACCCTTTAGGATTATTTCTCATTGGCATTAGGCGGGTTTGTCTAAAGTCCAATATTACTATCTAGCAATGGGACAAGGCACCCTAGAGAAATAACTTAATGCCACAACATTGAGAACCACATATGAACACTCAATGTGTAAAATAATCCCTATTCACAATATATCATCAAGTAGGTTGTATAACTGTGTCACCAACCTATATGCTCAATATTTCTTTCTTTAACTATATAAAATAAACACATCATTACACCATGGCCATGGAATTTAATGTGACAGTTCTATTCCAATAAAAGGGTCAACATATTAGCTTCCATAAATATGGAAGGTACAAATCCTTCCTAAAATTATTCATTAATGACATGTCACTCAAGATGCACCCAATATATCTAACTTCTCCATGAACTTTTATTGTCATGGTTGATGAAATATATCTAAGTATTCAAGTTGAAACATGCATATCCAACTTCTCCATGAACTATTATTGTCATGTTTTATGAAATATATCTAAGTAAGAAAGTTGAAACATGCATTAATAATAATCTTAAAGTCTAAGGACCATCACACACACTTGTATATAGGAATATCTGATGACATAAAAATATAAGAAATTACCATCGGCGTATTTGTTCGCATAATCTCCCATTATGGATATTACCAAGTTCAAAATTCATGATATGAAGCCTCATCTTCTTACGAGTACTCACACTTGACAATCTATGTACTACGTGTCCCATCATAGTACATTATCTAACCACATAACATTATTTTAGATATCATCATATCATATCAAGGTTCTCATCATAGTAGAGAACTGCTATGACCTTATCAATGAGACATATACTCTAAAAAATTATTACATTATATTCATACATAACAACAAAAAATATGTAATAAGAAGTTTTCTTAATATTAAATATATTGAATATTATTGTAATCAAAGCACAAATAGCTAGTCCTAGGACACTAACTTTAACAAACTCCAACTTGGATTAGAACCAACTACTAATGACATTTAATCTACTAGACCTCACATGATAGACATGTTTCCGCTGAGTCGAGGATTTAGTAAAGGGGTCCACCATGTTATCTTCCATGTAAATACTACTCATTGTAACTTCACCTCTTTGAGAAATAACCTTCAAGATATGATACTTCCAAATTATATGCTTCATCGGCTGATGTGACCTTGGGTATTTTGTAAGATCCACCACTATAGTATTATCAAAATAGAGTGTGATATGATTTTTACTGCTAAGTACCATGTCAAGCTCTTGAAAAAATTTGCGTATCAATAATTTTTCTTTAGTTGCCTTAGAAACCATAATATATTTGAACACTACTGTAGAATCTACAACCATATCCTTCTTTGTGCTCTTCCAGCTCACAACACCTCCATTCAAAGTGAAGATGTATTGTGTTTGTGACTTCATTCCATCTTGATCAATTTGGAAACTAACATCTACATATCCTCTATTGACTAGTTACTTATATGCTACATAAACCAGGAATATATCCTTAGTAATATTTTGATACTTAAGGATATTCTTGACTATCATCCAATAACAATCACTTGGATTATATTTATATATTTCTATCACACTTAATGTGTAAAAAAAATCTATCCTAGTACATATCATAATATACATGACTGACCCAATCGTTGATGTGTATGGAATCCTTGTCATTATATTTCTTTCCTCATGTGTTTGAGGATACATTTTTCTAGAAAGATGGATTCCATGTGATGCTGGAAACAATTACCTCTTGGGTTGTTCCATACTAAATCTCTTCGGTACCTTATCAATGTATGTACTTTAACTTAGGCCGAGAAACCTCTTGGATCAATCATGATAGATCTTGATCCAAAATAAAAATATGATGCCTCGCCCAATTCCTTCATAGAGAAGTATTTATTTAACCAGTCCTTAACAAACTATAAGACTGATATTTTATTTCCAATGAGTAATATGTCATCAACATATACTATTAAGAAAATTACTACACTCCTGATAAACCATTTATAGACACATGACATTCATTCATTGTTTATGAAACTAAATTCCATTATGGCCTCATCAAAATGAATGTTCCATGACCTTAATGCTTTCTTTAATCCATAAATGGATCTTTACAACTTTCATACCTTGTTGGAATCCTTTGGAGTCACAAAACCTTTGGGTTCTATCATATAGAAATATTTATAAAGGTTCCCATTAAGGAAATCTATTTTGAAATAAATTTTCTAAATCTCATAATCATGGAAATCCACAATGAAAAGTAGAATTCTAATGGATTTCGACATTGAAACTCGTGAAAAGGTTTCATCGTAGTTAATGCCTTGACGCTGTTTAAACCCTTTTGTAACCAGTCACACCTTATATGTACTGAATTATCCTTCCATTTCTAGTTTCTTCTTGAATACCCATTTAAAACCAATAGGATTTACATATACTAGAGGGTCTACCAAAATCATGACCTGGTTTTGGTACATGGAATCCATTTCAGAATTCATGGCTTCTTTCCACATGGAAGCATATGCACCACTTACTAATCCTTGTAGGTTAGAGGATCATTATTATCAACTAATAATGAGTCACCATCCTTAGTTACTATAAAACCACACCATTCTGGTTCTCTAACCTCTCCAGTAATCCTATATAGTAATTGTGTCTTTGGAACAATTTCTTCTTCCATGGGTCTTTTTGGAAATTTTTCCTATGCCAACTCTTGTGTATCTTGAGCCTGGAATTTATTGAATTCTATCTCACTCCCACTATCTCTTTTAGAGATAATATCCTACTCAATAAATTTGGGACATATTTCAACAACAAACTTTTTTCTTGAAAGATTGTATAGGTAGTATCCCTTTGTTTCTTTGGGACATCCTATAAAGATAAACTTTGTTCCTCGGGGTGCAATATTGTTACCTAAAGAGGACTTAAAAAATTCTTCTCAACCCCACATATGTAATTAATACAACACAAGTTTCTTTCCATTCTATAATCATTATGGTATACCATCTGTTCTTTAGTTAACACTCAGTTTAGTACGCATGTTGTTGTTTGTAACGCATATCCCCAAATAGATAATATAAGACTCACATGACTCATCATTAATCTCACAATTTCCAATAATGTATGATTCCTCCTTTAAATCACACCATTCCACTAAGGTTTATAAGGAGGAGTGATTTGAGATAAAATCCTGAACTCCTATAAATAATCAATGAATTCTTAATTAAGATATTTTCCACCACAATCATAGAAAAGTTTCTTAATATTTTTACCAAGTTGTTTCTGAAATCTATTCATGTATTCCTTCAATTTTTCAAAAGAATCCTACTTATTCCTTATTAACTAGATATATACATATCTACTAAAATAATCAATAAAATTTATGAAGTATGAGTACCCGCCCCTTACTTCAACAGGAAATAGTCCATGCACATTAGTATGAATTAATTCAAGAATCTCTTTTTCCCATTAAAATTTCCCACTAAATGGGGATTTAGTAATTTTTCTTTGTAAACATGTATGACATACACCAAGTGGTTTTAGTTTAAAAGAATCTAAATATCCATCTTGATGTAATTTAGTCAAGCATTTTTAATTTACATAACCTAGTCAATGATGCTAAAGTTGGGTGTGTTATGAGTCATGTGAATTAACTTCGTTATCAATTTTTATTATTTGTTTTTTGTAATCCAATACATAAGGACCATTATTTAAATTTACCATACCATAAAAAATGATATATTTATAAAATAAGTAATATTTATTCCCAAATTTGAAAATAAATCCATCTGTATCAAGTCTAGATATAGAAATAATATTTTTGGTAACTGAAGGCACATAATAATAGCCATTTAAAACCATGATCATTCTAGTTGGAAATGTGAGGTGGTAGTCCATGATAGTTACAGTAAAAAGTTTAGCTATGTTGGCTGCATGAATATCTACCTCTCCATGATCAATATTTATAAATCTACTTGGTTCCTATATTTGAATACATATGTGTGCCCCACAAGATGTATATAATACCCAATTTTTAGAAGTAGATAAATTACACTTGATAACAAATGTACCTGAAGATTCCCCTTGCTTCTTTGGTTGGGTGTAGTTTTTATTCTAGTGTCCCTTCTTGACACATGAAAAACAGACAACATCATGTTCGCTTGCTTTCCCCTTGATCCTACTCATATTGTAAGGGAATGAACAAGCTTTGGGATTAAAGATCTTCTATTTCCCTTTCCATTTGTTCATTATAAGGATGGAAAATTTTTCATAATTAATATCCTTATCTACTTGGTGAAGAAGATTAGAAAGATCTGGTAGAGACTTCTTAATGTTGTTCATATTAAAATTCATAGCAAAACTATAGAATATCTGAGGTAGTGGTGCCAGAATGAGTTTGATTCCCAGTTATTTAGGGATTTTAAAACCTGTATCCTCTAATCTCTCAATGTATCCAATGAGCTTAACTATGTGAGGCCCAGCTGGGGTGCCCTCTCTAAGCTTTCTATGAAAGAGTTCTTTGGAAATCTCAAACTATTACAGTCTAGATCTCTCCTGGTAAAGACCATGGAGGTGATCAAGCATGATATATGAATCCATGTTTTCATGAGAATTCATTAGTCCACTATATATCTATTAAAGAATGAAACATTGAACATTGATTGTGTCACTAAAATATTTTTCATGGACAAGGAAATATTCATCACTTGACTCTTTATTAGGTAGATCAGGCATTGAGGATTCTAGAATGTAAGATTTCCTTTCATGGAATAGTACAACCTAAAGGATTCTAAACCAATATTGTAAGTTTCTTCTAGTTAGGAGGTTATACTTTTCCAATATTGATTATAGGGATAGTGTGGATGATGAACTAGTCATTTTATTCTACAATTTAAAAGAGCATATTTTTATTACTTTTATTTATTATAAAATAATTGAGATATAATAAATTAAATGTTTTTATTTATTTATTTATTAAATCTACCACTATTTTATCAATTCCCAATATCCCTCACCATTGAACTTGGAATGTCTAGTTTGTATAACATTCTAGTGGAAAGGATCCCCATCACTTTTCTTAATCATCCAAAACTTGGCCATGAAAACCATAATAAAGTAATTAGGTTGGTGGTATTGCCAACTATAGACTTGCAACTCTTTAATCCGTTGATTGGATTCCCCTATTCTGAAAACCTGGCTTGGATTTCGTCAACACTTGCCTCCAAATTTGTATTGAATAGACTTTGTCCATTGAACTCGATACAATTTTGGTTAAATAAACCCAAAAAACTCATGATAACTCCCTAATAAAAGTAAGTGTCCAGACTTTGGCCATGGACTAAACTTAGTTCTATGGTTTCATTACCAATAAATTAATGGAAGGCTTAGTCTAACTTAATATTTAATTGAGGGATTTTAAATTATTTTGCATAAATTTTTATCTTTTTTTAATCCTTTACATGTCTTTTTAATATTAATTGGATGTTACTTAATTAATTAACCATGTTGGATAAAATATTTACGCATAATTCATTTATTTAATTTCCATTTTTTCATATTAAGTCATTTATTTATGTGATTGTGGCCTTGCATCTATAAAATAAAGAATTTCATTGAAGGAAATAATTAATTAATTAAATGACCTGTTTATGAGATTTATCTAATAGTTTATTTAATTAGTGGATATTAAATCAACCTTTGACCTAGGGGAAATAACTCTTATTGCTAGTCTTGGCATGAGTTACAACATTCCACGTATACACCTGTGTATCACTTGGGTTGGCATCATTATGGTTATGTCTTGAACCACCTCCACACGCATTAGGATGCTTCATTAATTAAAAATATTTTTTACTCACACACAGGTGAGGGGAACCAAGGGATTGGTTAAATGAAGTTTCATAAATATCCTCGGACACGTAGTTCCTATATAATAATGGAGGGAGGGATGAATCACATGCCATAATTTAATTTAATACTAAATAATTGGAAAATCATGAAATAAATTAAATTAAAACATCCAACACATACATAGGTCTTGGTCAATCTCATGAACAGTCATACATGAAATGAATATGCAAAATTATGTGGCTAGAATTAATTAATTTATTCATTATTTTATTATTTAAGATAAACATACTGTCATTAACTAATTAATTAATTAATTAATTTCCTTTCAACATAATGATCACTTGATCTTACTTGGAGATACCCATAATTAATTTCATTCATGGAAAATAAATGGAGAAACCAATAATGACATATTATTTATAATAAATTAATTGAGTGTTTAAAATTATTTTAAACCACTATTAAATTTTCAAACACACAATGGTGTTCTAATCAATAAAATAAAGTTTTAATGTTATAATTTTCAAATTTTATGTAATTTTAATTTTTTTCCATTAATGGAAGACTACACGGTGTGTACATGCAGCTACGCACCATGTACCTCAGTTGTCGTATATTCAAGTCACATTCTTGGGGCATCTGTGTATTGACTCGGTTGGACTACATGGTGTGTACATGCCAGCTACACACCCTATATCCACTTTTCATGTGCTAGGTTATCCTGGTCAAAATGTGGTGTGAAATAAAAGCACTTTATGTAATTAATTACTTAGCATGTGCATGAGTATACAATGTGTGTTTAGTCCATACGTCGTGTAACCCAGTTTTACCAACCAATGATTTGGTACTTCCTAATGAAATATCTTGTTGTTCATCATTTTTTTTAAACCTTTAATAAAAGGAAACACTGAATGAACATGATTAAGATGTTGATAAAATGTTAATTCAAATTATATTAAAGAACTAATAACATGAAATTAAAATCTAACCACAATTGTGCATAGATAAATAATCAAATAAATAATTATAAATTTAAACATGAATTCTTGGATACCACTTGTTGGTTCTAGGTATAGTGGAAGTGTGTGGAGGTGGTTAATATATTAAAATTTATTTTAATAATATTTTCCTGAAACCAAGAAAGAGGATCTTACACATCAAATTTATAATTAATTTACTTAATATTTGAAGAAATAAATACCTAGAGTTAATAATTTTTTTTATTGGTGAATTTTGATCATCATAAAGGACCCTTTCAAATTACCTTCATTGTTTTGTGAGGATCCAAGGATAGAATTCCTATAGCTGTAATCTACACATGCTCTTATGATCTCCGAGAAACACCACTCGATCTTCGGGTTCTAACACAATGAGTCGAATGTCTTGCACTATTTTTTATTTATCATTCATTCTTTGATCTTGAAAAAATATATCTTGCACTTCTCATTATTGAGAGGGAGAGAGGAGGAGTTCAGAGAGAATTTGTTATGTGTGGAAATTCTCTATTCCCAATTTCAGATATTCTATACAATAGACATAGTCATCTATTTATAGAATTAAGATTTAAGTTGAAATATTATTTAATTTCATACAAACCGTTAAATAACATTTATTACCTTTAATAAACCCCATGACACATAATAATAATAATTATATTATTATTATTTTTTTGGAGTGCGTCAACTTTCGCAATATAAAATATTATGTAATGGTCTTGTTAATTAATATTTTTCATCAGACTCAGTCTTGATCCATTAGAACTACTCTATCATTTATTTAACAATCAAATAAATATTTTATTCATAAATAAATATTTTATTCAGAATCTATTCAATAAATATTTATTAATATATTTATTAAATAAAATAAATATTTTATTCACATGTTGGTGAAAAAATATTTATTTAATTTATACGATCAATATAACTTGAATAAAATTATTCCTTGAACTTAAGAATAATATTTTTTTTTCAATTAATTAAACTCAAAAAGAATTTAATCAAGATTAATAGAAATTCTTAGTGTGTGGCCCTCTAAGATTCATTCTTGTTGGAATTAGGTGGTCTTGCTTAAAGTACAATGTTACTATCTAGCAATGGGTCAGGGCACCTAAGAGAAATAACTTAATGTCACAACATCAAAAACCACATAAAAACACTAACTATGTAATATAATACCTTTGTCATAATATCTCATCAAGAAGGTTTCATAACCTTGTCATCAACCTAAATTCTCAATATGTCTTTCTTTGAATATCTTAAATAAACACATTGTTACACCATGGACATAGAATTTAATGCTACAATTTTATTACAATCCAAGGGCTGAGATATTAGTTTCTATAAATATGGAAGGGATAAATCCTTCCTCGACTTATTTATTAATGACATGTCACTCATAACACACCCAACATATCCAACTTCTCCATGAACTGTTATTGTCATGGTTTATGAAATACATCTATGTACATGAGTTTTAACATGAATTAATAATAATATTAAAGTCTAAGGACCATCACACATGCTTGTATATAGGAATATTTGATGAAACCAAGAAATGCGAAATTCCTACTGGCAGGTTTGTTCTCATAATCTCTTATCTTGGAGATTACCAAGTGAAAACTTAATGAGAAGAAGCCTCATCATCTTATGAGTATTCTCACCTGACTGTCTGTGTACTTTGTGTCCTATCATAGTATGTTATCCAACTACTGAATATTATTTGAGAATATCATCATAGCATATCAAGGTTCCTATCATAGCGGGGAACTACTCTGATCTTATCAACGTGACATATACTAAAGGAGATTATTACATTATATTCAGTAGAATAACAAAAAATATGTAATAATAAGTTTTATTAATATTAAATACATCAAATATTACTGTAATAAAAGTACAAATAGTTAGTCCTCGTACACAAACTCCAATAAGTGTATTGTGTGATTGATGGTTGTAAATGGTTTCCTTATAGGCCATGGTTCATGAAGAAAGTGAGACATGGACTTAGGATATAGGATATCACCATGTAAGTTAATTTCTAGTAGTATATAGGTTATATTATGATATTCCTAGTGAGGATCATCATGGATAATGGAAGTATACCATAAGGGTAGAACAATGCATGAATTTCCTTATGTATGTTTTTCTTAGGGCAGTGATGTGCTAAGAGGGATTTTATGATCACCTTAGTAGTGACTAGATATGTGGTATAAAATTGATTATAGTCCCTTGAAACCTAATGAGACAACCTATAAAGGGTAGAATGGATTAGTTGATCATTTGACTTAATTTTTCTTGGGATTTTAGGTGTGTGAGTGATGAATTATGGCTTAAATACTATGAGATTATCTGACAAGTGATAATTGAGAAATATGATCAATGCCTAAGATGGTTGATCTTTGAGTATTTTATATTATAATATGATGGGTATTATGTGAGGGCTAGGTATGGTATGATAGAATGTGATTTACTATAAACAGGTTTGTGATTCATCGAGGTCTAGGGTGAGGTTGATGTGACATTTTTGTTGTTGTTTGTTCTTCTTTATGGTTTTTTAGAAGTTAAGTTTAACTAATGTATTTTGTAACCCATTTTTGGTTATTTCATAATGGAACCAATTATGTTAATACTTCCCCATATTTCAAATACACTTCCTAATAAAAATGGCTATGTTATACACATTTCATTATTTAGATGCAATAAGTACATGTGATGGTTATCCCCAAGTGATAGTCTTGGATTCTAGGTGTATGAGGTTGAATCTCATGGTACCTATGATGTGGTTATTTTTAAAGGGAGATAAATACATTTTAACCCTCCTATGATTCAAATATTAACATCTTATTAGTGAAATGATTTGAATATCAGGGAATAACCATGGTATAAACTTATGGTATGGTTTGTATAATTCATTAGTATGAAATGAAGATGTACATTTGATTATCACGATGTCTTGGTTAGTACATAATGACTTGACTTACATGTGTGTTTTGAGTGTTACTACTTTGAACAAATACTCAAATATATGAATTGATGTATATTTTAGGGGCCCTGTTAGTATTTACTTGATGATTTTTATACTCACACCCTATACATGAATCTCAGTTGACATATAGATCTTATATTTTATATACATGTGAAGGAAAACGAATAGTAACATAGATTAGAGTCAGTGTATCTTAGTGGGAATGATTTTATGTTCTCATGGTAGTGTTAGGGAACTTTTATCATTTTCAGATGAGATTTTAAATTTTAAATTAATATGTGGTAATTTAAAATTTTTTAAGGAGGAAACTATCATCCTCATCAGCTTCATCTTCTGAATAGTTATTATTTACTTTTTTTCATTGATACTCATCCCCCGTCTCTTCTGTGTTTCTTTAACTAATCCTATGAATAGTCATCCAAAATGACCAATGGTACCTAGTATGAGATGACTAATACTCATAGTAGTTCAAAAAACATAAGTACATGTCCATAAGAGATGTAGTATGAGTCTCAAGAAACAAAATGAAATATTAATTGTTCAAAAGATGAAGCTGATGAGGATAAAAATTGTCTGTAACTTCAACCTTTGGATGAATTATAGAATAACACATACCATAGTGGAGTAATTATTTTTTTAAATTCAATTACCCATTTCCTTCAAAATGGATGCATAATAATCATTTGAAAAAATGTGTATGAATATGGAGTTAAAGAGTTATTCAATATTTTAATAGATCACACATACAACCCATCTCAAATATTTTATTTGTGTTTATGTTTTTTTTATTCAAGAAAATTAAATGTTTAACTACTCATGAAGAAAATGTCTTCTACACAAAATGATGTTACCAATCCTGAGAAATAACAAACTGTTGATTCTGAAACTGTAGAATTATTAGGGGATCAACAACATGTTAATGAAAAAAAATAAGAACAACACAGCATCATAATGTTGAGTAAAATTATCAAGGCAATAAGTAAGGGTATAAAATTGTAGGTTGGTTGGAATAAACATGGTCAACCTGTTGAACCCAACAAGTTAAAGTTCATTAGTTATGTTGGGGTCATAATGAGGATAAATGTGCCGACTGATATTGATTCATGGAACCACATCTATCCTGTAATGAAGTATACCCTTTGGGAATATGTGAAGGTATTTTTATGATATACTTTCTCTATTTTACAAAAAATAAATATAATGACATATTGATTTAATTTTCATTATTCCTTGCAGAGTTTATTTATTTTAGAATACTTACATAATAATTTTTTTTAATGGCCACTAGAAAATACCATAGAGGCTTCTAGACTCTTCTTACCAAGTTATGTCTTAGGGATACTAAGGGGAAAATAAATCCCCACCCATTAGTTAGTTATGCACACATTATAAAAAAGGAAACATGAGATTATTTCATCATTCATCATAATGAAAAATCATTTCATGTGAATTTCAGTTGATAATATATTATTGGAAATTATTTATTTTATCCAATTTGATTCAAAATTGTTAATTTATGAAATAGAAAAAGAGTGATAAAAATAAATAACATGCATCAAAACCAATATACCCCTATTGTAAATTAAGTATGGGTGTAACACCCTAATAGTTTATGAGAAGTATATATTTTTTTATATCTTATGTTATACGCAACATCAAAGGAATCTTTCACTACATACAACACTAGCTTGGCTTGATTTACATGAAATCACAACCTTCCATGATAGCGTGTGTTGTACGCAATACCGAGTTTCACTAAACAACGATATGCTATTAAAATATTATATAAACTAGCCGTTATGAATAGTAATACCCACTTTTTGAAATTTTATAAATTTTATCTTTCAAAACAGACTTCATTTTTGGATTCTGAATATCGAAATTAGCCTAGGGTAAAAATTTGGTATTTTTCTGAAAACTTTCAATTTTTGATGAATAGTGAAAACACTAGGTAACTATTTAAAAACCGACTTTTTATTTAAAAAATTATTTATTTTATTTAAATTTATTTTAGGTCAAAATAGATAAAAAAAATACTTATATATATTCAATGTAATTCATTGGAGTCATTTTATAATAATTTTAGATATATAAAAATTTTATTGAACTTTTCACTGTCTTTTAGCCACCTCCTAAGAGAATTTGAAAATTAACATAAAAATTAATTTTACCGCTTCTGTGAGTGGAATTTTGAAAATATGAGAGACAAAGTTAATATAAAGAAGTAAAATGTGGTTTAATATGATAAAAATAATTTATGGTGAATAGTAACTTTTTACTTTTTTTTACCACGGTTAAAAGTAAATAGGGTAATTAAGGGTAAAAATGTTATTATTATTACCCTAAAACATGTCCTAATTCTATTGGATAAGTTTAATTCGACCAAAAACAACCTTAGGAATAAAATATTATCCTTTAGGTCCACTTGGATTAGATTAGGACACTTATTATTATTTTATTTAAAGAAGTGTTAAAATAGTTAAAATCAATGTTTAATAACTAAAAACATTTTTAATATATGGTTATACATAAGATAAATTCAACTATAAATATTAATTAGAATTATAAAAAGATATCATACCTAATGGTATTTTATTTATAATTTTTAGACATTAAATAATTTAATTTATTTATGACACAATGATGATGCAGTAATTACCTTATTAATGAAATATTAACATAATTGATATTATAAATACCCAAATAAATGTAATTTGAGACTTTTTATAAATTAAAATAATTTTATAGGTTAATATGACATGTTATTATTGATTTAATTAACTTTTTTCGAACTAATCATGCTGTTATAATTTTCACAAAAATCAATTACCAAATAGTTTCAAAATTGACATAAAATAGTTTTTAAAATAAATATTATATTATTAATTGTTATTATTTTCCTAAAAATCTAAGGTTTGTACAAATGACTTATATAAGGTTATATATATTAATAATGAACCACTTGGGGTTCTTTTGGATTGTTATAGTAAGTTTATTAACAATATAGTGTAAGAAAACAAGAAGACACGACAAAAGTTAAATTATTTAACTTAGAGTTAAATCTAAATGATAAGGTTAAAATAGTAACATAAACTTATCTAAAACCTATTGGTTTAGAGTATTACGACCCATATTTACCTTATAATCTAAATAAATCAGTTTGGAGCTATTAAAAACCGAATATGACTTTATTATAAAATAATATTTTGAGTTTTTCATAAGGTGCCCCTCTCCTCCCTTATAAAAGGGCACCTCCTCCCTCTTCGCCTCACACAATTTTGAGCCTTAAATCTCAGCCAAAACCTGCCCATTTCCCTTCTCAACTTCCCTAGAAACATACTAGAGGTCCTAGTATTCTTGAAAGACCAATTTTAGTGCCCTAAGAGGAGGTTTCAAAGAGGCGTGTCGAAGAAGAGGTAATATCCGTTAGCGATTATTTAAAATTTATTTCTTCTTATACTTCCTCTTATTTAGTTGTTTCATTATGAAGTAATAACATAAGTATCACTCATATACTGATATGTAATTATAAATATGAAACAACCCTATTTCACCTTCAATCCATCCTATGGAAGACAAAATCACCACGCATGTGTACGTACGGAATACCGTCTTTACGCCGTGGTGTAATCTGTTTTCCACCACCACCTTACTTGGATGGGTATAATGGTGTAAAGAATAACTATATATGATTATTTTAAAGTGATATTGATTCTGAAATAGTATACATACACTTTAATACAATTTCAAGATCATGGGAATGATATCATCACTCGTGCGTACGTACGACCTACCGTCTCCACGATGTGATGCGACTCGTTCTACATGATATTCATTGAATAATGATTATATAAATGAATTGAATGAATAAATATTATATATATTACACTAATAACATTCTTTAAATAAGGTATCTATAACCTAAAAATAGGAATAATAATTTATTCGACAAGAAATGCATAAGAACATAAAGCAACGAACTCCCGAATAACAAGTAGAATTGAAATATTACTAATAAATAGATAAGAATATGACCATATATGATATCATAACAATGAATGTGATTCTGTAATAAGTCAATGACATTATTTAAATCATTATACAGGAGGCTCGGATACGTATGAAGCAAATCGGACCTAAGGTAAGGGAAAATCTCACAATCTCATTTTTATCTGAGATTGTTTATACTTCAGAATTTACTGGGGAATATTTATCATCCACATCCATGTTTTATCAATAGGTAATATTATTTCTATCCTCATAAAATTGTTTAAATACAATTTTACCCATTGGTGAGTTTTTAGTAAAAGATATGAAAGGAATCTTTTGTCATTTTTAGTACGAGGTACTTTTTGACTTTTCCAGCCAAAGTACGAGAAGAATGTTTTTTACTTATATGGAATGAATGGATTTTTATGATTTCATAGAACATTATTTCCATGAATACTCCTTTACAAGTTTTCAAGTTTATTTTTAATTAACTTCTTTTAGTTTAAAATTTTATGACATGTTAATAAAGGAAAAAAAAATTTGAAGTAGAAAGGATATTTTCCTCAAGAATGGAGTTCAAGTGTTTTATCGAAATTATTTTCCATCTAAGATAATATAGGGTTGTTTCTATCCATATTTTTACATTTATTTGATTATGTTTTGATGGAATTATTTTTATGAAGTCCTTTTATCTTATATGGATTATGTTATGATGGCATGATGTTTAAGAATCCCATTTTTATTACGTGGGTTATGCTATGATATATGATTTATGATTTTGTGGAACAAATAAGAATGGTTTCATTATGAGATGGGTGGGACCTATATCTACCACCAATACATTTGGTAAAGATTTATATCTCATGATATAGACATGGCTGGAATGATAAGTTAATTTGGTTCAGTGATACAGGACTGGAGCGAGGAGTGAACTCGGTTCAGTAATGGACTTTGTATGCTATGATGGTCTTGGAAATGAGCCTTGACTAATATGAAATGATTTTCTATGATTATGTGTGTATGCCACAAAGTTTCATGTTTTAAGTTATGATTATTGGGATTACATTTCACTACTATGATTTATCCCATGTTATGATATTATGATCTCTTTTGCTGGTTAAGATTTTCAAAATGTTATGTTCTTATGAATATCATATGATTGATATTTCTTTTGTTTACCCTTACTGATCATTTGAGCTCACCCTTTTGTATGTTTTCTTTTCCCTAGGTCAGGAAGAATGGTATTAAGTAGGATATGCCAAAAGGTACTCTAGATATGATAAATGGGAGACAATGTAGATGATTTATGAACCAGTTGTTTATGTTTCCCAGTTTCTAAAGACACTATACCTATAAGGTCCTATCATGGTTTTGTTATATTTTTTAATATTTATTCTTCAATTTTGAAGTAATAACCATGTATGTAAAGTATGGGTCGTTATAGTTGGTATCAGGGGAAAGGTATAGTCAACCTTTGAAAACTAGTATGTGAAAGCCTTAGTAAGAACTCTAAGGATATGTCTAAACATAGAACACAATATTAGTGTTTTATAAATGGCCATGAACAACCTATGATAAGACCTAAAGTGTGAAATTTTATTCTTGATTATGTGGTTTTTGTGTTATGATTAGTGTTTCTCACACTATGCTTTTTGGTTTTAGTCAATGGCTGGAACCCGAAGGAACCGTGTTAATACTGAATGCAATAGGCAATGCAATGATTGTCCCCCTAAGCAATCAAACGTTATGGGAGATAGAATGAAAAATCTTGTAGCCATGCTCACACAACTTTCTCAAGCTATGAATCATGCTGGACTTCCAAACGATCAAAGGAAGGAGAAACATTCTGTTGAATCCTTCATGAGTCAGCTTCCACCTTCATTCAGTGGTTATTCTGATCCATCAGTGGCTGAAAAATGGATCAGTACCACTGAAAAGATATTTTCAGTCTTGCAATGTTCTAAACATGATAAAGTCATCTTATCAGTATATCATTTGAAAGGTGAAGCTGATCAATGGTGGAATATTATTAAGAATATGAGGCAAAGGGATGAAATTGAGTCCATGGAATGGGATGAGTTCAAGAACTTATTTTTTAATAAGTACTTCCCTCGTATTCTTCGAACAAAGATGGAAAAGGAGTTTCTTGAACTGAAGCAAAAGGATGATGAATCTGTTGGTACCTATGAAGCAAATTTTACAAGACTTGCAAGGTACACTTCCAGAATTATTATCCAACCTGAGAGTAAAATCAATCGATTATTTAGTGGCTTAAAACCAAGTCTTCAAAGGGCGTTAGCCATAAGGGACTTCAATAGATAAGAGGAAATTGTTTGATGTTCTCTCAAGGTTGAGATGGAAATTGGAGTAACCCATAAATCATATGGGTTTGATAAGAAGAGGAAAATGGAATTCAAAGGAAAATCTAAAGACCACACTGAAAAGAAGATGAGTTTTCCCTTATGCTCAAAGTGTGGAAAGAAACATGGAGGGAATTGTCTTAAAGGGACAAGTAAATGTTTTAAGTGTAGAAAAGAAGGTCATTGGGTAGTTGAATGTAGAAATAATGGGAAGAAGATGTCTAATGATGCGAACAAAGAAAGGAATACATATAATGCACCTCCTATACTTCAATGTTTCAAGTGTAAGTAAATGGGGCATTATGCCAATCAATGCTCTAATCCAAGGGTTGTTGATGATGATCGACTTCAACAAACTCTTAAGGCCAAAGACAATGGAAAGTCACATGAAATTTCTATCGGTGATGTGGAGTATAATAACGAAGTGGTGAAAGGTACACTTACCATCCACTCTAAAGTAGAAAATGTTTTATTTGATTCTGGATCCACCCACTCTTTTATTTCTGAAGAATTTTCTATAGGTATCGCTGTATTACCTCCACAGTTAGATATTGAGTTAGCTGTGACAACCCTTAATGGCACAACAGTTGCATCAAAAGTTTACAATTCTTCTCCGATTGAAGTTTGTGGGAAAGTGCTTCCTGCAAATCTTGTGATCCTTCCTATAGTGTAATTTGATGTGATTCTTGGCATAGATTGGGTTTCTTTATACAGATCTCATATCAATTGCCAAAGAAGGGAAATCACATTTAATATTCCCGATCAATCTACTATCATTTATCGATGCAAGGATTAATATAAACTTCTAGTGGAAATTTCTTACATATTATGGGTCTTGATTCCAATAAATGAAAGTTATTTATCTCAAATGGTTGGAGAGAAACTCATGATTAAGAATATTCCCATTGTACGGGAGTTTGATGATGTCTTTCCGAAGGAATTTCCAGGTCTTCCACCAAATCGTGAAGTTTATTTTTCAATAGAACTCATACCGGGTGTTATGCCTATTTCAAAGACACCATATAGAATGGCCCCAATTGAGTTGCAGGAATTAAAGAAGTAACTCCAAGAGAATCTTGATAAATGATTCATACGCCCTAGTGCATCACCTTGGGGAGAACCTGTTTTTTTTGTTAAGAAGAAAGATGGATCAATGAGACTATTTATTTATTATCGAAAACTTAACAAGATCACTATCAAGAAAAAATATCCTATCCCGCGCATTGATGACTTATTTGACCAACTACGCGGAGCTCAATACTTTTCCAAGATTGATCTTTGTTTAGGGTATCATCAATTAAGGGTCAAAAAGGAGGATATACTAAATATGGATTTCCGTAAAAGGTATGGACACTATGAATTTATAGTGATGCCATTTTTTCTTACTAATTCCCCTGCTATCTTTATGGATCTAATGAATAAAGTCTTTAGAAACAATCTTGATCAGTTTGTGGTAGTCTTTATAGAAGATATTCTTGTCTATTCAAAGAGAAAGGAAGAACATGAATATCACTTGAGAATTCTATTAAAGACCCTAAGAAACGAGAAGCTTTATGCCAAATTTACCAAGTGTGAATTTTGGCTTCAAAAAGTTTCATTTTTGGGTCACATAATCTCAAAAGATGGGGTATTTGTGGATCCAGAAAAAACAGAGGTTATTGAAAGATGGTCGAGACCAATGAAAGTAACTGAGATCCAAAGTTTTCTTGGTCTAGCTGGATATTATCGACGTTTTGTGAAAGATTTTTCAAGGTTATCTAATCCACTCACCAGGTTGAATCGAAAAGGAGTTAAGTTGGTGTGGATGGAGGAGTGTGAAGAGAATTTCAAAGAGTTAAAATGTAGGTTATCTAGTGCACCCGTGCTCACACTGTCGTGTAGTGTATAAAGGTTTGTGATCTACAGTGATAAATCCAAGAAGGGACTGGGGTGTGTTCTTGTAACGACCCAATCTTTTTGAGTAGTATATTAACTTACTCTTAATGATTTAATAAGATGTTAATGGTTAATGCAGAAAGAGTAGTCGATGGCTTCATCCAGTAGACTCGACCCTTATGAATCCCACTTATCAGAGCTTGGGAAGGAGGTAGCATCTGTGGGCTTCGCTTTGGACCAAGCCCAAGCCGAACTCCAGTGTGTCAAGCTTGAACGGAAACGCCTATGGGAGAAGTTCAAGTTAGTAGAGATTACTACTAGGGCAATGTTATCTGAGCCTCCCTCAGATTCTCTCACCATAGCACACCTTACACTTAGGTCTTATGCCGGTGTTATAAGGGGCTATGTGACGAGACCCTAGCTTCCTTGTGTAATCCTTTTGGGTGAATAAATTGAGATCTCTTCCTTTAGTGATGTTTGTGGATTTTCTCTTGTCCGGATAATTTTAGGATATATTTTATTGATGAATTTTTGAAAAAGGGATATTTTAAAACATTTATTTAAACCCCAAATAATTAATGATGTGTAATGATTTTCAAAAAATGGTCTTCTACAAAAGTGTTCAGTAAGGAATTTGGAGTCTAATAAGATCAACTTAATTTTTGATGAATAGTAAATTATGAATAGTGATTTTACGCTTAGGATTAGTAATGTGACCAAATGGATTAGTAATTTCACTCAAAGAAAGTTTTAATATAATTTAGACACCTAGATTAAGTAATGTGATTCAATAAAATGGGTAAATAACGGTTTCATAAATTATTAGTCAAGTATTAGTTTTTTCGGATGAATAGTGTTTTTTAATTAAAAATTTAATTAAAAATAATTAGAAAATTATTTTTATAAAAAGGACTTTATTTTTGAACTCAGAGCATCGATATTATGTTAAGGTAATTTTTGGGGATTTTTCTGAAAAATGAATTTTCGGTGAATAGTGTTTTTAATTAAAAATTTAATTAAAAATATTTAGAAAATTATTTTTATAAAATGGATTTCATTTTTCAAATCAAAGCATTGATTTTTGGTTAAGGTGAAATTTTGGGATTATTCTGAGAAAGTTGAATTTTCGATGAATAGTGAAAGTATAGTTTTTAAGTTACGGGTGTTTAATGACATCATTAAATGATGTATTAAGTATGTAATCAATATGGTCGACTTATGAATAGTAAGATAAGGTATGAGGTGTCCCAAGTGGCCAATACCATGGGCAAATACCATGGGAAAGCCCATGGTTTTGCCAAAATCACAAATGAGGTGTCCCTTGGCCATTAATGCTTTGTCCCCCCACTTTCCTTATAAATACCCACCCTTTCCTCCTTTAGTTTTCACTCCCAACTCTCCCCCAACGAAGTTCTGGTCTCCTTACCTCCCAAGGAGTCCTCCCAAGGTTCCCCCAAGCCCTCAAGGTCCAAAACTTTGAGTTTCAAGAGTCACGTTTTAAGGTAAGGGATCCGACCTCTCTCTTTCTTTTCATGTAATCTCTTTTATGTCATTCCTTTTATGCTCCATGTTATTATGTGAGAGGATGTTCTTTTATATTCCTCTTACTGCCCTTTCATGTTTATATGATTAGAGATCCCCTCTTACTCTCATCATTTCTTTTTATGAAAGTTTAAGTGACGCCGTTAGGCTGCCGAATTTTTAAGTGATTCTTTCACCCTTCTCATTTTTCAAGTTCGATTTTCATGTCAAATCTTTCAAGTTCATTTTTATTATGTTGGGTTATGATTTCTATATCTATCATACTTATCTCTTATGATCATATGATGAGAGAACCTATTTGATCTGTTCAATTCATTTTTGTTGAAGTTTAAGTGACGCCGTTAGGCTGCCGAATTTTCATAAGAGAAATCAAATTTTTGTCTTCCTTCCATGTTTTTCATTTCAAATGGTATGTCCTTGAAATTTCATCACCATGTCCATATATCCTTCTTATTCTGTCCCTCTACTGTTTTATGGGTCAATTATGATTGTTCGACCCATGTTCCCTCTCTTTTCAAAGTTTTCTAAAACCTTGTAACATAGCCGTTATGCTGCAGAATTTTCGTCTTAAAATGCCTCTCTTTTCTCAAAATTATTTTATGTTATAAAGTGAATACTCAAAGCTCTTATTTCTACAGGGGTATTCACATATATATCAAAATGTTCTATTTTAAATTCTTGGATTTACATACATGATACCTGCTTTCCCTTTCCGTGGGTTTAAAGTAACGTAAAGATCATGTCTTTAAAGCAGTTTTTAAAACGTTATGATTATGAAATGAAACCCATTTATTTTATGATATATGGGTTATTTATGAAATGTTTGATGATGATATATGTGGCTCACATGATAATAAAGGCAAATTTAAGGGTGCGCCCTGATAGCGCTCCAATGCATTGGGTAAAGACTTAATCTCTAGAGATGACCATTTTAACGACTCCTTGGTGAATAACCTTGGTAATTTTTAACGACACCTTGGGGATGGACCTTGGTGAAACGAAACGATTTTCAATATTAAATGTTGCAGCCACATCTTCAAGTTATGAAAAATGTTATTTTTATTATAATGTATCTCATGATTTATTTCTCATGCCTTAAAGTTCTTTTCATGTCCTTATTGAAGTATCTCAAGTTCACATGTAAAATGTTTCTCTTGTTTCCCTTACTGGGCCTTCTGCTCACCCTTTCTTTTGATGTATGTCCCCAGGTTATGAGATGCAGTAATAAACCTAGGATGAACTAAAGGATAAGCCTTTCAAGTGTTTAAGAAGAATTCTTTATGTTGTTTTTATGTTTTATGTTCCTGGTTTCCAAGACACTAAACCTTAAAGATCCTCAGTTTTGTGTAATGTAATGAAAGTTTATGTTATAAAAAGACGGGATTCTATAGTTGGTATCAATGGGAGGTTTGGTTATTTGTGGAAATTAAGATATAAAAACTTTAGGAAGAACCCTATAGAAAAGTTTAAATATAGGAAAACTTCCTGGTATTTTGGTAAGTATTGAGTAAGTGGTTTATCAAACAAATATATCCATGTCTGGATACGAGCTGGTAGAGGCGGCTCTGGCACAGATGTACATAGGGGTAAAACCCAAAAACACCGCTTTGAGCTAGACTCGAATGGGAACTGGTGCACAATAATGGGCCTTGCTACACTCTTGGTTACGACACTCCCGGGGGATATGTTTGGTTAATCACAAGATTTTTATGAATCATTATGAAGGAATTATAGAAAAGTGTAATTGTCTAAGCATGAGGTCTTAGTTAAAAGATTCATAAATGAAATAAGTTTCTTACTAAGGTTTTATTCTTTTAGAAAATGGCGGGCAATAGGAGGAACCATGCCGATGGTGACCGCAATGCACCATGTGCTGACGGCCCTCCGATGGAAGTCGGAATGGAAACATTCATGAGAATGATGAACCAACTGACTCAAGTTATGAGTAATAACTTGAATCAAGCTGAGAGGCCGACCTCACCACAAAGGGAACAACACTCTGTTGAGTCCTTCATGCGTCAACAACCGCCAAAATTCAGTGGATCTACTGACCCATTGGTTGCGGAACAATGGATAAGCTCCATTGAAAAGATCTTTTCTGTACTTCATTGTTCGGAATAAGAAAAAGTAACCCTTGCTGTTTACCGCCTAGAGGGAGAAGCTGATCAGTGGTGGTCACTGATCAAAAACACGAAGCCACGAGGAGAGATAGAAGCTATGGAGTGGGAAGAATTTCGGGGAATTTTCCTTAACAAGTATTTCCCTCGTTCCATGAGAACGAGAATGGAGAAAGAGTTTCTCGAGCTGAAGCAGAAGGAGAACGAATCAGTCAGAAGCTATGAGATGAACTTCACAAGGCTTTCTCGTTATACCTCAAGCTTTGTCATGGACCCTAATGGGAAGGTTGATAGATTCTTTGGTGGACTACGACCTCATCTGCGGAAGAATCTATCCAACAGGGACTATGATAGATATGAAGAAATAGTTCGAAGTGCTATGAAAGTCGAGATGGAGTTTGGTGAGACACAGTGGTCTCATAAACCAAATGAAAAGAAGAGATCTTTGGAGCCCAGTTTAGGGAAGTCTTTTGATCAGGGAAGAGGTGGAAAGAAAATGAAACTTACCACATGAAATAAATGTGGGAAGAATCATCTGGGGAACTGCTTGAACGGAAGTGGAAAGTGCTACAAGTGTGGAAGAGGAGGACATATTGCTCAGAATTGTCATAGTGAGGTGAAGCCTCAGCTTCCCAACACTAACGACAGAGGAAAGATGGTTCTGGCCCTACCTGAAGTCACATGCTTCAAGTGTGGACAACTTTGGCACTTTGCTAACCAATGTCCAAATCCGAGGGCGGTGGAGGGGAATTACCATCAACCTCAGCAGAGGCCAAGGGAGCAAGGTCATGCTTTCGCTATCATAACAGCTGAAGTTGAAGTCCCGAACGATGTGGTAGCAGGTACTCTTGTCGTCCTCTCAAAACTAGCAAGTACTTTATTTGATTCTGGTTCTACGCATTCCTTTATTTCCTCCAAGTTTGCAAGGAATATAGAATCAATCCCCGAACTGCTAGAGGTAGAGTTGTCAGTCAAGACTCCAAGTGGGATTATCCTTGCATCAACAGTATTTAGAGACTATAGTGTTTACTTTGGTGATCACAATCTTATCGCAAATATAGTAGTCATTCCCATGATGGAATTCGACATTATACTAGGGATGGACTGGCTCTCAAAGTATAATGCTAAGATCAAATGCAGAAGTAAGGAAATCTCAGTAGTCTTGAATGAACGACCTACAGTTATCTTCCAAGGAGAGATATTCCAAACTGATCCCTATCTAGAAGCACCTCCTATAGCTTTCTTTTTGGAGTTAATCAGTGATGATGAAGAAGGAAAAGGGAGAATACAAATAGATGATGTTTCGATTGTTCAAGAATACATGGATGTATTTCCTGAGGAGTTACCTGGACCTCCCCCAGAAAGAGAGGTAGAGTTCTCCATTGAACTCGTACCTGGGTCTCAACCGATATCAAAGACTCCGTATAGAATAGAAAATGTGGAGCTAGAAGAGTTAAAGAAACAACTCCAAGACTTATTGGAGAAGGGGTTTATCCGACCGAGTGTGTCTCCTTGGGGAGTACCAGTTTTCTTTGTGAAGAAGAAGGATGGATTAATGCGGCTATGCATCGATTATAGAGAACTGAACGGGATCACAGTGAAGAACAGATATCCTCTTCCAAGAATTGATGATTTATTTGACCAACTTCGCGGGGCTCAATTCTTCTCTAAGATTGACCTTCGATCTGGTTATCATCAACTGAGGGTGAAGAAGGAAGATATTCCAAAGACTGCCTTCCGATCAAGATATGGGCATTATGAGTTTACTGTTATGCCCTTCGGCTTGACTAATGCTCCTGCTATTTTCATGGATTTGATGAATAGAGTCTTTAAGGACTACCTTGATAACTTTGTGGTAGTTTTTATTGATGATATTTTGATATATTCAAAAAGTCGTGAGGAGCGTGAAGATCATATAAGGGTTATATTGAAAACTCTGCAGAAGGAGAGGCTCTTTGGGAAGTTCAGCAAGTGTGAGTTTTGGTTACAACAAGTGGCTTTCTTGGGGCACATTGTAACCAATGAAGGAATCTCGGTTGACCCTACAAAGACAATGGTTGTGGAGGAGTGGCCTCAACCCACAACAGTAACTGAGATTCTTAGTTTCCTTGGTTTAGTAGGATATTATAGGAGGTTTGTGAAAAACTTTTCACGGCTTTCTAATCCACTAACCAAGTTGACTCGAAAAGGGGTTAAGTTCATCTGGACAAAGGAATGCGAGGAAAGTTTCCAAGAGCTGAAGAAGAGATTGCTTACTGCACCTGTGTTAACACTACCCTCTGTCGGAGAAGGATTCGTTATTTTTAGCGATGCATCTCTGAAAGGGCTTGGGTGCGCCCTCATGCAAAATGACAAGGTAATTGCTTATGCATCTCGACAGATGAAGATTCATGAGCATAATTATCCTACGCATGATCTAGAGCTGGCGATAGTTGTTTTTGCTCTAAAGATATGGAGGCACTATCTTTATGGGGAGAAATGTGATATATACACTGACCACCAAAGTCTAAAGTATATTTTCACACAGAAAGAATTGAACATGAGACAAAGGATATGGTTGGAGCTTATTGAAGACTATGATTGTTCAATTCATTATCACCCTGGAAGAGAAAATAAAGTCGCGGATGCGTTAAGCAGGAAAGATCCTGTTGTTCTGGAAACAATGAGGATCCTAGGATATCCCTTGATTAAAGATCTAGTAAAACTGGACATGGTAATTATAAGGAAAGGGACATCATCAACCCTATTCCAAATGATTTCTCAACCTTCATTACTAGAGAAGATCAAGAAGGATAAAAAAGAAGATCCTTTGCTGCAGGAGAAGTTTGAGGCTGTAAAGGATGGGAAGTTCCCTGATTTCAATATTGATCAAGAAGGTGTATTGAAATTTCGTACAAGACTATGTGTTCCATCTATTCCATAGATAAATAAAGAACTGATGGATGAAGCTCATAGCTCTAAATTCTCTATACACCCGGGAATCACTAAGATGTATAGAGACCTTCGTGATCATTATTGGTGGGATAACATGAAGAGGGAGATTGATGATTACACTACAAGGTGCCTGGTGTGTCAGAAAGTAAAGGCAGAATGACAACTTCCTAAGAGGGTAATACAACCTCTACCCATACCAGTATGGAAGTGGGATAATATCACTATGGACTTTGTAACTGGTCTCCCGAAAACATCCAAAGGAAACAATGCGATATGGGTTATTGTGGACCGTCTCACCAAGACATCCCATTTTATCTCTATTCGGGAAGATTTCTCTCTAGATCAGCTTTCCAAGATATACGTGAAGGAAGTGGTAAGGCTGCATGGGGTACCACTATCCATCGTGTCTGATCGTAACCCAAGATTCACATCAAAATTCTGGAGAAGTCTTCAACATGCTCTGAATAATGAATTGAATTTTAGTACGGCCTATCATCCTCAAACTGATGGCCAATCTGAAAGGACTATTCAGACACTCGAAGACATGCTGAGATTATGCTCAATGGAATTTAAAGGTGGATGGGATCAACACCTCCCATTAGTTGAGTTCTCCTATAAAAATAGCTTCCATTCGAGTATTCAGATGGCACCCTATGAAGCTCTGTATGGAAAGCGATGTAGAACTCCCACTTGTTGGGATGAAACTGGTGAGAGAAAGCTTCTTGGGCCTGATCTTGTGCAAGAGATGACAGAACAGGTTCATGCCATCCAACAACACATAAAGGTTGCTCAAAGTTGGCAGAAGAGCTATGCTGACAATCGTCGAAGTGACTTGGAGTTTGGTGTTGGCGACAAAGTCTTCCTTCGAATTTCTCCATGGAAGAGAGTCATGCGGTTTGGGAAGAAAGGGAAGCTCAGCCCTAGGTACATTGGCCCCTATGAAATCCTTGATCGCATAGGAGCAGTGGCCTATCGTCTAGCACTTCCACTGAACCTAGCTCAAGTTCATGATGTCTTCCATGTATCTCTCTTGAGGAAGTACATACCCGACCCTTCGCATGTACTGAACCCAGAGGTGGTACAACTGGAACATGACCTCTCTTATGAGGAGCATCCAGTGGAGATCTTGGACCGTAGAGACAAGGTCCTATGAAACAAGACTACCCACCTTGTGAAAGTGTTGTGGAGGAATCATAAATATGAAGAAGCGACTTGGGAGCCTGAGGAAACAATGAAGCAAAAGTACCCTCACCTTTTCGACTAGGCCTCAAGTATAAATTTCGGGGATGAAATTTCTTAAGGGGGGAAGAATGTAATGACCCAATATTTTTGAGTAGTATATTAACTTACTCTTAATGATTTAATAAGATGTTAATGGTTAATGCAGAAAGAGGAGTCGATGGCTTCATCCAGTAGACTCGACCCTTATGAAGCCCACTTATCAGAGCTTGGGAAGGAGGTAGCATCTGCGGGCTTCGCTTTGGACCAAGCCCAAGCCGAACTCCAGCATGTCAAGATTGAACGGAAACACCTACGGGAGAAGTTCAAGTTAGTAGAGATTACTACTAGGGCAATGTTATCTGAGCCTCCCTCAGATTCTCTCACCATAGCACACCTTACACTTAGGTCTTATGCCGGTGTTATAAGGGGCTATGTGACGAGACCCTAGCTTCCTTGTGTAATCCTTTCGGGTGAATAAATTGAGATCTCTTCCTTTAGTGATGTTTGTGGATTTTCTTTTGTCCGGATAATTTTAGGATATATTTTATTGATGAATTTTTGAAAAAGGGATATTTTAAAACATTTATGTAAACCCTAAATAATTAATGATGTGTAATGATTTTCAAAAAATGGTCTTCTACAAAAGTGTCCAGTAAGGAATTTAGAGTCTAATAAGATCAACATAATTTTTGATGAATAGTAAATTATAAATAGTGATTTTACGCTTAGGATTAGTAATGTGACCAAATGGATTAGTAATTTCACTCAAAGAAAGTTTTAATATAATTTAGACACCTAGATTAAGTAATGTGATTCAATAAAATGGGTAAATAACGGTTTCATAAATTATTAGTCAAGTATTAGTTTTTTCGGATGAATAGTGTTTTTTAATTAAAAATTTAATTAAAAATAATTAGAAAATTATTTTTATAAAAAGGACTTTATTTTTGAACTCAGAGCATCTATATTATGTTAAGCTAATTTTTGGGGATTTTTCTGAAAAAATGAATTTTCAATGAATAGTGTTTTTAATTAAAAATTTAATTAAAAATATTTAGAAAATTATTTTTATAAAATGGATTTTATTTTTGAAATCAAATCATTGATTTTTGGTTAAGGTGAAATTTTGGGATTATTCTGAGAAAGTTGAATTTTCGATGAATAGTGAAAGTATAGTTTTTAAGTTACGGGTGTTTAATGACATCATTAAATGATGTATTAAGTATGTAATCAATATGGTAGACTTATGAATAGTAAGATAAGGTATGAGGTGTCCCAAGTGGCCAATACCATGGGAAAATACCATGGGCAAGCCCATGGTTTTGCCAAAACCACTAATGAGGTGTCCCTGGGCCATTAATGCCTTGTCCCCTCACTTTCCCTATAAATACCCACCCTTTCCTCCTTTAGTTTTCACTCCCAACTCTCCCCCAACGAAGTTCTGGTCTCCTTACCTCCCAAGGAGTCCTCCCAAGGTGCCCCCAAGCCTTCAAGGTCCAAAACTTTGAGTTTCAAGAGTCACGTTTTAAGGTAAGGGATCCGACCTCTCTCTTTCTTTTCATGTAATCTCTTTTATGTCATTCCTTTTATGATCCATGTTATTATGTGAGAGGATGTTATTTTATATTCCACTTACTGACCTTTCATGTTTATATGATGAGATATCTCCTCTTACTCTCATCATTTCGTTTTATGAAAGTTTAAGTGACGCCGTTAGGATGCCGAATTTTTAAGTGATTCTTTCACCCTTCTCATTTTTCAAGTTCGATTTTCATGTCAAATATTTCAAGTTCCTTTTTATTATGTTGGGGTATGATATTTATATCTATCATACTGATCTCTTATGATCATATGATGAGAGACCCTATTTGATCTGTTCAATTCATTTTTGTTGAAGTTTAAGTGACGTCGTTAGGCTGCCGAATTTTCATAAGAGAAATGAAATTTTTGTCTTCCTTCCATGTTTTTCATTTCAAATGGTATGTCCTTGAAATTGCATTACCATGTCCACATATACTTCTTATTCTATCCCTCTACTGTTTTATGGGTCAATTATGATTGTTCGACCCATGTTCCCTCTCTTTTCAAAGTTTTCTAAAACCTTGTAACATAGTCGTTATGCTGCAGAATTTTCGTCTTAAAATGCCTCTCTTTTCTCAAAATTATTTTATGTTATAAAGTGAATACTCAAAGCTCTTATTTCTACAGGGGTATTCACATATATATCAAAATGTTCTATTTTAAATTCTGGTATTTACATACATGATACCCGCTTTCCCTTTCCGTGGATTTAAAGTAACGTAAAGATCATGTCTTTAAAGCAGTTTTTAAAACCTTATGATTATGAAATGAAACCCATTTATTTTATGCTATATGGGTTATTTATGAAATGTTTGATGATGATATATGTGGCTCACATGATAATAAATCAAAATTTAAGGGTGCGCCCTGATAGCGCTCCAATGCATTGGGTAAAGACTTAATCTCTAGAGATGACCATTTTAATGATGCCTTGGTGAATAACCTTGGTAATTTTTAACGACACCTTGGGGATGGACCTTGGTGAAACGAAACGATTGTCAATATTAAATGTTTCAGACACATCTTCAAGTTATGAAAAATGTTATTTTTATTATGATGTATCTCATGATTTATTTCTCATGCCTTAAAGTTCTTTTCATGTCCTTATTGAAGTATCTCAAGTTCACATGTAAAATGTTTCTCTTGTTTCCCTTACTAGGCCTTCTGCTCACCCTTTCTTTTGATGTATGTCCCCAGGTTATGAGATGCAGTAATGAACCTTGGATTAACTAAAGTAGAAGCCTTTCAAGTGTTTAAGAAGAATGCTTTATGTTGTTTTTATGTTTTATGTTCCTGGTTTCCAAGACACTAAACCTTAAAGATCCTCAATTTTGTGTAATGTAATGAAAGTTTATGTTATAAAAAGACGGGATGCTATAATTCTCATGAAAAATGATATGGTGATAGCTTATTCCTCATGATAGTTGAAAATCCATGAGAAAAATTACCCAACTCATGATTTGGAGTTAGCCGCGATAATCTTTGCATTAAAAATATAGAGGCATTGTCTTTATAGTGAAAAGTGTGATATTTATTTTGGTAATAAAAGTTTAATGTATATTTTCACACAAAAGGAGCTGAATATGCGCCAAAGAAGATGGTTGGAGCTGATTAAGGATTACGAATGCTTAATTAATTATCACCCTGGGAAAGAAAACAAGGTGGCAGATGCATTAAGCCGACAAGACCATGCTATCTTATCCCTGATAAGGATCACAAAAGATCCAATATTTATGGATTTACAAAGGATGGATATTGGAATTATAATGGAAGGGGGAAAATCTTATCTTTCCCAAATGAATGTTCAACCATCTATACATGTGAATATTAAAGAGGCACAAAAAAGAAGATGTAGAGTTACAAAAAAAAGGTGGGAAATGTTCCTGAATTCAACCTTTATTGTGATGAGATAGTAAGGTTCATGAATCGGGTTTGTGTTCCTCCCATCCCAAAATTAAAGAAGGAGCTGTTGGATGAGGCTCATAGTTCTTCATTCTCTATTCTTCCTGGAAGCACGAAGATGTATAGGGACATGAAAGAGTACTTCTGGTGGGATGGCATGAAAAGATATGTTGCTGAATATGTCTCTCGATGCTTGGTTTGTCAGCAAGTTAAAGCTGAGAGAAAAAATTCTAAGGGGATGTTCCAACCATTACCCATACCCAAATGGAAATGGGAAAACATAACTATGGACTTTTTCACCAGACTTCCTAAAACATCCAAAGGCAATAACGCTATCTAGGTCATAGTTGATCGTCTTATGAAGTCGGGACACTTCATTGCTATTAGAGAAGATTTCTCTCTGGATCAGCTTGCCAGGATATATGTAAATGAAGTGGTAAGATTGAATGGAGTACCACTTTCCATTATATCTGATCGGTATCCGAGGTTTACCTCAAAGTTTTGGTGAATTCTTCAGCATACTTTAGATACAGAGTTGAGTTTCAGCACTGCTTATCATCCTTAGACAGACGGTCAATCTGAGAGAACAATTCAAACTCTAGAAGATATGTTAAGATCCTGCTCTATGGATTTCAAAGGTGGTTGGGATCAACACCTACCTTTGGTGGAATTTTCTTATAATAATATCTTTCACTCCAGTATTCAGATGGCTCCTTATGAAGCTTTCTATGGAAAGAAATGCAAGACTTCAACTTGCTGGGATGAAGTTGGGGAAAGAAAGCTATTATGACCTAATCTTGTTGATGAGATGGCAGAAAAGGTCAGATCTATTCAACAAAACATAAGAGCAGCTCAGATTCGAAAAAAAAGTTATGCCGACAATCGAAGAAAAGAACTAGAGTTTGAAGTGGGTGATAAAGTGTTCTAACGAATATCTCCATGGAAGAGAGTAATGAGATTTGGAATGAAGGGAAAGTTGAGCCCTAGGTATATCGATCCTTTCAAAATACTGGATTGTGTTGGGAAGGTAGCTTACCGATTGGTGCTTCCATCGAATCTCTCTCAAGTTCATAATGTGTTCCATGTATCTCTCCTGAGAAAGTACATACCCGATCCTTCACATGTACTAAGCTCAGAAGTTGTACCGCTGGAGCAAGATCTTTCTTATGAAGAACAACTGATAGAGATTCTGGATCATAGTGAAAAAGTTCTACGGAACAAGACCACTCGCTTGGTGAAAGTTTTATGGAGGAACCACTAATTAGAAGAAGCTACATGGGAGCTTGAGGATATGATGAAGGAGAGGTATCCTCACCTGTTTGTTACGAAGTGATGAATTTCGAGGGAAAAATTCATTTTAAGGGGGGTAGAATGTAACACCCTGATAGTTTATGAGAAGTATATATATATATATATATTTTTGTCTTATGTTATACGCAACATCAAAGGAATCTTTCACTATACACAACACTATCTTGGCTTGCTTTACACACAATCGCGACCTTCCACGATAGTCTGTGTTGTACGCAATACCGAGTTTCACTAAACAATGATATGCTATTAAAATATTATATAAACTAGCCGTTATGAATAGTAATACCCACTTTTTGAAATTTAATAAATTTTATCTTTCAAAAAGGACTTTATTTTTGGATTTGGAATATCGAAATTATCCTAGGGTGAAATTTTTGTATTTTTCTTAAAACATTCAATTTTTGATGAATAGTGAGAACACTGGGTTACTATTTAAAAACCGACTTTTATTTAAATAATTATTTATTTTATTTAAATTTATTTTAGGTCAAAATAGATACATAATACTTATATATGTTCAATGTAATTAATTAGATTCATTTTATAATAATTTTAGATATATAAAAATTTTATTGAACTTTTCACCGTCTTTTACCCACCTCCAAGGAGAATATGAAAATTTACATAAAACTTGATTTTACCGCTTCTGTGAGTGGAATTTCTAAAATCCGAGAGACATGGTTAATAGAAAGGAGTAAAATATGGTTCAATAAGATAAAAATAATTTTTTTTGAATAGTACCTTTTTACTTTTTTTTACCACGGTTAAAAGTAAATAGGGTAATTAAGGGTAAAAATGATATTATTATTACCCAAACACATGTCCTAATTCTATTGGATAAGTGTAATTTGACCAAAAACAACCTTAGGAATAAAATATTACCCTTTAGGTCCACTTGTATTAGATTAGGACATTTATTATTATTTTATTTAAAGAAGTGTTAAAATAGTTAAAATAAAATTTTAATAAATAAAAACATTTTTCATGTAGGGTTATACATAAGATAAATTTGACTATAAATATTAATTATAATTCTAAAAATATTTCCTACCTAATGGTATTTTATTTATAATTTTTATACATTAAATAATTTAATTTATTTATGACACAATGATGATGCAGTAATTACCTTATTAATGAAATATTAACATAATTTATGTTATAAATACCCAAATAAATGTAGTTTGAGACTTTTTATGAATTCCAATAATTTTATAGATTATTATTATATGTTAGTATTGATTTAATTAACTTTTTTTGAACTAATCATGCTGTTATGATTTTCACAAAAATCAATTACCAAACAGTTTCAAAATTGACATAAAATAGTTTTTAAAACAAATATTATATTATTAATTGTTATTATATTTCTAAAAATCTATGGTTAGGCCAAATGACTTATATAAGGTTATATATATTAATAATGAACCACTTGGGGTTCTTTTGGCTTGTTATAGTAAGTTTATTAACCATATAGTGTAAGAAAACAAGAAGACACGATAAAAGTTAAATTATTTAACTTAGAGTTAAATATAAATGATAAGGTTAAAATAGTAACCTAAACTTGTCTAAAACCTATTGGTTGAGAGTATTAAAACCCATACCCACCTTAGATTCTAAATAAATCAATTTGGAGCTATTAAAAACAGAATATGACTTTATTATAAAATAATATTTTGAGTTTTTTCTAAGGTGCCCCTCTCCTCCCTTATAAAAGAGCACCTCCTCCCTCTCCTCCTCCCACAATTTTGAGCCTTAAATCTCGGCCAACCCCTACTAATTTCCCTTATAAACATCCCTAGAAACATAATAGAGGTCCTGGTCTTCTTCAAAGACCAATTTTAGTTCTCTAGGAGGAGGTTTCAAAGAGGCGTGTCGAAGAAGAGGTAATATCCGTTACCGATTCTTTAAAATTTATTTCTTCTTCTACTTCCTCTTCTTTAGTTGTTTAATTATGAAGTAATAACCTATGTATCACTCATATACTTATATGTTATTATAAATATGAAACAACCCTATTTCACCTTCTATCCATCCTACGGAAAACAAAATCACCACGCGTGCGTACGTACGGAATAACGTCTCCACGCCGTGGTGTAATCTGTTTTCCACCACCAAATTACTTGGATGGGTATAATGGTGTAAATAATAACTATATATGATTATTGTAAAGTTATATTTATTATGATATAGTATACATACACTTCAATATAATTCCATGATCATGGGAACAATATCATCGCTCGTGCGTACGTACGACCTACCATCTCCATGATATGATGCGACTCGTTCTACATGATATTCATTGAATAATGATTATATAAATTAATTTAATGAATAAATATGATATATATTACACTAATAACATTCTATAAATAAGGTATCTATAACATAAAAAGAGGAATAATAATTTATTCGACAAGACATGCATAAGAACATAAAGCAATGAACTCCCGAATAACAAGTAGAAATGAAATATTACTAATAAATAGATAATAATATGACCATATATGATATAATAACAATTAATATGATTCTGTAATAATTCAATTACATTATTTAAATCATTATACAGGAGTTTTGGATACGTATGAAGCAAATCGGACCTTAGGTAAGGGAAAATCTCGCAATCTCATTTTTATCCGAGATTGTTTATACTTCAGAATTTACTGGGGAATATTTATCATCCGCATCCATGTTTCATCAATATGTAATATTATTTATATCCTCATACAATTTTTTAAATCCAATTTTACTCATTGGTGATTTTTTAGTAAAAGATATGAAAGGAATCTTTTGTCGTTTTTAGTATGAGGTACTTTTTGACTTTTCTGGCCAAAGTACGAGAAGAATGTTTTTTTACTTATACAGCATGAATGGATTTTTATGATTTCATAGAACATTATTTCCATGAATCTTCCTTTATAATTTTTCAAGTTTATTTTTAATTAACTTCTTTTATGTTAAAATTTTATGACATGTTAAGAAAGGGAAAATGTTTTTGAAGTAGAAAGCATATTTTCCTCAAGAATGGAGTTCAAGTGTTTTATCAAAATTATTTTCCATCTAAGATAATATAGGGTTCTGTTTCTATCACTATTTTTACAGTTATTTGATTATGTTATGATGGAATTATTTTTATGAAGTCATTTTATCTTATATGGATTATGTTATGATGGCATGATGTTTAAGAATCCCATTTTTATTACATTGGTTATGCTATGATATATGATATATGATTTTGTGGCACATATAAGAATAGTTTCATTATGAGATGTGTGGGAGCTATATCTCCCACCAATGAATTGGGTAAAGATTTATATCTCATGTGATAGACATGGCTGGAACGACAAGTTAATCTGGTTTAGTGATACAGGACTCGAGCGAGGAGTGAACTCGGTTCAGTAATGGACTTTTTCCTCTATGATGGTATTGGAAATGAGCCTTGACTAATATGAATGATTTTCTATGATTATGTGTGTATGCCACAAAGTTTCATGTTTTAAGTTATGATTATTGGGATTACATTTCACTACTATGCTTTATCCCATGTTATGATATTATGATCTCTTTTGTAGGTTAAGATTTTCAAAATGTTATGTTCTTATGAATATGATATGATTGGTTTTCTTTTGTTCACCCTTACTGAGAATTTGAGCTCACACTTTTGTATGTTTTCTTTTCCCCAGTTCAGGAAGAAGGTTATTAAGTAGGATATGAAAAAAAGGACTCTAGATATGATAAACGGGAGACAATGTGGATTATTTATGAACCAGTTGTTTATGTTTACCAGTTTCTAAAGACACTATACCTATACGGTCCTATAATTTTTTTTATATGTTGTAATAAGTATGCTTCAATTATGAAGTAATAACCATGTATTTAAAGTATGGGTCGTTATAATGGGGTACACTTCACTAGTTAGGAAATTGGTATATATTTTAAATAAAAAACAATTTTTTATTTGATAAGATTCAGCATATGTTCCTTTTTTATATTCATATTAATGAATAAAAAACTAAATCCACTTCCATTCCATGTCATTTTCTAGGGAAGGAGGCTCGTGTAAATAAGGAGGGTAAACTAGTTTATGAAAGCATAAAATCAGTATGAGAAATATGTGTAAGAATGACATAATAGTAATTATTTATGATTTATAACAGTATTACATAAAAATATCTATTTTTGGTTATATTTTTTTATAATATTTGGACATAAGAATCACCAGTGACCTTACTGAAAGAAAAAGTACTTTCAGTTGCTTTGAAGTGGACAGAAAAATATGGTTGTGTTATAGGAGTAGGTTTTGGAGGGTCTCCTTGAACATATTTTAAGAAGATAAAACCATATGAAGATTCATATAAGATGATGAAAGGATTTCAAGCACAAAATTGATGCTTATCAAAATATTTTTGTCTTGTCTGGTTTGACAGAACAAAGTATGAGAAAGGATTAAAATTAACCAATGGTGGAACAAAGATACAAACATAAAGAACTAAATGGACCCCACTAGCTTTGAGGAAAGGTATTCCCCTTAAACACATACTTTACCTATAGTAATCAATTTTTTCATTACTCTTTCTCCTAAATTCAAATCAAACAACTTCCTATAACTTCATATTACTAAAATTATGCAGGGTACAATTGTATGTGATTTCTATCTATCAAAACCCACATAATGCCTTGTAGTAAGGGGTATGGTGTATAATATCATGGGATATAATCTACATCAGAGATAACTACTAAAAGATCACATGAGAGTGAGGATTGAGGCAGTTTATGAGTCAACTGTTGAGTTACCTATTCCACTTAATGATCTAGATATCACAATGTTCAATGATGATATTGGAACTTTCATAGCATGGTCGTCTAATCTCTTAAAGATACGCGAGGTATGTCTTTCAGAAATTTTTTCATATGAAAAACCTATAATAGTTTATGAAAAAAAGTTCTAAAGTGAGTTATGATATTATAGATGGATAAATAGATGTAGAAACGGAAGGTCAGATCAAAAAAATTAGTGAATCAACTAAGGAATCAAAAGGATCTTCGGGGAGTAACTTCTCCCCAAAAGTTCCATAGAAACATTTATATCATTAACACTTCATTTAGAGACCACATTTAAATATGAAAATATGACATAAATTCCATATGAAGAAGAAATTTATTTCACTTACATGACATACGTAGTTGTTCTTAAGAGTATAAAAGAGTTTCATAAGAATGAATGGATGGGAGCCTCAGTTGTGAATACACACATAAGATACAATTTCATAATAATTATAACCAAATAGTGAGGTAATATGTTCATTAAAGTTAATAACTATTCATATTTTCTATAGGAATTTATATTACTACTATATAAAGGTAAAACCATGAAAATTAAAATTTAGATTTATTTATTCCAATATCATTTATATGGAAAAAATTTATTTGGATAAGTAAGAAATTGAGAAGAAAAAAAGATGAGTTATGTGATGAATTTGAGAAAAAAAAAAACAGATGACAGATTCTTTTTGATACCTATAATTTAGAGGTAAAAATCTAAAATCTAATTATATAAAATATATTTTTATTTTTTGCATTACTTATTTGTTTTTATTTTTTTAGGAAGCACTAGATGTTGATCACAGTAAATCTAGATACCCCAAATATTTATTTTTTGGATCCAATTCATGGATATACAACAACCCAACCACTCATGGTGTGTATTGTAAATTTGAAATACACTGCAATCAACATTTTATAGATGTACTTTGAATTATATGTTAGAGTCTGTATTTTAAAAATAATTTTGTTATGGTAGGGAGGTCACTAAATACATGCTAAATCATGAAATGAAGTAGATTATTATACATAAAAATGTTGTGGATTACAACAAATGGAAATAGATTAAGGTATATATAGAAATATTTAACTATCATAACATATTTAAAAACGATTTACTTATGTTGTTCAATGTTTCAGTAGTGTCTGAAGAAAGATAATGGATATTATGATTAAAAATTTATGAGATAGAATATAAACCATTAAAATACCCACATCTCCGAATAGGTAATTTTCAAAGGTAATTAAAATTTAATTAAAAATATTTCTTAATAATTTGTTTTTCTATATTTTCTTAGTACTACCAAGATTGCGGAAAACCTTCATACTCAAAAGTATAAGTAAATTTTTTTAGAGATGAGTGGAAATGTATATGTTGTTAGAATATTTTCCAACAATAATTTTATGTGATTATATACTATATTTGTTATATAGTATGGTATATGACCTTAGAAAAATATTTGGGGTGTGAAGAATTAGTTTCATAATACTTATATTTTTTTTTTTATTTTTTTTTCTCAAGGAGAAGTATAATGGAGGAAATCAATTTGTTTAAAATAACTGTCTTGAAAATAATATTTTTTTTGAGAAATGGAGGAGGCAGATGTAGAGGGGGAGGTTGTGGCGAAGGAATAGGTGAAGTTAGAGTTGTAGAACAAGGTGGAGGAGTCATGAGTAGAGACCAAGGAGGAAGAGATGAAACACCAGACTATAAACAATAAAATTGATGGGAAATGGAGTATAATGGGGATCATACCACAGTTGTGTTTGAGAACAATTGTTGAAAAGTGTACACAAAACATTTCATTTAAAATAAGAGCCATTATGAAATTGTTTTAGGTTTCTTATTGAAAATATATTTTTCACCACTTGTTTAAGTTGTTTTGAAGAGGAATTTTAGGGGATGATTTTTTCAAAAACAAAAGAAACCCACTTATTTTTTAAAAATAATTATCATAAGATACAATTTATATTAGCACATTCAAATTACAATAAAATGTTACCCAAGTGTGAAAGCAACCCATCAGCAAGAAAAAACTGAACAAAAAAATAGATACAGTTGATTTCACATGACATCTCTACACTACAAAGAAAGGGTATTAGTAGTGGAGCTAATAGTCACTTGAGAGTCATACAACACCAATCCAATCATTAGAGAGGTATATAATCCAGCTAAAATGTTTGAATAAATATGTATGTAATTAACCACCGAAGCCATCAAGTGTATGAGAGAACTATTGGAGGACAACCAGTATTGAGAAATTGTGTTCATTGAAGAAGGATGATGTCAAAGGAAATATGGAATCAAAAGAAAAGAAACCGATTTATAAAGAAATCTCCAAAAATTAAGAAACCTACTTTAAATTAAATTGTGAAGAAATAAAAATAAAAATAGAGACCCTTTTGAAAAATAAGTTAGTAGATTTATCCAAAACCTAAAAAAATAAAAAAATCTCATTTAATGGATCATGAATTTTTAAAAAAGAACAATACAGGGGTTTCACTTTTGTGGGTGGTGGAACTATTTGGGAAATTTTATCATCAATTAGATGAATGATATAATATCAAAAATTCTTGTGAAATCTATAAAAGTAATATTTATTATGCATGTTCATATTCATTATGTAAAATGATCCATGTTTACAATCTCATTAATAAAAAACGCATCATCATTCGCAATAAAAAATACATGAGAATATGGATATTCCCATTTTAATGAACAAATAATGATGATGTTATGTTAGAGTTTATCATAAACTAGGATATTTAATAGGATATACTAATCTATAGAACCATCCAGGAAGACTTAAAGGATATGCTATAATTTTTTGTGTCATGAACCAGCCCGGGCCGACTCTGAACAGGTCACCCGAGCCGACCCACAACATGGATTGAAGGGAATTCCTAATCCCTACAAGATGGAAACAAGTGTTGAGCATCGAAATTAAATATATGAGAATGATTTTTCCCATAAATGAAATAAAAATAAATAAATAAAAACTAAACACTGAAAATGAAAACTATCATTGGACAGAAAACTAAATTGCATATACCTATATGTGACCCTACGGGTCACCACCGACCTCAAACCAACATCACACTATGGCGATCGAATCCGATCAAGAAACAATACTAAAGATAAAAACAAAGATAAAACTATAGTAATGAGTATTAAAACTCATTAGGAATGGACAAAAAATCTATTACTATATGAATTTCCCTTAAATAAAAGATCCATCAATTTCTAGTTTGAAATACAATGTATAAAACTAGGTTTTCACAAATTTTTTTATTAAAAAAATCATGGTCAATTTCCCTTTTTCCATTTAAAACCAGGTTCTTATTCAAGAAATAGACATAAAAAATTTAGAGAGAAAGAAAGTTTGATTTAACTTAACAAGGAAGAATGAAAGTGAAAAATTATTTTAAATTATTTTCTATAAACATTTTCAAACCTACCCATCACTTTCTCAAAGATGCTACACCACACAAGGAAACAGGAACAAAAACCACATAATAAGGGAAATGGAAAATAGAGAACATAAATTACTTATCAAACAAGACACCACAATCATCCACCGTAGACAACTAAGTTCCAAAGTACATGGGAGAACCTAGGAGATTGTGAATAATATAGAACATACTATACATGTGAATCATTCTAAAGACATGACCTACCTGATGACATCATAACACCAAAATTCCTGATCGTCTCCCTACCATGCCTAACTGAGGGGACCAATCCCATAGAAATAATAATAAATATCTCCCAATTATGGGTCACTAGCTAGTGCATAAACTAAACTAGTTCAGCAATCATTCACCGAAAATTCATTTGTTATGCTAGGTTCCCATGTCATGAATAAAAAAGGGCGTGATCCAACCAATATCAAGACATAATCCAATCACCATCACACACACACACACACCCAAATATATATATATATATATATATCACACAATCTAGTCACACCACAAGTCATCGCCGAGTCACTCTAAGGAACAAGTCCCTTGCATTTCAACTATTTGATCAAAAGGGAGTCCTACACGGTAGACCTACCAATACATATAACATAACCAACCAAGTCAAGATGACCATCCAAGGAGAGTTTTCTGATGAAACCATTTTTGAAGTGCCCACCATGACTCACACAACCATCACATGCTAAACCATTTCTTAAAGAACCACATGTGTGGCACTTTGAAAACCAGAAACACACTTGGGAACCCATTTAAGAAACCCAAATTACTATTTTAAATCTAAAACTCATTTAAAAAGGCCATAGGGGAATTTAATCAAACACTTGATTTGAAAAATTCAATCAAGTAATTTATTTAAATACATTACATGATAGAAACCACTTCTATTCAAGATAGGTAGTTTTACTAACAATTCTATATCAATAATTAATATAAAAACTAGATGAAAAATGTAGGAAATAAATGATTCTTAAATTTAAAGGTTAATTCATAGAGATCTTACCTCAGGTTGGAACCAAACCGAACATTCACCACTTAGCGCTTTCTAAATAATTGCTAATACTCCCCCACTAAGTATATTCATCTTCAGATACATATAAGGACACTTATCCTCTATGCACACACCTTCATGGCCATGAACATGTGCAAGGGGATCCTTACATATATGCTAATATGAATATACCTGTCTCCACTCACCTATGTATGCATTTTCATATATATACATAATAACACCTAATCCCATACATGTATATTCACTACCATGGATGAATATACACATAATAGGGGAACCTACACACACACACACATATATATATACACTTTACTATGCATGCGCAGGTGAGTCGCCTTAGACCTAGTGAATCAAAACCACAAAGAATTGACCAATACACCTTAATTAAAATAAAAGGGAACCCCTTAGAAACTATATCTACCTCTCTACATTATCCAAACAACACCGATACCACAACCGAGGAACAAGGGAACCCCCCAACTTGAACTCTTTCCACTTCCCCCGCACAACTAAACCACACTACCAAACATAAATCCCACTACAAGGCAATCTAGAATACTAGGGCACCAAAATAAGGGAAAATCCCTATAAGAACCCCCACCATAAGTAATAATTTCCCACGCCGATTTAAATCTCCAAAAAAAATACATCCAATTTCCTTAGCACGAATGAGACAACACCTTTTCTGGGACTAAAATCTTTTCACACAACAACCGAACACCCAATATTAGGGGAAAACCCATGAAAAGAATTTTAAACCAAACAACAAACTAGAACCACCATCCATCAATTACACAAGATTTAAATATCTCTAAATAGACATAACTAAAACCAAAACCACCCATCCAAGGTACAACACACCTTAAGGAAAAAAGAATGATTTAGAAATCCACATCTAGAATAGATGCAACAATTTGGATTGTGGTAGAATGAGTTCATCATGCTATTAAAACAAAGGATGAAATTACAATAGTAGGAGAACAAGAATAAGGAAACCTTAAATACCTCTATTCCAAAATGAAAAATAAAGAACTAGGCCAAGGTCTCACATATCCCTAGAAGCCTTGACTTTTCATGATCTTAACCTCAAGACCTATGGATAGGGATCTAACGGTTGAAGACTCTCTTGAATTACAGTTAGGTATGATCATACCTCGGTCATAATCCAATATTTAAGAAACGATTCCTGTAGAACTTCCCCAGGTGACCCAAATGGCCACAACGACGGCAGGTCTTCGAAGGGATGCGACAAGATGGCTTTGAATGCCCGGACCAACCACACTGATGGCACATTAGAAAGTAGTCTGATGAACTAGAAGTCAGAACCAATGAAGATAACTCCTTAGTAACAGGTTCCTCTAGAATTTGTTCCTCTCGAGATGGGTAACCTTCACGAACGATGATGTAACAACCCAAAATTTTATTAATGAAAATTTTTATTGATCTAATTAAATGTCTTATTATGTAAAATGGATATATAAAACATATTCAATTACCTAGTTTTATATTTTTGTATTTTAAAATACTGCTAATTTTTTTAACCATATCTAATATAGCCATTTAACATTGATCACATGATTAGTATAAATATAGGTATTTAACAAATCCAATTTACTCAGAAAAAGGAAGCTTTGACCGCATCCAGTAGAATTGCTCCATAGGAAGCCCATTTGTCAGAGCTCAGAAAGGAGGTAGAATCACTGTGCTTTATTCTAGACCAAGTCCAAGCTGAGCTTCAACACGTTAAGCTTTAATGGAACCGCCTACAGGAGAAGTGAAAGTTAATAGAGATTACCGCCCAAGTGATGTTATCTAAGTTTCCCCAAGAGTTTGTCACCATCACACACCTTACCCTTAGGTCTTATGTGGGTGTTATAATGGGTTAGGTAATAAGAACCTAGCATTATGATTTTGTGAATTATTTTTTTATAGAATAAATAATATACATTCATATCATTATTGTTACTTTTTAAATGATTTTTAAAGCACACATAGTATTTTTAGTTAATATTTAAATTCAATTAAAAAATATATTTTGATAATTTAATGGATTTTTGAAATAAATTATATTTTAATAAAATATTATTACTTAATTAATTTTTACTAAATATAAATTATTGTATAATTTTTATGAATACAATTGTAATTTTTATTAAGGTTTGAAAGATTTTTTTGTCAAAAGCCTTGAATTTTCGATAAATGTCGGTTTTTGTTTTAAAAGTGAAAATTAAAATATTTAGAAAATTACTCAGATAAAATGAATATTATTTTTGGATTCAGTACATTGAAATTATCTAACGGTTAATTTTTCATAATTTTCTAAGACAATCGATTTTTTGGGTAAAAATTAAATACCGTTTAAATATATAATGTGTTTTATGACATCATAATGACCCAATAGTGATGTAATAAAATAATATATAAGAGATATTCTGAAAATATATTTTTTAAATTTAAAATAATGTGATTATATATTTATTTTATTAATTTTACAATGCCATAGTGGACCCTCCAAGACTTATAAAACATTTTAACATTTTAAAATGATTTCCTTGGTAGTGTGACTCAAATCCACATAAGCAAGACTAATATTTTATTATGTTAAGACATTGGAATTATAAAATAATTTTTTCCACTCCCATTTGGAAAAAACCATGGGCAAAATCCATGTGTTGGTTTGTGGTTTTGATCAGTTTAATGTGTAGTGTCCAAAACCTAAATAATAAAGAATTCCCTCTCATTTCCTATATTGACAAACTCAATCTAGCATTAATATTCACTAAAACCATTTTTAGCTTGACAATACTCTATACTACTCTCTCTATAATCCTCCCAAGGATCCCCAAGCTCCAAAAAATCCTCTATCAAGCCTCTCCCAAACCTTTGGGATCACACTTCCAAGTAAGGGATTTCACTCTTCTCATTTCCATTCAATCTAATTTTTTACATTATTCTTCTTAAGTTCCATATTTATATTTTTGGTTATGATTTTACATGAACCCCATATTTTCCACTTGATAAATACATTTTGAGGTCCTACTTTCACTCTCATAAATCCACCCTATGATTTTTTAAGCACACCCATTACTAAACCAAAATTTTATATGGGATCCTCACTTTCCTTCCTTATTTATGTTCAAGTTTCCTTATATTGTTATTTCCTGATGTTTTCAATTAAAAATGTTAGGGTATAGTTTTTAACCTCCCCTATAATTCCCTCCTTATGTTTTAATGATGAGATACCCATTTATCTCTCATTTATGCCTCCCATGTACACCCATTAACATGATGAAAATCCATAAGGGATTTTACTCTCCTCATTTAAATTCAATAAATTCTTTTATATTATGGATATAAATTCCATTACATATGTTTAGATATTATTTTACATGACCCCATTAATTTCAATTTCATGTATAAATGATTATAGACCCTTTTCTCTCTCATCAACCCATTTTATGATTTTTATTTGACATCGTTATGCAGCCGAAGTTACACCAAAATTTCCAATTCCAAAATCATCGTGTAAGTGAATACCATACCCATTTATCTATCAAGGGTATTCACCCTTATTAAATTGTAATTTTTGATTGAGGAATTACATTTATTTATTCCACAACTCTTATTTGGGGAATAAATTATGATGTTTAATGAATCCATGTGGTATGATTCATGGGGAACACATATGCATGAAATGAAATGTTTATAAAGGGTGCACCATGATAGCACTCTGATGCATTGGGTATAGTTTAGTATAATGATATTTCAAGTTAAATAAGGTTTTAATCATGATAATTAAATTACAATGAGGTTTTACTTATTATAATTCAAGTGCAATGAGGGTTTACTCATGCTCTATGTGCAATGAGCCTTGGCTCATGCTAATATCCTGTAAAATGTTGTTGCCACATTTCCATTTATGATCATCATGCTATATCATGCCTTTATGTTCATGTTTCTATTATGATCAATTGATATGCCTATTACCTAACATGTATTTTATTCTTAATGTTATTCCTTTTTTACTCCCTTACTGGTATTTATAGCTCACCCTTTTCTTATGTATGTCTTTAGGTTATCCCATGCAATGCTAAGTACAAAGAAATGATGTGGTCATGTAAAAGAAGTTTTCAATAATGATGTTGTATTTTATGTTCAAATTTTTTATGTAATTTTCCTAATTTCCCAATACACTAGACCTATCAATCCTCGGATTTGTATTAAGTTAATGTTTATGTAATAAATCATGTTTAAGTGTATATTAAAGATTAGGGTTGTTATAGTTTGTATCAAAGGATAGGTTTAGTTATTTTGGCGGTTAGGATTAGAAAACCCTAGTTAAAGCCTTAGGGATAAGTCTAAGTATAATAAAAACATACCTAAATTTTGGTGATTGTAGAGTAAGTGGTTTATCAGGAAAATACATCACAGTCTGGATACAAACAAGTATAGGTGGCTCTAGCATAGATGTATCTAGGGGAAAAACCCAAAAACACCACTTTGAGATAGACTCGAACGAGAAATGGTGCATGAAAATGGGCCTCTCTACACTCTTAGTTCAACACTCCTAGGGTACATGCTTTGGTAAATTCATAAGATTAGTATTAACCATTATTAAGGGAATAAAAAAAATTCCCCTAAGAATATATGTTGGGAAGTAGATCATGGATAACATAGATTGAAGCCTATAAATTCACAAGTTAAGGAAATAAATTTAATTTATATGTTAACTCTTTTTTGTATTTAGATCCCCCTTTATGTATTACCCCTAACTTTCTATTTATTCCAACCAATGGCCAGTAATAGGAGGGTTTAATCTAACAACCGATGTGAGGATCAATGTGATGACTATTCTAATGAGATGCCCAATCCGATGGGAGCGGGAATCATAAACTTTGTCACAATACTCTCTTATTTTACTCAATATTTGAATAGAAATATGGGTAAATAGGAACTTCCACACCCCCCCCCCCTAAAAAATAAAAAGTTTCAATCAAGAGCTTCATGAGATAAAGGACTCATACTTTTAATGGATCATCTGATCCCTCAATCGCCGAACAATGGATCAACTCCAGTACCCTAATCTAAGGGTTTTCAGAGGCAACCAACAACCTCCAAGGAAGAAAGGGAGATCTTTTTCCATCACTACCACCAAAGTGAACCCCGAAAACGTAGTGGTGACACGTATGATAGTTATTCATTTAAGAATAGTGAACGTAGTTTTTGATTCTAGTTCTACATATTCTTTTATATCTTGAAAGTTTAGTAGAACAATCCCAACACCACCACAAATCATGGAAGTAGAGATGTCGGTCAGAACGGAAAATGGGGAAATTATTTCACCCCATGAATATAAATCCTCCCCTGTCACAATTTGTGGATTGAACTTCCTAGAGAACCTCATAATACTCTATATAGTGTAATTTGATGCAATTCCTGGCATGGATTGTATTTCCCTATATAGAGCCAATATAAATTTCTGTAAGAGGGAGATCACTCTCCATATGGCAAATCGACCCCCGATTCTGTACAAGTGCAAGGAGGGGGATGAATCTTCTTTAACACCATGATCTCAAGCATGGATGTTAATGCCCGATGAGAACGTGTATCTTGATCAGATGATTGAGTCTAAGGAAAAAACCATCCTTGAAGACATTCCTATTGTGAGGGAATTCGGTGAAGTGTTTCTTGAGGAATTTCCTGGTCTTTTTCCAAGAAGAGATATTGAATTCTCAATTGATCTTATACCTAGGGCTTTTCCAATATCCAAGAATCTATATAGAATTGATGTTGTGGAGCTTGAGGATCTGAAGAAACAACTACAGGAGAATTTGGATAAAGTTTTTATATGCCTAGGTGCTTCACCATGGGGTTCACCAGTCCTCTTCATCAAGAATAAGGATAGTTCAATGCTCTTTTGCATTGATTATCACAAGCTAAACAAAATAATGATAAAGAAAAAGTATCCTATAAAATTTATTGATGACTTGTTCAATATGCTATGTGGAGCACAATATGTATCCAAGGTGGATCTACGGTTAGGATATTACCAAGTAAGGGTGAAGAATGAGGATATCCCTAAGACTGATTTTCGTACAAGGTATGAGAACTATGAATTCATAGTAATACCTTTTAGACTCACTAATTCTCTAGAAATATTCATGGACTTGATGAATAGAGTATTTATATATTACCAAGACAAATTTTTAGTAGTCTTTATAGATGATATTGTAATATACTCCAAAACCAAGGAGGATCCTGAGGAGAATCTAAGCACTATACTAGAAACCTTGTGAAAGAAGAGGTTCTATGAGAAGTACAAAAAGTGTTAAAGGAAGTTTCATTCTTAGGTCATATCATAAAAATAAATGGGATATCTATGGATCCCTCAAATAAAAATAATATTTAGGGATGGACGAGGCTAACAACTGTGATGGATATCCATAGCTTTCTTGGGTTAGCTGGATATTATCCCCGATTTGTGAGAAATTTCTCATGATTGTTAAACCATCTTACCAAGATAATTCAAAAGGGATTCATGTTTTCTTAAAGTGATGGATGCGAAAAAATATTCAAAGAGTTGAAAATGAGTATTATCACTACGCTCGTGCTCATACTACCCACAAGGGGAGAGCTTTTTTGGTATTCAGTGATGCTTTGAAGAAGGTCCTGGGCTCTGTGTTGATGAAAAATTGAAAATTCATTGCCTATGCTTTAAGGAAATTGAAAATTCATCAGAAAAAATATCCAACACATGATTTGGAGTTGGATGTAGTAATATTCACATTAAAAATTTTGTGACATTACCTCTTTGGGGAGAGTGTGAAATATATACAGATCACAAAAAGCCTCAATTATATATTCAGACAGAAAGAGTTGAACATGCACCAATGAAGATGGTTAGATCTGATCAAAGACTATGACTACTCAATCCATTACCACCCTGGGAAAGCAAAAAAGTTGGCTGATTCTCTAAGAAGAATATACCCAACGATTCTATTATTGATGAAAATTTTGAAGGATATAATATTCTTAGATTTGATGAAGATGGACATGGTAATCATAAAGAAGGGAACATCATAAATCCTTTCACAAATTATTTCTCAACTTTCTCTTTTGGAAAGGTTAAAGGATGATAAAAAGGATGATGTAGTAATTCAAAAGAAAGTGGATACTATCAGAAAAAGGAAGTCCTCATAGTTCAATGTTAACGAAGAAGAAATTGTGAGATTTGGGACAAGACTATGTGTTCTATCAAATAAGGAGTTAAAGAATGACATTTTGGATGATGCACATAGTTTGAATTTCCCCATTCACCCTAGAAACACAAAGACGTATCGAGATCTCAGAGAGCATTATTGGTGGGATAACATGAAGAAAGAGATCGTTGAGTATACATCAAAGTGTCTGGTGTGTCAAAAAGTTAATGCTGAGAGGCATAAGTCTAAGGGGATGATGCAACCATTACCCATACCAATATGAAAATGGGAAAACATCACCACAGACTTTGTCACCGGACTTCCGAAGACATCCAAATGAAACAATGCTATTTGGGTTATTATGGATCATCTTACAAGGACTACACACTTCATTTCAATTTAGGAGGATTTCTTATTGGATCAACTGGCACAGATATACATTAGAGAAGTGGTAAGGATGCATGGAGTACCACTATTGATTATATCTGATCGATATCCAAGATTCACCTCTATGTTCTGGAAGAGTCTCCAACATGCTCTAAATACTGATCTGAACTTCATTATGGCTTATCATCCTCAAACTGATGGTCAATCAGAGCGGACTATCCAAACACTTGAGGACATGTTGAGAGAATTCTCAATGGACTTCAAAGGAAGATGGGATCAATATCTTCCTCTGGTTGAGTTATCTTACAACAACAGTTTCCACTCAACCATCCAAATGTCTCCTTATGAATCCCTTTATGGGAAGAGGTGCAGAACAATGGCATGTTGGATGAAGTTGGGGAGTGAAAACTACTGGGTCCACTGAACCTATATCAAGTACATGATGTATTCCATGTATCACTATTGAGGAAGTACAAACATGACCCACTAAATGTACTCAATCCAGAGGTGGTGCCATTTGAGAATGACCTCTCCTGTGAAGAGAAGCCGGTGAAGATATTAGATCATAGAGAAAAAAGTTCTACGAAATAAGACAATGCCCCTCGTCAAGGTGTTTTGAAATAACCCAATTTTTGAAAAATCAATGTGGGATTCAGAGGAAATGATGAATCATATTTAGCCTCATATGTTTTAGTGTGGGAAAATGAAATTTCTAGGGAAATTTTTCTTAAGGTGGGAAGATTATAACGACCCAAACTTTTATTAATGAAAATTCCTCTTGATCTAATTAAATGCCTTATTATGTAAAATGGTTATATAAAACATATTAACTTACCTAGTTTTATGTTTTTGTATTTTAAAATACCTTTAATAATTGTTATCATTGTTGATATAGTTTTTTAACAGAGATCACATGATTAGTATAAATATAGGGATTCAACAAATCCAATTTACTCAGACAAAGGGAGCGATAACCTCATCCAGTAGAATTGCTCCATATGAATCCCATTTGTCAGAGCTCGGAAAGGAGGTAGCATCACTGGGCTTTGCTTTAGAAAAATCCCTATCCAAGCATCAACATGTTAATCTTGAATGGAACCACAGATGAGAGAAGTGGAATTTAATAAAGATTACCCCCCGAGCAATGTTATCTGAGCCACCCCAAGAGTCTATCACCATAACACACCTTACCCTTAGGTCGTATGAGGGTGTTATAAGATATTAGGTAATAGGACCATAGCACTATGATTTTGTGAATTATTTTTTTATAGAATAAATAATATACATTGATGTAATTATTGTTACTTTTTAAATGGTTTTTAAAGCACAAATAGTATTTTTAGTTAATATTTAAATTAAATTAAGAAATCCATTTTGATGAATTAATGGATTTTATAATTCAATAATATTTTAATAAAATATTGTTACTAAATTAATTTTTATTAAATATAATTGATCGTTACTTTCTATGAATACAATTGTAATTTTTATTAAGGTTTGACAATTGTTTTTATCAAAACCTATGAATTTTTTATAAATATCAATTTTTATTTTGAAAGTTAAAATTCACATATTTAGAAAATTATTTAGATAAAATGAATATTATTTTTGTATTCATTATGTTGAAATTATCTAATAGTTAATTTTTCATAATTTTCTGAGACAGTCAAATTGTTTGGTAAAAATTAAATACTATTTAAATATATAATGTGTTTTATGACATAATAATGACCCAATAGTGATGTAATAAAATACTATAAAAATGATATTTGACTAATATATGTTTTACCTTTAAAATAATGTGATTTTAGATTTTTTTTATTAATTTTACAATTCCTTAGTGGAGCCTCCAAGACTTATAAAACATTTTAACATTTTAAAATGATTTCCTTGGGAGTGTGACTCACCTCCACTTAAGTAAGCCTAATATTTTATTATGTTCGGCCATTGGAATTATAAAATAATGTCTTCCAATACCATTTGGAAAAAAATCATGGGTTGGTTTGTGAGTTTTATTAGTTTAATGTGTAGTGTCCAAAACCTAAATAATAAAGAATTATCTCTCCTTTCCTATATAAACCCACTCAATCTCCCATTTTTATTCACTAAAACCATTTGGAGCTCAATTAAACTCTTCTCTAATCTCTCTATAATCCTACCAAGTCTCCCCAAGATCCCAAAAATACTCTCTCAATCCTCTCCCGAGACTTTGGTATTATACTTCCAAGTAAGGGATTTCAGTCTTCTCATTTCCATTCAAGCTACTCTTTTACATTATGCTTCTTAAGTTCCATATTTATATGTTGGGTTATGATTTTCCACAACCCCCATACTATAAATTTTATTTATATATGTTGAGTTATTACTTTCACTCTCATCAATCCTCCTATGATCTTTTAAGTACACCTGTTACTATTCCAAAATTTCGTAAGGGATCCTCACTTTGCTTCATTCCTTATTTATGTCCAAGTTTCCTTATATTGTTATGCCCTTTTATTTTAAATTAAAAATGTTAATTTATGATTTTTAACCCCCCATAATACCCTACTTATATTTTAATGATTAGATACCCCTTTATCTCTCATCAATGTCTCCCGGGTACACCAGTTACCATACTGAAATTCCGTAAGGGATTTCTCTATCCTCAATTATATTAAATAAATTGTTTTATTTTATAAATCTAAATTCCATTACATATGTTGGGATATTATGCTACATTACCCCCTTAATTTACATTTCATGTATAAATTATGAGATACCCCTTTATCTCTCATCAACCCATTTTACGATTTCTATTTAACATCGTTATGCTGTAGAAGTTACACCAAAATTTCCCATGCCAAAATCATCATGTAATTGAATACCATACTCATTTCTCTATCAAGGATATTCACCTTTATGAACATGTAATTATTGATTTATGACTTAAATTTATGTATTCCATATCTCTTATTCATATAATAAATTATGATTTTTAATGAATCCATGTTGTATGATCCATGTGGCACACTTATGCATGAAATGAAATGTTTATAAAGGGTGTGCCCTGATAGCGCTTCAATGCAATGGGTAAAGATTAGTATCATGATACATCAAGTGAAATGAGGGTTTCCTAATGATAATTCTAGTTCAATGAGGGTTTAATCATACTAATTCAAGTACAATGAGGGCTTACTCATGATCCATGTGCAATGAGCCTTGGCTCATGCTAATAACATGTTAAATTTTGTTTCCACATTTCCATGTTATGATAATCATGCTATATCATGACTTTATGATCATGTTTCTCTTATACTCCATTGATATGAATATTTAATAACATGTATTGTATTATTCATGTTATGCCTTCTTTACTCCATTACTAGGCTTTATAGATCACCCTTTTCTTATGTATGTCCTCAGGTTATCCCATGCAACGCTAAGTACTAAGGAATGTTGTGGTCATGTAAAATAAGTTTTCAATAATGATGTTGTATTTTATATTCTAAGTTGTTATATAATGTTCCTAATTTCCCAAGACACTAGACATCTCAATCCTCAAAGTTATCTTAAGTACAAGTTTATGTAATAAAATTTGTGTAAGTGTGTATTAAAGAGTAGGATTGTTATAGTTTGTATCAAAGGATAGATTTAGTTATTTTTGGGATTAGGATTAGAAAACCATAGTGAAAGCCTTAGGGATAAGTATAAGTATAATAAAAATATCCCTAAAGTTTGGTGAGTATATAGTAAGTGGTTTATCAAGAAAGTAAATCCCTGTCTGGATACGAACACATAGAGGTGGCTCTGGCATAGATGTATCTAGGGGTAAAACCCAAAAAAAATGCTTTGAGATAGACTCGACTAGGAACTGGTTCACGAAAATGGGCCTTGATGCACTCTTGGTTTGACACTCTTAGGGGATACGATTTGAAAATTTCATAAGATTAGTATGAACCATTATTAAGGAAATAAAAAAATGCCCCTAAGAATATATATTGGGAAGTAGATCATGGATATAATAGATTAAAGCCTATAAATTCATAAGTTAAGGAAATAAATTTAATTTATACGTTAACCCTTTTTGTATTTGGATTCCCCTTTATGTGTTACCCCTAACTTTACTTTTATTCCATCCAATGGCCAGTAATAGGAGGACTCAGGCTAACAACCGATGTGAAGATCAATGTGATGACTGTTCTAATTAGATTCCCAATCTGATGTGAGAGGGAATCACAAACTTTGTGATTATACTCTCTTAGTTAACTCAGGTTTTTAATAGAAACATGTGTCAAAAGGAATGTACAACCCCCACTAAGAAGGAACAAGCCACAATCAAGAGATTCATAAGACAAAGGCCTCTTAAATTTAATGGATAATCGAATCCCTCTATCACCAAACAATGGATCAACTCCATTGAAAAGATCTTATCCATCCTTCAATGTTTTGAGAAAGAGATGGTTCTTCTGGATTCTTATCATATGGAGGGTGAATCTGATCAATGGTGGACATTGATAAAAAATACAAATCCTGAGGAAGAGATCGAGCTGTTGGAATGGAAGTATTTCAAGAAAATGTTTTTTGATAAATATTTTCCTTGCACCCTCCAACATAAGATGGAAAGGTACTTCCTTTACCTCAAGCAAAAAAGATGATGAATCCATCTGAATGTATGAGGAAAACTTTACAAGGCTTGCATGATACATCTCTAGCTTTGTCATTACCCCTGAATTCAATGTTGACTACTTCTTTGGTGGGATAAAACTTAGCTTACAGAAATCCCTAGCGATCCATGAATTTGATAGCTATGAGGAATTTTTTTGATGTGCCCTCAAAGTAGAAATGGATATTTCTGAATCTCAGGGGTATCATAGGGATAAGAAGCGGAAAGTGGAATTTAATCCGGGTAGTCTTATGGATATATCTAATGGTGCTAAGAAATTCTAGCACTCTACTTGTCAAATGTGCGGAAAGAAGCACCCCAAAGATTACCTGAAGGGGACAAGGAAATTCTTTAGGTGTGGAAGAGAAGGGAACCTGACCATTAATTACCGACAAGAAAGACCCACTGTAGTGATAGAGAAGAAGAACACTCCTTCATTACCACTGAAGCTAACCCCAACAATGAAGTGGTGATAGGTACGCTAGTTATTCATTCAAGAATAGAGAACCTACTTTTTGATTCTAGTTATACGCATTATTTTATATCCTGAAAGTTTAGTAGAACAATCCCAACACCACCAAAAACCCATGGAAGTAGAGATGTTAGTGAGAATGGAAAATGGGGAAATTATTGCATCCCATGAATATAACTCCTCCCCTATCATAATTTGTGGATTGAAATTCCTGTCGAACCACATCATACTCCCTATGGTGGAATTTGATGCAATTATTAGCATGGATTGGCTTTACCTATATAGAGCCAACATAAATTTCCATGAGAGGGAAATCACTCTCTATATAGTGAATCGACCCCTGATTATGTAAAAGTGCAAGGAGAAGGATGAATCTTATTTAACACCATCATCTCAATTGTAGATATTACTTACCTATGAGCACACGTAACTTGGTTAGATTATTGAGTCTAAGTAAATAACCATCCTTGAAGAAATTCCAATTGTGATTGAATTTGCTGAAGTGTTTCTCGAGGAATTGCCTAGTCTTCCTCCTAGAAGAGATGTTGAATTATAGATTAATCTTATACCTGGGGATTTGACAATATCCAAGACTCCATATAGAATGGATTTTGTGTATCTTGAGGAGATGAGGAAACAACTACAGGAGAATCTAGATAAAGGGTTTATACACCCAAGTGCTTCACCATGGGGTGCATGAGTCCTCTTCATCAAGAAGAAGGATGGGTCAATGCTCCTTTTCATTGACTATCATGAGCTCAAAAAAATCACGATAAAGAAAAAGTATCCTATGTCATGAATTTATGACTTGTTCAATCAGCTACGTGGATCACAATACTTCTCCAAGGTGGATTTTTGGTCGGGATATTACCAAGAAAGGGTGAATAAGGAGGATATCCCCAAAACTACTTTTTGTATAAGGTATGGGCACTATGAATTCATAGTAATGCCTTTCAGACTCACTAATTCTCTATAAATATTCACAGACTTAATGAATAGATTCTTTAGAGATAACCTAGAAAAATTTGTGGTATTATTTATAGATTTTATTCTAATATACTCCAAAACCAAGGAGGAATATGAGGAGCATCTTAGCACTATACTAGAGACCTTGTGAAATGAGAAGATCTATGAAAATTACAACAATTGTGAGTTATGGTTGAAGAAAGTCTCATTCTTGGGCCATATCATCACAATCAATGGGATAACTTTGTATCCATCCAAGATAAATGAAATTGATAGATGGATGATGCCAATATCTATAATGGATATCCGTAGCTTCCTTTGGTTAGCTAGAAATTATCACCGGTTTGTGAGAAATTTCTCACGATTGTCAAAACCTTTTACCAAGATAACTAGGAAGGGAGCCAAGTTTTCTTAAAGTTATTAATGTGAAGAAAGATTTAAAGAGTTAAAAAGGAGGCTTATCACTGCACTCGTGCTCACACTACCCACAAGAGGAGAACTGTTTTTTGGTATTTAGTGATGCTTTGAAGAAGTTCATGGGCTGTGTGTTAATGAAAAATGAAAAAGTCATTGTCTATGATTCAAGGAAATTGAAAGTTCATGAGAAAAAATATCCAACATAGGATTTGGAGTTGGATGCAGTAATCTTCGCATTAAAAATTTGGTGACATTACCTATTTGGGTAGAAGTTTGAAATATATATGGATCACAAAATCCTTAAGTATATAATCACACAGAAAGAGTTGAACATGGACCAATTAATATGGTTAGATCTGATCAAAGATTATGACTGCTCAATCCATTACCACCCTGGGAAAGTGAACAAGGTGGCAGATGCTCTAAGAAGAACAGACCCATCAATTCTATCATTGATGATAATTGAAATAGATCCAATCTTCTTAGGTTTTATGAAGATGGACATGGGAATCATAAAGAAGAAAACATCATCAATACTTTCACAAATTATTTATCAACTGTCTCTTTTATAAAGGTTAAAGGATTCTCAAAAGGATGATGTGAGAATTTAGAAGAAAGTGGAAACTATCATAAAATGGAAATCCTCAGAGTTCAATGTTATTGAAGAAGTAATTTTGAGATTTGGGACAAGACTATGTGTTCCATCAAATATAGAGTTAAAGATTGAAGTTTTGGATGATGCACATAGTTAGAATTTATCCATTCACCTAGGAAACACAAATATGTATCGAGATCCTTGAGAGAATTATTGGTGGGATAACATGAATAAGTATATCTCTGAGTATACATCAAAGTGCATATTGTGTCATTAAGTGAAGGATGAGAGGCGGATGTCAAAGGGGATGATGTAACCATTATCCATACCAATATGGAAATAGGAAAATACCACCATGGACTTTGTCATCGGACTTATGAAGACATCCAAAGGAAACAATTCTATCTGGGTTGTTGTGGATCGTCTTATAAATACTGCACACTTTATTTCAATTCGAGAGGATTTTTCATTGGATCAACTAGCACAGATATAAATTAGAGAAGTGATAAGGATGCATGGATTACCACTATTAATTTTATCTGATCGAGATCCAAGATATACCTCTGTGTTCTGGAAGAGTCTCTAACATGCTCTAAATATTGAGATGAACTTCAGTATGGATTATCATCCTCAAAATAATGTCCAATCGGAGCACACTACCCAAATAATTTTGTGCATGTTGAGAGCATGCTCAATGGACTTCAAAGGAGGATGGGATCAACATCTTCCTATGGTTGAGTTCTATTACAATAATAGTTTCCACTCAAGAATCCAAATGTATCCTCAAAAAGCTCTTTATGGGAAGAGGTGCAGAACACCGGCATGTTGAGTTGAATTTGGGGAGTGAAAAATCCTAGGTCCATAAATGGTTAAAGAAATTGTGGAGAAAAGTAATAACTTCCAGTAGTATATTAAAGCTGCTCAGAGTAGACAAAAGAGCTATGATGATAATCATCAAAGAGACCTAGAGTTTGATGTTAGAGGCATGGTATTCCTCTACATATCACTATAGAATATAGTTATGAGATTTGGTAAGAAGGGAAAGATTAGTCCAAGGTAAATCGGCCCTTTTGATATCCTTGATCGCATTGGAGTAGTGGCCTACAGACTACCACTCCCACCAAAACTATCTCAATCAAATGATGTATTCCATGTATCACTCTAGAGGAAGTATATACCTGGCCCATCACATGTACTCAATCCAAAAGTGGTACCATTAGAGAATGACCTATCCTATGAATAGAGGATAGTGGAGATTTTAGATCATAAGGAAAAAGTTCTATGAAATAATATAATGACCATCGTCAAGGTGTTGTGAAAAAACCACAAGTTTGAAGAAGCAACATGGGAATCATAGGAAGTGATGAAGTAGAGTTACCCCCATCTGTTATAGTGTGGGAAAAGGAAATTTCAAGGGTGAAATTTCTTAAGGGGGGAATATTGTAACGACCCAAAATTTTATTAATGAAAATTCCTCTTGATCTAATTAAATGTATTATTATGTAAAACGGTTATATAAAACATATGCACTTATATGGTTTTATGTTTTTTGATTTTAAGATACCGTTAAGAATTGTTAACATTGCTAATATAGCTATTGAATAGAGATCACATGATTAGTATAAATATAAGGCTTTACCCAATCCAATTTACACATAACAAGGAAGTGATGACCTCATATATTAGAATTCCTCCATACGAAGACAATTTGTTACATCTCGGAAAGAAGGTAGTGTCACTAGGCTTCGCTCTGGACCAATCCCAAGCCAAGTTTCAAGACATTAAGCTTGGATGGAACTACCTATAGGATAAGTGTAAGTTAATATAAATAATCACCCGAGAAATGTCATCTGAGCCACCCCAAGAGTCTATCCCCATCACACACCTTACCGTTAGGTTTTATGCAGGTGTTATAAGGATTTAGGTAATAAGACCCTAGAACTATGATTTTAGGAATTATTTTTGTATAAAATAAAGAATATACATTCATGTTATTATTGTTTCTTTGTAAATGGTTTTTAAAGAATAAATAGTATTTTTAGTTTATATTTAAATTCAATTAAAAAATATATTTTGATGAATTAATAGATTTTTGAATTAAATAATATTTTAATAAAATATTATTACTAATTAAATATTATTAAATATAAATGATCGTATAATTTTTATGAATACAATTGTAATTTTTATTAATGTTTGAAAGCTGTTTTTTTGAAAACCCATGAATTTTATATAAATATCATTTTTTATTTTAAAAGTGAAAATTCACATATTTATAAAATTATTTAGATAAAATGAATATTATTTTTTTATTCAATATGTCAAAATTATCTAACGGTGAATTTTTTATAATTTTCTTAGATAGTTGAATTTTTGGGTAAAAATTAAATACCATTTAAATATATAATGTGTTTTATGACATCATAATGACCCAATAGTGAAGTAATAAAATACTTTAAAGGGTATATTAGGCCAATATCTGTTTTAAATTTAAAATAATGTGATTTTAGATTTTTTTGATTAATTTTACAAATCCTTAGTGGACCCTCCAAGACTTATAAAATATTTTAACATTTTAAAATGATTTCCTTGGGAGTGTGACTCACCTCCACATAAGAAATCCTAATATTTTATTATGTTCGGCCATTTTCCTTATAAAATATTTTTTTCCAATCTCCTTTGGCAAAAACCATGGGAAAAAACCATGGGCTGGTTTGTCGTTTTGATTAGTTTAATGAGTAGTGTCCAAAACCTAAATAATAAATAATTCCCTCTCATTTCCTATATAAACCCACTCAATCTCCCATTTCGATTCACTAAAACCATTTTGAGCTTAACAAAACTCTATTATCCTCTCTCTAGAATCCTTCCAAGGTGCCCCAAGCTCCCAAAAATCCTCTCTCAAGCCTCTCCCAAGCCATTGGGATCACACTTCCAAGTAAGGGATTTCACTCTTCTCATTTCCATTCAAGATACTCTTTTACATTATGATTATGAAGTTATATATTTATATGTTGGTTTATGATGTTACCTAACCCCCATAATTTCCATTTGATGTATATATTTTGATGTATTCCTTTAACTCTCATAAATCCCACTATGATATTTTAAGAACACCTATTACTATGCCAAAATTTCGCAAGGGATCCTCACTTTCCTTCCTTATTTATGTATAAGTTTCCTTATATTGTTATGCCCTTTTATTTTCAATTAAAAATTTTGGGGTATTATTTCTCACCTCCCCTATACTTCCCTTTTTATGTTTTAATGATGAGATACTCCTTTATATCTCATTAATTCCTCTTATGTACACCTGTTACCATGCCAAAATTCCGTAAGGGGTTTTTATCTCCTAATTTACATTTAAGAAATTATTTTATATTATGCATCTAAATTCCATTACATATGTTGGGATTTTATGTTACATGACCCCCTTACTTTCCATTTCATGTATGAATGATTAGATACCACTTTATCTCTCATCAACCCACTTTATGATTTCTATTTGACATCGTTATGCTACCGAAGTTACACCAAAATTTCATACGCCAAAATCATCATGCAAGTGAATACCGTACCCATTTCTTTATCAAGAGTATTCACCTTTATACACGTGTAATTGTTTATTGAGGACTTACATTTATGTATTCGACATCTCTTATTCGTGGAATAAATTATGATGTTTAATGAATCCATGTTTTGTGATCTATGTGGAACACTAATGCATGAAATGAAATGTTTATATAGGGTGCATCCTGATAGTGCTCCAATACATAGGGTAAAAATTAGTATCATGATACGTCAAGTGCAATGAGGGTTTCCTCATGCTAATTCAAGTGAAATTCAGGTTTACTAATTCTAATTCAAGTGCAATGAGGGTTTATTCATGCTCCATGTGCAATGATCCTTAGCTCAAGCTAGTATCATGTTAAATGTTGTTGCCACATTTCCATGTTATGATAATCATGATATATCATTCCTTTATGTTAATGTTTCTATTATTCTCCATTTATATGCCTATCTCCTAACATGTATTGTATTCTTCATGTTATACCTTATTTACTCCATTACTGGGCTTTATAGCTCACCATTTTCTTATGTATTTCCTCAGTTAATCCCATGAAATGATAAGTATAAAGGAATGTTGTGGTCATGTAAAATAAGTTTTCAATAATGATGTTTTATTTTATGTTCTAAGTTGTTATGTAATGGTCATAATTTCCCAAGACATTATATCTCTCGATCCTTGGAGTTGTATTAAGTTCAAGTTTATGTAATAAATCATGTTTAAGTGTGTATTAAAGAGTAGGGTTGTTATTGAAGAGAGGCACTGAATTACCAACCATCTATGCTCCGAGAACCAGCTCATCCAGGAATGCTTCATCTACCAACTTCTTGAAATGATGGTCCTTAAAAGAGAGGACCCACTCTATGATATCTGGACTAAGACCCCCAATGAATAGATAAGTCTTCATCAAATCATGTGATTCTACCTATAGATAAAAGGAAACCAGCACCTTTAAATGGTCAATATATTTCCTCACTGCCTGTAGGCCTTGTTGAATACACCTGAGTTTTTCCATTTTCTTCATATTAACCTCTTCAGTTATGAACCATTGGATGAATATAGATTTAAAGTAATTCCACATCATCCCATATTGAATTTATGGAGAGGTGAACAAATAGCATTCGTCCAGAGATGGACCTTTTAATAGACCCAAAATGGCACACACTCTGATAGCTTTGGGAGTTCCCAATACCCTAAAGACATGATTGAACTCTTTAATCCACATAACTACCTCTAATAGACTTGAATCACTATAAAGAACATGAAATGTCCAATAAGGAACAAAAATTGGGAATGACTCATTAGAAAATTTGGGGACCTTTCTAGGTGGAATTTTTTGAATAACACAAGAAGAAAAAATCTTAGAACTGACATCAAATCAAAGAAAAATCACAATGAAACATCCTAAGCTAAAGAAATAGGATTAAAAACTAAAAACATACCAACACAACCAAAAATAAACCCTTTCAAAAATATAATTTAAATTTAGATTTTCAGGACCACCTCATTTCAAATCTACTTCCCAAACACAAAACGACTTTTCAAAAAACAAAACTCACATCACAAAAGAAAAACTAATTTCTGAAATAAATTTCCCATTCAAAAATCACTTTAGAAAAACAAATTCAAGCCTTTAGTTTCAAATAAACACCCAAGGAATACCATAAACCATTGAACATGTGTTAATCTACCTCAATTCATATGTGCGAACATGAATATTCCACAAACACCCTCATATGTGAAAAAGTTAATAAGGAGTACCCAAGGTTTCACCCAAAAAATTTATTTACCAATTTGAAATCGGTACCAAAATTTAAAACTAGAACTTTTTCTTTTAAAACCCATTTCACCAATTTAAATTCATTTTAAAGAAAAGATTTTTGTTTTAAAACCTCTTTTCATTTTTCAAAAACACACTTTCACCAACCAAGACCACAATGAAGCACAACTTACACCGAACCACAGGAATGAGGAACTAGTAGTCATGATTAACCTGATGACATGTTAGTGATTCATGACCCAAGAAAGAATCAATAACAAGGAGGTACTTGAATGTGTACTTGGACTCCACATGGGTCACTACTCCATGTAAGATCATGATGTGACAACATCTTACCTCCATTGTCATCCCTTAATACCAAAATAAAGATAGATGAATCAAATATCAGACTACCCCTAGAAAATCAAGGATTAGAATGGGTAAGAGTTCAGAACGCTCTTCCTACACTACCTCCTGAGTACTGAAAGTCCTAATCTCCAACTACCAGACACCCCAAATAATAAGAACCTCCCTATTATACCATTTTTCATGAACCATCCTAGGTCGACCCTAAACCGGTCACCCGATCTAGCCCACGACATAACCCTAATGGTGTTCCTGATCCCCATAGGCTAGAAACTAGTGTTGGGCATCAAAATTAAATAGGTGGGAATAATTTTACCATAAATTAAAGACATAAATATATACAAAATAAACAATGAAAATACAAAATATCAATGGTGAGAAAACAAAATTGTACGTACCTTTATGTGACCCTGTAGGTCACCACTGGACTCAAACCAACATCACACTATAGTGACCAAATCCGAGAAAGAAACGACACCTAATCTAAAAAAAAGATAAAACTATAGGCATAAGTTTTAAAACTCAGTAGGCATGTCCAAACAATCTATTCCCATATGAATTTATTTTAAATAAATGATCCATCAATTTATAGTTTGAAATACAATGTCTAAAACTAGGTTTTCACAAATTTTCTTCCTAAAACAAATCATGGTCCATTTCCCTTTATCCATTTAAAACTAGGTTATTCTTCAAGAAAGAGACATTAAAATTTTATAGAGAAAGATGGTTTTGTTTCACTTAACAAGGAAGAAACAAAGTGAAAAGCATTTTTAATTTATTTTTGATAAACATTTTCAAACTAACCCATCACTTTCTCAAAGAGGTTACTCCACACAAAAAAGTAGGAACAAAAAATACAGAACAAGGGCAATGGAAAATAGATCACATAAATTACTTATCATACAAGGCACCACAATCATCCTCCACAGACAACTAAATACCAAATTACATGGGAGAACTTAGGAGACCGTGAATAATCTAGAACATACTACACATTTGGCTCATTCTAAAGGCATTCCCTACCTGATGAAATCATAACACCCAAACACCTTATTTTCACCCTACCTAGCCTAACCTAGGGTCCCAATCCCATAACAATAATAACAAATATCTCCATACTATAGGCCACTACCCAGTGCGTAATTTAAACTAGTGTAGCAATCGTCCACTGAAAATTCTCCCTCTATGCTAGGTTCCCATGTCATGGATAAAAAAGGGGGTGAACCAACCAATATCAAGCAAGAATATAATCACCAGTACAAACACACACACAAAAACACACACACAAACACACACAGATATATATATATATATCACACATAAGCTACTTACACCATGATTCACCCCCGATTAACTCCAAGGAAAAAGTCCCTTGCCTTTCAACCATTTGATCACAAGGGATTCCTACAGGGCGGACATCCCATAACATATAACATAACCAAACAAGTTAAGAGGATCATCTAAGGAGAACAATTCATAAGTCATTTGAGACATTTATGAATTGATATTACATCAAACCGATACCTCATGTTACCAGTATGAATCAAATTTTGTGTTTCCAGTTTAGAATGAAATTTTAGTAAAAAACACAAGTGACATACTAAAAACCTTATAAACACATTTTTATTGTATTGATACTATATTAAGATGATACATAAGTCATTTGGGATGTGTAGGAATTATATGTACCTCAATCTGATGCATGATGTGACTAGTATGACTCTAAGTGCGTCTTTTAATTTAAAATTGACATTAATTTTAGTAAAAAAGACAACTAACATACTCAAAACCAAGAAAAAACATTAAGATTGTTTTTATACAATAGGAAAATGATAAATAATCATTTTTTATGTGTATTAATCAGCCACACCTCAATCCGATACACGATGTGCCCGTTATGACTCAAAGTGTCCGTTATCATTTTAAAATTGACAATTTAGTTCAAAAAGTGTTACTCATTGAAAACAAGGAAAAAGAACTCATATTTTCTTGATAATTTAGAAAAATGATTCATAATTAATTTTTGACATGTATATATCAATCTCCATCAAAAATACACATGATGTAACAGGTATGACTCAAAGTGTGTCTTTCTAGTTTAAAATTATATTTTAGTAAGAAACACAAGTGACATACTCAAAATTGAGAAAACACATTATAATTATTTTTATAGTTTATTAAAATGATTCATAAGTAATTTGGGATGTTTATTAATAATACCCACCTCAATATGATGCATGGTTTGATCAGTATGACTCCAAGTGCATCTTTTTATTTAAAATTGACATTAATTTTAGTAAAAAAGACAACTGACATACTCAAAACCAAGAAAATGAATTTGGATTGTTTTTATACTTTATAAAAATGATTCATAAGTCATTTTTGATGTGTAGGAATCATACTCACCTCAATCTGATACATGATGTGCCTAACATGACTCACAGTGTCTGTTGTCAGTTTAAAATTGATATTTTAGTTCAAAAAGTATCACTCACTGAAAACAAATAAAATATGCTCATATTGTATTGATAATTTAGGTAAACCATTAATAATTGATTTTCGATGTATAATAATCTATCACATATCAAACCAACACAATATGTTATCGATATGACTCAAAGTGTGTGTTTCCAGTTTAAAATGACATTTTAGTAAAAGACAAGGGTAACGTACTCAAAACCAAGAAAATATATTCAGATTTTTTATAATTTAATAAAATGATCCATAATTAATTTGTGAGGTTTAATAATTAGACTCACCTAAATCTATGTGACTGATATGACTCCAAGTGCATCTTTTTTATTTAAATTTGATATTAGTTTTAGTAAAAAAGATAACTGACATACTAAAAACTGAGAAAAATCATTTGGATTGTTTTAATAATTTTGAAAAATGATGCATATATCATTTTTGACATGTGGTAATCATCCTCACCTCAATATGATACACGATGTGTGTAGGTTGACTCAAAGTGTCCATTATCAGTTTAAAATTGACATTTTATTTCAAAAAGTGTCACTCACTGAAAACCAAGAAAACGCACTCAAATTGTCATGATATTTTAAGAAAATGATTCATAATTCATTTTTTACATATAGGAATTAATCGCATATCAATCCTACATATGATATGATCGATATGACTCAAAGTGCGTGTTTCCAGTTTAAGATGAAATGTTAGTAAAAAATACAAGTGATGTACTCAAAATCAAGAAAATGAATTTAGATTATTTTTATACTTTAGTAAAATGATCCAAGAGTTATTTGGGGAATATAAGAATTATAATCACCTCAATACGACACACAAAGTGATCAATATGAATCCAAGTTCATCTTTTTATTTAAAATTGACATTAATTTTAGTAAAAAAGGAAAGTGACATACTCAAAACCGAGTAAAAACATTTAGATTATTTTGACACATTATAAAAATGATCCATAAATTATTTGTTACATGTAGGAATTAGATGCACCTCAATCTGATACACAATGTACTCGGTATAACTCAAAGTGTCCGTTATTAGTTTAAAATTGACATTTTAGTTCAAAGAATGTTACTCACTGAAAACTATGAAAAGGCACTATGATTTTATTGATAATTTATCAAAATTATTAATAAATCATTTGTGACATGTAGGAATCAGTCTCACATAAATCTGACACACGATGTGACCAGTATGACTCAAAGTTCATGTTTCCAGTTTAAAATGACATTTTAGTAAAAAAACACAAGTGACATACTCAAAATCAAGAAAACACATTCATATTATTTTGATAATATTGGGAAAAAACCCATAAATCATTTGGGATGTGTAGTAATTATCCAAACATCAATCTGATACACGGTGAGATCGATATGACTCCAATTGTGTCTTTTTATTTAAAATTGAATTTAATTTTAGTAAAAAAGAAAATTGAAATACTCAAAACTAAGAAAACACATTTGTATTTTTTTGATACTTTATAAAATTGATCCATAAGTCATTTGTGACATTTATTTTTTTTAAAGAGAGTGACATGAACTGGAAATTCAGTCCATGCCGAAGGAATTTATTAAATCAAAATGTTACAAAGAAAATTCAAGGTGTAATACGCTTACACCATCTCAAAGTTACAGAGACAAATTAAGATTTAACATTTAGTAATAAAAGATAAAAAAAGAGTTTCCAGACCTGCTCTTAGAGATCTTCCTTTCTCATCAGATAAAGAGGATAGCTTGCAAGGTATCCAGGGACTCATGGATCAAGTTGACATGCGGTTCAGCACTGCAGTCTGAATCAAACTAAAAGTACCTATTATAATGTGGTAAATAGACCAAAGAAATCTCAAGTATGCTCACAGAAAAATGGCAGGCTTCAATGTTTCACAATTTCAAAGGAACCAAATAACATTTGAGTAGATAAAAATATATTCAGATGGGTCACCTCCTCACTGCAAAATTTCTCATTATAACCAGTGAGAATGCCTCCTCCACAAAATAAACATAAAAGTCTTCCATGTGCTTTAATAAAGCAGTGGGACTGAAGAAAGGCAATGCTGAAAAAATCATAAGTAGATCTAAACTTGAATCTCCAGGTTAAAAGAAACCACATCTCATATTCAAGCCAGAAATCACCAAAAGAATATCCAAGAAGGCTATTTTAGTTGAAGGGAACTGTAAAAAGGTACATCCCGAGTGGGTTTCTTAAAGAGGAACAGAATTGCAAAGCTCCAGAAAATTCCCAGGAGGAAACATTAACAGAAGGAGAAGTGTGATGAAAACAAGAAAGCGCAATGCAAAGAAAAACCAGAAAGCTACAAATCAGACAGGGACTGATTGCATAAAAAATTATTCCCAAAAGATAGCATTGAAGTCAAAGTGAGGATCCTTTTTAAACACTTCCACCACTTTAAGTAACATTATCTTTCTGAGTTGTAGGTAGTTATTAGCTGTCATTTCATCATTTTGTATTGTCAGAATGCGTGTGTATCATTATCATCCATCCAAGATCCAAGTTCCATAGACAAATCCAACTTCTCTTCAAGTTGGTATGCATCCCGATAAGCAGGGTCATTTTCATGATCACTTTCAGATCTATCTAAGTCATATGAATTTGAGGAGGTAGATGAATGATTGATATTTATGGGTTGTAGGGGGGCATCATCCATTTTCGAGGGCGATGGAGGATCAAAATCTTCCTTTTTGGAGGGATCCAGAGCCCTTGTAACAATAGTTCTTTCGAGTTGGGAATAGTCTCTATGTTTTCTAGTTTTTCTTGGATTAGGGGTAATGAAGACATCAACATCCACCATTTTTTCCCTTTTTGGATCTGGAGCTTAAATACGCTTCATCAATCTGATTAAGTTGATCATCATCCCCCGTAAAGAGTCTTCAGAATCTGAAGAATCATTTTAATCCTTATTTTGTGTATCATACACTTCAAGGTTCTTCTCCTGTTCCTATATCAGGGTTGTAGGATCCATATTGGGGTTATTGGCAGTGTTTGATGCATGAATAAGTCCTGACGTGTTCTTAGTTTTAATAGGGTGGCATATAGAAGGTTCACCCTTTTCCATAGGGGTGTCATCCTTATCCTCCGGGTTGTGCTTAATGTCTTTGGATATTGATGTCTAAGTGATAGGTCCAGGTACATAAATAGGGTTTGTGGGTTTAGTGTTAGCAGTAGGCCTTAATGTTTGAGTATCAATGCTCTTTTTTTAAGTAGTCTTTTCCACCCAAAGTGACCTAGGATGAGGCAGGGGAGGTTCAAACCTTTGAGCCTCGCATTCAGTCATCATATAACCAATTCTAGATCATCTTTTATAGTATGCTGGAACATTCTCAAAGACAACATCCTGTATAAATCCATAATCTCCATTTTGAATCTAGAAACAATATGGAAACTCATGAAAAATGTCGACTTTAGTATAAATCCTTGCAATATAAGGTCTAGACAAATTCAAGGTAGCAGAATCTAGCCTAATTGGAAGTGAAAAGAGGCCATAAATTAAAAAAAGAGCATGTTTCTTGAATAGATGAAGAGGTAAATTAGGGTACCCAATCCAGATAGGCACAATGGGAGGTTTAACACCAATTTCAAAGTCTGGATTCCACTTGAAAGACTTCATAATAGACCCTCCAAAAGACTAAGTACCTCATGTCCAGAACTGATAAAAATCATTTTCCGAAGAAAAACGAAATAAAACATGCTATGAATTCAATAAACTGATATGAAAATATATGAATCCAATGTTTTCTAGGGTTTTTCACAGAAGAATAAGAAAAGTTCAATGCTTGAATAAACATAAAACAAGTGAAAATTGAATATCAGAAGAAAGTTTGTGTACCTCATCTTTTGAGAATGAAATCGCCGATAGACCTCTCCATCTATACGTTTTTGGAGGAATATTATCAGAGGCCTTTGATTCAGCATGAGGAACTCGACCCATGACTACTTCTGAAAATGATCTAGCATCAAGGTCCACTAGATCTTAGATGTTATGGTTTTCCCTCTAGTTTCCCATGAGTGGAATTCCTTACCCCCTTAATTCTTGATTCATTCATTTGTTACGTGTATGAATTAACATCACCTCAACTCGATACATGATGTGCTTGGTATGACTAAAATTTTCCATTATCAATTTAAAATTGACATTTTTGTTCAAAAAGTGTCACTCACAGAAAAACCAAGAAAAGACACTCGAATTGTATTGATAATTTTGAAAAAAATGATTCATAGGTCATTTTTGACATGTAGGAATTAGTCTCACATCAAACTGACGCACGATGTGACCAGTATGACTCAAAGTGTGTGTTTTGAGTTTAAAATTACATTTTAGTAAAAAACACAAGTGAAAAAACTCAAAATTGGGAAAAAAATTGGATTGTTTTGATACTTTAGTAAAATTATCCATAAGTCATTTTAGATGTGTAAGAATTAGCCATGTCTCAATCCAACACACGGTGTGACTGGTATGACTCAAAGTGTTTCTTTTTATTTAAAATTTCTATTAATTTTAGTAAAAAATACAACTATCATACTCAAAACCGATAAAATGCATTTTTATTGTTTTTATACTGTAGTAAAATTAACCATAAGTCATTTTTGATGTGTATGAATTAACCACAACTCAGTTCGATACAAAATGTGCCCGATATGACTCAAAGTGTCTGTTATCAGTTTAAAACTAACATTTTAGTTCAAAAAGTATCAATCACTGAAAACTGATAAAATACACTTGGATTGTATTGATAATTTAGGAAAATTATTCATACTTAATTTTCAATGTGTAGGAATTATTCTCATGTCAAACCAACACATGATGTGATTGGAATGACTCAAAGTGAATGTTTTCAGTTTAAAATGAATTTTTAGTTAGAAACACAATTTACGTACTCAAAAATTGGAAAATACATTTGTATTGTTTTAATACATTATGAAAATGATCAATAAGTCATTTGGGATGGGTAGTAACCATCCTCAACTCAATGCGACACATGATGTGACTGATATAACACCAAGTGTGTTTTTTATTTAAAATTGATATTAATTTTAGAAAGAAAGACAACTGACATTCTCAAAACCAATAAAATTCATTTTTATTGTTTTGATACTTTAGTAAAATGACCCATAATTCATTTATAATGTATATGAATCAGCCGCACCAAAATCTGATAAACAATGTTCCCGGTATGACTCAAAGTGTCTGTTATAAGTTTAAAATTGATATTTTAGTTCAAAAAGTGTCAATCATTTAAAAATGATTAAAGTTTCTCATATTGTCTTTATAATTTAGTAAAATTATTCATAATTAATTTTTTATGTTCATGAAGAAGTCTCACATCAAACCGACACATGATGTGACTGGTATGACTCAAAGTGCGTGTTTTCTATTTAAAATGACATTTTAGTAAAAAGAACAAGTGATGTACTCATAATAAATAAAATGCATTCATATTATTTTTATGATAAATAAAAATTATCCATAATTCTATTGGTACATGTAGGAATCATCCTAACCTCAATCTAACATACGGTATGAATGGTATTACTCAAAGTGCATCTTTTTATTTAAAATTGACATTAATTTTAGTAAAAAAGATAACTGATGTACTCAAAACCAAGAAAAAAGTTTTTTTATTTTTTTGATACTTTAGGAAAATGATAAATAAGTCATTTTTTACATGTAGGAATCATCCTCACCTTAATCTGATACATGATGTTCCCGATATGACTCAAAGTGTTCGTTATCAATTTAAAATTGACATTTTAATTCAAAAAGTACCATTCATTGAAAATTGATAAAACACACTTATGTTGTCTTGATAACTTGTGAACACAATTCATAAGTCATTTTTTATGTTTAGTAATTAGTCTCACATCAAATTGACACACTATGTGATGGGTATGACTCAAAGTGAATGTTTCCAGTTTAAAATAACATTTTAGTAAAAAATAAAAGTGACACACTCAAAACTAAGAAAAAACATTCATATTATTTTGATACTTTATGAAAAAGACCCATAAGTCTTTTGGGACATTTATTAATCATCATCACCTCAACCCAACGCACAGTGTGACTGGTATGACTCGAAGTGTGTCGTTTTATTCAAAATCGACATTAATTTTAGTAAAAAAGACAACTAACAAACTCAAAACTGATCAAAAACATTTTTATTATTTTTATAATATATTAAAAAGATCCATAATTCATTTTTGATGTTTAGGAATCAGACTCACCACAATATGATACACGATGTTCCCGGTATGACCCAAAGTGTTTGTTATTCGTTTAAAATTGACATTTTAGTTCAAAATGTTTCACTCATTGAATACCAAGAAAACACGCCCATATTTTCTTGATAATTTAGGGAAATTATTCATAATCCATTTTTAACATGTATGAATTATTCCCATGTCAAACTGATACAAGATGTCATTGGTATGACTCAAAGTACATGTTTTCAGTTTAAAAAGACATTTTAGTAAAAAATAAAAGTGACATACTCAAAACCGATAAAACACATTATGATTATTTTTATACTTTCATAAAATGATCCATATTTCATTTGGGATGTGTATAAATTATCCTAACCTCAATACGACACATTGTGTGACTGGTATACTACAAGTGAATCTTTTCAATATATAAGTGTCATTTTAATTTATAACATGCATTACATCACCAAAATTGAAAAAATGACCCTAGGTTGTTTTCTCATCATTCTATCTGCTATTAATTAATTAATTACCTTATCATTTTTATCTAATACTTATTTAGAAAATTTTTAAATATAAAATGTTTGAATATGAATAAAAAATGGTGTGATGTGTAAGAATCTACCACAACTCAATCTGACAAACAATGTTCCTGGTACGAATCAAAGTTTAGTTTAAAATCAACATTTTATATTTAATTTATGTCTTTATATTATCACTAACATATGAATTTTTTTTCTGATACAGGTGTTTTCTTTTTCTCGAGCAAGGTTGGTTTGTTATTTTACATAGGAGTGTTCTTTTAATCTATAATATAGTGTTTTTTCTTATATTTGTGTTGTAAATTTTATTTTATTTAAATTCTATATTTGTACATGATTTTTCTGCTTTTTGGTATTGTTTCTGGTGCTACATTGTGTTGTTACAATACAATTAAGTATTCCCCTTTATCATCACTTGTAGAAGCACTGATAAAGGGGTATTTTATCAGCACTAAATAAAAGCACAGATAAATAAGGTCTTTTATCAGTGATTTTAAAATAATTGAAAAAGACTGCCATAATCATCTTTTTTTAGCACTTATAATGGACTCCTTTATCAGTGAATTTCGAGAACTATTAAAATTCTAGAGCTTTTAATCATGCTCCGGTAAGCATCACTTTATTAGTGCTGATAAAGGCTTATTCTAGCATTATTAAAGGCTTGTCTTATAGTAGTTAATGGAAATGAAACAAAGTTGGTGCAATTTTTCTTTGGAATGCGACTTTACCACAATTTTCAAGCTATCAAAAATGGTACTCTTCATATCTCATGGAATTCAACTACTAGATGGATCAAATTCATGGAAAGTATCTCATCCATGAGATACATTATCACACATACATATCATGAAACCAGTTTTTTATTGACGGTATTACAAATAAATGGGTGGCCTCTAATGAACTAATCTGGTCCAATGATTTACCATATGAGTTTCTTTATTTATTGTAAAGATATAATTGTAAAATTCCTCACTTTAAAGTTTTGTAACCTTGTTTTTATTCAATAAAATATACTTTTTTATCTAGAAAAGGTATCTACCTTCTTAAAAAAATAAAATAAATTATTATAATTTTAATTTAAGTTGTTTTAAATTTATAAAATTATTTTATGTATCTCTCTCTAATGTAAAATTATGTATTAAACTATGAGCTAACATGTTCTTGTCATAATTTAATGTTTTAGTAAGTCTATTGGGGAAATCCTACTGGGTGTGATTACTCACACCATGAATATGAACTTTGATGTGTATGCAGATGTTATTATTTTTTACAATGTTAAAGGAAGGGCATCATACTTCTTTAGTGGAGTAACTTGTATCTACTTACATAGAATAGTGTTTTGGAGCTAGGAGTATCTTTCATGGAGTAATTGGGGTGATTCCACTTTAGTGTAACTTAGTTGATATTTCCTTTGGTTCTCTTGAGTCTTTTTGTTTAATTTTTCTCTAATAATATGATATTATTGTTTATTGTTTTGTATTTTGTTTTTTATTTTTTATACTCATGTATCATATAGTTGTTTTGGTTGTTTTAATTTATCCTTTGGTGCTTTGAGGACATCACATATGGTTAGTAAAACCTCTGACCCGACCAAAGCCAATGGGTTGGGTGGAGATGTTACAAATGGTATAAGTCTTAGTTGGTTTTTCATCATGGAATGGTAACAAAAATATATGAATGTAAAAACTTGAAATGTATAGCATCAAAAGATATAGTTATCCTCTTTATACTTAACTTCAAGTTACCAGGGTTTTTTGGGTACAAAAGGTGTTCTAAGACACTTCTAGGTGTGTTTTCGTCTCATCATCATGGGGTTAGCTGATGAGTGTATCATATCATGAATTAGTACCGATACTTCCAACTAGGACCACATTATTCATATCATGCATGTTGATTTATAGAAAAATGGTTATAATGGTTTTTGATTTTGATGATTTTTTCAATGTTGGTTGTAATGATTGTTGCTTATAGTGATTAAGAGTATTATAGGCCTTTAGTTTCTATTGAGTGATGAATAAGGGGTGTTTTGTTCTAGTTATAGAAATATGGCACCAAGTAGACATTATAGAAACTCACAATAAGTTTCCATATAAAATGTTGTTTCACTTGAACTATAGGTGAAACAACATCTTATTCAGAGAATTGTTCATGATTTTCAATTCATTGATAAGGGAAATAAAAATAACAAACCTTATCAAGTAGATCATTTTGTGTAGTTTTAGAAGTAGAATCTACTGATATTTCTATGGGATTCAGAACCTAAAAAGGAAGAATTTTGTCATAATATAATGAATTGAATATTTCATTTCCATAGAACAGTGATTGTTCTAAAGGTGAAGTTAGAAGTCTATAAGTTGTAGGATCTTTACTTCCAATAGTCGGTTTTATATATTCATTATAAATTCAACCAAGGTCTTACATGGGGGGAATTTGAAGAATTTTTCAACAAATAATCCTATCCTCACACCTTCAAGGTAACCAAAATGAAATATTTATTTAGTTAAATTCAAGATAATCTTTCAATTATGGAATATGTAGCTAATTTGATGAACTTTTTTTTGGTTTTCTACATAGGTATCTGCTAGTGCATATTTAAAGTCACACATCTTTGAGTCTAGGTTATAACCATAGATTCATTCTTAGATAGTTACCCCATATATTATAGATTATACAGAGATGGTTAATAGAGAGAAAATGAAACAATGGGATAATACTAGGAATCTAACAGGTGGAAGTATTTTTATCTCCATGATAATAGGTGGGAACTCTAATGCTAGGAACAAGTGGAAGAGGGGCACCTATTATCAAGGAGGTGGAGCACCTCAGAGTCAAACCATTGAATCAGTTACCTTTTCTCCACAACCCAATAGTAATCCTAGATATTTCTAATGTGGTTAATTTGATCATATAAAGAGATATTGTATGACACCACTAAGAGAATGTCACGACTATAACTAGATGGGAAATATTCAGTGTTATTTCCATATCACTCTAAAGTTAGTTTCTGTGAATGCATCTCATGTCCCTAAAAAAATGTATACTTTGAATAGATGGTCTCATCATAAAAATTCTCATCCTTAGAAATTAGCAAAACATGGTGATTCTAGGAACGCCTTGCCTCCTTAATAAATGAAATCATAGCAGGGAATCAAGGAATAAAGGGAGTGAGTAAGCAATTGTATGGTGTTGAGAAGATGATCATGAAAGACCAATCTAGTCCTTTAATTATATGAGGTATCATTTTTCTTAACTAAAACACTCATGAAATCTATGTTTGATACTAGCATGTCCCATTCTTTTATTATTGATCGTATTGTAGATCATATGGGATTTCATATTTAAATGAGACCTCATATCTTGAAACATTATATAACTATTGACCAATGAGATTTTCAATCCTTTAAGTGTGTTTCAGGTTTTATAAATATCGACAAGGATGAATTTGTTCTTTATTTCTCTATTCTTGAGATAGACATCTTTAAGTTGATTTTGGAATGAATTAATTAACATCATTTTGATCTCACATCGATTGTTTTACATGAAATAATAGTTTCACATATTTGGCTTGTGTTAAGAATCTATTTAAAGGGGATTGGCATGTTAATGTAAGTACAGAAGAGAATTTGGAACTAGTGGTAAATAATATCTCTTACCAGCTGATAATAGTTACTTTGGTAACCATTTATGAAATGAAATATAGAAATTTTCCAACCATGATGAATACATTTCCTGATGTATTTCCCAAAAATTGATCTAGACTACCAGCTGAAAGAGAAGTGTAATTTACAATTAATCTATAACTGGGGACCATTCCTATTTTACTTCCATCCAATAATATGGAACTAGAAAAATTAAGGGAATTTCGGGTTCATATGGAAGAGTTGGAAAGAAAAGGATTCATTTTAACTAGTATATTTCTACAGGAAACACAAGTTCTTTTTTTAATGAAATATGATGGAACACTTCATCTTTGTATGGATTATTGTAATATAAACTAGGTTATGATAAATAATAAACATCCTATTCCATTAATTGATGATAAAATTGATCAATTATAGGGATCCAAATGGTTCTCTAAGATTGATTTATGAGTAGGGTATCCCTAATTTTACGTTTGGAGGGAGGATATTCGGAAGAAATCTTTACAGATTCGTTATGGAAATTTTTAATATGTGGTTATTCCCTTTGGTCTTAAAAATACACTATCGGTGTTTATGAAACTGATGAATTAGATATTTTAGAGGTATATTGACTCATTTACAGCGATAATCATCGATGATATTCTAATATATTCTAGGACTAAGGAAAATCATGAAAAACACTTGGGTATAGTATTATATATATTTCAATAACATCACCTTTATTTTAATATATCAAAGAGTGATATCTAGATACAAGAGGTGTGTTTCCTTGGAAATTCCATTTTTGAATGAGGATTTTACATAGATCCTGAAAAGGTTGAATCTGTTATCTATTAGTAACCACCAAATAATTTCTTTGAGATATCAATTTTCTTCAGCTTAATAGGGTATTAACAACAATTTATTCATGAATTTTCATGATTCCCTCTATAATTATAGGTTTGATAATGAAATATGTTCCTTTCCAATGGAGTGATGAGTGTTATAAATCTTTTCTAGAGCTTATGTTTTGGATTATATCAGTATCCATCCTTAAATTTGCAAATGAAAAGGCTATGTGGTCAATTGTGATAAATTTGGATCTATTTTGGAATGTGTTATAAAATAAAGAGATCATTTTATAGCTTATGGTTCACAATAGTAATGTGTTCATGAGAAGAATTACCTGACACATGATTTGGTGTTAGCTACAATAGTCCATTCCTTGAAAACCTGGCATCATTATCTCTTTGGATAGAGGTTCACAGTGTTCACATATTATGAAATATTGAAATATATCTTCTCGCATAGAGATTTTGATCTAAGTAAATGAAGATGGATGAAATACCTTCAAATGTTTGAATTTGACTTGATGTATACACCGGGTAAAGGAAATTCTATAGCTAATGCATTGAGTAGGAATTCATATAGTCAATTAACTAAATAGGCTTCAAATTAGTAGTATATGATGATGTTCATAGCTGATATTCATCTGGATTGTTCTATGAAAGGTGATGTTGTCATTTTATTTTCTATTTCTCTTATTCCGGACTTGATTAAGTGAGTTAAAGATACTCAGAAATCTGATCCTGAATGTATAACCATGAGGTCCAAACTTAATAGCGGGGAAACCATTAAGGGATGGATTCTAGATGGGAGATATGTATTAAATTTTAGAGACCGAATTTTGGTTCCATAAAGTAATCAGAAAAAACTCCTTTCTTCCTACCACCACTCAAGATGGGATGTTCAAACTAGAATTTAGAATATTTATAAGGAAATGAGAGCATAATTTTGTTGGGTTGGCATGAAAAGAAGATCTATGAAGTATGTATCGATATGACTCACCTGTAAATAGGTCAATATGGGGCACCAATGAGCAGTTGGTATGTTTCAATATTTACCTATGATCATATGGAAATGAGAGAAAATAAATATGTATTTTGTCATAAGTCTACCAAGAAGGATTTGGAAACATGATTCCATATGAATTATTATGGATTAACTCATAAAGTTGACTCACTTTATTGATATTTTTGAATCTAATATAGTGTATTAATTGTAAAAACTCTATATTCAGGAGGTTTTAAAGACTCATGGTGTTCTAGTAATAGAAAATATTTATGTTCATATTTTTTAAAAAAATCTAATGATTTATTAATGTTTTTCAATGTTAAAACCCTTTATTTCCAATGTTTTGGTAATTTATGTGTAATTTAGAATGTATAATGGAAATGGTGTTAAAAATAATAAAAGAATCTTCAATTTTAAATTTGGATTTTTATTTATGAACCTTATGGATTTTTTTATGAATATAAAATTTTGGATAACTCTTTTAACATTTTTTTGTGTAAAAATTATCCAAGCACTAGGCTAGCCTTCAATAGTAGTCTCCACTCCAGTTAACAAGCCTGAGGGCCGGCCAATCTTGAATCCCACCAGAGAGCCATCCTAGGCTAAAATTTCATCAGAGCATCAAGTCCATGCACAGGGCCTTCTAGGATGAAATTTGCAGGCCGACATAGCTACAACAAGACGTGCACCGATGCACAGGGTAGCTTCGTGCGACAGTGAGAGGATGGCTTCGCAGTGGATGGGGCGGGCCACACACCGTGATAGGAGTCCTTCGAATCCAGTCTGGCTTTACTATCGATATGAATCCATGAGGATTATTATTAATCATCGTGCCCCATCCCACCATTTTGATGTGGGATGGGATCTCCTCCATGCTCCATCACGATCTGCCATGGTCTTCTACGGTCTGCCACTGCCGTACCTCTCCACCCACTCAATTGCTACTCCCATGCCCCTGATGTCACCCAACTTCCATGAAAGCCACCCATTGGCCAGTCATTATCCATTCCATTCATTTCACCACTGAAGCTCTATATTTCCACTTCTTCCGCTTAGTATCACCCCACCTTTGCTGCTCGAGCCTCCAAAGCACCTCAGAACCTCCAAAAAGCCTCATCCGGCCACATTGAACACCGTATGAGGAATATTCACCACTTCAATCCATTTACCGTGCATGATATGTCCACCACTACTCTGATCCAACCTCTCGCACCTCAACCGAGCACCCTGGCCACCGAAGGCCACTAGTACCACCGCTACTGCCATGCCGTGCTACTCACCTTTATCACCACTATGTGATCCCATGCAGGTCACCATGATATCCTTATCACCCTCAAATGAACCATATAAGAGAAACCATAGACTCCTCTGCCCACTGTGAAGGTCAAAGGAGAAGAGGAGCACTGCTGCGGGCTACCATTGTCGATCGTTATCACTGAGGAGATTCTCGAGCCTTATCACACCACTGGAATCACCAAGACTTTCCTACCACTATCCTCCTTCACCAGTGGAGGCCGCCTGATCTCTATGCACCATACACGCTGAAGGGACCACCTCTAATCACATCCCTCACATGGATTCATTCCACATGGGGTCTCCCATTACCGCGGGTCCTTTGGGGCATTCATGTCCCCCAGGATCACCACTTTGATTACAAAGGTAGGTTGAGGTTCTCCCTCCCTCATCCTCTACCTATAAAAAGGAGGAGAGGTCCTACTTTTTAGGTATCAGTCAAGTTCCCCAACTGGAGATCTCCACCGAGGGGGTCAGGCCACGCTGCACCACTTCTTCCCCCCTTTCTTCTTCATTTTTATTTTTATTTATCATTTAATTTAATTTTAGTTTTAGTTTATTTTAAATTCTAATTCAAAATTATTTTAATAAATTCATTCATTTTTCTTAAATTATGTTTTTTTCCATATTCTTTTTCTTTTAATTTTCTTCTTTTAAATTATTAGTAATAATAATAATAATATTATTATTATTATTTATTTAAATTATTATTATTAATATAATATTCTTATTTTAAAATTATTTTCTTATTTTATTATTCTCTCCTTTTTCAAAAATTATTATCTTAATTAAAATAATAATAATAATATTATTATTATTATATTCTTAATATATTATATATTTTATTTCTTTTCTTATTTTATTTTATCTCTCTCTCTCCCTCTCTCCCTCTCTTATCACCCCCATTCTTACATTTTTATTTTATTTATTTCACCCACCATTCTTTTTTTCTTTGTTTTATTCTATTTATCTTCTTCTTCCATCCAATCCACCATGTGATATTTTACTCTCAGAAATGAGAGGCTAAACCTGATGAGGCTTGGTCTAGGGGGAGGTCAAGGTGTTCTTGAATTTTCCATAAAGTTTATTTTAAGTTTGTGATAGATTTTAGTAGCATGAATGGTGAGGAGAATGCCCCTAATTTGGTAACTTCCCACCAATGACATGAAACTCAATCTATTCATATTCTTTTATTTAAATTATTTTCCCTCTCTTTATTAGTTAACTCTTTATATGAAGGAGATGATCTAATCAATGGATGAAACAATATCAATGGAGTTGGGTCCTGGTAAAAGACACACCCTAGACTAAGGTGTGTCATCAACCTTGATTAAAAGAGGAGGATGAATTAAGAGTGATTCGACATTCAATGATATTCTATAATTTCAAAATAAATAATAGTAGTCTAAAAATAAGATTTCATGTTTGGATTGTCAAGATGAAATTAAAAATATAGAGGAGATTAATCATTGAACCTTAAACTAAACCCCAAAACCAAGTGATTTCTTACTTAATTCATTCTGTTTATCATTGCATGACATTTTCCTAGTACAACATAGTTGATGACGAGGGTCACCTATCCTGTGGAGTTTTTCAGTTTGTTCAATTAATTTTTCTAAATCACCTAAACAACTTCTTTTTGTGGGTTTAAGTGTTTAATGAACAACAATGACAAATATTTTTGGGTTACTGAATAATGACATGCAATAATGTAAATTCTAATTTATACTAACACGTAAACTAAACATAATGAGTTAAGGAAAGAAAGAACTTGGTCTTGGGTTCAACCTTGGATTCAATCATTATTATCCTTTATGTGTTTGATTTTATTTTGATAATCCAAACATGAAATATCATATTTTAATTACTATTATTTATTTATAAACTTTGGAATATCATTGAATGCCTAATCACCCTTAATTCCACCTCCTCCTTTAATCAAGGTTGGTGAAACTCCTTGGTCTATGAGGTTCCATCTTCTAGGACCCAGCTCAATCGATTATGTCTCATCCATTGATTAGCTCAACTCTTTCACATGAAGAGTTAACCAATGGAGAGAGGGAAAATAGATTTGAATAAAAGAATATAAGTAAATTGAGTTTCATGTTATTAGTGGGTTGTCGCCAAATCAGAGACATTTTCCTCACCATGCATGATACTCAAATTTACAACAAACATAAAATAAAGCTTTAAAGAAAATTCAATAACACCTTGACCTCCCCTCAGTCCAAGCCTCGGGGTCAGACTCTCATTTTCGAGAGTAAAAGGTCGCTTGGTGGAGTGTATGGAAGAATAATAGAAATATTATAAAAGGAGAAAATGGTGGATGAAAGAAATAAAATAAAAATTGAAGAATGGGGTTTGAGAAGACAGACAGAGATAGATAAATAAAATAAAATAAGAAAATATATAAAATATATAATTTATAAATAATGTTAAAATAAAAATAAAAATTATTATTATTATTATTATTATTATTCAGTGAATAATTTTTGAAAAAGGAGAGAAGAATAAAATAAGAAAATAATTTTAAAATAAGAATTTTATATTAATAATAATAATTATTATTATTATTATTATTATTACCAATTCTAATAATTTAAAAGAATAAAATTAAAATAAGGATAAGATGGATGAAACAAAATTTAAGAAAAATGCATGAATTTATTAAAAGAAATTTTAATTTCTATTTAAAATAATCTAAAACTAAAATTCAAATAAATTAAAAATAAAAATAAAACTAAAGAATAAAGGGGGAAGAATAGGTGTAATGCGTCATGGCTCCCTCGGTGTAAATCTCGAGTTGGGGCATGTTGGGGTGCAACGGAGGTGCGTGGCAACAAAAACACACAAACACGAAGAAAAACACAAGATTTACGTGGTTCAGCAGGTTTGCCTACATCCATGGGAGAAACAGGGCCAGTTTCTATTTACTCTCTCTGGCGGAGGATCACCAATACACATCTCCTACAAACATGGGAATACAATCCATTTTATATATAGAGGAAAACGAGAAATTTCTCTTGTTGTTGGGGGTAGCTCATCTACCCTTGACGAAACCTTCTATCGCCTGCTCCTTGTCTCTGGTCAGCTGCCCACCAAGGAAGACTCCCACAGTAGTTTTCGACAATGGAGACTCCCAAATTAGAGATTGGCCCCCACAAATCTCCCCTTCATGACCAATTTTTGGTAGAATCTTGACCTCTAGTCTCCTTGCTGGTGTTGAAAACTTCATCAGCAAATCGAACACATTTCTTCATGCCAGATGATGTGGCACTTTCACTATCCTCAATCGATCTCGGGCTACCTATGGTCCCCATAAAATGATACAACCCTTGGGAATCCTTCCCAGTATGCTTCGCTGCATCCCCACATGAGACTTCCAACACTCCACCAGCTATGAAAATATTGTATCCTCTCGCATCGAGCTTACTTAATGATACCAAGTTCTGTATCATCCTTGGAACAAATTTCACATCAGCCAGTTTATGAACTCCTCCATCGGGTGTCTTCAATTTCACCATCCCGACTCCTCGAACCTCGTATGTTTACCCATCACCAAGTCTCACTGAATCCTTCACCTTTTAAAAGGTTTGAAATGTACCTCTCGTCGTATGTATGTGTGCTGAGCTCCCTGAATCCAAAACCCATCTGTCTTCTTTTGGATTTTGAGCCGGCTTGTTCTTCCTTTTTAGAAAACAACATTCCCGCTTCATGTGACTGTATCTTTTTCAGTAATGACACTACACTTCTTCCCGGTCAACTCTCTCATCTGAGTGAAAACTTTCCATTGTCACACTGACTTCATCATCAGCTGATAATTCTGTGATGTTTGCATCTTCCTCTTCAACTTTCTTCTTAGCAACGTACCATTTGTGCTCTCTATAGTCACTTTTATAGCGACCCTTTTTCTCGCACCAGAAACACGTGATTTCGCTAGGATCACGTCCCCTCTATTTCGACCTCCATTCCTTACCTCCTAACTTTTGATGTCGACTCCTCCCACGTTGATCATCTCGCATCACCATGATTTGCTCACCTGAATGCGTCGTAGGTCTTTAGAATGCCTCAGAATCTTGAAGTGACACCATCACCCTATCTAGCTTAAATGTTTCCTTCCCCATGAGCAATGCAGTCACAAGTCCATCAAATGAACTTTGTAGGGATGACAAAATAAGAAGTGCTTTGTCTTTCTCTTCAACCTTTACACTGAGCCCCAATAATTGTGTTAGGATCTTATTGAATTTGTTGGTGTGATCCAACAAATTTGTTCCCTCATCCATGTGCAACTGGTATAATTTCTTCTCCATGAATAATTTGTAAGTGAGCGACTTCACCCTATACCGCTGATCCAACTTCTTCCAGATCTCCTTTGGTGAGGTCTCGTCCAACACCGAGTGCTTTACCTTATTTTCCAGAGACAGTCGAATTGTGATGACGACCCGCATCTCAAGCCCTTCCCAATCCTCTTTACTGGTTGTCTTGGGAATTTCTTTAATCAACGGTATGATCAGGACCTGATGCACCAAAAGATCATTCATCGTACTTTTCCAAAAGTTGAAATTGTTTCGACCATAGAGCTTCTCGATCTCAAATCTTGGTAGTGCTCTGCCACCATCCATTGTCGTTGTCAAAAAACACGATCACCACCGTTGATGTCATACCCTTTTGAAACCAACTTATGAAGTGCGAATTTTGAAAAAATAACTATACGGATGTGTTCGGAATGGTCGAAATAGTTGGAATAGACTCTTGAATCACAAAAAACAGTGTCTGATTGGACGAGTTTATGCCAAAACAAAATCAACAGTCTAGATCGCCTGCTGACGTGGCGATGACGTGGCACACCGGAGCACCCGCCGGAATCTTGCCGGAATTTTTGTCGGCAGCGTGAACAGTACTGGCTTCTCTGGCGCTGTTTTACTGTTCACCTGTGGGTTTGACCAAACTTTGACCGATCATATCTTCTTTGTTTCAACTCCGTTTGCAATGCTGCTTACGTCGTTGGAATCGTCTCATCGTACTCTTCACAGATATGGCATTGGAAAAATTTTCCGACCAACTTTCAATTTTCCAGTCACCAAAAAAATCGTCGTCGTCTCGTCGGTTCAACTCCGCTTTCTCCGAATCGCCTCTGATACCACTTTTTGGGGCGCACCGGAGGTGCATGGTAATAGAACGACACAAAAACGAAGAAAAACACAAGATTTACGTGGTTCTGCTGGTTGGCCTACACCCACGGGAGAAACATGGTCGATTTCTATTTACTCTCTCCGATGGAGGATCACCAATACACAACTCTTACAAACATGGGAATAAAACCCATTTTATAGATGGAGGAAAACCATAAATTTCTCTGGTTGTGGGGGTAACTCATCTACCCTTGACAAAACCTTCTGCCTCCTGTTCCCCGTATGTGGTCGGCTACCCACCAAGGAAGAATTCCGTAGCCGTTGCCAACAATGGAGACTCCCAAATTAGGGAGTGGTCCCCACAGGGCAGTCGACTGATACTTGGTAAGGAGGACCTTGCCACATTTTTATAGGTAGAGGAGAAGGTAGGGAGCACCTCAACCTCCCTCTGCAATCAAAAAGATTATCCTGGGGGACTTGAATGCCCCAAAGTTCTCATGGTTATAGGAGACCCCACATGGAATGAATCCACAAGAGGGTCATGATCAGGGGTGATCCCTTTCGCATGCTTGGTTCATAGTGAGCATGAACCCTACATTGGTGAGGGTGGACAGTGGTATGTGAGGCCTGGTGATGGCAGTGGTGTGCGGAGGCTCGAGCTGCGCCTTGGTGGTGACGAATGACAGTGGTAGCCCGTGGCGGTGCTCCTCTTCTCCTCCGACCTTCATAGTGTCCAAAGGAGGCTCTGGTTGATCTTATGTGGTTGTTATGAGGGTGTTGAGGCGATCATGACACCATTCATGGGCTCGAGCAGTGGTGATAAAGGTGAGTAGCGTGACACAGTAGAAGTAGCGACAACGGTGGCCTTCGGTGGCCAAGGTGCTCGAACGAGGTGCAGGAGGCGGGATCAGGGAAGTGGCGACCAGATCATGCATGGGAGATGGTCAACAGTTTTGAATCTTCCTCATTTGGCCTTGAAAGTGGCCAGATGAGGCACCATGGCGGTCTTGAGGTGCTTCAGAGGCTTGAGCAGTAGAGGTGGGGGGGGCGATGCCAAGCGGCAACGACGGTGGTGTCGAGCTTCGGTGGTGGCCAGCTGAGGTGAAGACAAGGTTGTGCCCTATTATAGATATGTTGGCCCATGGATTTCATACCCATGTGACCTGTGCATGGGCCTGATTCCCCCGTGTACTACTGTCCTAGGCTGGATCTCTAGTGGGCTTCACGGCCGGCCAACCCTCGGGCTGGCTATGTGGAGTGGAGCCGACTATTGAAGGTTGGCCTATTTCTTGGCTAATTTTTAAACAAAAAATACTAAGAGTTGACCAAAATTTGAGATTCATAAAAAAATTCAAAAGGTTCATAAATAAAAAAAAATCAAAATTGAACCTTCTTTTATTATTTTTAACACCATTTCCATTCTACATTCCACATTACCCATAAATTACTAAAACATTAAAACTTAAGGGTTTTAACATTGAAAAATATTAATAAATCATTGGATTTTGTTTAAAAATATGAACATAAATTTGGTCTATTAAATACCCCACACTTAAATCATGACTGTCCTCAAGCATAAAATATCAAAAAGGAGTTGAAGATGGTACCAATGTTATCAATATTCAAATTCTAATGCAATAAAATCAAAAAATTGTCAATATCAAATCAAATTTTCAAATTCCTCATATAACATCAATTCAATTTCTCATTTTTCAATGAAACAACCAATCCATGTATTTTACTTTTCCTCTTTGAAAAATGATGTAACTTCTCTTCGCAGTCATTCAAGTTCCTCAATTCATAATGATTAAACATGACAAGTCATGGTTTACCTCACAAGAATATTTTCACTCATCTATCATGATAAAATTCAAGTAGATTTAAAATCACATCATGAGAACGTACTCCTTATCCATAGGATTTTAAATAAACTATTTTCTCTAATTTGTAAAGGCAAAAAGCATATAAAATCACGAGGACTTGCAATTAAGGTTAAAATGTCTCTGAAGCTTTAGATTGGTAGGTTGTGATGATTAAAATTTTAGACTCAAGGAGGAGGTTTAACTCTTAATTCATAATGCATGATATTCAAAGTAAAAATATTCATGAAATTCTCCCCTTTGAAATTTAAAAACTCCCACCTTCCCCAAAACTCAAAGTAAAGATCATAATCTATTTAAGCATAATGAATGATTTGTGCCCTCTCTTTAATATTTTTTTATACCCCTCTTTTTTCCTTTTTTTAAAGAACATTTTCTTTTTTTTCTTTTTTGAAATTTATGATTTAGAATATACCTCACATCCACCACTTAACTATGTATGATAAAAATCATAGGTATAGTAATGAGGATTTTTGGTTTTGCCAAATCACAACCCATTTTTATCATTTTTACCTTTTACAATTCCCACAATAAGCACCCCCACACTTCTTCCTTACAATGTAAATCATCCAATTTATCATGATTATCTTCACCCCCACACTTAAACCTTAAAATATCATGAAAATACTAAGAGTAGGGTAGGAATGGATAAAATGACTTGAAACATGGTTCATTTCTATAAAGGTCATTCATGGCCTCTAGGTTTAAAGAAAGATTGATGCAAAGGTGGTATTTTAAAGATAAGTGGTTTTTCAAAAGATGATTCAGTCATTTTAAATTTGATTTTGTACAGTCATAGCTTTAACAAGTTCAAATGAAAGTTTTAGTAGGTGACATGTCCCAAGATCACTCAAGAAATATGATCAAGATAAAATAGAAAGTACTTGGTCTAGAAATCCTCTCAATAATGAGACATATTATTTGGGAAAATCACTCAAGCCAGGATTAACAATAAAAAACCAATTCACATGAATTTAGAAAATCAAATCATGAAAATGGTTGGGAAATTTTATTTACATGAATCAATTAATTACTTCAAATCATGTGTCCTCATTTTAATATCCATGATTCTATTTAATATTTTAATTTTCTATTTTACTCGTTCAATCATAAAAACATCTAAAACATGGAATCACAAGATTCTTAATGAACTCATGTCTCTTAGATAATACCAGTAAAGCATGAATTCAAGTGTGGGCATTCAATTTTCACTTTAAAGCTCAAAACATGTTTTCGAAAAAAATATAAGAAGTTTAAAAGTTTAAACAATAAAAAATAAACTCCCTTTCCCATGAAGTTTAGTCCTTCTCCTTTAATGTTCGAGGCTTCCTTCTTTCATTTGTGAGCCTACAAAATAGAATTAGACAATTAAGCCCCAGGATCATTTCATTAATGCTCAAAAAGAATAGGAGGGAGTGGGATGCATACCAGACTACTTCATATGAAATAAAATTGGAATCTAAATTCCTAGAAAGCAAGTAAAGGGATGAGTCTTGGTATGATCCCCCTAGTGGGCCCTGAATTTTTACTACCTTCAGAAGGAAGTACCACTTTTTATCCAAATTCAGATAGTGCTTGAAGATTATTTGATTTGAACCACTACATGTGGACTTTCCTAGGTCGTGCTTCATCCTTATGGGTGAGGAACGATCCATGGATAGAGTGCACCAGATCCCCCCTTCACAATAAGGTATAGCTTGCTTGTTGGGGGTGGGATGAAGTATGGATCACCGTCTTCCTTTCTTTCTACTTGTGAAACCTCTTTCTTCTCTTCAAGTATTAGATTTTCATGGGCTGCAAGAATTGAATAATCAAAGGGGAAGTAAACAAGTATCTTTATTTAAATAAAATTGAAATTTTCAATAATAAATTTATCCCCTTTAATAAGAATAGTCTCCTTTTTTATTTCCTCAGACTCATCAACTTGGATCTCTTGATGGGGCTCCTCAAATATATGTTCATTGAAATCAAGGATCTCCCTGTGTTCCTCAGTAGGTGCATGACCAATTTATTCAACATCCTATAAGGCATAAAAAATATTGTCTGAATCTTCATAATCAAAATAGTAGGGAGTGACACAAAATTCAGTTTCAATAAAATCAAATGAAATAGAGTTTGAGAGAATATCAACTCCCTTAGTTGTTTTATCTTCAATCAATTCCTCAGTGGTAAGTACCTCTTGAAGTAGATTCTCAGTGGATGGAGGTAGGTAGTCGGGCTCCTCTATTTTTTACTTCAAATTCCACCATTTAGGTGATGTCTTCCTTCACCGTTGTTGAATCTTATTCTATATAGCTTCTTAGTATATCAATAAGTTACTTAAATTTATACCTAAAGTCATCCAATTCTTGTTGATCTCCCACATGTAGCTCAGTAGGAAATTCTTTCTCCTTTTCCTACTTAGGTAAGACAAGTGGCTCATCTTCTGGTTCAAGTTCAAACTCAGGTTAAAGTTCTTCTGATGATGTTTGTAAGTATGCAGTTATCTAATCCATTTGAATTTGGAGAACTTTCACATTTTCATCAAGATCTTTAATATCGTACTTGAGTTTTTGTTTTTTCCACTTGGACTTGGAAATCTTCTAGAGATACTTCTTCAAAAGTGTTTGGATGAAATAAGGATCACTCTTCTTATGTCTTAGCCACTTATTGATAGAATTCTAGAAAGTAATCCCATAATTCAATGAGCTCTCCGGACAATCCTTCAACCATTGATTGCTTGTGGGTCTCCTTAAGATCTTGTATGAGGTCCTTGAATTCCTCCTCTTTGTAAATTTGGATCTGGTATCCCCTTATATTCCTATCCCATAATGAAACACCATATTCTACAGACCAGGATGCTTTAACTTCTGGATCTGGTAACTGTGAGTAATTTTTCCATGAATTTAAGAAATGATCATTGGAAAACATCATGGATATATATATATATATATATATTTGGGTTTTTTTATAAAAAAATTAAATCTATCTAAAATGTGAAATATAAAAACATAAGAAAACTTATGATTGGTTCCCCAACAACGGTTCCAGTTTTTACACATGCTTATCGTGGGGCATGGTAAAAGTAATATTATATTTTTCCTAATATAGAATAGTGGCTTACCAGGTTCATCTAACTTAATAAGCCTTTCAATTTGTTGACCTACTTTATCTCAATCACTTAAGGTGTCACTTTTTTATTTAATGAAAAAATGATAATCTTTTTTTGGTTTTTTTATTATTCATCAATTGGCATACAATATGGAATTATAAACTATCATGCAATGCTAAACATAATGAATTAAGGAATAAATAACTTGAATTGGGGTTTGGTTTAATGTTCAATAATTATTCTACTCTATGTGTTTTATTTCAGTTTGATAATCCAAAAATGAAATATCATGTTTGGACTACTATTCTTTATTTAGAATTCATATAATATCATTGAATTCCCAAGAACTCTTAATTCCGCCTCCTCCTTTAATCTAGGTTGATGACACACCTTGGTCTAGGGTGTGTCATTTAACAGGACCCATATCCATTGATTATTTTTCATACATTGATTATCTTAACTCCTTCGTATGAAGAGTTAGCCAATGGAGAGAGGGAAAAGTGATTTAAATAAAATAATAGGAATAGATTGAGTTGCATGTCATTGGTGGGAAGTCACAAAATCATGTACATTTGCCTCACCATGAATGCTACTAAAATATATCACAAACTTAAAATAAACTAAAATTCAAATTCAAATAAATGAAAAATAAAAACAAAAATTAAGAAGAAAAGGGTAAGAAGAGGTGCAGTGCGTCCTAGCTCCCTCGGTGGAGATCTCTATTTGGGGTAGTTGACCGATACCTAGAAAGGAGGACCTCGCCTCATTTTATAGGTAGAGGATGAGTGAGGTAGCACCTATGCCTCCCTATGTAATCAAGTAGGTGATCCTGGGGGGGCATGAATTCCCCAAAGGACCCACGGTGATGGAAGACCCCACATGGAATGAATCCATATGAGGGACATGATTAGGGGTGGTCCCTTCGACGTGCATGGTACATGGAGAGAAATAGACCTCCACTGGTAAGGGTTGATGGTGTAAGGTGAATCTCGGTGATTAAATTGGTGTACGGAGGCTCAAGTAGTGCCTCGACGGTGAAAAGTGACAGTGGTTGCCCACGATAGCGCTCCTCTTCTCCTCCAACCTTCATAGTGGTTAGAGGAGGCTCTAGTTTCTCTTCTATGGTTCATTCGAGGGTTATGAGGTGAGTGTCACACCTCGACCTAATTAATTATTTTATTTAATTATTTCTTTGGCCTTAAATAATTTTTTTGGGGTTCAGGTTGAGTCCCAGACGAATATTTTTTGAGTTATGTTAAAAAGTGCACGTTTTTCAGCTGACGTCACTGGGCGCATGGGCGAAGTGCATTTTGGAAACCCCAAGTGGCTCCGCTTAGGCCTCGACATAGTCCGACTGCCTTCGAAAATTTAATGTGAGTAAATTTAGTAATTTTTTGTGTGATTTAAAATTTTTATTATTAGTAGTTTTATTATTATTATTATTGTTAAAGAGTTGTTATTATTAAAGTTATTATTTTTATCATTTCTGTATTATTATTAAATTTGTTTTCATTATTATTAGGTGTGTTATTAATATTATTAATATTATTGTTATTATTATTATTATTATTATTTTATATTTTATATTTTATTATTATTATTATATTTCATTCTCTCTAACCCTAGCGGCCTCCCCCATTTTTTCCTCCTCTTTCTTGGTCCATACAGTGCTGCTACCCCCCTGGGTTTTCCCTTCCCCGTCATGAGAAAGCCCCTCCGGCTTTTCTCCTACTCACGTCTCCCTCTTCTAGCAACACAGCGTGCAGGATGCTTCAACCTCCCATCTGCACCGCCTCCAATCCGCTGTCAATCGCCGCACCACCCTCTGCCAGCCTCCTCGAATGCTGCTTCTTACCCTCATTCCGTCTACGTCTCCTAGCCAGTCTATGTTACCAACGTCCCTCCAACCACCTCCCCTCACCCACTCTCCTCTACCGGCCTCGGTGTCGCCTCCACCTCCTGCATGTCGTCCAACCTGTCACACCACCCATCCAGCATGCTCAGACCCCGCCTCCCCTACCCCGCACTGGCTGCACCACCCTTGCCTCTGACCATCAGCGCCACCGCCTACTCCCTCTGTTCTTGAACTGACCCTCTTTCTTCCCCAGTGGTACTCTCTTCTTCTTTCTATTCCAGTTTTAGGGTTCTTCAGTTGGGATTCTAATTTTACGGTTCATTCAAAAAAATGAGTTTGTCGTTCATGATTAGGGTTTGTTATTGACCCGCAAAGGTGCGGGTTGAAGGTCCCAGACACAGCGGAAGATCATGGGTGGATGTGCCCACTTGGCTTTTTGTCATTAACAATTATCAACCCAGGATCTATACGACGATAAACACCAGAGTCCACGGATCGAATCACATAAATAGACAAAGAAGAAGAATAGTCCTGGAACCACAAAAGGAGGATCTTCACAGGTTGATTATAATTAATTTAGTTAATTGAAAAGAAGTACCTATTATGGCCTTATTTCTTCGTTGATATTTCTGATCATGTTCTGATGTGATTTGTCGTTGCGTCGCTGAATCCAAGTGTAGACTTCCTCTAGCGGTGATCCACACGTACACCCCGTATCTCTGGACGTTGCCAAAGGAATCTCTGGGTGATAGCGTGGAGAAGCCTTTGCTTGTGTTGTCCACCTTAGATCACCTTGATCTTATGGAGGAGTATCTCTCTCGGTCTTTAGATCATTATTAGAAGAAGGAGTTCTTTTGGACTTGAGAGAATTCTCCAGATTTGTTGTGCACAACGATTCTTAGGAAAGGTGTTGGGGTTGTGAGGATATTTATAATTGGGTTTGAGGTTATAGAGTCATGAAAATAAATAAACATGTTATAAATTTTATTTATTTCATTAAATCTTATTGAAAACCCCCATGTCGAATCATTAATTCCTTGACATGAACCGATGCTGATTATAATAAATATCATTTAATAAAATGATATTATTTCCTCAAAATCCCGACTAGAAAAACCACATGGCGTGTAATCATTAATACACAACATGTACTCATTTTTCATGAGAACTAAATTGAATGTACATTCAATGTACTTGGTGTGTATATCTTGTTTTCATTTTTTCATTTCCTTTTCAAAATGAAAACTACATGGCGTGTACATTCAATGCACACGACATGTATATCTTGTTTTCATTTTATTCTTCCTCCAAAATTAAAACGATTTAGGATTCCTTGAATAATTATTAAACCACATATAGAAATAATCTTTATTCTACTTGAGATACTTGGATAAACTTAGTGTGTGACCCTCTAGGACTCTTTATCGTTGGCATTAGGTGGATTTTCCTAAAGTCCAAGATTATTGTCTAGCAATGGGTCAAGGCACCCAAGAGAAAGAAGTTGATGACGCATTGACGTATCACCTCATATGAATAATTACCGTGAAATTTAATTCATTTGTCTCAATATCTCATCAAGCAGGTTTCATGGCAGTGTCATAAACCTATATGCTTGATTTTTCATTCTTTGACTTCTAGAAATAAACTCGTCGTTACACCATGGCCATGGAATTTGGGCGACAGTTCTATTTCAATCAAAGGGCCCGGGATATCTACTTCCATAAATATAGAAGGGAAAAATCCTTCCTCGACTTATCCATTAATAACATGTCATTCATGATGCACCCAACGTACCCTACTTCCCGCCAACTATCTTCATGACGGTTTTCGTCAGCAAATCTAGGTGCGCGAGTCATGACATGAGTTCATGATAATCTTTCATTCTAAGGAACATTACCCACATTCATAGATAGTAATGTATGATGACACCAAGACATGAGGAATTACTACTGGAGGGTCTGTTCTCATAATCTCTCATCTTGGAGATTACTAAGTGCGAACTCCATGAGAGAGAGTCTTGTCTTCTTACGAGTACTCGCACATGACGGTTTGTATACTATGTGTCCTATCATAGTACATCATCCAACCGTAGAACTTTATTTAAGAATATTATTATAGCATTTCAAGGTTATCATCATAGTGGGGATCTTCCATGACCTTATTAATGCAACAAATATTCCAGGACATTATTATATTATAGTCATGCAGAATAATGAACAATATATAATAAGTGTACATTCATGTAATCAAAATACAAAAAGTTGTTTCTCAGGACACCAAATCTAACATGGTTGAGGTTTGAATGAAGCTTCGCACCAGTTTCGAGATGTTTTTCATCAATTGAGGTAGGTTTCCCATTTCAAATTCCCTTTACGTATAAAATTCATCTATTTCATGACTTTTTCACCCTATTTGGTCGATAATTATATATATTTGATCCTTAGATTAAGCTATTATGGCATGATTTTTTTTAAGTTATGATTTGTGATAACTAGAAATGCTTTGTTAAAAGTATGTACCCTGCATGCTTTATAGATTGTACTGTCAGCTTTCGCACATTGTATTCATTATTCAGGACATGGTTTAATAGCTTGAACATGTGTGTACCTTGTTAAGTATTAAGAAAAAACTTGTTCTATTAATTGTTTCATGTCAAGGGTTTTTATAAAATGCCTCATTGACCTTTGCATGTGGTTTGATATTTTTGGGTGTCAGGTCTTGAATTCTGTGAATGTATATGTAATGCTTTTGCTTTATTTGATGTTTATGTAATAGAAATGATTGTTTTTAATGTGTAAACTATTATGATGTGTTTTTCAATGTTTTATTAAGTGTTTATTAAATTCCCTATTATCTACTATAAATTTATTCTAAATTTAAAGTGGTGGTTAGTTTTCCTTAAATGGGTTCCATATGGACTTTTAGCTTGAATATGGTTTTTCAAAAAAGAAATGGTTTGGATTTTAAGTGTCTTCCTTTATTATACTTCTTGAATTTATTTTATAAATTGTATATGTGATTTTATAAAATGTATGAATGGTGTGAAATGTGTTTCTAATTTGTTTTCTTGTGCATTGGATTTAAGAGAGGGTTTTTAGTGTGTAAAGCTGTGAGAAACTTTTTGAAAGATGTTTCATAGATTTTAAAGTGTTTTAGAAAATAATGTAAATGGTGTGAAGTATGTTTTAAAAACATGTCGAGGTGGTTTTTACACCATTTGTTCATTTGTATTGTCTTAAGACAGTGGTTGTGGGTTTTTAGTTGTGTGTTTTTTGTAGCATATTGGAGAGGTAATTCCACGAAACAGCGGTCGTCAGATTGCACGTGCGTGTGCGTATGTGTGAGGCGTGATGCGCCATTGTGTTTGGACTGCGAGATGAGGTAGGCCCCCCACTACACTCACCTTTAAATTTAGAATTTATTGATTTCTTGATATTTTATTAATTTTAAAAAATGGGAAATAATATAAGATAATTAATTTTTAAATGATTATTTGGTGTAAAAAGAGTCATTTATTTTATACACGACGCTTGAAATATTTTCTTGATGAATGGACACCTAGTAGTGAAAGAATTCCCATTTGTTCTTTAAACACAATTCATGGAATTTAAAGTGTAGTTCTGGTTTGTTGATAAATGATTTATTTTGAAGTGTGAACAAGTGTTTTGGTTCTCTTGAGAAATGAGGATTTTCTTTAAAATTGGTGAAGGCCCATTTGGAACTTTAATAAAATAAATTATTTTGGAAAACTCTCTTTGGGGTGACTCAGGGGTGATCTTTGGTGTAATTTGACTGCATGAGTTGTGTGTGATGTTTGTACTACTTGATTGAATTTTTTGACTCACCCCATTCCTTTTTATTACAGGTGTTGACATGGGAACTTGGCATAGTAAGTGAATATTCTAAGAACGATTGCTACACCAATTTAGATTACGCACTGGCTAGTGGCCCTTAGTACGAATTATACTATGCTAGGGGATTGGGGCCCTTGGTTAGGCGATGTAGGGAAACACCGGGCGTTAGGGCGTTATGACATTATCTAGAGTAGGTATGCCTTCAGGATGAGTCACATGTATGGTACGTTTTGGATTGTTCACGAGCTCTTAGGTTCGACCCATGTTTTCTTTAGTGTTTATTTGTATGTGGCAGACGATCGAGAGGTCTAGTTCAGTTGCTGGCCCCTATGTGTCACTTTTTTCCATTTCCCTTAGTGTGTGTTATGTGTGGTTTTCCTTTTGACTAACAACTAAAATTTGGATTTCAAATTGTTCACAAAAATGTTTTAAAATTCAATGCACCTGTTTCTTTCAAACATTAAACTTGTTTTTTTAAATTAAATAGGGCAATGGACCATTTCTTGTTTTAGAAATGAAAGTGTGTGTGTGGAAACCCATATTTTATATAATTTAGTTCAAACCTGGATTTGATAAATTTTTTATTTAATGGTATGTGCATTGGTAATAGAATGAGTCAGTCCTACCTACTGATTTTTAATACTCATTCCTATAGTGATTTCTTGTTTTTAGTTTCTGTTGCAGGTTTGACTCAATATTGCTCTCTGTGGGCGAGAGTTGGTTGTGGATTGGTGAGTGACTCTCGGAGTTGCGATTAGTTTTGGTCGTGGTTAGGTTAGTTGGTTGTTTTTGGTCATTCTTTTCTTTCATGTTGTTTATTTACTTTGCGTTGTTCTATTTTCTTTTCATAGATTTATTTATTTTTATCAGGAGAAATCATTCCCTCTTGCTCTCTTTCGATTCCCTAGAGTGTGTCGCCAGCCTGGGAGGATCAGGAATGCCTCTTGGGTTAGGTCACAGACTGGCTCGGGTGACTGGTTCAGGGTCGACCTGGGTTGGTTCATGAAAAAATGGTATTAGAGGCAGGTTCTTGTTATTTGGGGTGTCAGGTAGCTTGGTGTTTAGGTGTGTCGGGACTCGAGAGGTAGGTGTGGGAAGGACGTCATGAACCCTTTCTCGTCCCGATACTCGAGTTACCAGGGGTAGTCTGGGATTTGAGTTTTTATTTTTCATAGTCTGTGTGGATGAGGGATGACAAAGTAAGTGATCTGTTGTTACGCGACGAGATTACATGGAGTAGCGACCCATGTACGGCCCGAGTGCATGGTTCAAGATACTTCCCGTGGTGGATGCTCGCTCGGATCATGGTCTGCTAAGCCATGTTACTGGGTTGGAATAGCCACTAGTCCCTTATTTTTGGAAGTTTTTATGTGAGTTATGTTTGGGATTAGTTTTGACTAACTTGAGTGGATTTCAAAGATGAAAGTGGTTCATAGAAAAAGGGGTTTTCAAAAGAGAATGTGGTTTTGGAGTGGAAAAAGTGGGTTTGAAATGGAAATTGTTTTCTTTTAATGGAATGTGTGGTTTCAAAGGAAAAAAATGGGAGGTGTTTTGGAAGTTGTTTTGGGATCTCATTAACACTTTTTGGAATGTGAATTGGAAAATGTTTTGGAATTTGGAAATGTATTTCTTTAATGATAAGTGACTTTTTCAAATTGGTTGGGAATTTGTGCTTTATGCTGAATGATCTGTTTTGAAAATGAGAAGTGTCTTGAATTGACCCTTGGTATTCCTATGAGGGATAAAATATATATAGGTGCGCATGTGGCGTAGGGATGGTTGGTTGTATGTGTGGATTGGTGCATGAGCTAGAACAATGGTATATGTATATGCAAGACTTCATGGGATACCAATGGAAGGTACTTAAGTTGTTTTGTTTTCTGAAAATTGGTTTTTAAAAAGGTAATTTAAATGTTTTGAAAGGCATGCAATTGTTTATTGTTCTCTTTTCGTGTTTGGAATTATTTTTTGTGGGCTCTTGGATTTGACATATTGAATTGTTGTTAGAATAGTGATTTGAGTTTGAGATTTTGTTTGTGATTGAGGTGGGGAATTTTGATTTATGATGAATTTTGATTCAGATTTGTGCCTATTTATTTTGAGTATACTGTCCATAAAAGTCCCAGAGGTTTCTAGTGAGTCTGTTCTAGTTGTTGGTTCTACCTAGACTCTTAGCAGAGTGGTTGAATTGAATTCTTTTCGGTTGTTGTCCATATTCCATGGTGACCATGATCTATCAAAGGTAGCGGACTAGCTTGGTGAACTAGTTGGTGTTTTATGGTTATTGGAAACTCCCAAAGTAATGTGAGTCTGTGCTGGTTCGAGTTCATTGAGGGTTCAACTTTCGATTTGTGTGGGAAAAAATCCCAGCATCGTTGCATGATGGGATGTCTTGGAAGGTGTCTAAGACCACTTCTGTCCAATGGTTTATACCTAAGGTGGTGGAAGCAAGGAAAGTGGTAGAGCTCGTGAGTGTCCAGCGAGACCAACGGATAGTGAAGGCTAACGTCAGGCATTTCAAGGGGTTTGATTCCCTTCTCTCTAGAGGTAGCATCGTGAAATCAGTTAAAGTTTCTCTTGTGTGGGGTCTGGTGTGGCCGGTTTGGGTACTTTAAGTCTCCTTGTCATTATCCTTCGAAGACTTGTCGTCGGTGTGGCCTTTTGGGAAACTTAGAGAGGTTGCGCTAGCAGTATTGTCAGAAGGAGTATCAATAGGAGGATGTCAGCTCCTGACTGCGGGGAAGTAGATGCTTCAAGACATCAGAGCTCTAACCACAGGTCTCAGAGTGAATCTTTTCACACAGTCAAAAATCATTGGGTGTGGGGAACCTTGGTCTAACTTTTGTCTTCAGTGATAAAATAGGGAAGGTTTGAATCCCTCTGTTGTAGCTTCCTCGTCTTTGAATGTTATGTTTTGTTGTAATAGGCACAAAGGTCTCTTTTTCTAATTGTGGTCTTTGTTCTTTGAATACCCCACCTTGGTTGTAAAAAGGCATGGTGATCTTGTTTTCTTATAATTCCAGTACTTATGCCTCCTCAAATATGAGCTTTGAAGTTTGTCTCTTTGTGGTTGTGAGTTTCAACATGACTGTCTCTCTTGTGTGGCTAGCTCCATTGGTGACCCGTTCTTGTTTTAGGATGTGCTCGTTTTCGAGACACATGCGTCTTGGGAAATAATGAATAGGAGTTTGGTATGCTATTCGGTTTGGGGTCTTTCGTCGAGGACCCCATGTAGTGGGGGTATGGTTTATACAGAGAGTTCATGAGTCAGTTTTTGCTAGGTTTCTCATGTCATTCCATGCTAATTGGCTTACGCTGGTCAGTTCTTAAATGGCGGGGAGACCCACCATGAATATTTTTGTTCCTTATTCGAGGTTTGGTATGTGTGGAGGTTTCCTCTTGGATCAAGTTTTCAGTTCCAGAGTTAACTCATACTGAGAGTCTCAATGTTGGTTGTGCTAGTCGGGTTCTTATGGTGGGAAGAACCCTCCTTGTTTCCTGATGGCTCTTCTCTTTGCATTTTCCCTTAGAGTTGGTTGGGTGTGACTGATGGAGTGAAAAGTCACACCGAGTTCATGTTTTTGTTGGCCTCATTCAGTTTCGAACTCGAGTTTGTTTCCTCATTTGGATGGGTGACTTTCTGGGGACAGAAAGTTTTTATGGTGGGGAGAATTGTCACACCTTGACCTAATTAATTATTTCTTTGGACTTAAATAAATTTTTTGGGGTTCGGGTTGAGTCTCAGACGAATTTTTTTTGAGTTATGTTAAAAAGTGCATGTTTTTCAGCTGAAGTTATTGGGTGCATGGGTGAAGCGCGTTTTGGAAACCCCACGCGGCTCTTCTTAGGCCTCGGTACAGTCCACCTACCTTTAGAAATTTAAAGTGGGTAAATTTTGTAATTTGTTGCGTGATTTAAAAAATTTATTGTTAGTAGTCTTATTATTATTATTGTTAAAGAGTTTTTATTATTAAATTAATTATTTTTATCATTTATATATTATTATTAAAGTTGTTTTAATTATTATTTGGTGTGTTATTAATATTATTATTATTAGTGTTATTATTATTTATTATTATTTTATTATTATTATTATTTTTATTATTATTATTATTATTATTATTATTATTATTTTCTTCTTTCTCTCTAACCCTAGTGGACTCCCTCGTTTTTCCCTCCTCTCGCTTGGTCCATGCAGCGCCGCCACCCCCTGGGTTTTCCCTTCCCCATCGCGAGCAAGCCCCTCCGGATTTTCTCCTTCTCACATCTCCCTCTTCCAGCAACACAGCGCGCATGCCGCTTCCACCTCCCATCTGCACTGCCTACGATCCACTGTCAACCTTCACTCCGCCCTCTACCAGCCTCCAAGGATGTCTCCTCTTCCCCTTATTCTGTCCGCATCTCCCATCTAGTCCATGTTACCAACGTCCCTCCACCCGCCTCCCTACACCCACTCTTCTCTCCCGGCCTCGGTGCCACCTCCACCTCTTGTGTGTCGTCCAACCAGTCACACCACCCAGCCGACATGATCAGACCCCGGCTCCCATGCCCTGCACTGGTCATGCCTCTCGCGCCTCTGACCAGCACCGCCGCCGCCTCCTCCCTCTGTTCTAGCGCCGACCTTCCTTCTTCCCCCAATGGTACTCTATTCTTCTTTCTATTCTAGTTTTAGGGTTCTTCAGTTTAGATTCCAATTTTATGGTTCATTAAAAAAATGAGTTTGTCATTCATGATTAGGGTTTTTTTATTGACCCGCAAAGGTGCGGTTGAGGTGTGAACGAAGCTTCGCACTGGTTTCGGGAGGTTTTTAGACAATTGAGGTAGGTTTCCTATTTCAAATTCCCTTTAAGTATAAAATTAATCTATTTGTTGATTTTTTTTCACCCTCTTTGGTTGATAATTATATATATTTGATCCTTAGATTAAGCTATTATGGCATGCAAATGTTTTTTCTAAGTTCTGCTTTGTGATAACTGGAAGTGATTTATTAAAAGTATGTACCCTGCATGCTTCATAGATTGTACTGTTAGCTTTCTCACACAATCTTCATTATTTAGGACATGGTTCAATAGCTTGAACATGTGTGTACCTTGTTAAGTATTAAGAAAAAACTTGTCCTGTTGATTGTTTCATGTCTAGTGTTTTTATAAAATGCCTCATTGACCTTTGCATGTGGTTTGAGATTTTTGGGTGTTAGGTCTTGAATTCTGTGAATGTATATGTAATTATTTTTCTTTATGTGATGTTTATGTAATAGGAATGAGTGTTTTTAATGTGTAAAATCTTATGACGTGTTTTTCAATATTTTATTAAGTGTTTATTAAATTCCCAATTATATACTATAAATTTATTCTGAATTTAAAGTGGTGGTTAGTTTTCCTTAAATGGGTTCCATATAGACTTTTATCTTGAAGATAGTTTTTCTAAAAAGAAATGGGTTGGATTTTAAGTGTCTTACTTTATTATACTTCTTGAATTTCTTTTATAAATCATATATGTGATTTTATAAAATGTATAAATGGTGTGAAATGTGTTTCTAATTTGTTTTGTTGTGTTTTGGATTTAAGAGAGGGTTTTTTGTGTGTAAAGTTGTGATATACTTTTTGAAAAATGTTTCGTAAATATTAAATTGTTTTAGGAAATAATGTAAATGGTGCAAAGTATGTTTTGAAAAATTTTCGAGGTGGTTTTTACACCATTTTTTCATTTTTATTGTCTTAAGTTAGTAGTTATGGGTTTTTAGTTGTGTGTTTGTTGCAGCGCATTGGTGAGGTAATTCTGCGAAACTGTGGTCGTCAGATTGTGGATGCTTGTGCGTCTGTGGGAGGTGTGACACGCCATTGTGTTTCGACTGCGAGTCGAGGTAGGTCCCCCACTGCACTCGCCTTTGAATTTAGAATTTATTTATTTCTTGATATTTTATTAATTTTAATAAATGGTAAATAATATAAGATAATTAATTTTTGAATGATTATTTGGTGTAAAAAGAGCCGTTTATTTTATACACGACACTTGAAATATTTTCTTGATGAATGAACACCCAGTAGTGAAAGAATTCCAATTTGGACTTTAAATATAATTCACGGAATTTCAAGTGTAGTTATTTTTTATTGATAAATGATTTCTTTTGAAGTGTGAACAAGTGTTTTGGTTCTCTTGAGAAATGGGGATTTTCTTTAAAATTGTTTAAGGCTCGTTTCGCACTTTAATAAAATAAATTATTTTGGAGAACTCTCTTTGGGGTGACTCAGGGGTGATCTTTGGTGTACGTTGACTGCATGAGTTGTGTGTGATGTTTTTTCTACTTGATTGACTTTTTTGATTCACCCCTTTCCTTTTTATTACACGTGTTGACATGGGAACCTAACATAGTAAGTGAATATTTTGAGAACAATTTCTGCACTAGTTTAGATTATGCACTAGCTAGTGGCCCTTAGTATGGATTATACTCTTCTAGGGGATTGGGCTCCTCAATTAGGCCATGTAGGGAAACACCAGGAATTAGGGCGTTATGACGGCATCGATAGTAGGCATGCTTTCAAGATGAGTCACGTGTATGTTACATTCTGGATTGTTCATGAGGTCCAAGGTTCGACCCATGCTTTCTTTAGTGTTTATTTGTATGTGGTGTACGATTGATAGGTCTAGTTCCATTGCTGTCCTATGTGTGCCACTTTTTTCCATTGCCCTTAGTGTGTGTTGTGTGTGGTTTTCCTTTTGACTAACAAATAAAATTTGGATTTCTAGATTGTTTGCAAAAAAAATTTAAAATGCATTGCACCTGTTTCTTTCAAACATTAAACTTGTTTTTTTAATTAAATAGGGAAATGGACCATTACTTGTTTTAGAAATGAAAGTGTGTGTGTGGAAACCCATATTTTATACAATTTAGTTCAAACCTGGAATTGATAAAATTTTTATTTAATGGTATGTGCATTGGGAATAGAATGAGTCGGCCCTACCTACTAAGTTTTAATACTCACGCCTATAATGTTTTCCTATTTTTAGTTTCTGTTGTAGGTTTGAATCTAGATTGCTCACCGTGGGCAAGATTTGGTTGTGTATTGGTGAGTGACTCTCAGAGTCACGAGGAGTTTTGGTCATGGTCAGGTTAGTTGGTTGTTGTTGGTCGTTCTTTTCTTTCATGTTGTTTATTTTCTTTTAATTGTTCTATTTTCTTTCCACTGATTTATTTATTTTTATCAGGAAAAATTGTTCCCTCTTGCTCTCTTTAGATGCCCTGTCTCTTGTCGCCAGCCCGGGAGGATCGGGAACGCCTCTCGGGCCATGTTGCGGACCAGATCGGGTGACCGGTTCAGGGCCAACCCGAGTTGGTTTGTGATAGTGATCATGGTGTACATCATGGGATTAGGAAGTGGTGATGAATGTGAGTAGTGAATCAAAGTAGCAATGGCGATAGTGGTGTCCTTCGGTGGCCAGGGTGCTCGACCTAGGTGTAGGAGGCATGATCGATGAAGTGGCAGCCGACTGATGCATGGGTGATCCTCGAAAACAGTGCCAGTTTTGATGCACACCTATCGTGGGGCATGTCGAAATCAATATTATATTTTTCCTAATACAACACAGTGGCTGACCAGGTCCATATCACTTGAGGATCCTTTCAGTTTTTTCACTTACTTCTTCTAAATAACCTAAGCTATCTCTTTTTGTTGTTTTAAGTATTTAATGGAAACAATTACAATATTTTTGGGTTTTTCATTTATGACTTGAAAAATGGGAATTCTAATTTATACTACCATTCAAATATAAAAATAATGATTTAAGGAAAGAAAAAACTTAGTCTTGGGTTTGGATTTGGATTTAGTTATTATTTTTCTTTTATATGTTTGCTTTCAGTTTGATAATCCAAACATGAAATATCATGTTTGAAATACCATTATTTATTTAGAAATTGTGGAATATCATTGAATGCATAAAAACACTCAATTCTACCTCCTCCTTTAATCAAGGTTGATGACACTCTTTGGCCTTGGAGGTGCCATCTTCCAGGAACCAGCTCTATCAATGTTGTTTCATCCATTTATTAGGTCAACTCCAACATGTGAAAAACTAACCAATAGAGAGAGGAAAAAATGATTAAATAAAATAATAAAGATAGATTGAGTTTCATGTCATTGAGGGAACTCACTATATCAAGGACATTCATCTCACCCATGCATGCTACTCAATTCTATCTAAAAAATTAAAATTAAACTTTAAAGAAAAATCAAGAACACCTTAACCTCCCCCCGAGCCAAGTCTCAGGGTTAGCCTCCCATTTAGGAGAGTAAGAGATCACTAGTTAGAGTGGTTAGAATAAGAAGAGAAATAGAATAAAATAAAGAAAAAATAGAATGGTGGATGAAATAAATAAAATAAAAATGAAAGAATGGGGAATGAGAAGAAAGAGAGAGAGAGAAATAAAATAAAATAAAAAATAAATAAAATATATAATTTATAAAGCATGTTAATTTAATAATAATAACTATTATTATTATTATTATTATTGTTATTGTTATTATTATTATTATTAATAGAATAATTTTTGAAAAAGTTGAGAAGAAGAAAATAATATTATAATTTTAAAATAAGAATTTTATATTAATAATAATAATTTATGTAAATAATAATAATAAGAAAATTATTAGTTTTATTATTATTAATTTAAAAGAATAAAATTAAAAGAATGAGAAGATGGATAAAACACAATTTAAGAAAAATACATGAATTTTTAAAATAAATGTGAATTATAAAGTAAAATAAACTAAAAATAAAATTCAAATAAATGAAAAATAAAAATAAAAATGAAGAAGAAAACGGGGAAGAACAGTATTAGCTTGGCCCCTAGATGAGTATCCATGACCAAGTAAGAGGTTTCTACAACTTCTCCCTCTATTTTTTTTAGTTTTTAGTTTACATTTTTAATTGAAATTTAAATTCCATTTAGTTAAATAAATTACATGCATTTTTATAAAGGGTCATCCATTTATATTCTTCTTCTCTAATTCTTATCATTTTTATTCTTTATTAGTATTATTATTATTATTATCATTTGTATTATTATTATTATATTTATTTTAATATTCTTATTTTAAAATTTATTTTTCTTTTATCATTTTCTTATTTCTATTCTTCTTCTTCAAAATTAAATTGTTACCTTAATTATAATAATTATAATAATTAATAATAATAATATTATTATTATTTTAACATTATTTATAAATTATATGAATTTCATAATTCTTTTTATTTTATTTTATTTTATTTTATTTTTCCTCTCTCTCATCCTGATTCTATTTTACTTTAATATTTTATTTTCTCATCACCATTATTTTTAAATTTTCTTTATTTTATTTTATTTCTTCTTCTTCTCTTCCACTCACTCCACTAAGTGATCTCTTACTCTTGGAAATGAGCAGTTGACCCCGCGTCTTGGCTGGGGGGAGGTCAAGGTGTTCTTGAATTTTCTTTAAAGTTTAATTTTATGTTTGTAGATAGAATTGAGTAGTATGAATGGGTGAGGAGAATGTCCCTAATGTGGTGACTTCCCCCAATGACATGCAACTTGATCTATCTCTATTATTTTATTTAATCACTTTTCTCTCTCTCTATTGGTTATTTCTTCACATGTTGGAGTTGAGTTAATCAATGGATGAAACAACATTGATAGAGCTGAGTCCTAGAATATGACACCTCCAAGACCAAGGGGTGTCATCAAACTTGATTAAAGGAGGTGGTAGAATTGAAAGTGTTTAGGAATTCAATGATATTACACAATTTCTAAATAAATAATAGTATTTCAAACATGCGATTTCATGTTTGTATTATCAAACTAAAATCAAACATATAAAAGAAAATAATGATTAAATATTGTAGACACCGAAAAAGTCTGTAATTCCTAAAGAAAGTTTTGAAATGACGAAGCGAAGTCATATTTGGACCCGGATACCTGGTCCAGAGGGCCCAGAAGTGCTGCGTGAAATAAAGGAGGATGTGCGCGAAAAAAGGTTGACCACGCGAAAGGAGTCCGGTATTCGCGAAAGGACCCCAGCACTGGAACACAATTTTGCGCGCCCGCACCCGCGCGGTTCCCTTTTGCGCACCACCATCTCTGGCGTGCAAAATTTCATGCGCCGCCTGGATTCTGCGATGCCGGAGGCCTATAAATAGAACGATACCCCTTCCATTTCGGGGTTACGGAATTTCAACCGGCTCTCGTGCGCAAAATAGGACTTCCACGTGCGCAAGATGGCCTTCAGGTACTGACCCTTTTCGCGCGACCTCGCCCTGGGATCCACCTTTGCACGCAATTCCTCTGGCTTATATAAAATTCTAAACCCCCAAGGGTTCCTCCCTTGTGCACAATTCCTTCCAGTTGTGCGCAAAATGGTTCAATTGCGCGCAATCCCTTCATTGGGTGTAGCCTTGCCTTAGAGATTGGTCTTTTCCATTCGCGCGCAATTCGCTTCCCTCATGTGCAATTACCCTGCCCCAATTCTGTGCCATCCCTATGTTTTGCACGCAATCCCCAGGACCCCTCACCTTGACACCCCCCGGGTGCCTCCTTGCGTAGATGCCCGATGTCCTCCATACCGGGCATGCATGTCATGCACTGTTTTCCCGTACGACCTTCCAGGCTCGTAAGACGTAACCTCAAGGTCCCTTGGACGGTGTTTCTTGTTGTGTTGCTCTACCTTATGCTCCTTCTCATAGGCACACTAATGGCTATTGATTCTTCTCATAGTCATGCTAACGTGGACCCCTCGATGGTTCGCCCTGTGACCCCCCTTCGCCACGGCCTTGCCGATGCCTTCCCTCCAACAAGGGGTAGAGGGTGTCGGTTATGTAAGTCCTAGGGGTGTGGAGAGAACCCACCTCGTCTGAGCTATAGGAAGTTAAACTTCCAAATGCCTTGTCCTCAACACATGATGTTAAACTGTGATCCGACCCCATTCCTCGCACGCAGGGTCCCCCCGGCTCGGACATTCTTTATGCCGCTCGTCTCCACGGGAATGGAATCACCCTCACATGGGATGATATCCTCCCTCTTGGAGTGGCGTTTGTCCATGGGGGAAGGGCTGCCTCAGAGCGTAATCCCCTAGCCTCTCTTGCGGAAGGTAGCACCCATGAACCTCCGTACTTCCCCACTGCCAAGGCCAGTGGAGGGCGCGATAGAGAACGAGGAATCTCCTTTGTTCGGTCCCAAATCCCTCTCCCACTGCGCTTTGTCATACTTCGGACCTCCATCCTAGAGTAAGTCCCGACACCAAGGGCCGCTCAATGCATAAGCCCCTCTTCGCTTCTCACGGACGCACCCTTCATGATGTGATCGTCTGGTCCCTGCTGCCTCTTGTTTCTCACACCGAGCATGACTCACGTGGGCTTAGAGTGAGCATTGACCATGACATCCTCTTGTGGGCTGCCTCAGAGTGTATGCCCCATCCCAGCGAACTACAAGGACTTTGATCCGTGCTAAGGCATGGTACGTAGGAAGCCTCCATGAGGTTCAAGCCCACCACCCAGTTGTTTTGACCCCTACGCGTCGGTTCACCAACTCCATGGGCCGCCTTATAGTGTAAGCCCCAAATGACATCCCGCATGACGTTAAACTATATGCCCCTATCCCACATGATGTTAAACGGTATGCCCCCATCCCGCATAACGTTAAACTGTATGTCGTCCCGCATGACGTTAAACTGTATGCCGTCCCGCATGACGTTAAACTGTATGACATCCCGCATTACGTTAAACTTTATGCGATCCAGCACGACGTTAAACTGTCTGCCTCGTCCCACATGACGTTAAAATGCACCACCCGAACTACATGGGCTTTGATCCGTGCTAAGGCATGGTACGTAGGAAGCCTCCACGAGGTTCAATCCCACCACTCGGTCGTTCCGACCCCTTCGTGTCGGTTCACCAACTCTATGGGCCGCCTCAGAGCGTAATCCCCATATCCACCATTGTGGTCTGCCTCAGAGTGTAAACCCCATATCCACTATTGTGGGCCGCCTCAGAGCGTAAGCCCCATATCTACCATTGTGGGCCGCCTCAGAGCTTAAGCCTCATATCCACCATTGTGGGCCACCTCAGAGCGTAAGCCCCATGTTCACCATTGTGGGCCGCCTCAGAGCGTAAGCCCCAAATCCATCCATTATGGGCCGCCTCAGAGCGTAAGCCCCAAATTCCCCTATCCCGCATGACGTTAAACTGTATGCCCAAACTACGGGGACTTTGATCCATGTCAAGGCATGGTACGTAGGAAGCCTCTACGAGGTTCAAGCCCCTTCACTTCATCACCCATCCTGATTCTTACCCAGGCCGCCACATCCCGGTGGGATCATGCCACCTCATTACACTCCATAGTATCCGGGAAGCCGCCCACGTGCTGGCCCCAACATCAGTGTTCCCTACAGGGGGTTCTACAATCTGATCCACTCTCATTGTTCCGATCAGTCCAATCCATCCCCACTGGACGTTAAACTCACGGCATACCCCATGTTAAAAATGGTAAGCTGAGGAAAACCTCAAATACATGCCTATGGAATGAAAATTCCCCACGTTCGATGTGGGATGCCTCGAGATTTTGCGCCCTCGAGAAGCTCTATAATAAGTTAATGAAGACAGACCTTTCAATCCCCCAGCGTCAAGGCACGCCAATGATGACCCAGCATGACCATTATCCTCACTGAAGGTTTCTTCTCGAACCAGACCCCTTGGAGCGTCTTAAAGGAAGCAACATAATTAACTGGTGTCCATGAAGATATGGCACTGGGAACGAGATTCACTAATACGTCTTAAATATATGAGGGAGACCCGGACTAGGTGCCGAGTTCCGAGGAGGAATCCACGGAAGGAAGAACCGACATCCCATCATCCCAGTTTCGATCAAGGAGAAGACGTCCCTGCACAAGGAACGGATGTCACCCACCTTTGGAAAGTGGGAATGTGGGGCCATAAGTCGTGCATCCTCCCCAGCGTGACGGATGTGCGCGCGCGCCCCGACAAAAGCGTCGGATTCAGAAAATGGTGAAGCCGACGTGAATCTCTTCTGCTCAATACGGAGACTGGTAGTGTTGGGGTGTCAGAAGATTAGCATGTCACCAGGTCCGGGCACCCAGCACCAGGACGTGAAACCCACCAGGGGTTGGGGCAGTCAGGACGTTGAGCACTCCGTTCTGCGACATTGTCAGCGTGGATCCCTCTTACCAACCACGGAAGAAGTAATGGTGTCGGGCTATTGGTTGTCTATTTATTTTCCTGTTAGTGTTAATGGGTTCATCTCCCTGCTTTCAGGAATCAGATCACTGCATCCGGAGCTCTATCGCCACATGTCCACTGGCGTAGGGGCAGGGGCAGCACCGACGCGACCACCCCGTGTGGTCCCACCTTTTCCACAACTGCTCTGACCGCCACGACTGTCGGGCGGTCACGCCCCCTCTCCCCATCAGAGATTATCCAATAGAGGGTGATAAATGACCTTGTGCATAGGTATGAGGAAAAAGGGGTCATACCCACTAGAGACATGGCCCGTTTGGATCTCGAGGCAGCTACGCCTCACCACCGTCGTCGCCCTCGAGGGCCGCGCAGGGAGCCGCTGCTCCCCACCCCAATATTCAACCATTTCGGGAGTTTATCCCCAGAACACCTCAACACCTCCCTTCCCTATGCTGATGAGGTAGGGGATTTCTGGGTTTACCCGATCGGGGACCCGCTCCAGGGGTTTACGGCAAGGGCCCCCGCCAGGCCGCATCAACGCCGCCGCCCGACTCCCCGAGCCGAGAAGCAGGCAATCCATGTGCCCGCACCACCGGCTCCAACCCACCTGACCCGATGCTAGCGTCAGGCATGAGTGGAAGAGGATGATCGCCCTGGGGTATCAATTTCAACAACCACTGATGACTCCCGTCATCAAACCCCCACGCACGTTGAGCAGGGGTAGTTACATGTCTGACCCGGATCGAGGCCCCGACCACCCCACAGGAAGGTTGGGTCGACTCTCCCAGTCGTTGGCGCAGGCAATGGCCACCGCAGACCACTTCGTGGTAGTGCCATCCAGCGTGAAGGCCTACTCCGTGCCGCCGTTCTAGAAAGTAAAAGGCTTCCCTATGACAGCAATGCCCCAGGTGGGGATCTTTCCATCACTCACTGCACTGGGTATGGGGTCACTTCCCCTACCGCTGGCTGTGAGTATGGAGCCGTTGCATATCCGGTCACTCACCCACATGGAGGTCCTCCCCATGTGCCTTTCGACATCTTCCCCGGTGCTCCTCGCACCCCGGACTTCAATCCTCTCCGCCCCAGCACCAATGTGTCCAGAAGACTCCATGACAGAAATAAACCCTTCCTCGAGGAGCTACCCAGGGGCAGGAAGGTGGGACTTCGTCACCGCAAGGGAAATTCCAGGGACGGCCAGACAAAAATCAGACCAGTCCGTTTCTCGGACTCTGAGGCGGAGTACGACTCAGCGATGGCGCCCTCCCCGCGGTACTATAAGTCAAGGGTAGGGATAGGGACATAGCGCGTCAGCCTCGTACTCCCTGAATGTGAGATCCATATGATCCTCACCTCCCTCCGAAGGTATATCCAGGAGGATGAGGACCTGGCGTTCCCCCAGGGATCAAACTTGCACTCACCATCAGCCTCTCTGGAAGCACCTTCCACCTCGGTCAGAGAGGACATAGGCCTTTTTTGGGGTTTGATGGAGGAAGATCCACGATGTAGTATACCCTCGGCAAGCACCAACACTGTGACAAGAGGCCCGTTCACCGACCCATCCAATCATGATGTGGCATCCAGGACACTGCAACCCTTGGAGGACGACTTAGGATTCAGCGGCCAATCGGCCTGCTCACCGTATTCGCCGCCGGCCAGCCCACTGGCCCAGCGGCCTGCCTCGGAACCACTGCCAGTTCCCCAATCACTCCTATTCGATGAGAGGGGCTATCAAGGGACGGATCCTGAACCTGAGCCATAGAGCTTCTGTACCATCCTCATAGCAGGCCACTTCCCTGAGAAGTTTTGGTTGGTCGCAGGGTTGGATTTTGATATACCAGAATCGCTCACCCCGGGAGAGTTTGAATGTTTCCGCCAGACCCTTCAGGTGACTCACTCCCGTCTTCACCATCAGCAAGTGTCTTATCCCGAGAGTCAAGCACACCTCGAGGATATCAGTGAGAAATGTTATCGGGTCGAATTGGCCATGCTCCCCTCGGTTCGGCACCCCGAGTCACTTGGCCACCACGGGGCCCTCCAACAAAAATGCGTTCAGAGTTTTCAAGTACTCCGCAAGGTTATCGAGGAGGCCACCCCCCCACGTGTACATCCATGGATGGGGGAAGTACGCTTCCCTTCTTTTTAGTGTGATTCGCTGGTAGCCTGACTCACCGAGCGGCTCTGAGGGCATACCCCTGAGGGCAGCGGCAGTCAACATGGTCAACCTGTCGGGATAGGGGAACTGTTTGGAACTTCTTGACGAGGACTCACCCCTGAGGACAAGCTGCTACTGGACCCATCCGGGAGGATTACTCGTCAACAGAAGAACCTCCTAGGTCTCCCCACACCCAATGAGGTATTAACACTAAGCTGAAACATCGGAAAGGGTAAAGAGCACATTGGGGATGTCAAGCTCCCCGACCCATATGCCTCAGTGCAGAAGGCATAAGAAGATCCCGAGAAGGACACGTTGTGCCAACAACTTGCTGAGCAGAAGAGGTTGATCGATGAGCTTCTGGCTGAATGCATTACAGAGCGGTGGCCTGACTACGGTGATCCTAGTCCATGACAGTAGGGGCAGGAACAACTACCCCTCGATGAGATTCTCCCAGGAAACCTCAATCATGCCGTGTTCGCTGATAGAGGAGAGGTCGGAGCTCATGGAAAGAGGGCGTGATATGTTTCTCCAAACCCTCCTGAGCGGCGTGACCACCCAAGAGACCCCGCTCAGGTTCCTCCCGCTGCCCCAATGGTCATTCCACCAGCCGCCCCACGAGCTACTGAGCTTGACTACCAGATTGAAGATCTAGGCAATGCGCTTGTGGTTAGGGATCCCCGTTAGGACAGGAACCCGCGTCCAGATGATTCGATAGCAGCACTCATCGCCCGCTTAGAGGCTTTGGAAACTCAGCAGGTGGAAATCCCACTGGACGGAAAGCCATACCCAGCATGGGTGGATGATATTCTAGCACCTCCGGGATTTGGGAACCCCACTTTGGCCCCCTTTAACGGGACAGGAGACCCACCACAACACCTTTCCCACTTCAACTTGAGGTGTGGTTCTATGTTAGGAACTCCATCACAGCAGGAGGTCGCCAAGCTCCGTTGCTTTTTTCAGACACTAGAAGGGCCAGCATTCGTCTGGTATAGCCCGCTCTCTATCGGATCTGTGACTAGCTAGGAGGACCTTCGCAGGCAATTCCTCTACCAGTTCAGTTCCACAACTCGGAAGACAAACATTGCAGACCTCTTCAGGTGCAAGAAAAGTCCCGATGAGCGAGTCACGGACTTCGTCGCCTGGTGGAAGGTGCTCACATACCCCCTTGACATGCCACTAACTCAGGAGAAATTACTGACAATGTGCGTAGGTAACGTCAAGGTAGAGCTGGTTCCTTCTCTGATCACTCATAATTACCCCCGGAGGGTTCCGAGACCTTTCTAACAAGGATCAACACCTCAAAGAAGCCCTGTAACAGGCCAGTCAGGCACACCCGATGCCTCCTATAATCCCTACAAGGAGAGATTCCAGAGCCGAGCCTGCTGTTGTGGCCCAGATAGAGGCCCCCAAGCAGCTAGAGTTTCTACCAGTGAGGCCAGATCTGCAGCCCCATAGGGGTCCTCCCCCACGGGCACAACTTCCTGCTCAGCAGCGACTGCCTCAAAATCGGCAAGTGCTTCCGCATAACGCACCACCACCGCCTAGGTGAGATAATCAGGTTCTGCCTCTTTGGCATGCTCCTCCGACCCCTCGTCAGGGCCAACCTCCTAGATCCACCTTTTCAGATAGAAGGAATTGGACCTACTCCTTTGACGAGGCTTAGGTCCACGGTTACTTCCGCAGTGCCCTGGAGCAGAGAATCGTGCGGCTTCCTGAGTGCCGGAAGCTAGAAGAGGCGCATCTCACTGATCACCCCAACTACTGCCCTTATCACTGGACCCTGGGGCACACCATCCAGTGATGCTAAGTGTTCAAGGACTAGCTCCAAGACTAGATTGACAACAATATAGTCAGGTTGGGCCCAGCCCCGACACAAGTGGTAGGTGTCTTTGTGAGATCAGATGGCAGTAGTGGCGATGAGAATGAATGGCAGCAGGTTTTTGACCGTGGGTCTCAGAAGTATAACGACTAGATGGACCACAAAACGATCGCCCATGCCCATGGCATCATCCGTGCATGCCTGAATCAGCTAGATCCCTCAAAAGCTGCGGTTTCTACTTCGGCATCATCGTCCCAGCCTGCCTCTTCCCAGAAGAGCAAACAGCGGCGACACAAGAAGAAAGAACGCGCCCTGCCAATGCCGTCACCATTCCGCACTCTTGGCGACTTTATGCCCCCAGAATTGGGGATCCTTCTGAGACTCCGCCCGGTAGTGGATGACTCCTCAAGTGACAGTTAGGGGTATGCTTCGGTTAACACTATAGAGTTGGTAAATCCATTTTTGACTCCCGACGATGAGGAACACCATGTAGATCTTCCCAATGTCCCCAGTCGTCGCCAACTTCATCGGAGCTGTGGTTACATGAATCGTCGGGGTACGACAGTTGGAACCCCCAACCAGGCTATGCACGCCACTGAGACTAGATAGCAGGCCCAGTACAGAGCTCAGCACATGCGGCCCCTTCATCCGGTGTCGATAGGTTCGCCTCTAGCACCATTTTTTTGCTGGATCTGGTGGAACCACCTCATCCATGCCGCGACCAGCTCCACCCTACCACCAGCCGACCCCAGCCTTCCAGTCCTAATCTGGAAGCCACTCTTCGGGCTTTAACTAGTGAATAGCAAGACGTGCCTAGTACCAGTCAGCCACCGGTCCAGCCAGCAGGGCCCGTCATGCCTCCAATTGCAGAGCAGCCTCCTGTAACCAGAAGCTTACGTTTGGCCCGAAAGTACGATGTTCTAAAGCACCTAGACAACATTCAAGCAAGGCTCTCTGTATATTTTCTAAAATTCGTGAGGCACTTGCTGAGGCCCTAAGGAGCCCCCTCTAGTTTGAGACAGAGGTAGCAGCTATAGAAGCCTTCCACGCTGAGGTAGTTGAGAACGCTGAATGCCAGGTAGTTATCTCATTCTCCAGTGAAGATGAAGACCCTCCCATACAGGGGAACATTTGCCCATTGTACATCACTGGCCAGTTCAATGGCGTGGAAGTCCACCATTGTCTTGTAGACACAGGTTCTGGGATTAACCTAATCCCAACTAGGAAATTACGGAATCTCGGGTTGTCTGAGGATGATTTAACTCCCTCTGACCTCAGAATCCAGGGGTACGACAGGACTGAGAAAACTCCAGTCGGCAAGATCCGCTTGAAGACCCAGTTCGGTGGCCTAATTTCCAGCACCGAATTCATGGTTGTCTCTGAGGACACCATGTACAATGCATTGATGGGCAGGTCGTGGCTCCACCTTCACGTGGCGGACCCCTCATCGTATCACCAATGCCTCAAATACTCCCTTAATGGTCGAGTGGCATGCTCCAAGGAGATGTGTCTCCTTTTTCCTCTTGTGAAGCCCGTTATCTGGACGCCAACTATTACAAGAGCAAGGATATGTAGATTCTGGCAGGTGAGGTTGATCCCGTCGCTATCACAAGTGATCCCTGGGTAGGTTTGGATGATGCCTACGTCTTACCGATCCATCGGTTGGAGGCCACAACCCCCGACATGGGGTAATGTTTTGTTGTTTCGGGTACAATAGGAAGGCATATTCCTAGGTCCAAGTGATGGCGAAAAATCACCTCATACTCCTACACTAACCAAGCTCAGGTGATTCCCGAACCTCCTACCCCTGTATGGTATTGGTACGTCAGGCTCATGGCAACAACGGTACGTCATACATGTCTCTTCCACCGGGATGGAATTAACCAGATCAATCCGACGCGCCACTACTGTTTTTATGTCATCAAGCATGGCCCCTTGGGCTGAAGTCCAGATGGGATTGGATCGACTTCCTTCATCGCTATGGTCTCAGTGGTGTATGAATCTCCTGATATGGTAACCACTGCCACCCAAGCCAACACCAGCTTCCCATCAGGGTCTGGTATCCCCGAAGTAGCTCCCTCCGCAGATGATTCCTCCACAAGTGGAGAGGAGGACTTAGAAGATGCTCCCCATGCCTATGAGAAGGGCATCTCCATCACGGTCGGCGAGTTGGTATAGGTGAACCTCGGTAGCGAAGCAGACCCGAGACCCACATTAGTCAGCACCACTATGCCCCCCGAGGAGCAGTAGTGGTATGTGGAATTCCTCAGATAGCACCATGATGTGTTCGCTTGGAGTTACGACGAGATGCCAGGACTAGATCCTCAGGTAGCCGTCCACCGCCTTGGCCTTCCGGCAAACCATCGCTGGTTCAATCAGCCTCCCAGAAAGATGCACCCTTCTCATGGTGCCATGGTTGAGGCTGAAGTTGACAGGCTTATCAAATCCAACTTCGTCAAGGAAGTTCAGTACCCCCAGTGGCTGGCCAATATTGTGTTGTCAGGAAGAAAAACGGACAGATCAGAGTCTGTATCGACTTCCATGATCTCAATCGCCATTGTTCGAAGGATGATTTTCCCCTTCTAGTGACAGAATTGTTGATTGATTCCATGGTCAGGTTCCAAGCCCTCTCCTTCATGGATGGATATTCCGGGTACAACCAGATCCAGATGACCCTTGAGGAAGAGGAGTCCACTTACTTTAGGGCACCCCAAGGTACTTTCTGTTACCAGGTTATGCCCTTCGGCCTAAAAAATGCAGGTGCCACCTATCAACGGGCCATGCATCGCATATTCAAGACGATTCTTGGGACATTGGTTGAGTGCTATGTGGACGACCTGGTAGTCAAATCTTTCCAGTGCCAGGACCATCTCAATGACCTTGATAAAGTGTTCGGTTTCCTCCGTTCCCGCCACCTGAAGATGAACCCGTTGAAGTGTGCCTTTGGGGTCACCTCCGGAAAGTTACTTGGCTTTGTTTTCAGGCACCGAGGCATCGAGATAGACCAGGAGAAGATCAAGGCCATCGGCCAGATGCCTCCCCCGAGCACTATTCGGGAACTTTGAGGTCTCCAAGGCCACTTAGCCTACATACGCCGATTCATTGCAAATCTGGATGGAAAGTGTAATCCCTTTTCCCGGATCATGAAGAAAGGTTCCGCCTATGAATGGGATGAAGAGTGTCAGACCGCCTTTGAGGAAATTAAGAAGTATCTTCTCCAACCTCCGGTCTTGATGCCACCCATTTCTAGGAAGCTATTGGTCCTTTACGTGACCACCCTAGAACGATCCCTTGGCGCACTTCTCGCCCAGAAGAACAACAATAGAAAAGAGAATAGCCACTAATACCTCAGCCGCATGCTCCTCGATGTAGAAATTAGATATTATCCCATCGAGAAGAGCTGACTGGCACTCGTATTTGCCGTACAGAAATTTCGGCACTACTTGCAGCACCCCGAGGTACAACTGGTCCCTCGGGTAAACCTGTTGAAGTATATCCTGCACCGACCTATATTGACTGGCCGACTAGTGTGGTGGGTGGTGATCCTCCAGCAGTTCGACATCAGGTTTGTGCCTTACAAGGCTATCAAAGGACAGACATTGGTAGAATATCTAGCTTCCCACAAAACCTCCACGGATCAGCCGCTGGACTTAGGTTTTCCTGATGAGGCAATACTCTCAGTTGATCATTCTGTCCCATGCTGGCAGATGCACTTTGACGGTGCCTCCCAGAGCCCCACCGGTAGGAGACTCAATGATCCTAGGCTCAACAGAGTGGGCCTAGGTATCGTCTTAATCACCCCAGACCAAACCGTTCTGCCATATTCATACCTGTTGTCAGAGGGTTGCACCAACAATGAGGTAGAGTATCATTCCCTCATCACTGGACTCGAGCTGGCCCTCAAGATCGACGTGTCCCATCTGCATGTGAAAGGGGACTTCGAGCTGGTCATCAAGCAGGTCAATGGTGACTATGTTGTCAGAAAGGCAGAACTCGTGCCATTGTTAGAGTGCACCCACTATCTAATGTCCCAGTTCCCTTCTCGGCCAGAGGTCGTTCATATTCCCCGGTCACAGAACGGTCGAGCAGATGCTTTGGCCAGCCTAGCCGCATCACTTGCAGAGCCCGAATAGGATGACCTGATTATCCATGTGGCACACTAGAGAGTCATTTCTCCCATCACCCTAAAGGATGATCGTGGCCCGCGGGTAAACCATCTCACCATTGGTGCCCCTACGTCAGGATCCCCAGGTACTTTAGATGCGGTGATCGAAATAGTTCCTGATTGGAGGACATCCTTGGTTGAATACCTCTAATGTGGTAATCTTCCGTCAGACCGGGCAGATCACGAGTGAGTCTGATGTCGTGCACTGCAGTTCACCCTTCAGATTGGTCCCAACCTAGAGCAAATCATTTAAAAACACGGATTTTATGGTTTTCTCCTCTTTTTCCTTCAAGGACCCGAGATTCCACAGGTCATGCAAGAGGTTCATGCTGGTTCCTGTGGTGCCCATCAGGTCTGATCAAAGTTGTCTCACCAGATACAGAGGCTGGGGTACTTCAGGCCCTCCATGATCCAGGACTACATCAAGTTTTCCAAGAGGTGCCATGCATTCCAAATTCATGCTAACTTTGTGCATCGTCCACCGAATCCTCTCCGCACTACCAAGTATTATTTTCCCTTTACAGTCTGGGGGTTGGGTGTCGTAGGACCTTACCCACCAGCGACGGCTCGCCAATGCCGGTTTATTCTGACCGCTACAGATTTCTTTTCCAAGTGGGCAGAGGCAATTCCCCTCATGGAAGACAAATCCTGTTCTATCGATGACTTCGTGAGTTCTAACATCATATATCGATTTGGAGTACCTCACGCTATCCTCACAGATAACGAGACCAAATTCTGAGCGGCCTAGCTGAAGAAATTGTATGCCAAGTACAACATTCGCTCTAACCATACCTCCCACTATCATGTGCAGGAGAATGGGAAGATCTAGAGGTTTAACAAAACCCTCTCTAACTTTCTGCAAAAGATGGTTGGTTAGAACAAGAAGAGTTGGCCGGATAAACTCCCCAACACCCTCTGGGCTTATCGGACGATGAATCGTAATTCCTCCCAAGTGATCCCGTATTCCCTGGTGTACGGAGCTGAGGTCGTCCTGCCCACAGAGATTCGGTTACCCTAATTGCGCACGGAGTTCTACGACCATCAAGTGCCGGATAGAGTTTCTAAAATCCGTCTAGCTGAATTGGAGGCGCTGGACAAGAATAGGCTTCGTGATTTGCACAACGTGGAAAGGCATCAGAGCAGGATGGCTCGAGCTTTCAACAAGAAGGTTCTCCTCTTCTCTTTCCTGTAAGGCGACCTGGTACTGGCCCTCAGGGTGCCAATGAATCCTGGCAGGAAACCACCCAAGTTGGAGCCCAAATGGGAGGGGCCTTTCATCATTCATAAGGTCTATCCCAATGGTGCGTACTCCCTGGTGACCATGGATGGTGAGCGTATATCGCCTCCCACCAATACTAAGTTCCTTAAGTAGTATTTTTACTGACCCTACGGGGTCCCCCACGACCTTAAGATAGATAACAGTCCCGCATGACCCTAAACTGCACCTGGTCCATCACAACCTTAAACCGCATTTGTCCCTACATTTGGTCCCCTCAGGTCCCGCATGACCTTAAACTGCACGTTCGTCCCACAAGACATTAAACTGCAAGCTGGTCAGGCCTCCCTGACCGAGGCCCAGCCTCGGGCCCTTTTCCCATGCTTTCTCCTATGGGATTGCACGGTGTGGTGTGGGATTATGTCCTCATTCACGTCGGGTTAGTCGCCGCACCACATACCGCCCTTATTTGGGGTGTCCTCCTCTTCTCTTCCTCACTGCAAGATGTTAAAATGAAATCCATTCAGGCCTCCCTGACCGAGGCCCATCCTCGGGCCCCCGTCCCAGGTTTTCTCCTACGGGATTGTACGGTGTGGTGTTACTCGTCGTGCCGTACATATTCCCAGATGAAATGCCAGTCGGTCGTCCTACATGACGTTAAACTGTGCTTTTAGAACTACGTGTGGCTTGATTCCCATCCTTATGGGATACATAGGACTGCCTGAACACCTAGATTTCAGGTCCAACCCCATCTCTTGAGAGATCCCATGATCTCCTGTTCATCTCGACCCCTTGGTCTGTCCCTCTCAATGAGGGGGATATATAGGTGTGGTACAGGGATTTCGGCACCATGCCTCTTTCTCCCGGGGATCCGCCATCTTTTGGAAGCTCTCAAACCGAGCCTTTCGACCCTTTCTAGTGGTCTGATAATGTGTTCAGAGTACTCTGGTCTGGGACCTGGAGTGTCAGATTTAACTTAGGCAAGTTTCGTCCACTTGTTAAGCTTTGTGCTACCCTTTATTCGGGCCCTCATTATCTTTCACACCTGGAGGGACCCCCAAGAATGGCCTGGATACAACGACTAAGGGATCTCCTACCATCACGGGCCAACGCCCCTGAGGGTTTTAGACAAAAAATTGATACAAATCCCACGTTGCGAATATGGTCAGCAGTTGATGCTCATTTTTTTGTCCCCAAGGCTAACATGACAGGATGTTGTGTTTTGAACATGGTCAACAGTAGTCCTCCATCGTCATGCCTACTTCTTCAGGCCCTAAATGTTGGTTGCATGATTCACATCATGTTCCACCCCATTGTGTCAAGGTGGAATCTCGACACTCCTTGCACTAACCCTTAGTGCACCTCCACACGTCAGGCAGACAAAGCTGCGTGACGACGTCTCTCGGGGATCCCGCAATCTGAGCGCTAAGATTATATTCTTGGGGTTTCTCTAAGGACCATGCGCAGCTTGACCCTCATCCCCATGGGAAACAAGGAGTCGCCCAGACATTGCGTTTCGAGCCCAGCTCAGCTGGAAGCTAGTGTCTCCTACCCCCTGATTGTTGGACCCTCGTCAGCTCCTTGTCCTGAGGCTCCTCTCCCAGAATCACACATGATGATGGTATGGGATTATGTCCTCGTCTACATCAGGTATTCCTTATTGCATCGTGCGTGTTCCCCCAGGTCCAATCCATACGACCTTAAACTATGATGGTTGGTCCCACCACATTACCATAAACTGTGATGATATCGTCCCGGCCGCACGATGAAAAACGGCATTGCATTGTGGTGACCTCCCCATGGGGGAAATCACGTTGGGTATTGGTCAATTACCATGCCATGATTCAACGCCTGTTATGACTTGATTATTGTGGTGATGCCAGGAATTTCTACCCTAGGCCGGTCGTTCCACAAAAGAAAAACCATTCACCTTTGAATACAAACAATATACATCAAATGCCGCTTCTTTTGGTGAGAGGGATAGACCTGAACGCCTCTTTCATCCTTTGCATGGGTACCATGTCATGTTGTGCCACCCTTCAAGAACTATGTGCAGCTTGATCCCTATTCTTATGGGGTACGTAGGAACAGCCGGACCTTTTGTCTTTGGGTCCAGCTTGAGGTCATCTGATTCATCGTGTCTTTATTGCCTTTGGGACCTTGACTATAGGATTGCGTGGCATGGTATGGGATTATTTCCTCATGCACGTCGGGTTTTCAATAGCCACCCCGCGTACACCTTATTATGAGAATTAGCCCTCATGTTTCCTATCCTGCATGACGTTAAAAGGCACCTCCAAGAACTACGTATGGCTTGATTCCCATCCTTCTGGGATACGTAGGAGTGCCTAGGCACTTCCCCATAGGCCCAACCTAACTTTCGTGTTCAATTCCTTGGCCTAAACACATCTCCAAGGAGCACATGGTAAGCAGGACCTTGTCTTCATTCATGTCAGGTTTTGCAACCGCTTTACCATGTGTCTCCCACTCCCCTTACTCTTTGGTCCGAGTTGTAAGACCTTAAACTAATATCCTTTCCAGAACTATGTGTGGCTTGATTACCATCTTTATGGGATACGTAGGAATGCCCAGACATTTCGTCTTGGGTCCAGCCCTGGGGATCACCAATCCCATCCCTCCTCACTGTCGGCCCCTTGGAATGGCTTCTTGGGGAGTGGTGTAACTGCAACATCTGCCCCAAATAAGTTCAGGATGCCCCATATTAATGTTGGGAAGTGATAGTTCTCTCTCCAGAGAGGTCCTGTCTAAAAATTAGGATGATCCGTGACCAGATTAATATGTCTTCCTAATGCGCCTCCACCATAGTGGTGCAATTTTGGGAGTGTTAGATTCTGTTTGAACAAACCACCACTCCACTTTCCATGCTTTGTGTGCCCCTTTATTTGGATCTTTATCCTCTTTCATGTTTGATGGGAGCCCCTAACAGTGTGGATGCCCGACCTGTGGTCCGACTGCTATAACAATACGGATGATAGAACTTTGGTCCGCCTGTTGTAACAATATGGATGATTGACCTATGGTCCACCTGCTGTCCTAGGCAAACATTCCGGAAGGCTGGTCATGTTTAATGGGACCCCCTAACAGTATGGATTCCCGACCTATGGTCTGCCTACTGTAACAATATGGATGATAGACCTTTGGTCTGCCTGTTGTAACAGTATGGATGATTGACCCATGGTCCGCCTGCTGTCCTTGGCCAACGTTCCAGAAGACTGATCGACGATATTTGAGTTAGGCCCCATGTTGCAAACATGGTCAGCGTTCATCCCTCATTTTTTGTCCCCATTTCAGGCCAATGTGATATGGATGCTGCGTTTCCGCCACGGTTAACAGTTATCCTCCATCATCACCCCCCCCATAGTGTTCCGAATTTGGGTAACATGATTCACCTTTTTCGTCTCCCTATGTTCGGATTGATTTCAATTCCCCCAGAATTACCCCTATCATGTGTTAGAGCACATTGAGGAGACGATATATCAATCGGTTTGAGGTCCCCTCCCTTCGGCTGGACCTCCCTCTCCTCCTCAGAAATCCGGCCCCGATTTCGGATGCCTGAAGTTTGGTTGATGCCCCACAGTCGGACGAAATGATAACACAAGCATCCTTTGTTTCTCGCATTGGGTACAACCCACATGAGCTTAGGGGTGAATTGTTATTTATTTCAGGATTATGGTTGAGTGTATTAAACCAAAGGGTACAGATAAATGGATTCATCCATACATTGGTTCGAAATGGTGAGCAGTAAAAGCAAGAAGTTCATGAGATGGCCAAAACAGAGCCCTTAAGGATCAGCGTGATGGATTGATCTTTCCAATGTCGCTACCCTTTGGATGGTAGCCTCCAGGACTGCTTCTCGCACCCTGAAGACTCTCTCTTCATCAGTAGACACAGAGCGCAGTTCGCCACTCCTAGATTGTGCCCGCGCCCATTCATTTTGAAGTACGGTCATCTGGTGACTCGCCTCTATAAATTGTTCTTGGGCATCAGCCATTTGGGCCATCAGTTTCTCCACAAGCTCAGAGCATGTTGCAATGAAGGCCTCCTTCTCTGCCGCCTGCCCTTCGAGGTGTCGGACTTCCTACTTCTCCCTCAGAAATTCTTGGGTGCTCACCAATCTTTCCCAACACTGGGAAACATCGGTGTGTCGGCCGATCTCACGTATCTTCTCGGCCATGTAATCACAGACCGTTAGATGAAGGCGTTGAGCATCAGCCCCTCCAGCACACAGGAAACGCAACCAGGTCTGGATTGATCCCATCCGCCTCAGACAATCCGTCTGAGGCTTCCTGAGAAAGCACTAGATACACTTCCACCCTTTGCGCCGTGTCATCCGGCTCTCCTCGGCCGCTTCCGAGTCTGAATCATCCATCTCCTCGGGATCAGTGGGCCGGTATGCAGTAAAGGCAGCTAGCAGGTCAGCAGCAAGGTCTACCCCAGGGATTCCTTCATGAGGAATAGGATCCTCAACGTCTAGGTGACCTTCCTCTCTTGCCCCGACCGCGATGGTTCCTTCCTTAGCTTCCGGCCTCGCTCCAATGACAACACCGCTGATGTCTGCCACCCCCTGCTCACCAATTGTTGGGGCCGACTCAGTTTGGGAGGTATGTTCTGGAGGAGGTGGTACGTCTACCACTAGTCCACTCATGGACGGCCCGGGCTCAGCATCCCGACGTGCCTCCAAAGCCAAGATCACTATACAAGGAGCATCCTGATTAGTTGGGTTGTCGGGAAGTAATCACCAGTAGTGAAGCAGGGGATTTACAGGAACCCAGGGCGTTAGCCTCCGGTGTTTTAGCTGCTACGGGAGCTATCATGGTAGGAGACCCCTCAGCACTTGTCAGTATGATGATGGGCGTTGGAGCCCCACCCTGTCCCACCAGCGCCTCCCCTTCTTCTCCTATTGGGGATGCCTGATCAGTGCCTATGTGATCCTAAGTGAGATGGAGAAATGGGTCAGAAATTACAAGAGATATTGGACGAAGAAGGAAGATGAATAAGGATAGAGGCAGACCTCGAGCAGCTTGGTTATGTCCATATTGGAGTCGACGATCTCACCACTCTCCTACAGTCTCCCTTGGTGGGACCCTCCCTAAGATCCTTTGTCTTCTCCTGTCTCCTCCTCTCCCTCTAACTCCTCATCACTGTCGCCTTCTCCCGACGACATCACTTCCGGATCATGCACTTGGCCGAGTATCACTTTCACTAGGAAAGAAGGCTCCGCATGCCGACCCCTTTGGCATGCGTATGTGTCCATGGCTGTTAGATATGCGTGCCGCTGATGGATGTTTACTCGGTCGGTGACCCAGATGAGACCTACCTCTGGCAGCAGGATCTCATCCTGCATTATCTTCTGCCAGATGGCTTCAACGCTCATTGATTTCCGCAGAGTCATCCAAGATGACCACAATGCTGGGAATATTTCATCATGGGAAGGTTCGAGCAGGTATCTTATCTGCTTCCTGGGTAGCTCTCTGGCCGCCTCATGTGACCCCCCTCTGGGCAACGAGGTCGCAACGACACCATGCGATGTCCCCACTACTGAGGTCCTAGCCTGTGTAGGCCTCGTTGCCTAATGCGCCCCTGGTCCCCCCCTTCTAGCAGCACCTTGTCTTCTCTCTCAACGCTTGGGTTCCATGCGGGTAGTCTCGAGTTGCCGAACTCGCTTGCGTAAAATCCCCTCAGGGTACGTGAAAGCCCAATGCTTGGCATACTCAGTTGATAGGCTAGCGTCGACCCCAGTGGGAGGATGGGTAATGATGTCACCAGAGCCATAAGTGGTGAACATTAACCACATCTGGAGAAGGACGCAGGGGTTCTTCTCCTCTCGGACATCCGTGAATACCATCTTCGGCATTCGCTGGAGGCACTCGAACTGCCTGTCAAATCGGGATGGCATGTAAGGCTCACAGATGATCTTCCGTTCAATCTGAGCCACAGGTACCCCACCTCAGATGATTTGGAAGTATTATTGCTGCTCCAGCGATCCTTTCCCATTTTCTATCATCTGGCCGACCGAGGTGGGGAATGGGATGAAGTTAAAATTGGCGTGGTTACCAATTATGATCCGTACCCCATCCTCGTTGAGCGTCATCGGCACAACCCCGGTAATGTTTAGCAGAGATGGTCGCAGGCCGTTTCCCGAAGGAAGAATGGCATTTGGTAAAGTGTACCCGCCAAGATGAGCTGCCACCCAGCCGTGAAAGGTCTGGAAGGGACACACACCCTCCTAGGTGACCCCCCTATAGAGATGTGTCCCAGAATGGCGTACAACCTAGCCAACACGGGGACCCCCAGATTGAACCTTTTTTTTGGCAACCATGGTTCCCACCATCACTAGAGTTGCTGGACTGATGCCCATCCTCGTGTCCCGCAATGGCAGGAGCCACCCGCTCAGGAAGGTGGCAAGGAACCCGACATATCAGATGTTCGGGTCCCGAGCCTCAATGACATGGTAGACCCATGATTGGTATTGCTCCATCTCCAGGATCCTCCAGTATGATCCGTTCTTGCTCCTCTGAGCCGCGGTTGGGCATCTTTTTCCCCGTCCTAGCATCTTGACCGCCGAGTCCTTCTCCAGGAATAGGCTGAACCAGTCCTTGTAGGCAATGTCCTTCGGGAAGTCTTTGACCCCCATCCTTTCTTTGGCCAGATCCAGCAGGTGCCATGTCAGCATGGAGGTCCGTGATCTGTCCTACCAGGTGTTCATTGGGGGAAGGAACTCATCGTACTGGTAACCCTTTAGTGGGATACCGTAGATTCAAGGGACTTCCTAAAGATTGATGCCAACTTCACTATGGTGAAGATGGAATGTGTTGGTGTCAGAGGACCATCGGGTGAACAGCTCCGACCCGAGTTCAGGTTGGCAGTGGAAGTGGAACTGTGACGTCCACACTGCCTCGAACAGACCAATGTGCCACAGCTTAGCCCTGAATTGGTCGCATGTATGACAAACCTAGTACGCCCATGCCCATTCACTTGTGAAGTTACCTCCAGACCGCAAGTCCTAATATTGAAGCCATCCCTTAGTATAATCTGTGATGCTCTGACGGAATGTGCTTATGTAGAGAGCTGGAGAGATCTTTGAAACATGATCACCCCCAACAATGGTCCTAGTCCTCGGGTTCAGGACATACATTTCCATGTGTCTGGTCTCTCTGGAAGGATGACCATTGTTGGTGATGTTGTAACGGGGAAGGTTGTCCTCCCGGGTCACCCATGACCGCGGTGTGTCCACCTCGAAGCCCAATAGTGGAACCTCCTCTAGGATACCGAAGTTCCAGAGCGGGAGGTTGTTGGATAGAGGATACTCCTTCTGGGCAGGGGTTAGCAGGTTGAACAAGGTAAGGTTGTCGGAAATAACCACCCTGGCACCATAAACCTCTTCATTCGCTGCCATTTCAGCTCTACGAGTGGCGTCTTCCCCCTCATCGACTTGGTTCACAGCCATCTTGAGTTCTTTGAGAGTTGTGAGAAATCCAGATTGGTTGCATGAAATTAGAAATAGTTGCGCGAAATCTGGATCTGTGGCGCGTAATTCCGGAGTTGGGCGTGAAATTAGAACTGTCGGCGCGAAATATCCCGATCTTGTGTGTAAATACGGATGAAACTCAGAAGGAATTACGCACTAACACAGCGTGTTTTACGTGCAGTCTCGAAGGAAATTTCACGCGCGAGAGCTCAGAGCCTATCACGTGAGAAAGCTCGGGTACGGCTCATGGGACCCATGGCTCCTTTTATAGGTGAGGCCGGGGTTCCGCACTATGCAGAAAGACAGTTTCGCGCCAACCCGGGATTTTTCACACCTCGTAATCTTTTGCATGCAAAGGACCCCCAACATCCAACCCTTCGGCGTTTCCCTCAAAATCTGATCGTTTCAACCTCTCGTCGATCCAATTCTGAGGGGGGGGGGACATTTGTAGATGCTGAAAAAGTTCGTAATTCCTAAAGGAAGTTTCAAAATGACGAAGCCAAGTCATATTCAGACCTGAAGACCTGGTCCAGAGGGCCTGAAAGTGCTGCGCGAAATAAAGGAGGATATGCGCCAAAAAAGTTTGGCCCTGCGAAAGGAGTCTGGTATTCGTGAAAAGAACCTGGCGTCAGCGCGCAATTTTGCGCGCCTGCACCTGCGCGGTTCCCTTTTGCGCGCCGCCATCACTGGACCGCAAAATTTCGCACGCCTCCTGGATTCTGTGACGCCAGAGGCCTATAAATAGAAGGATACCCCTTCCATTTCGGGGTTTCGGAATTTCAACCGGCTCTCGTACACGAAACATGACTTCCACGCACGCAAGATGGCCTTCAGGTACTGACCCTTTTCGCGTGACCTCGCCCCAGGATCCGCCTTTGCGTGCAATCCCTCTAGGTTATATAAAATTCTAAACCCCTCAGGGTTCCTCCCTTGCACGCAATTCCTTCCATTTGCATGCAAAATGGTTCAATTACGCGCAATCCCTTCATTGGGTGTGGCCTTGCCTTAGGGATCGGTCTTTTCTGTTCGCGCACAATTCGCTTCCCTCGCGCGCAATTACACTGCCCCAATTCTGCTCCATCCTGGTGTTTTGTGCACAAACCTTCCCTTTGCGCTCAATCCCAATGACCCCTCACCTTGACACCCCCAAGGCGCCTCCCTGCGTAGACGCCCGATGTCCTCCATACTGGGCATGCATGTCATGCGTTGTTTTCCCGTATGACCTTCTAGGCTCATACGAAGTAACCTCAAGGTCCCTTGGGCGGTGTTTCCCATTGCATTGCTCTACCTCATGCTCCTTCGCATAGGCACGCTAATGGCTATTGCTTCTTCACATAGCCACGCTAATGTGGACCCCTCGATGGTTCGCCCTGTGACCCCACTTCACCACGGCCTTGCCGATGCCTTCCCTCCCACAAGGGGTAGAGGGTGCCGGTTATGTAAGTCCTAGGGGTTTGGAGCGAACCCACCTCGTCCGAGATGCAGGACGTTAAACTACCAAGCGCCTTGTCCTCAACACATGACGTTAAAATGTGATTCGACCCCGTGCCTCGCAGGCAGGTCCCCCCCGGCTCGGACATTTTTCATGTCGCTCGTCTCCACAGGAATGGAATCACCCTTACATGGGATGATATCCTCCCTCTCGGAGTGGCGTTTGTCCACGGGGGAAGGGCTGCCTCAGAGCGTAAGCCCCTAGCCTCTCTTGCGGAAGGTATCACCCAAGTACCTCTGTACTTCCCCACTGCCAAGGCCAGTGGAGGGTGCGATAGGGAACAAGGCATCTCCTTTGTTCGGTCCCAAATCCCTCTCCCACTATGCTTTGTCATACTTCGGGCCTCCATCCTGGAGTAAGTACCGGCACCAACGGACGCTCAACGCGTAAGCCCCTCTTCGCTTCTCACGGACGCACCCTTCGCGATGTGATTGTCTGGTCCATACTGCCTCTTGTTTCTCACACTGAGCATGAATCACATGGGATTAGAGTGATCATCGACCATGACATCCTCTTGTGGGCTGCCTCAGAGCGTAAACCCCATCCCAGCGAACTACGAGGACTTTGATCCGTGCTAAGGCATGGTACGTAGGAAGCCTCCACGAGGTTCAAGCCCACCACCCAGTTGGTCTGACCCCTGCGCGTCGGTTCACCAAATCCATGGTCCGCCTCAGAGTGTAATCCCCAAATGTCATCCCGCATGACATTAAACTGTATTCCCCTATCTTGCATGACGTTAAACTGTATGCCCCCGTCCCGCATGACGTTAAACTGTATGCCGTCCATCACGATGTTAAACTGTCTGCCACGTCCCGCATGACGTTAAACTGCACCACCCGAACTACGTGGACTTTGATCTATGCTAAGGCATGGTACGTATGAAGCCCTCACGAGGTTCAAGACCACCACTCAGTCATTCTAACCCCTTCGCATCAGTTTTCTAACTCTGTGGGCCGCCTCAGATCATAAGCCCCATATCCACCATTGTGGGCCGCCTCAGAGAGTAAGCCCCATATCCACTATTGTGGGCCGCCTCAGAGTATAAGCCCCATATCCACCATTGTGGGCCGCCTCAGAGCGTAATACCCATGTCCACCATTGTGGTTTGCCTCAGAACGTAAGCCCCAAATCCATCCATTATGGGCCACCTCAGAGAGTAAGCCCCAAATGCCCCCATCCCGCATCACGTTAAACTTTATGCCCGAACTACGGAGACTTTGATCCATGTCATGGAATGGTACATAGGAAGCCTCCACGAGGTTCAAGCCCCTTCACTTCATCGCCCATCCTGATTCTTACCCGGGCCGCCATATCCCGGTGGGATCATGCAACCTCATTCCACTCCACAGTATTCGGGAAGCTGCCCATGTGTTGTCCCCAACATCGGTGTTCCCTCCTGGGGGTTATTTAATCTTATCCACTCTCAGTGTTCTAATCAGTCTGATCTGTCCCTGTTGGACATTAAACTCACGGCATACCCCGTGTTAAAAATGAAAATCTGAGGAAAACCTCAGATACATGCCTATGGCATGCAAATTCCCCGTGTTCGATGTGGGATGCCTTGGGCTTCTGCACCCTCGAGAAGCCCTATAATAAGGGACAGAAGACAGACATGCCAATCCCCCAGCATCAAGGCACGCCAACGATGCCCCATCATGACCATTCTCCTCACCGAAGGTTGCTGCCCCGACCAGACCCCTTGGAGCATCTCGATGGAAGCAACATAATTAACGGTTGTCCATGAAGATATGGCACCGGGAATGAGATTCACGAATACGTCTTAAATATATGAGGGAGACTCGTACTAGGTGACGAGCTCTGAGGAGGAATCCACGGAAGGAAGAACCGACATCCCATAATCCCAGTTTCGATCAAGGAGAATACGTCTTTACACAAGGAACGGATGCTGCCCGCCTTTGGAAAGCGGGAATGCGGGGCCACAAGCCGCGCATCTTCCCCCGCGTGATGGATGTGCACGCGCACCCCGACGAAAGCGTCAGAAACAAATACAAAACCAAACCCAATACCAAGTGATTTATTTCCTTAAATCATTCAATTTAGATTTGTGTGGTAGTATAAATTAGAATTTCCATTTTTCATGTCATAAATCAAAAACCCAAAAAGATTTTAATTGTTTTCATTAAATAATTAGAAACACAAAAGAGATAGATTAGGAGATTTAGAAGAATTAAGTGATCAAACTAAAAGTCTCCTTAAGTGAGACAAACCTGGCTATCCACTATGGTGTATTAGGAAAAATATAATATTTCTTTTTCCACACCCCACAACATGCACGTGTCAGCCAAATTCAATTGTTTCTTACTAAGAACCTAGGTTTACATCTCGATTTTGGAAATCCTTTCAATAAGACCTCAAACCATAGTTGACCATGAGTTCAACTTATTATCCTCAAATGGATGGACAATCAAAAAGGATGATCCAAACATTGTAAGACATGTATAGATCTTGCATTATGGGTTTGGAATCTTATTAGTGGATCATATATCATCAGTGGAGTTCTCATATAATAATAGTTATCATATTTTAATTCATATGGATCATTTCAAAGTTATGTATGGTCATCCTTATCATTCTCTACTTTGTTGGTTGGAAACAGTTGAGGCTTAACTTATCAAACCTAACCTTGTGCATAAGACAAGGGATAAGATTCATATATTTAGAAAGAGGATGAAGATGGCTCAAATTCTTCAGAAATTGTATACGGATTGTCATCATAAACCATTATCACTTGATGTGGGTGATTATGGTTTCTTGAGAGTCTCTATGATGATAAGGCATTGATATCTAGGAAAATAATGTAAATTGTGTTCTTGGTACATTGGCCCATTTTATAAACTAGAATGAATTAGGGAAGTGACTTGTCATTTTGATTTACTGCCAACATTCAACCCTGTGCACAATGTATTTCATGCATCTTAATTGAAGAATCACCATCCTAATCTTGACAATGTTATTCTATGGGACCATGTTGATATTGATACAAATTCTATATTGATTCAAGTTCTGATATGAATTATAGATGTATTGGAGAATCTCTTTAGTGGTTAAAGTATTGATTTGGTACAATTATTATGGTATTAGGGTAAGATTTAGGGAGATACATGGGAATGAGAAGACTTTATGTTTGAGAAATTACCCGGGATTTTCCAAAACACCAGAAATATCCAAATTTATGAGGATTGAAATGTTTAGTGGCTCCTTTTCATTCTCATATTGGTTTAGTTTTTATAATTACTTCAACCCATCATTCTTTGTTTTCTAATGATTTTGTTTAAGTGTTTTAGATTTAGTATGTCATGGTATTTATTTCATATATGAATAAATATTGATTATAATAATATGGTGTTTGTTCCATTGGAAAGATAATAATATTATCCCCATTTTAAAAATTAATTTTGAAATCCAATTTAATTGTTTCAATGGTGAAAAATTTCACTGAAGCAGTTACAAACTATTAAAGTGACATTGTAGTTTTCAGTTTAAGGTCACCTATGAATTATGATGATATCTCAATGTATTTGTGTGATAATTATACCTTTGGATAGATAATGAATTTATTTAAACTTAATTAGTTTATGAGGAAGTTTGAAAAGGATTTTTTGTGCTGTAAAAATCACTGAATTTACTGCATCATTTTTGCAACTCTATAGTGAACAGAGTTGAAAACCTATTATATTTGATTTACTTTAAGTTCTAAAGATATCAGAATCACTCAAAACCTAGTGGGATGGAAATCCAAGAAGCTTATATTTATTTCATCAGTTTACATCGATGCTTAAAAAGGTTGTTTGGATGTTGAATAAAGTATTTGAAGTTCTCAGATGTTTTTTCAAAATTGAAGTTTTTCCAAAATGTTAAATATTTGGTTATTCAAAGATAACAGGAGATATAAAATTCATATTGATTTGATTATTTATCCATTAGAAATATATTAATATTTCCTAAATATAAGTATTCTAGGATGAAGGATGAATCTACTATTAAAGGGATCTAAAAAATAATTTAATTCTCTAAGTGTAAACTGTCTAGTTTACTTGAGGATTATTTGAACCCTACTTTTAGAACAGTGGAACCCAACATTTGAGAAAGGAAAAAGTATTGTTCATATACCCTATATTTCTGAACAACCATATGTTTTCAACCCTAATTTTGATACAAAATTATGGTTCATGAACCATATGTTGGTAATGAATCCTATAATACATTGGTAATGAACCCTAAATTCATGAAGCCTACTTTTAGTGAACCCTACGTTCAATAACCCTACTTTTAGTAAACCCTACTTTATTGAACCCTATGTTCTAAGAAGAATGTAAACTTCTTTTCTACTATTTCCATGTGTTATTTTTCTAAAAAATTAAACTTAGTCCGTTTTGAATATCTTTACAAGATGAAACATTGCATCCAAAGAGATTAAATTCTCTGCATACTTCTACAACTAAAATATAGAATCATGACCTACTGTACACTGATATTTTAGAGTGTTAAAGGGAAAATTTTGCTGCTACTCAACCTATTGTAAAATATAGTATTTATCTTCATCCGGATACAACAACTTCTGAAATGGTGATCTGTTATGTTCTGTAAAAATGGATTTTTAGATCCACTGTTTCAAGATGGAAACTGAAGTTGTGTTTCCTCATGTTTACATGATGAAAAATTGCATGCTGAAATTTTATTTGCTGCACCTTGTAGATGATCGTAACATATATTTATCATGATAAAACATTCTGAAAATAAGGACTTGTAAAGGAAAACTATTCTACATCAATACCACATGGACATCACAGGAAGTCAGAGGATGAAGATGCTGAAATATGTTTTGTTAAACACCTACTCGTTGCTTGAGAAGATGAACAAGCTAAAAAATAAGGCCACATAAAGGATTGTGGAGATGTAATGGAACATGATAAAAGAGGAACTCAAGATGGTTTCTACATGGATAAAATCATACATTTTATGCATGTTTTGATGGAATAAATATTTAAAAGGTAAAATATACAGAAATCGGAGTGTGGAGTTTAAGCAGCCTATGATACTCTATTTTATACATTTCATGGTATTTTAATATGTAACATTCATTCATGGAATTATTTCAATAGTTTATTAGTTATATAAATTATAATAAATACAATGGATTATAGATGAATATATTGCAAATTTTATGGTGCATCATTTAGATATAAAAATGTCCAGTTTATTCTAACATCGTTTTGTCAGCAAATTTGGAGGACACAAAGTTATTCAAATTAAAAGATTTAAATTTACATTTGGATTGTTTTTCTAGTTTTAAGTAACTATTTTGACTATATTTAAATAGGTTTTAATGGATTTAAATGGGGGTTTTAAATCATTCAATGCTACTATTATTCTAGATATTTTATCATAATAGTTATTCAACTTATATTGAATGGTTTTATTATAGATTTATTCTATAAGAATAAAGACACAATGGTACTATGATATTCTTGGGATATTTATGAAGGATTTTAAGTATCTAAAGGAAGAGGAATGATGATATTAATTCTTGATATTTATTCCCTATATATATATATCTATTTTCTAAGAAAAGAAAAAATATGAAGAAGAGCGGAGATGTGAAAACTCTGACGAAAATAAAGTACTAAAATATTTTGTTGCTCATCATTTTGAACAATAAAGAAATATTATTTGTACATCCTTATTCTATAATGATGTAAAGAAGAAGGAATCCTATGTAAAATTGTATAATCTATTTATTATTATTTAAAGAAGAAGAAGAAGAAGCTTTCATAGTATTGAATATTATTCTACTGCTGTTGTAAATTATTGAAAATCGTCTACATCTGTTAGTTACTACTGCAACTATGAGCTAAACCTATTTTACAAAAAACTTTATCACATCTATTTTATTTGAAGTATCGGCTACTCATACTCAATCGTGTTAGAGTGTCAGTTTCTCTAACCAAGCTATGGATATTTCGGTTTCCTTTAAAATAACCAGAAGGCCCTATAAAATCCTTATAAAGTGTCAACTGCTTATACTTAGTTGTAGAGGTCTCCCAATAAGAAGTCCTACAGGTGAAAATCACCAAAATCATAGAGTAGAGCATTGGTGTAGTGGACTATGATATTTATGTGCCCTGAACCACTATACATTTCTGTGTTCTTTTCCTCCATTTATATTTGTTGCCCGCTCAAATTTAATAGAGAAGGAAAAGATCATTTCATTTCAAGAGGGAAATTTTGATTTTGTTAAGTTTTTTAAAAGGACACAATTCCCCCCACCCCACACACTTGTGTCTTCGTCATATAAATTCTAACCTAACAAGATGTATCAAAGCTTAGACTCTATTAGAGATATTTATCATTCTGTAAATTTGTTTATACTTGATACCAACAAGCAGTATCATAGGAAGTGTTGTCTTACTATATTTCACTTTTTTGGAAATACTTGAATATTCTTTTGTTTCTATCTGATACCTAACAAGTAATAGAAAATGTTGGAATCTTTTGAAATATTGAATATTTTTTTGGCTCCAACATTATTGAGTTATAGATTTATATGATGAAAAATATAAATGGATGATATTAGAGAAGGTATGTTAATGATTTATGCTCCTGATTTTAATGGAAATAATTATCGATTCTAGAAAGACCACATGAATATCTATTTAAAGAATTTTGGTTTCAAAGTTTATATGAAAACTGTTAAAACATATGAAATCCCTAGAGAACCATAAAAGTGGGATGATGTTAAGGAAGACGAATATGAAATTAATTCAAGAGATATGAATGCTATTATTTGTGGACTTAGTCTTGATGAATTTAATCACGTTTCTCAATGTGCTACGACCTATGATATGTAGTATAAAATTATAGTTATTTATGAAGGAACTGATAAATTGATAGAAATTAACAATGATGATATTGCATTTGGAACTCTAATTTCATAAACAAATCAAGTTTTCAAGGAGTTGATTGAGATTTGTGATGCTGAGATGCAAGTAGAAACTGAAAATCATATTTCTATCAAAGAGTAAAATTCTTCACTCAATGTTTTAATGGATGAATTTTCTAATTTTAGTCATTCGGGTTCAATCAATGAATTTACTACAAAATATGAAGCTAAGAAAGAAAATAAAAATGTAAATATAAGTCTTATGGCATGCATTGATGAGGTATAATCATCTTACACTAAAAATTTTGATTTAGAAATTTTTTCTCATAATGAATGTGATAAATATTGTTTTATGAATCAAGATAAATTTTAATCCTTAAATAAATAGCATAGAAAACTTATAAAATATTATGATTCTATTTCAATTGATAATTAAAGTTTTTCAAAACAAATTTTTGATTTAAGATCAAATTCTTGAAAAATTACTTGTGATCTACATGAAACAAAAATTAAAGAATTAGATGAAGTTGATAATTTAAAAAAATATTCAAGCATGCTTATTAAGGGAGATAATTATTTGAATCAAATTCTTAGTAAAAATAAAATTCACAAAGGAAAACATAGTATTGGAAGTAATAGAGAAAAACTAAAATTATACAAGAACTATTTTGTTCCTAGTTTGAATTAGAAAAACATATCGGATGTTAAATATTTTTATTGTAAAATTAATGGACATTATTCTAATGAATTTTATTTTAGAAAAACTCAATTTTTTGGTGTTAATAATGTTCATTATTCAAAAGTCTTATCAATGATTAAAATTTTTAATCAAAATAAACATTTTTGGTAACCTAAATCATTAGTTGCTAACACTGTCATACCCAAAAGTATATGGATACAAAAAGACACTTGTCTTTGATATTTTTTAGGTATTAATTATTGGAATTATTTATTACATCATTAAGTGGATGCTTGAAAATTATGGGAATTTATTATATTTCTATTTCTTATTCTTTCAAATGAAAATTTCATAGATCTAGAAGCATTAAATCATGGAATTATTTTATTTTCCTTTTGAATATTCATTTTAAATGTAATAAATTTTTTATACAATGGAGAAAAATGTTTAAATGTTTTATCTTCTTATTCCTAAACATTTAATTACATTTATGATTAAAATTTTAAATTCACAATATATTATATTATCAGATTAATTAATTCGTTGAATTATTTTTTTAACCAATTACTATCAAACATATATTTATGGTTTTTTTATAAATAGTTATCTTTTTTGTAATAATTTTTTTAATGCCTTACTATTTAAATTAATTTTACATTCTAATTTAAAGCATTTTTTATATGGTAAATTACTAGATTAAAATGATTAGGTTATTTATAACATGTGAAAAGTCATTTTTTAAATCCTTTATTTTAAATTCATTGAAAATACTTTAATTAAATTATTTGAAAATAATTTATTTTAAATTATTTGAAAATAATTTATTTTAAATTCTTTGAAAATACTTTAATTAAATTATTTAAAAATACTTTAATTAAATTCTTTGAAATTCCATTATTTAAATTCATTGAATATTATAAATATTTTTTTTGGTCTTGGGGAGAGTTATTCTAAATATTTATCATGTTTTTAAATGATTTATTATTAAGAAATGAATTAAATAATTTAATATATTCATTTAAGACCCTTTTTATTTATTTAATAATATTATATATGTTTTCTTGGCTCCTTGATTATATCTTTTTATCTTTTTAAAGGAAACATGAATTTAGGGGGAGTTTATATTACTGCATGTATTCAGAATATATTTTACATATCATTCCCAATAAATAATATTTTTTATTTTTAAGAAAGGGGGGAAAACGTTGTATTTTGGATTTTATATATTTTTTATACTACTTAAATTTAACATTCCTATTCTTCATAAAACGGGGTAATAATAGTGTATTATTTAATATCCTCAAGAACTCATCTTTTTTATCCTTATAAAAAGGGGGAGAAATTTGTTATATAATTAGGGTTTTTTAATTATCAAAAATGGGGAGAGTGTTGAGTGTCTCATTTTCATTCTCATCTTGGTTTATTTTTGATAATTACTTTAACCCATCATTCTTTGTTTTCTTTTTATTTGAGTTATGTGTCTCAAATTTAGAATGTAATGGTATTTATTTTATATATGAATCAATATTTATCATAATAATATGGTGTTTGTTCTATTGAAAAGATAAAAAATTATATTCATTTCATCTATTAATGTCAAAAGTCAATTCGGTTTTTTCGATGGTGCAAAAAATCACTAAAGTAGTTAAAAGATGTTCAAGTGACATTGTAGTTTTCAATTTAAGTTCACCTATGATTTTTGATGATATATCAAGATTAAGTGAATGGATTTATGTGAAACGTATACCATTTTATAGATAATGTATTTATATAAACTTAATTGGTTTATTATCAAGTTTGAAAAGACTTCTTTGGTGCTCTAAAAATCACTTAAGTTGCTACACCATTTTTGAAACTTTGCTGCAAATAGAGTTGAAAACCTACTATATTTGATTTACATAAATTTATAAAGATATTGTAATAACTTTAAACTTTTTGTGATGGAAATATAATAAGTTTATATTTATTTAATCAGTTTACAATAATGTATAAAAAGACCTTTTGGATGGTGAATAAATTGTCTGAAGTTTTACGATGATTTTTCAGAACTACAACTTTTCCAAAATGTTATTGAATCTATTTTTTTGAAGTTATCAGGAGTTGTAGAAGTCAGATTAATTGAATTATTGACCATTTATAAATATATTAATATTACCTAAAAATAAGTCTTCTAGGAAAAAGGATTAATATTCTATTAAAGGTATCTAAAAGACAATTGAAGTCTCTAAGTGTAAGCTATCTAGTTTTATGAAGGATTATTCGAACACTACTTTTAGAACAGTGGAACCCAAAGTTTGATAAAGAAAAAAATTATGGTTCATATACCCTATATTTGTCAATAAATATATGTTTTCAATCCTACTTTTGATAAAAAAATTATGGGTCATGAACCATATGTTGGTAATGAACCCTGCGCTACATTGGTAATGAACCCTATGTTCATGAACACTAATTTTAGTGAACCCTATGTTCACAAACCCTACTTTTTTAAACCCTACATTCTAGGTAGAATGTACCCTACTTTCTTGCTACTATATGTGTTTTTTTCTTCTGAAAAATCAAACTCAATATGTTGTTAATATCTTTACAAGATGAAATTTTTGCATCCAAAGAGATTAAATTCACTACATAATTCTAAAACTAAAATATATAATTTTGACATACTATACACTGCGATTTTAGAGTATTAAAGGGAACATTTTAATGACACTCAACCTACTGTAAAATAAAACAGTTCTCTTCATGTGGATACAACATCTTCTGAAATGGTGATATGTTATGTGTCGTAAAAATGGAGGTTTAGATCCACTATTTAAAGCTGGAAACAAAAGTTGCATTTCCTCCATGTTTACACGATGAAATGCCTCATGCTAAAAGTTTATTTGTTATATCTTATGGAGGCTCATAACATATATTTATCATGAAAAAACATTTTGAAAATAATTATGTGTAAAAGATAACTCTTTTACACCAATACCTCATAAACATCACATGAAACTGGAGGATGAAGATTTTGAAATATGTTTTGTCAAACACCTTCCCATTGCTTGAGAAGATGAACAAGATGAAAAATAAGGTCACACAAAGGATTGTGGAGATGTATAGGAACATGAGAAAGGAGGAACTCAAGATGGTTTCTACATGGAGAAAATCATATTTCTGCTACATGTTTGGATGGAATCAATATTTAAAAAGGTAAAATATACATAAATCATCGCATGGAGTTTAAGAAACCTATGGTACTATATTTTTTTATGTTTCATGGTATTTAAATTTTTTGTATTATTTCATAGAATTATTTCAGAAATTTATCATTTGGATAAATTCTAATAAATCCAAAGGATTCTAGATGAAGAGATTTAAAATTTTATGGTTTGGTATTTAGAGATAAATATTTTAAGTTTATTCTAATGTCATTTTTTCGGCAAAGATAGAGGACATAGTGTTATTCAAATTCAAATATCTGAATTTAATTTTGGATTTTGATGCTAGTTTTTATGAACTATTTTGTCTATATTTAAATAAGTTTTAATGGATTTAAATAAAAGTTTTAAATCATTCAACACTACTATTATTCTGGATATTTTATTAGAATATTTATTCAACTTATATTGAATTCTTTTATTGGACATTTATTCTATAGGAATAAATAGGCAATGGTGCTATGTTATTATTGGGATATTTATAAAGGATTTTGAGTATCTGAAGTAAGAGGAATAATGCTATTACTACTGGATATTTATTCCCTATATATATATATATATCTCCTTGTTAAAAAAATAAAAAATATGAAGAAGAGTGGAGATGTGAAAAATATAATGAAAATAAAGTACTGAAATATTTTTTTTCTCATCATTTTGAAGAAGAGATAAATATTCTTTGTAAATTCTTATTCCCTCACTGTGTAAAGAATAAAGAAGTGTGTGTAACATTGTCTAATATATTTTCTATTATTTTAAGAAGAAGAAGAAGCATGCACAACTTTGAAGAGTATTTTCCTACTACTGTACATTATTGAAAATCATCTATATCTATTAGTTGTTGCTACAAATCTGATCTAAACATATTTTACAAGAAACTTTATCTCATCTATTTTATTTAGAGTACTGACTATGAGGACTCAGTCATGATGGAGTTTTACCTTCTCATACTAAGATGTGGATATTTTGGTTCCCTATAAAAGAACCAGAAGGATCTGTAAAAGCCTTGTAAGGTTTCAACTGCCTGTACTCAATTGTAGAGGTCTCCAAATAAGATAAACTACTAGTGAAAATCACTGAGCTCATGTAGTAGAGTATTGGTGGAGTGGACTGGTGGATTTCTGTGCCCCAAACCACTATACATCTTTGTGTTCTTTTCCTTAATTTATTTCCACTGACCGCTTGTATTTAAGAAATAAAGAAATGATCACTTCATTTTAAGAGGGTTGATTTGATTTTTTCAATTTTTTTTAAAAAGAACAAAATTCACCCCCTCTTGTGTCTTCTTTAGAGCCATTCCAACCAAAAAAGAAAGACTAATGGTTGGGAGAATGTAACACCACCATTTTAAGGTACTATATGCTTTTATTATGTATTTTTAAGTTTTAAAATACTTTGGTTGGTTATCAAGAGTTTATGGATGGTTTTGAGTGTTTTGGAAAGGTTTCTAAGGGTGAATGGCTTAAGAATAATTAGTCTAAATTGTGTATCTTCTATAGGAAATTGTGCAAGGAGTTTTTGGAAATTAACTGGGTAGGTGCTTGGCTAGAACATATCTTAGCTAAACCGTGTGGGTGCTTAGGAGAAAATATGAAAGGATCATGTAGGTGTTAGGGGAGAATGTGCACTATAAGATAGAGGGAAGATCATGTTTGGTGAATGATTTTTCAAACCATGTGATCCAACTTTTTTAGGGTGTGGTTTGTTGGAATTATCATACACACAATTGTAACATGTTTTTCCAAACTATGTGGCCTAACCATAGATGTGCATTAAATGCTCTAAAAATTAGAGTTTAACTTATGTTTACATCCCAAAACTCTTATTTTTATTTTCCTATATTAGGTTCCCAAAATCTTATCCTCTACAAGGAATCCTTGGCGATTCCATTTGATTTAAAAGGTTATTTTTATGAATCAAAGAGCATTGGATCTCTGGAATCAATAGTAAGTTTTTGTTTTCTCTATTCCTCTCTAGATATTCCCATATTCTATAATCCATAATTTTATGTCTATTTTTTATGGATATATCTATGATATATGATTTTTTATGATATATTGTTATAATCCATTGAATGGAATAAGTTTTAAGTTAAGATCTAGAGGTTTGGAGTGAAGTTTCTCATTTTTTTAACCATTAAGATGTAAGTGGATTCTCCCTCTTCTCCACTCATTCTATAACTTGAAGGCTTATATTTATTAAAACAATTCTTGGATTTTAAAAGGAAATGATGAATTATTTATTAAAGAAAACCCATTTTGGTTTATGAATTGGGAACATGGGAATTTTTATGAATTTTTGAAGACTCCTTCGTTTTATAATTTTAAATTTTGGTTTTAAAATTATGTTTTTGGTTTAAAATAAGTAATATATTAAAAGAAATGTTTTAAAGGGAAGAAATGGTTTATGTAAAAGTAATTTATATGGAAATTTTTCATACATAGTTGGTGTGAGTTCATTTAATTGGAAATGAACCTGGATAAGGGTTTTGTGCCATTCGGGAAACTGGATATTGGTCACATAGTGATAAATTAGTGGATCACCATGTAACCACTCATTAGTTTGTATATTTCACCATGAATGTATGTGTGAGTGAGAGAAACATGGATAGGGTATTATAAGTGTAAAATAAGGAAGAAAAAAATTATTTAGTTCAAATTATTTTCTTAAAATATTCTATTCTAAATAAATTGTTATTATTTGAATTTAATTTTTTTTAAATTGACAAACTGATTTGATTATATCTCTATTTTTTCAAATTATGTTTTAAATTTTGATCTAATGTGTTCTTATCTTAGTGGTGTGTATTGGGAAGTTTGTTAGGGAAAACCTATTGGGTATGATTGCTCAACCCATGAATATGAAATTTGGTGCATATGAAAATGTTATTCTTTGTGACATAAGTAAATGAAAGTTATCATACTTATATAATGAATAAACATGATTCTAATTCCTTGGAATGGTGTTTTAGAGTTGGGAGTTTCTTTTATGGAGTCATTGGGGTGATTCCACTTTGGTTTCACTGAGTCAATACATCATTTTCTTCACTTGAGTTTTTATTTTACTTTCTCACTGCTAATCTGATATTATTGTTTATTGTTTTGAATTTTGAGTTTCATTTTTTATACTAATGCATCATATAGTTGGTTTAGTTGTTTTAATTTATTCTTGTCTAGTTATGTTTTTTCTTTAAGTAAAAATATCCCCCAATGCTTTACTAATCCTTTTTCATTTATTTCCACCCTTTGGTGTTTTGGGGATGTCACCTAAGGTTAGTGGAACCTATGAACTGACCCAAGCCAATGATTTAGGTTGGGATATTATAGTAAGTGTTCATAGGAGGTTGTTTTCATTGTGACATTAAAACTTTTCTCTATGGGTTCCTTGACATGTTACTAGACTCTAATTTTGGACATAAGGAAAGTTTAATATAATGCCACTGATAAATGGGTCTAGAGGTTCACACACTAATTGTATCCAAAACCTCAATTAAATTATATGTAAATTTAATATTATAATAGATATCACTCTCAAGTTCTTTAAATATTACTATTCATGTTATTTCGATTGTAAATTTTTTTTAACTGATAATTTGAAATTTTTACTATGAAAAGAAAAAGAGAAATAGGAGAAACATCATGGGGGTCTAAAGTGGTGAAGCCTAAAGGCATACCCACATACAATGGATTTATAGTCTATAGGTAAAGTGCCAATTATCAAATAAATAAGGAATTCCTTCTCCTGATGTCCTTTGGAAGATAAAAAATCTGCCATATAATTCCCCTCATACTAGATGTTAAGAATCTCTAATTCTTATTGAAGCATACCTTTCCATGCTCTAATGATATAATAGATTCTCTAGAAACTAGGGGAGTGACAAAACAAGTAATTAAAAAATCACAATGAATCCAACTAGTGCTAAATAAATAAGTAAATATATATTAACAAAGTAATCAGTGATTATAAATTATATGAATATATAATATTTATTTATATTCTAGTTAATTCTCAAGATAAAAATGTTTATTTTTTTGGTTTGGTGAATATCAAATAGATATTTATTCATGATTTTAGTGAATAAATATATATATATATCATGAATAATTTTTATATATTTATTAATTTAATAGATAGTCATTATTTATGGTTCGAAAAATATCTAGGTGGAATTAATGACTGAGTTAAGGGTTTGGTGGGAATGATATATCAAATATAATTTAAATAAATATTTATTTAAGAAATTATATTTACTTTATTCATAGAAGTTTTTCTTTTCAATGAAATATTATTATCATTATTATTATTCAGTGCGGGGTTAACTAAGGATTAAGAGATTGGATAGGGGCCTATGTGTAATTACCAATTCTCTAACCTATCTATATAAATATGGTTATATCATTTATTGGGTCAGACGTTGTTTTGTATAAAATTATCTAGATATAGTTATCTCAATCCATAGAGATAAATTTCTCAAGAACACTCTCAAGAACCCAGAGCTCCATTCCTCCTCCTCGCCCTCCAATTATCGAGAGAACTAGAAGAAACCCTTCAAACCTTGAAGGAATTATTATTGTGTTCAATAATTAATGACACAAGTGTTAGAATAATCTACACTAAAACCTAGAAATTTCTATAATGATGTTTTAGACCACCAATAGAGGGATTCTACCATTGAATCCTTCATCACAATGATGGTACAATAAGAATAGGTTAACCAATTCGACAATAAATAAATAATTTCAAGTGAGGTAATTATTTATCAATATAAATTAATTATAAAGTATATGTGAATGGTCTTGTCTTAAATTTTATAGGGGTCACTTTCATCTATTTATGAGGATTTATCCAAAAAAATTGATGAAAAACCATTATCAGGAACATGATCTTCCCCTTCTATTATTCCTCAGGTGGTATCAAAAGGTTCAAAAATGAATTTATATTTATTTATTAATCATTGATTGATTTGTTGTTTTTTTTAGTTTTCAATTTCTAGTTTATTCGTTATTTAATCTGAATGTCAAGATATCTTCTTTGTTCACCTTCATATAACCAAGAACATGTTAGAAACACATGAAGAACATTCAAAGATCCCATATAGAGATGTTGAAGATTCTGGTCAGACAACATGGGACTGCATGGTATGTAGCTAAAAAGTACATGTTGTGTTCCCATATTCATTGTACCAATATGATCCACATAAATTTTGAAACATCATGTATAAGGAATACATTATTTCATTACACCCTACATGTTATATGGAACACAATTTAAGGGATTACACAATGTGTTACTTGTTCACACACTGTGCAGTACTTTATGGTTATCCCTATGAATTTCTCAGAAATATTTTGGTCAAAGTTTGAAACATGTGTTTATTACACACTGTGTATGGACTTACAGCTGAAGAACATGGAAAAATGAGATTGTGAAGCATGAAATTATTGTGCATGTCATGTAAATAATTAATTTCTATAAGCAATACATGATGTGTCCCTAGGAATGTATCATAGATAGACATAAAAAGAGATACATGGGGTGTAGCTGGTTGTACATGTTGTATAAATCATACTCATTTATGCAGAGTACATTTTGAGCTAGGTTGTATACCATGTAAATTAATTATGAGAAATAGAGATTTATCGAATTATTAAACTAAACTATACAATGTTTAGATAGTGTACATGTCATGTGATAAGGTTTATGGAATATTAAATGCTTAATTAATTTATATATTAATTTTGAAAATGCACACCATGTATAGTCATTATACATGTTGTGTATGTTACACGTGCATTAAAAGTGGTACAATCCATGTATATTGATGTGTTCCATGTGTCATACATGCCAAAAAGACTACTATAATTGACACATAGAAATAAATTCCATATAATCACACGAAACACTATGTATGCTACATGTTGTGTGAGTGCATAGTACATGATAGGGGATATACCAGATATCGAGTAATTTGGATGGGTACACATTGTGTTTCCTTAAAGTACACATCATGTCTATAATTAATTTTAAATAAAATTAATTTATTTATTTTGGTTAAAATTATAGTGGATGAGAATCTCTAAAACTGTTTGGATGAACATTAAAATAATTTCATGAATGAATTAATAATATAATTAATTTATTAAATCAGTTATTTTATCTTAATAAATAGTGAATTTAAATGAATTCAAGCTATTTTTTTTAACTACTTATTTGTTGAATGTGTGGATGATAATGATCTTGACTAATCTATGTATATATTGAATTTATTTTAATTTAATTATTATTTCATGGGATTTTTATAATAATAATTATTAAATTAAAATAATGGCCTTCTTTTCATCCCCTTATCTTTATTATGTATGGGCCATCTTATCCAAAGTTTCTTTTATATATCCTCATACACCTAGTTCCCTCCACCTATATGTCCATAAATAATATGTAATAAATGGAGCTCCTAGGTGATTGGAGGCAGTTCTAGTTCATATGTGAGGTGAAACCAACCAAAGAGATACATAGGATGATATGTGTAATACTTTAACTCAAACCAAACTTGGTTTCAAGAGTTATTCCCCCAGGTTAAACGGTTAGTTTATCACCCTCTTGATGAATCGGCCATTAGAAATATCATGATCATTACTCATTAATTTAATTTATTTCTCTCTTATGAGTGGTTAATTTTATAGATTCTTTATCATGAAAAAATAAATAAATGAATTAAAAATCATGTAATATAGAATTAAAATAATCTAGATTATGCATAATTTATTTTTATCAAGACACGGTAAACTATTTATTTAAAATTCACATAACATTAACAAGAATGTAAAAGAACAAAATGAGAATTATTCATATGTAAAGATAAAATTACCTCAAAAAAAATATTAATTCAGCATAACCTTCCATTTTTTGTGTTAAAATGAAACCATAGTTCAATGTACAATTTTAGTCCATGTCATAGTGGTTTCAATTATCAGGGGGGTTTAGATTTGAGTTCTGAGTTGACTTAACCATGTTCACATCAAGGGTTGACTGCCTAACCAAGACTAGGTGTAATTTGGTGGAAAGTGTTAAGGAAATCCAAATCTGAGATTTTAGGATTGGATATTCCACTCAATAGATCAAGGAGCTATGAGTTAATGCATTTGGAAATACCCACCTACCTAAATACCTTCAAATAGATTTTTAGGATCAATTCTAGGCTTTGAGAAGGAAAATATGGATCCTTACCATTATAATATCCATGCAACAATATTTTATGAATCCAATGGTGAGAGTTATTGTGTTTTTATTTAATAGTGGGAGTTAAATAAAATTTATTATTCCATATTTTAAGAACATAAAATGGAAGTAATAAATTCACTTGGTAAAAGATACAAGATCCTATTGGTGGGTTTGTTAGAGTATATTTTAACCAAAAATTCATTAATCATTTAAATGTAGAGTGAATATTTCTAAAACTCACAATACCATATTCATATAAAATAAGTGATGATAGTATAAGGTATATTTTTGTATATAGTGAAATTGTTCCTTAATTACTTTAAGAGATGTTTTTCAAATAGTATCATAACCACTAACCATATTCTAACTTGATTAACTAATGGATATCGTATAAGTTATGATATGATAGGAATACATTATTTTATAACCTTGGGTGTTTGATGAAAAACGTTTGTCTAAATCTGGTTATAGCTACAAACATACATTAAGTAAACACATAGTGCATTTCAGTTAATTATCCTATAGCTACTCCAGATAATAACAGCCCCAAGATAGAAATATATTTTTCAAAACAAACTATCTTTCTATAAGGGGATAAAATATCTTTAGAGATAGTGGTAGAAATATATGTTTAAGTGAATTCTAGTCTCTGTATGCACAATGGTTTGCATAGGAACACTAAAATCCATAAGTCTTATGGGAGGAATTATTTTAGAGACAAATACTACATTGGGAAGTTGAAACAATATAGGTGGTTTTATATTCACATATTTAGGTAAAATATTATTTGGTATGAATAATGAATCCTATAGGGAGCAGTAAGTGGAAACATGCTATGATTGGAAAGTTTATATAAATTTAAAGATGGAATCCATATACCAAAATTTGGTTCTACATTATGGTAGTTTCTCCAGTTGATGTAAAGTATCTAGTGGGTATTCAAGAGAAACTAAACATATATGGTAAAATTCAGCACTAATAAATCTCGAATGATTAATAAGGTTTTAATCTATATCTAGATATATTTTATGAAAAAACCTTATACCATTATTTATACTAAAATATATTAGAATTATAATCTTCATAACAAATTTTTATGATCGTTTTATTGGGAATTAGATGTCAAGGAAACTTTCCTTGAAAGAAAACTTATGGAAGATGTTTATATAATGTGACCAAAAGGGTTGGAGACACTAATGAAAAAAATAAGGTATGAGAGTTTCATGGATCCATTTTTGGATCAAAATAAGAACTATGATCATATATTATTCATTTTAAATGAATATATGCCTAGGTGTCTACAGGAGGTTAGTGGGAGCTCTATTATTTCCCAGATAGATATGTTTTTTACTATATAGAAAATATATCCTTAGTCTTACAGTAAATTAAAACTAAGGATAATTTCTCCAATAATGACTTAAAGAAGAAACCTAGTTCAAGGGAATGATTTATAGAAATATATTTATAGGGTTTCTTAGTCCTAGTCACAATACATACATTGAAATGGTATTAACTAAATAAATAATTCAATATGGTACAATTTAGGAAATGAATTTTAGAGTGTCACACGAAATAAAATCTATCCCAGTTATTGTGTAAAATAATAGGAGAAGATTTTAGTGAGAATAGATTGCATATTCCTAAGATTACTTTGGAAATCTATCTCACTTTTCATGATATGTACAAAGATTTGATATTTCTTATTTTTGAAACCTAGAGAATGAATATTAAAAAAACTAGAATAACTATAAGGCTAAAAGTCAAAACTATCCAACAGTGCTTGAGAAAGTAAAATTGGATGATTTCACTGAAGATGAAGTAATGAGAATACTTGTTATAAAAGGGATACAAAACTAGTATTCTTCTAGATCAGTGTGATCTAGTATCATAGTAATTCTATGGTAATAAGTTGGTTAATCTCATTATATTTATTTATTTCCATATCTATATAAAATAAGGGCATTGTGGTTTTTAATGAACTTAAAAAGAAAGTTTTTAAAAGTTTTGTTCCATATTTTTTACCTATACTCAGATAAAAAATTATAATCATATTATGATTAAAATTAGACTATGGTATTATTTAATATTTTTTAGATGAAAAAGTAAAAAATGTATATACTCGATGATATCACCTCATAAGGTATTTTATTAAAGATATAAATTTTAATTAAGTGGAAAAACCACTAAAATGTGGTAGGAAAAACATTTATTTCCATATCTCAGGAGAAGCATATATAACATGTGAAGATAACTAATTTGGTTAGTAGTTGAATATAGTTCAAGTGAGTGTTTTTCGGAATTAGTTACCTAGAACCAATTGAATTTATAATTTAAATTACCTATATATTCATGGTTTTTAGTATTAATAAGATTATTATCACATCATGATTGTGATTCTATATGAAATTAAATGTGATAATTTTCTAAGGATACTTATCACACCAAAATGTCATAGCAGTTCCCCACCATGATGAAAATATTGAAGTGTTGTGATAGTATTATTAACTATATTTTCTATGTATGCATGACATCATCTTATGAGACATGGGTGATACAGGCTATTAGGGATATGTGGCTCATAATAAAATGAGACTTATTCCCATGAATTTTTCCCTTGGTAATCTCCAAGAGTGGTGGTTATGAAAAGAGACCTTCCTATAGGAAATACACAAGTTATATGTGTCATTGGATGTTTTTATTTATGGTTGTGTGTATTGATCCTTAGACTTCAGATTATTATTAATGAATATCATGAGGTGCTCATTTTGATGTATCAGTAAAAACTATGATTTCATATGATCATAGTGAAGTAGCATACATTGGGAACATAATGAGTGATATGACATTAATGAATAAGTTAATAAATGATTTGTCCCTTATAAGTTAATGGAAGTTTTTTGAACCAAGGTGACTCGATATGGGGTTTTATTTTGTGTTTTTTGTCAATCTATTTCTCAGGTGATCAAGGAGTTTGAAATTAGTTTTCAAAGTGGTGAAATTTTCTAGTGATTTCTAATTTTTTGGGTGTGAAATATCAGGGTACTTTTCATCCCAAATTCCCTATAAATTATAAGAAAAATATCATCTTGGAACATTCCTATAAGTTTAAGAGTTTGTTAGAGAGAATCCAAATATTATTTTTGGTAAAAATACATGGATTCTGAGCAAGTAAAAGAGACTTCATGCTTGTCTAGACACATTCTAGTATATTCACATGCTAGTTTGGGTGATAGTCATGTGCCAGTCAGGCTGGGTGCAATGTGCATGTCATAAATTCTAGTAGAGTATGGTGACCACACTTGTTTCATGCTAGTTATGTTTCATGTGCGTCAAGGCTTCACATGCTGGTAGAGATTTGTGAATGATGTTCCATAAAATTCAAAGAAAAGGGATACATGAAGGTTAGAATTTTTTCCTATAAATACTAGTGTACCCCATAATTGGAATTAACAAAGATTTAGAGGAGTATTAGAAGATCTTTTTTGGGTAATTTACACTTGTGAAAACTAGACCCAAGCGAAATATTGGGGAAAATGAGTTGCATGAAGAAAAAAATAACTAATAAGGTTAATCAAAGGACTTGTGTAAACTTGGTTTCATGAGTAGGGTAGGTCAAAAGCAATATGTAAAACCTATTTGGGATCACTCACCTAAGAGAAGAGAGTTGCGTAAACATTACCTAAGTGAAGGAATTGGGTGAAGGAAGTAGCATGAAGGTAAATTTGTAAATCATAACTGAACAAACTCACTTAGGAAAAATAGACCTGAGTGAAGGACTTAGGAAATCTACTTAGGAGAACTGAGAAAACCAATTAAGAGTATAGATAAAACTACTTGGTAAAACTTACCTGAGCTAAAGGATATTTTGGAATAATTTTAGGATTTCATTTAAGTATCATATCCAGTCACTCGTGAAGTAAAACTTTCAACATACTCTTGAAACATAAGAAAATTTTATGTATTTAGATTGAGGTGACTACTATATGAATCATTGAGAAAGGAGGAGTCAAAAAAGGGATCTAAGGGAAGAAATGTACTAATCATAGAACCATTTTGTAATGGAAGTGCATCTGACACAGAATGACCTTGGATGAACAATTATGATCCACCAAAACTGGTGAAGCATTGTGAATTCTGGTACGACTGACACATCATTAGAATATGCTCCTTGGATTTACCCTTTGCATTAACCCAAGTAAATCTTCCGTGTCATGTTTTAATTTTTTTATTTTGAGTGGTTAATGTGCATATAACATCAATAGATTTAACACATTTCTACCAACATGTGAATAAGATCTAACAAGGTGGATAGAAGTGTTGAAACCCTAATTCATCCCCCCCCCCCTCTTAGGATTCCTCAGTTTGAAACATAAGTACAAATCTCAGTCCCTTTGATAGGGATAAAACTACTTGATTAAGTCTATATCCATGTTAGATTATAATCAATGTGTTCATTTTTAGAAATTATAAGAAAGTTATATCAAGTATATAGGTTGATAACACATGTGATGCAACCTTTTTGATAAGATATCAAGACAAATATATTATATTACATGGTGATAATTCATAAGAGGATATTGTCATTACGAAATTAACACATTTTTCTTTGGGTTCTTTGATGTTTTTGTAGACACTAATCTTGGACATAACATACTAATACCACTGACAAATGGGCCTATAGGGCCACATAATAAGTGTATCCATAACCTCAGTAAGATTATATATGAATTTAATATTAAAATAGATATTATTCTAATGTTCTAAGAATAATATTGTTCAGGTTTTTTTGATCACAAATATGCAATCACAAATTATTAAAAAGAATATATATGTGTGTTGTATAATTAAATAAATATTTATTTAAAATGTAAGTATTAATCTTATGTTAATATATAATAATTATTTATATTTTGGTCAATTTGAAAGGTAACAAATATTTATTTATTTGGTTACATGAATATTAAATGAATATTTATTCATGGGTTCAGTGAATATAGTATTTATTTATTTATTTATTGAATAATTTAGTGATATTTATTTATTTAAATAGATATTTATTATTTGAGGTTTGATAAATATTGAGGAATAACAAAAAACTGAGTTAAGGGTCCGGTGAGAATGATATAATAAATATCATTTAAATAAATATAGATTAATTAATTTAATAAATGATATTTATTTTATTTGAAGGTGTTTCACATGTCATGGAAATACTAATAAAAATATTATTATTATTTGATACAAGGTTCTCTAAGGATTAAGATATTGGATAAGAGTCTATGTGGAAATTCTCTAACCTAGCTACATAAACTCGGTTATATCATTTCTAGTGTGAGATGTGGTTGTGCGAAATATTATCTTGAGAGAATTATCTCAATACCGATAGATAAATATCTCGAGAATTCTCTCAAGAACCAAGATATCTAATCCTCTTTATTCCTATCCAATCCTTGAGAGAACCAGAAGAAATATTATAAGTGTTGAAGGAATTCTTATTATGATTAATGAAGAATGACACAAGTGTTATAATCATCTGCACTATCCCCTGGGGATTTCTATGGTAACGTTATTAGTCGAGGTTCATGGAGCACATGTGGATCAACACTAGAGGGATTCTACCATTGAATACTTTATCTCAATGATGATATAACAAGTAGAGGTCAACCGATTTGACAATGATTAAATAATAACAAGTGAGGTAAATATTTATCAATATAAATTAATTATAAATTATTTATGAATGATCAAGTCTTCAATTATTCCAGGGTTAATTTTTTCTAGTACTAGGGACTTATCCAAATAAGTTGATGAAAAAACCATTGTTGGAAATAGTCTCTTTATATTGTCATGTCCCAGATGCACTAAACCAGTGCCCCAAGCAGGTTCTCCACATGAACTCAATCACTCCTCCTCATACGCCAGAGGCTTTTGACTTATAGTAGGGGTCTAAGGTGGAATTTTTAGGAGACTATACCCCCATATCAGAGTTTGAAAAAGAAGTAAATAACCAAAAAACATACACATCAGAGTGCCCATAAAGAATAAATATATCAAAACATAAGCATGATGTAATAAAATAAAATACAGTAAAGGCCCCAACATCCATGCCATACATACAAAATTGATCATCTATTGAATTGATCTCATATAAAAAATAAATAACTAAAAAATAAATACTTCATGCTCTATTTACAACTTTGATCCATATCACATACCCATTCTCCAGTACCTTATTGAGATACTCCATCACAATCATCAGACTCCATGCGAATGACCCACTCAACCATGAAAACTTGGGACTTCACCTTACACATCATGTATCCATGCTCAAAATGAAAGCAGATATAAGGTTTGCATGAAAAATGAGGTGCACATATAAGGGGTGAGAAATAAATTTTAGTAGGTCACCCCCAACAGTGAACCTATAACCTACTTCTATAAGTTCATGCTCATGCAATATGCTTAGACAAGCCGAAACATAACTAAAATAAATACCATCAAAACCACCATTAATCCTTAGGTTCGAGACCTCAATTGACCATACCTACTTTAGAAAATTCCAGAGTATCTGTGAGAACATATTGACGACCATGCATATCAAGTAACATACATACTCCACCTCGATGAAAAAACAACCAAACCTCATGAAATTACCCATTGTCACTTACTCAGTACCTAGACGCCTTAATACCAAGTACTTATACCATGGTCAAGCACTACCAAAACCTAGAGCATTAGTCTGGAATCTAACCCATGAATATTAAACAATGGTTCCTAGATTATTAGTCTAACACCTAAACTATACATTAAAATAATAATTCCTGTAGCATTAGTCTAAAACCCAAACCATACATTAAATCATTATTACCCATAGCATTAATCTAACTCCTAAACCATGGATGCGGAGCATCATTCCATTATCCATTCCAGCTAGTATACCATCATGAACTAGATAATTAGTCTAGCATATAAACCACAAATGCAGAGTGTCAGTCTGCTATCCCCAAACCATACAATACAAGGTTCTTAGAAAGTTAGTATTTTACTTTAACCATTAAGTATATTATTCATGTTCAGAGCCTCGGTCTGACACCTAACCCATATAGTATACTACCCATTCCGAAAGCCTTAGTCCATCATCTCAACCACATATCTGGAACATCACATCCACTATACTCTACAATATCAAAATACATTCCTAGAACCTTAGTCCAACACTCAAACCATAAAAAAACTATCGGTACTAATACAGAGCATCATGTCCAACTATCAACCATGACATCCATATCATATCATAACATCTCTATAGGTGTAAACCAGGTCTCAACCATAACAAAAAATAAAATATGTAATAAGGGATGTCCAAAAAACCATTCCCTTCATCAACATCATAGAACCAATAGCTCACACATCAGTTCAGGTCCCAAGTTTAATCTACAACCAATACTACGCAACTTCATGTACCTTTTCAGGGTCGGTTACACACACTAGTCATGGGGTGTAGAAAAATCTAACTATTTCCCCCTGAGGTTTTAGTAGTACTGGTGAATAAATTCTTCAATCATGATTAGTTTTTTGAATCAATATGTCACAAATGAAAAAGTAAACTAAAGAATAAGAATTAAATGACTAGGAACCAAAGAACTTGGTTTGTGAACAGAAAATTAGAGAAAAATAATTAGGTTTAGGAAAATCCACTCTTATATAATTCTATCATGGTACATTTGAAGCTAAATATGTTGTTTTTATTAATTGGTTTAATGGATGTAACAATATTTTACCCTTTTCCTCCATTAATTAATATTTATTGATAATGAAAGTAATCCACCCAATTTCCTTTGTTGGAATATTATCCTTAAAAAGTGCGAAAGTCATAGTGGGTCTCCTTTGGATAACCTAGGAAATTAAAATTTAATAATTAAGTCTCCTAAGTGCCCAAATCTATCCACTATGTCTTATCCATCTGTTTAGTGATCACTAAACACTTCTATTTTTGGATCTAGATCACCCAATTGGGGTGATACAAAACAAAAAATAAAGATAAAAATTTTCTTAATCAAATAAATTAAGAATATTAATATTTTAAATAAAAATACAATAATATACCATTAAAATTCTAAAATCATGAATCAAAAAACATTTAAAAAATAAAAAGAGACATAAGAAATTTATAGAAATTAGGACTCTGACATTACACAAGGTCACCTACCCTTTGTACATCCATAGAAAGTGTATACCCCTCCATTAAAAGGAAAAAATGGGGGTAGATGTGGTATAAGACATAATAAAAGTTAAAAGAAATAAAATAGTAGAAATAGACTATCCAGCAGCAGTAACAGGTGTTCTCTCCTTGATCCTCCAATACCTTCCTCTGGCACAACCTACTTGTATTTATATTGGGGTAGCCTCTTAATATCTCTCATTTGAATCTTTCATAATATCTAGGGGATGTTTATTATATCTTCAAAAATATATTCAGTATTGAATCCACTAAATTCTTGGGTATTTCCAAATTCTAGCACTGAGATAAAATTTTATAGTGATGGTAGCATCATCCACCATTGTACATCATCTATTGTCCCAATGGTATGTCATGTGCTACCATTGGCTCAAAGGAGGGATATGCTACCACTTGCCTGATGGTGGCATGTGCTGTCATTGGTGGTGAACTGCAGAAATTTACGTTTTTTCATTCCAACTTCTTCTTTCTACTTTATTTGTCTTAATAGTGGAACTCTTAATGACTCAACCTCCTCTAATTTTTTGGTGTGTGACAGTGTCAATGGTGGATTAATCATGCATTCCTTCATTGAGCTCCTCCTTGGATAAATGCATGATATCACTCCTACTTCTTGAAAATTGGCAGTAACAATGGTGGTAAGGGAGCTCGGGCGGTGGTGCATGACCACAACATTGGAGAGCATGGACAATGGAGGTATATTTCCTCTTTATCAAAGGGAATATGCAATGATGGAAAACTCTATTAGAGATTCTAGTGGTGGAGAAGATGATATTTGCTTGCATAATGGTAGTCAGTGGTAGCAAGCGATGAGTGGCAGCAACGGTGGTGACTTCCTCTTAATCCACCGTTGGCTCAATAGTAGCTCATGTAATACCATTGGACCAATGATATCTCATGTTATACCATTGGCTCAATTATGTATTCACTAGTGGTGCTTTATAGTGTGTGGAAGGGGTTTTTATGCATGGAAGGTGGTGAGGGCGGTGCATAATGGCGAGGTGGATGTGGAAGTGTGTCCCTTCTTTGATAATGGGCTCGTAGAGTGTGATAGAGCTTGAGTAGAGGGATACAGGTGGAAGTAGTAGAGTTCTATGCGGTGAATGTAGGGAGGAGATATTTTTGGATGGAGGAGTAGTGATGGTTGGTGATTTAAAGGTGGTAGTGTCTAGGTACTAGCACTGGATAAATGGTGGAATGTAAAACCATTTTTCATGACCAAGATTTATATGTGGCAGTCATGGTGGTGATAATCTTCATTAATACCTCCATCCTTCATAGTAGATTTAGGGAGATTCATTATCATGAGAGGAGTTAGTTCTCTTTAAAATTGGGCATAGATAAGTCATCCAAGGTCCCTAGATGGTTAATGGGGGTTTGGGGCCTTGGTAATGTGCAAATTCTCGAAGGTCTATTTCAAAATGGCAGTGGGATCTCCTTCTTCATCCAGTCTTCTAAGTAGCCAGATGACGCTTTGAATAACCTTCATGGTTGTATTCCATATCTCTTGAGGTGGTCACGGGTGTTTTTTGGTCATTGTAAATGGAAAATGGATTGAGCTCGAGCTTAATGGTGATCATCCATGCGATTTCCCATAGTTTCAGGAGACGGACGTCGAGGCTGAAGGTGATCAACAGCAATGTCAGGCGGTAGGGGGTGTTTGGGCATGGGGGCAACATAGGTGAGGTGTAATGGTGACATTTCTATTAATTATGAACACTACCCGCAATACTTTGTCCCATATCAGACTGGCGGGTGCGTTCCATGAGAACTTAAATAACAAGACGCATCTCCCCAAGTGAAATTAAGTTGGACAGGGGTCGTAAGACCCCCGATCTCCACCTTACACCACCCCGTGATAGATAGTCATTCCTCTCGTCGCTCAGTGAGTTTCACCACTATGGTCTGGCATATCCAAGTTATGGCCTAGCCCATGGACCCCATGGGTCCGCATGGCTAGGTGGCCCCCTTGTGGGCTGTCTATGAGGTGTGTGGGCCCTTAGGTTGAGGTCTAGCCCAATTGGCCATTATTTTAAATAACACCTAAAAAATAAAAAAACGGTAAAAGAAAAGATTCAAAATTCATTAATTGAAAATCAAACCACAATTCTATAAAATAATCTTTAATAAAATACATCACTGAAAACCATCATCTTGATTTATTTCAAAATATTATTTCAAATTATCCATAATTTATTAAAAAAATGAAAAACATGGATTCATTAATTGAAAAACATTAATAATCACTAGAATTGGTTAAAAAAATATGCATGAAAAAATCAGTGTGTCAAATACATCAATTCTTAAGCTCTGATTGTCCTCAAGAATAAAATATCTAACATGGAATTTAAGGGGAACCAATGATGCCATTATTCAAATATCAAAGTAATAAATAAAATTATTATCAATGATAAATAAAAATTTTAAAAATCCACATAAAATATCAATTAAATTTCTCAATTTTCTATGAAATAATCAATTCTATTATTTTACTTTTTCACTTTTGAGAAATGATGGAACTTCTCTCTTTATCCATTCAAGATCCTCAATTCATTATTATTAAATATTCCATATCATGACTTACCTCATTTCTTAATATTTTCTCTCATCACTAATGATATAATTCAAGTAGAGTTATTCTCATATCATGAAAACATTCTCATTTTCCATAGGCTTGTAAAGGAACTAATTTCTCTATTTTGTGAATGAAAAAGGCACATAAAATCACGAGGACTTGCAATAAAGGTTAAAATGAATATGAGGTTTAAGGTTGTAGGAATTTCTATTTAAAAATTAAGGCTCAAGAAGAAGGTTAATATCTAAAGTAAAATGCATGATATCAAAAGTAAAATCTCAATGAAATTATCCACTTCAAAGTAGAAACTCCCACTTCCCCCAAAACCCAAATTAATTTTATGATAAAAATTAAGCATAATGAATGATTTTTGAACCTTCTTAAATCTTTCTCTACTTTTATACCATTTTCTTAAAAAGTACTTTTTCATTTTTTTCTAAAGTTATTCTTAGAATGTATCTCACATCCACCAGCTAACCCCATTTAATAAAAATCATCTATTTAGTGATGGTGATTTTTGATATTCCTAAGTCACAACACACATTTTTTTTCTCTTTTTCCTTTTTGTTTTCATTTTTATTTTTTTCAAAAAGGTAAAACAATAAAATATAATGAATGAAATAACATCCTTTCCCAATACCCAAAGTATCACCCCCACACCTTTTATTTACAATTTATTTCATCCATTCCATTATGAATTCATTCACCCACACACTTCAACTTTAAAACATAATGTAAATAAAAATATTAGAGTAGGAATGGATAATATGGATTGAAGTGTGGATCATTCCTAATAAGGTCATTAATGGTTCCTATAGTTTAATCTAGTATTTATGTAAAGGTGGTTTCAAGGATAATGGATTTGAAAATATTCCTCAATCATTTTAAATTTTTTTGTATAGTAATAGCTTTGAAAAGATCAAATTATAGTTCTAGCATGTTACATGTCCCAAGATCACTCAAGAAATATTCTCAATAATAAATAAGAAGTACTTGGTCTAGAAATACTCTCAATAATGGGATATATGATTTGGTACAATCACTCATTGGAATGAATAATACTAACAAAACAATTAACATGAATTTTATAAATTTATATCATGAAAAATGGTAGGTAAATTTCATTTACATGAATCAACTAATTCCATCAAATTATGAGTCATCATTTTAATATCCATGATTCAATTTAATAATTCAATTATCCATTTAACTCATTTCATCTCATTATAATTCAAATATAAATATGTTTTAACATAGCTTCTAGAATTTATAGTTAAAACACATTTTCAAAAACATGTATGAAGTTTTAAATATAAAGAATGAAATAATTTTTCCTTATTCTCATGTATCCTTTTCACTACTTCCTTATATATTCAGAGGGGATTCCTTTTTTACTTCCTTCATGGTGGTTCTATAAAACAACTCATACCAATGGAAGATCCTTTCTATTAAAGCTCAAGGGTTGAAGGGAAGAGGTGACCAAATTCTAAACTCCTGACTCTTAAAATAAATAAATCTCTAGTTTCTTATTGGAATAAAATTTTGTTAATGTTATTGGATTAACTTTACCTCATGGGAAAAACTCAGTAGATGGTTTGGAAAAGTTTGAGCTCCTCCGACAGTTCTTGAGGTAGATTCCCATGGAATGTTTTTAGCCTCTTCCAAATTATAGTGAATGTTTTTCCTTCTTTTTCTCTATTTATCTATATGGAACCAAAATGATAGACATTAGTACCTATAAAAGATCCTTCCCACTTGGAATGAATCTTACCTAGTATTAACTTTAATCTAGAATTTTAGAGTATAAATTGGTCTCCAGGTTGAAAGTTCTTGTGCTGGATTAGCATTTCATGTTCCACTCTGGTTCTCTCCTTATAAATTATTGAGTTTTAAAAATATTTTCTTCTAATTTTCTCTAATTCTTGTAATTGGAGCTTTCTATCTTTACCATCACTCACAAAATCCAAATTCATCTATTTTACAGCCCAATAGGATTGGTTCTCTAAATCTACCAGCATATAACAACTCATTCCATATACCATTTGGTAGGGGATCATACCATTATGTGTTTTTATGTTGTATGGTATTCCCATATGGTATCCTCAAGCCTTTGGATCTAATCCTTATAGTTTTGTTTAACTATATTATCTATAATACCTTTAACATCCTAATTGAACAATTAATCTTGGAAATTTGTTTGGGGATGTTAAGGGGCAGATGTCTTTTGGTGAACCCCATACTTTTTAAGCATATCCTCCATCTTTATATTGAAAAAGTGATTCCCTTTTTCACTGATGATTTCTCTTGGAACTCCAAATATACAAAAGATATTATTCCTAATAAAATCACAAAAAACTTTGGCATCATTCATCTTTGTGGCCTTATCTTCCACCCATTTAGATACATAATCCATAACAAGTAAAATTTAATAATTCCAAAAAATACATAGGAAAGGGTCCCATAAAATAAATTCCCCATAATTCAACTATTTCAAAAAAAATGTTGGGTTTTTTTCAGTATCTACTATCTTTTTAAAATATTTCTAGAATATTTACACTTATCAAATTTCTTAAAATATTAATGAGTATATTTAAATAAGTTTAACCAATGAATTTTTTATTCCAACAATTTTCTAGTTGTTATTTGAGGTCCAAAGTGGCCTCCAAAAGTAAATGTATTACAAAATCTAAATACAAAGCCGATTTCAATTTCCAGTAATCACTTACTTATTACTTGATCATTACATATTCTCTATTGAAAAGAATCTTCCAAGATATAAAATTTAAATTTAGACTTAATTTTGTTCTTTTTATGATAGTTAAAGTGAGAGTGTACCTAAGAGGTGTCTAAATAATTCACTAAATTAGCATACCATGGTACTTCACCATCTACTATTTAGAGTTTCTCTCTAGTTTTGTGATCATTGAGTGGGATAAGTTCTAGAATGTCTATTTTAGCAGTATTTGGGAGTCTATTGAGGTGATTTTACACCTGGTGTTCATCTCCCTTCTTCTCCTTGATCTCTAGGTTAAACTATTATAAGAGTAGTATATGTATCACTATCCTTGGTTTGGAATAAAAAATTTTCATCAAGTACCTAAGTGCTGCATGATCATAAAATAATACCACTTTATTTCCCAGTAAATAATATCTAAACATATATGATGCAAATAAAACAACAAAGAATTATTTTTCTATAGTTTTGTAATTGAGTTTAGTTTCATCCAAGGTTATTGAGGCATATGTTATGACTTTTGGTCTTCCTTTAATTATTTTGGAGAGTATTGTTCCTACATCTTGGTTTGATGCATCACAAATAAACTCAAATGGGTACTCCAAGTCTATGGGATGCATAATTGGTGGGGTAATCAACTTTTTATTCAGCTCATAAAATGCCTCCCTATAATTATTAGTGAAAAAAATTCATCTTATTTTAAAATTCATCTTAAAATGGGAAGATAAATCTCACTAAAATCTTTGACGAATCTTATGTAAAATCACACATGGCCCAAAAATGTTCAAATATATCTCACATAGGTGGGATATGGTAAAGAATTCATTACTTAAACTTTATAATAATCCACATAAATACCATTTTTTGAAATGATATGAGCCCACAATATCCATTTTTTACCATAAAGTGACACTTCATAAAGTTTAGAACAAGTTATTTCTCTATGCAGGTTTTTAATACTTTTTCCAGATTCCCAATGAAATTATCAAAAGAATTTCTAAAAACAACAAATTTATCCAATAATACCTCTAGAAACATCTCCATGTGATCTATGAAAATCTTACCATAAAACATTTTAATGTACTTGGATCATTTCATAACCCGAAAGGCATACTCTTATAGGAAAAGATCCCAAAATGGTAATTGAATGTTGTCTTATCTTGGTCTTCTCTAGAAATGGGTACTAGAAGTAACTAGATAATACATCCAAGAAATAGTAATGTTTCTTACCTACCAACCTTTATAGAATTTGGTCTAGGAATGGGATGGTAAAGTAATCTTTCTGGGTGACTTGGTTCAGCTTTCTATAGTCAATGAACACCCTCCAACTATTTAGGAATATAACTAGATTTAATTTTTTATTATCATTTTTAACAATTTTCAATCCATTTTTCTTTGGAACTATGTGTATGGGGTTGGCCCATTGTGAGTCATAAATTGGGTATGTTATGTCAGCTATTGATAATTTTTCAATATCCTTTTTTATAAATTCCATGATGGTTGATTTAAGTCTCCTATGGGGTTTGCTAATAGTTCTAGAGAACCCTTAAAGAAAAATTATATGGGAATAAGCCTTGGGGTTTATTCCAGGGATGTCTTTAAGGATTCACCCTATGAAATAAATGGTTCTTTTAAAAAGTATGATTAAAATTTTCTCCTAGTATTATGATCACTAGAAATTTTCTCCATCCATAAAATTTTCTCCATCTATAAAATTTTATCCTCCTCTTGCTTGGTCCATACAGTGCTGCTACCCCATAGGTTTTACCTTCCCCGTCGTGAGCAAGACCCTCCGAATTTTCTCCTACTCACATCTCCCACTTCCAGCAACACAGCGCGCAGGCCGCTTCCAGCTCCCATCTGCACTGCCTCCGACCCGCTGTCAATCGTCGCGCCACCCTCTGCCAGCCTCCCCAAATGCCGCTTATTCCCCTCATTCTGTCTACGTCTCCTAGCCAGTCTATGTTACCAAAGTCCCTCCATCCGCCTCCCCGCACCCACTCTCCTCTCCCAGCCCCGGTGCAGCCTCCTCCTCCTTCATGCCGTCCAACCTGTCACGCCACCCATCCAGCATGCTCAGACCCCACCTCCCCTACCCTGCACTGGTTGCACCTCCCGCGCCTCTGACTAGCACCACCACCGCCTACTCCCTCTCTTCTGGCACCGACCTTCCTTCTTCCCCAATGGTACTCTCTTCTTCTTTCTATTCCAGTTTTAGGGTTCTTCGGTTGGGATTCCAATTTTACGGTTCATTCAAAAAAATGAGTTTGTCGTTCATGATTAGGGTTTGTTATTGACCGACAAAGGTGCGGTTTGAAGGTCCCAGACACAGCAGAAGCTCATGGGTGGATGTTCCCACTTGGATTTTTGTCATTAATAATGATCAACCCAGGATCTATACGATGATAAATGCCAAACTCCACGGATCGAATCACAGAAATAGACAAAGTAGGAGAATAGTCTTGGAACCACAAAAAGAGGATCTTCACAGGTTGATTATAATTAATTTAGTTAATTGAAAAGAAGTACCATTTATGGATTTCTTTCTTCATTTATATTTCTGATCATGTTCTGATTTGATTTGTCATTGCGTCGCCGAAGCCAAGTGTAGACTTCCTCTAGCGGTGATCCACACGTGCACCCCGTATCTCTGGACGTTGCCAAAGGAATCTCTCGTTGCTAGCGTGGAGAAGCCTTTGCTTTCATTTTCTGCCTTAGATCACCTTGATCTGATGGAGGAGGATCTCTCTCGATTTTTAGAGCGTTCTTAGAAGAAAAAGTTCTTTCGCCCTTGAGAGAATTCTCCAGATTTTTTGTACACAACGATTCTTAGGAAAAGTTTTTTTTGAGAAAATTGGTGACATGAGTTGGTTTCCCAATTCATGTCGCCTATGGAATTTATTAAAATCAAAAAAGAACAGTACAACCACGAGGTGTAAATGACTTACACCAGAAGAAATTCAATGGGTTACATAAGATACTAAATCTAAAACAAATAAACCAGTTCTTGACGGTAGCCCAGAGAAGTCACCTTTTAAATGTTGCAGATCTGTAACTTTGAAAATGCAAACCATCCAAAAAAACAGCAAGTTGTCCAATTGAAGAAAACAGGTCAGTCCGAACCTATCTCCCCTATAGTTAGCATCATCACCATGCGGAGCAGACGGAAAATGAGAGCGAAACCATCTTGTGAGGATATTTATAATTGGGTTTGAGGTTATAGAGTTGTGATAATAAATAAACTTGTTACACATTTTATTTATTTCATTAAATATTATTGAAAATACCCACATCGAATCATTAATTCCTTGACATGCGCCCACGCTGATTAGAATAAATATCATTTAATAAAATGATATTATTTCCTCAAAATCCTGACTGGAAAAACCACACGGCGTGTAATCATTAATACAGGGCATGTACTCATTTTTCATGAAAACTACATGGCATGTACATTCAATGTACACACTGTGTATATCTTTTTTTCATTTTTCATTTCCTTTTCAAAATGAAAACTACATGACGTGTACATTAAATGTACATGACATGTATATCTTGTTTTCATTTTATTCTTCCTCGAACATTAAAACGATTTAGGATTCCTTGAATAATTATTAAACCACATACAGAAATAATCTTTATTCTACTTGAGATACTTGGATACACTTAGTGTGTGACCCTCTAGGCCTATTTCTCGTTGGAATTAGGTAGATTTGCCTAAAGTCCAAGATTACTGTCTAGAAATGGGTCAAGGCACCCAAGAGAAAGAAGTTTAAGCCGCATTGACGTATCACCTCATACAAATGCTTACCGTTCAATTTAATCCCTTTGTCTCAATATCTCATCAAGAATGTTTCATGGCAGTGTCATAAACCTATATGCTTGATTTGTCATTCTTTGAATTCTATAAATAAACTCATAGTTACACCATGGCCATGGAATTTGGGTGACAGTTCTATTTCAATCAAAGGGCCCGAGATATCTACTTCCATAAATTTGGAAGGGACAAATCCTTCCTCGACTTATCCATTAACAACATGTCATTCGTGATGAACCCAATGTACCCTACTTCCCGCCAACTATCTTCATAACAGTTTTCGTCAGCAAATCTAAGTGCGCGAGTCATGACATGAGTTCATGATAATCTTCCATTCTAAGTACCATTACCCACGTTCATAGATAGTAATGTCTTGTGACACAAAGACACGAGGAATTACTATTGGAGGGTCTGTTCTCATAATCTCCCATCTTGGAGATTACCAAGTGCGAACTCCATGAGAGAGAGTCTTCTCTTATTATGAGTACTCGCACATGACGGTTTGTATACTATGTGTCATGTCATAGTACATCATCCAATCTTAGAACTTTATTTAAGAATATTATTATAGAATATCAAGGTTCTCATCATAGTGGGGATATTCCATGACCTTATTAATGCAAAAAATATTCCAGGACATTATTATATTGTAGTCATGCAGAAAAATGAACAATATATAATAAGTGTACATTCATGTAATAAAAGTACAAATAGTTGGTTCTCAGGACACCAAATCTAACAAACTCCCACTTGGACTAGAGCCAACTACATACGACTTTTAGTCCACTAGACCTCATATGATGATCATGTTTCTACTGAGTCAAGGCTTTAGTCAAGGGGTCTGCCACATTGTCTTCCATGGAAATACCGCTCACTGCAACTTCACCTCTCTATGAAAAATCCCTCAAGAGATGATACTTTCGAAGTATGTGCTTTGTCCACTGATATGACCTTGGCTCTTTTTAAAGTGCCATCGCTGCAGTATTAATAAAATATATTGTGATAGGATATTTACTTCTAGGTACTACATCCAGCTCTTGGATGAAGCTTCACATCCATACTGCTTCTTTAGTTGCCTCAGAAGTTGCGATATACTTGAACTCTACTATAGAATCTACCACCAAACCTTGCTTTGAGCTCTTCCATCTCACTACACCTCCATTCAAACTGAAGATGTATCCAGTCTGCGACTTCATTTCATCTTGATTAGTCTGGAAACTTGCATCTACATGTCCTCTGATGACTAGTTCCTTATCTCCTCCATAAACCAGGAACATATCCTTAGTACGCCTCAGATACTTAAGGATATTCTTGACTACCATCTAATGGAGGTCTCCTAGATCAGCTTGATATCTACCTACCACACTTAATGCATAATCAACATCTAGCATTGTACATAGCATAACATACATGACTGACCCAATCACGGATGCATAAGGGATCCTTTCCATTTTCTTTCTTTCCTCATGTGTATGAGGACACATTTTCTTGGAAAGATGAATGTCATGTGACACTGGAAACAATACCCTCTTGGACTATTCCATACTGAATCTCTTCAGTATCTTGTCAATGTATGTACTTTGACTCAGGCCCAGAATTCTCTTGGATCTTTCACGATAAATCTTGATCCCAAGAATATATGCTTCCTCTCCCAAGTATTTCATAGAGAAGTATTTATACAACCATGCCTTAACTGACTGTAAGACAGGTACTTCATTTCCAATTAGTAATATTTCATCAACATATACTATTAGGAAAATGATTGCACTTACACTAAACCTTTTGTAGACACAAGGCTCACATTTGTTCATAACAAAGCCAAATCTGTTATGGCTTCATCAAAATTAATGTTCCATGACCTTGATTCTTGTTTTAATCCATAAATGGATTTTTGCAACTTGCATACCTTGTTGGCATCCTTTGGAGTCACAAACCCTTCAGGTTGTGTCATGTAGACATATTCCTAGAGGTTCCTGTTAAGGAATACTATTTTCACATCCATTTTCCAAATTTGATAGTCATGGTAAGCGACAATGTCCAATAGTATTCTGATGGATTTCAACATTGCAACCGGTGAAAAGGTTTCATCATAGTCAATTCCTTGACGCTGTCTAAAACCTTTTGCAACCAGTCATGCCTTATAGGTGCTGAATTTCCCCTCCATGTCCAGTTTCTTCTTGAATACCCATTTATTACCAATATGATTTACATCAACTGGAGGATCTACCAAAATCCAGACATGGTTTTGATACATGAAATCCATTTCAGAATTCATGGATTCTTTCCACTTGGCAACGTCTGTGCCTTCAGCTGCTTCCTTGTAGGTAATAGGATCATTATTGTCAACCAATAATGATTCACCATCCTTGGTGGAAAGAAAACCATATCATTCGGGTTCTCTCACCTCTCTCGTGCTCCTACATAGTTCTTGTGTCTTTGGAACAGATTTTTCTTCCACAGGGCTTTGTGGAATATGTTCTTGTACCAACTCTTGTGTATCATGAGCCTCGACTTCATCAAAGTCTATCTCACTCCCACTATCTCTTTTAGATATGTGATCCCTCTCAAGGAATATGGCATGCCTTTCCACTGTAACCTTTTCATATGAGGGGTTGTATAGGTAATATTCCCTTGTTCCCTTGGGATATCCTATAAAGATACACTTTATGCCTCGGGGTGTAAGTTTTTTACTTGAAGAGGCCTTAAAAAATGCTTCACTACCCCACACATGTAAATTTGATAACATGTATTTGCGTCCACTCCATAACTCGTATGGAATACCATTTATCAATTTATTTGGTACTTGGTTTAGTATGTGTGCTGTTGTTTGTAATGCATATCCCCAAAAGGATAATGGAAGACTTTCATGAATCATCATTGATCTCACCGTGTCCAATAGGGTGAGGTTCCTCCTTTCACTTACACTATTCCACTGAGGCGTGTATGGAGGAGTGAGTTGAGATAGAATCCCAAACTCCCGTATGAAATCAATGAAGTACTGATTAAGATATTCTTCTCCTCTGTCTGAGCGGAGTTTCTTAATCTTCTTACCAAGCTGGTTCTCAACTTCATTCTTTTATTCTTTGAACTAATCAAAAGAATTTGACTTATACTTCATTAAGTAAATATATATCCATATCTACTAAAATCATCAGTAAAAGTTATGAACTACAAGAACCCACCCCTTTCTTCAACTGGAAATGGTCCACACACATCTATGTGAACTAATTCAAGAATATCTTTAGCCCTTTCACCTTTCCCACTAAATGGGGCTTTGGTCATTTTGCCTTTTAGACACGCATGACATACACCAAGTGGTTTTAGTTCGAAAGAATCTAAATACCCATATTGATGTAATTTTGTCAAACGTTTCTCATTGACATGACCTAGCCGGTGATGCCAAAGTTGGGTGTGGTATAAGTCTTGTGAATTAACTTTGTCATTGATTTCCATTACTTGGTTTGTGTAGTCTAACACATAAAGGCCATTATATAAATGTGCCCTACCAAAACAAATTTTATCTTTGTAAAAGTAGCAACATTCATTTCCAAACTTGAAGATGAATCCATCAGTATATAATCTGGATACTAAAATAATGTTTTTGGTTACAAAGGGTACAAAATAACATCCTTTTAATACCAAGAACATCCATGTAGGCAATGTGAGGTGGTAGTATCTGACAGCTACAATAGCGAGTCTAGCTCCGTTGTCTGCTCCCAGATCCACCTCACCTCAGTCAATCTTTCTGAATATACTTGGTTTCTATATTTTGATACAGATGTGAACACCACAACCAGTATCTAATACCCAATTAGTAGAAACAGATAGATTGCATTTGATAACAAATTCACCTAAATCTTCCCCTTGCTTCCTTGGATGGGTGCAGTTTTTCTTCCAGTGGCCCTTCTTGCTACATGCAAAACAAACATCCTCTTGTTCTCTTGACTCCCCTTTGATCTTCCTTTTCTTGGAAGGCCTTGAAGAAGCTTTGGGCATAAAGATCTTCGCCTTCCCTTTCTTTTTATTCACCATAAGGACAAAAGGCTTTTCACGTTTCATATCATTGTCCACTTGGCGAATAAGGATAAGAAGATCAGATAGAGACTTCTCAATGTTGTTCATGTTGAAATTTATGACAAAGTTAGAGAAGCTATGGGGGAGTGATGTAAGAATGAGATCAGTACCCAGTTATTCGGGGAGTTTAAACCCTAGAACCTCCAAGCACTCAATGTAGCCAATGAGCTTGAATACATGAGGACCAACTGGGGAACCCTCTTCAAGATTGCTCTGAAATAGATCCTTGGAGATCTCAAACCTTTCCTGTCTTACCATCTCATGGTATAGACCATGGAGGTGCTCGAGAATGCTATGGGAATCCATGTATTCACGAGACTTCATGAGTTCACTATACATTGATGACAGCATCAAACATTGAATGTCGAGTGCATTTCTCAAATGTTGATCATAGACTAGGAAATATTCATCACTTGCCCATTAGGTAGGAGAATCAGGAAGTGAGGACTACAACATGTAAAACTTTCGTTCATGGAATAGGATAACCCGAAGGCACCTAAACCATTCTTGAAAGTTACTGACAGTGAGGATATTATCTTTATCCAGAATTGATCATAGAGAAAATGTGGTTGACGAGTTTTTCATATTGATTCTAAAAATTAAAAGAGCAGATTTATCAGTACTTTCTTGATTACATTTTATAAGAAATAATAAAATTTATTAAATCTCCCACTATTTTATCAAGTCCCAATGGCCCTCACCATTGAACTTGGAATGTTTAGTTTCCATGACATTCCAGTGTAAAGGATCCATATTCCCCTTCGAATAACCCCAACAAGGGTTGGTCAAGCTATTTAAAGGTATTTAGGTAGGCAGGTCTTTGCCAACTGTGAGCTTACAGTTCCTTGATCTGTTGAGTGGACTCCTCAGGTCTTTGCCAACTGTGAGCTTACAGTTCCTTGATCTGTTGAGTGGACTCCCCAATCCTGAAATCCTGACTTGGATTTCCTCAATACTTTCCTCCATTTTACAACAAGTCTAGCAAGGGCTACTCCTTTTGATATAAAATGTTTAAGTCAACCTGAAAATTTCATAAGATATTCTTTTATAAAAGTAATTTTCCCAACAAGGGTTGGTCAAACACATAGTTTTATTGATTCTTGACCTTAATCAAGTAATGAAAGGCTTGGTCTAACTTAATATGGTATTTGAGGGATTTTAATCTTTTATGCGTAGTTTCAAATTATCACATGATTGTTAATATTAAGTGATGCTTGCTTAAGTGATTAACCATGTTCTGATAATGTTTACGTATAGTCTGGTTTTTATTTTATTCCATCTTTGCAAGGTTGTTTATTTCATTAACTATGTGATCACGACAACACATACATAATAAATAAACCATGCAATCAGACAGAAATTAAATAAGATGGCATGATCATGAGATTCTATTGGTTAGCTTATCTAGCGGTTTTGATAAGATAACATTGACCTAGGGAAAACTCTTTGAACCCGATGGTTCGTGTTTTGCAGCTCCCACCTGTCCACCTTTGTATCTTCTTGGGTTGGTTTCACCTCAACTTCGTATTTTGAACCATCTCCTCTGGCTTGGGAGATTATCCATTACATGGGGTTTACATTAAAGAAACCATAGGCACATAGGCCATACACTTTATTGGAAGAATTCTCACAGGACAATGAATTCAAATTAAACCACACATGCACAAAGGGTCTTTGGTCTAGCTCATGATCATCCATAACATGAAACAATATTTATGCATATTTAGTATTCAAATTATTTTAATCATTCTTTTATTCAAGATAAGTCGCGCTTGAATTCAATTAATTATGATATTATAATTGATCAATTATTTATCCTAAATTCCTTTTTGAATTTCCTTGAGATTTTTCTCATCCATATTCCTTGTATGGGTCTTTTTTTACTTTAGTGGAAACCTGGTGAAATTCCATTTCTGAAAAGTACATGGCGCGTAGGCTATATTACAAGGTATGTATTTGTTTTCACCCTTTATCCAAAGTACACGCTGGGGTCTTTGGCGTGTTTTCTGTATGTTGTAAATTTTGGAGTACACAATGTATAGATTAATCTAACACGACATGTACTTCCTTGTTACGCAGTTACCAACCTGGAAATCATATGTATGCGGTACATGGCTTCTCCTTGTACACGGTTTCACCTGGGTCGGATCGGACTACACCACATGTTGATTGAACATACACAGCATGTATTTTGGTTTCCACACACCATTCAGTTATGGTCAACATGGTGTGATAAAAACTTAGGTATGCTCAATTCACACGGTGTGGTTTGGCAGACCAGTACCAGTTCGTTGAACCTAAGTACACGACATGTAGATTTCACTATACGCCGTGTATTCCTGTGTTGTACAGACAGAATGAGTGGCTCCTATGGATGAGTTCCTCATTTTTATTTTAATCAAAATTAAAATTAAAAGGACATTTATGTGATGTGAATCAAGAAATGAAGGAGGAAGAACAGATCTCGTTCATTCAGTTTTATAGAACGATTTATCTTGAATTGAATCAAATATAAATGCGAAAATTATCAATGAAAATTAAATAACTATAATCAACGTTTTAACCTTCCTCTGATACCAATTGAAGGTCCCGGGTGCAGCAGAAGCTCGTGGTTGGATGTGCCCACTTGGATTTTTGTCATTAGCAATGATCCATCCGGGATCAATACGACGATAAATGCCAAACTCCACAGATCGAATAACAGAAATAGACAAATAAAAAGAATGGTCTTAGAACCACAAAAGGAGGATCGTCACAGGTTGATTATAATTAATTTAATTAATTGACAAGAAGTTCCTTTTATGGAGTTCTTTATTCATTTATATTTCTGATCAAATTCCGATGTGATTCGTTATTGTGTTGCAGAAGCCAAGTGTAGACTTCCTCTAGCGGTGATCCACACATGCACCCCGTATATCTAGACATTGCCGAAGGAATCTCTAGGTGCTAGTATAGAGAATCCTTTGCTTGCATTGTCCACCTTAGATCGCCTTGATCCTATGGAGGAGGATCTCTCTCGGTCTTGAGAGCGTTCTTGGAGGAAGGATTTCTTTCGGCCTTGAGATAATTCTCCAGATTTGTTGTGCACAACAATTCTTAAGAAAAGTATTGGGGTTTTAAGGATATTTATAATCAGGTTTGAGGTTATAGAGTTATGATAATAAATAAATGCATTATGAATTTTATTTATTTCACTAACTCTTATTGAAAACCCCCATGTCGAATCATTAATTCCTTGACATGAGCCCACGCTGATTATAATAAATATCATTTAATAAAATGATATTATTTCCTAAAAATCCAGACTGGAAAAACCACACAACATGTAATCATTAATACATAGTGTGTACTCGTTTTTCATGAAAACTACATGGTGTGTACATTCAATGTACACGGTGTGTATATCTTGTTTTCATTTTTCATTTCCTTTCCAAAATGAAAACTACACGGCGTTTACATTCAATGTACATGACGTGTATATCTTGTTTTCATTTTATTCTTCCTCTAATATTAAAATGATTTAGGCTTCCTTGAATAGTTATTAAATCACATATGGGAATAATCTTTATTCTACTTGAGATACTTGGATACACTTAGTATGTGACCCTCTAGGCCTATTTCTCATTGGCATTAGGTGGACTTGCCTAAAGTTCAAGATTACTGTCTAGCAATGGGTCAAGGAACCCAAGAGAAAGAATTTGATACCGCATTGATGTATCACCTCATACGAATGATTACCATGAAATTTAATCCATTTTTCTCAATATATCATCATGAAAGTTTCGTGGTAGTTTCATAAACCTATATGCTTGATCTGTCATTCTTTGACTTCCAGAAATAAACTCGTTGTTACACCATGGCCATGGAATTTGGGCGACAGTTCTATTTCAATCAAAGGGCCAGAGATATCTACTTTTATAAATATGTAAGGGACAAATCCTTCCTCAACTTATCCATTAACAACATGTCATTTGTGACGCACCCAACATACCCTAATTCCCGCCAACTATCTTCGTGATGGTTTTCGTCAGCAAATCTAAGTGCGAGAGTCATGACATGAGTTAATGATAATCTTCCAGTCTAAGGACCATTACACATGCTCGTAGATAGTAATGTCTGATGACACCAAGACATGCAAAATTACTACTGGCGGGTCTGTTCTCATAATCTTCCATCTTGGAGATCACCTAGTGCGAACTCAATAAGAGAGAGTCTCATCTTCTTACAAGTACTCACACATAATGGTTTTTATACTATGTGTCATGTCATAGTATTTCATCCAATCGTAGAAATTTATTTAAGAATATTGTTATAGAATTTTAAGGTTCTCATCATAGTGGGGATCTTCCATGACCTTATTAATGTAACAAATATTCCAGGACATTGTTATATTATATTCATGCAGAATAATTAACAATATATAATAAGTGTACATTCATGTAATCAAAGTACAAACAGTTGGTTCTCAGGACACCAACTCTAACACGGTTGAGGTGCGAACGAAGCTTCACACCGGTTTCAGGATGTTTTTCATAAATTGAGGTAGGTTTCCCATTTAAAATTCTCTTTACGTATAAAATTCATCTATTTATTGACTTTTCACCCTATTTGGTTGATAATTATATATATTTTATCCTTATATTAAGCTATTATGGCATGAAAATGTTTTTTTTAAGTTATGATTTGTGATAATTGGAAGTGCTTTGTTAAAAGTATATACCATGCATGCTTCATAGATTGTACTGTTAGCTTTCGCACATTGTATTCATTATTTAGGACATGGTTCAATAGCTTGAATGTGTGTGTACCTTGTTAATTATTAAGAAAAAACTTGTTCTATTAATTTTTTTGTGTCTAGTGTTTTTATAAAATGCCTCATTGACCTTTGCATGCAGTTTGATATTTTTGGGTGTCAGGTCTTGAATTCTGTGAATGTATATGTAATGCTTTTTCTTTATGTGATGTTTATGTAATGGAAATGAGTGTTTTTAATGTATAAACTCTTATGATGTGTTTTCAATGTTTTATTAAATGTTTATTAAATTCCCGATTATCTACTATAAATTTATTCTAAATTTAAAGTGGTGGTTAGTTTTCCTTAAATGGGTTCCATTTGGACTTTTAGCTTGAAGATGGTTTTTCTAAAAGGAAATGGTTTGGATTTTAAGTGTCTTCCTTTATTATAATTCTTTAATTTCTTTTATAAATTGTATATGTGATTTTATAAAATGTATCAATGGTGTGAAATGTGTTTCTAATTTGTTTTTTTGTGCATTGGATTTAAGAGAGGGTTTTTAGTGTGTAAAGCTATGAGAAACTTTTTGAAAGATGTTTCATAAATTTTAAAGTGTTTTAGGAAATAATGTAAATGGTGCAAAGTATGTTTTGAAAACATGTCGAGGTGGTTTTTACACCGTTTGTTCATTTTTATTGTCTTAAGTTAGTGGTTATGGGTTTTTAGTTGTGTGTTTGTTGCAGCGCATTGGTGAGGTAATTCCGTGAAATAGTGGTCGTTAGATTGCATGTGCTTGTGCGTCTGTGCGAGGCGTGACGCGCCATTGTGTTTGGACTGCGAGCCGAGGTAGGCCCCCCACTGCACTTGACTTTAAATTTAGAATTTATTGATTTCTTGATATTTTATTAATTTTAATAAATGAGAAATAATATAAGATAATTAATTTTTAAATGATTATTTGGTGTAAAAAGAGTCGTTTATTTTATACACGACACTTGAAATACTTTCTTGATGAATGGACACCCAGTAGTAAAAGAATGCTCATTTGGTCTTTAAACATAATTCATGGAATTTCAAGTGTAGTTATGGTTTGTTGATAAATGATTTCTTTTGAAGTGTGAACAAGTGTTTTGGTTCTCTTGAGAAATGAGGATTTTCTTTAAAATTGGTGAAGGCCCATTTGGCACTTTAATAAAATAAATTATTTTGGAAAACTCTATTTGGGGAGACTCAAGGGTGATTTTGGCATAATTTGACTGCATGAGTTGTGTGTGATGTTTGTGCTACTTGATTGACTTTGTTGACTCACCCCTTTCCTTTTTATTACACGTGTTGACATGGGAACTTGGCATAGTAAGTGAATCTTCTAAGAACGATTGCTACACTAATTTAGATTACGCACTGGCTAGTGGCCCTTAGTACGAATTATACTCTGCTAGGGGATTGGGCCCCTTGGTTAGGAGATGTAGGGAAACACCGGGCGTTAGGGTGTTATGATGTCATCGAGAGTAGTCATGCCTTCAGGATGAGTCACATGTATGGTACGTTTTGGATTGTTCACAAGCTCCTAGGTTCGACCCATGTTTTATTTAGTGTTTATTTGTATGTGGCAGATGATCGAGAGGTCTAGTTCAGTTGATGGCCCCTGTTTGCCACTTTTTTCCATTTCCATTAGTGTGTGTTGTGTGTGGTTTTCCTTTTGACTAACAACTAAAATTTGGATTTCTAAATTGTTCACAAAAATGTTTTAAAATGCTATTCACATGTTTCTTTGAAACATTAAACTTTTTTTAAAATTAAATAGGGCAATGGACCATTACTTGTTTTAGAAATGAAAGTGTGTGTGTGAAAACCCATATTTTATATAATTTAGTTCAAAGCTAGAATTGATAATTTTTTTATTTAATGGTATGTGCATTGGTAATAGAATGATTCAGGCCTAACTACTGATTTTTAATACTCATGCCTATAGTGTTTTCTTGTTTTTAGTTTCTGTTGCAGGTTTGACTCAAGCTTTCTCTCCGTGGGCGAGAGTTGGTTGTGGATTGGTGAGCGACTCTCGGAGTCGTGAGTAGTTTTGGTCGTGGTCAGGTTAGTTGGTTGTTGTTGGTTATTCTTTTATTTCATGTTGTTTATTTACTTTGTTTTGTTCTATTTTCTTTTCACAGCTTTATTTATTTTTATCAGGCGAAATCATTCCCTCTTGCTCTCTTTCAATTTCCTATCACTTGTCGCTAGCCTAGGAGGATCAGGAATGCCTCTCAGGTTATGTCAAAGACTGGCTCGGGTGACTGGTTCAGGGTTGACCTGGGTTGGTTCATGAAAAAATGGTATCAGAGGCAGGTTCTTGTTATTTGGGGTGTCAAGTAGCTTGGTGTTTAGGTGTGTCGAGACTCGAGAGGTAGGTGTGGGAAGGACGTCATGAACCCTTTCCCGTCCCAAGACTCGAGTTACCAGGGGTAGTCTAGGATTTGAGTTTTTCTTTTTCTTAGTCTGTGTGGACGAGGGATGACAAAGTAAGTGATCCGGTTTTACGCGACGAGCTTACATGTAGTAGCGACCCATGTACGGCCCGAGTGCACGGTTCAAGATACTTCTTGTGGTGGATGCTCGCTCGGAGCATGGTCTGCTAAGTCATGTTACTGGGTCAGAATAGCCAGTAGTCCCTTATTTTTGGAAGTTTTGATGTGAGTTATGTTTGGGATTATTTTTAACTGACTTGAGTTGATTTCAAAGATGAAATTGGTTCATAGAAAAAGGGATTTTCAAAAGATAATGTGGTTTTGGAGTGGAAAAAGTGGTTTTAAAATGGAAATTGTTTTCTTTTAATAGAATGTGCGGTTTCAAAGGAAAAGAATGGGAGGTGTTTTGGAAGTTGTTTTGGGATCTCATTAACACTTTTTGGAATGTGAATTTGAAAATGTTTTGGAATTTGGAAATGTATTGCTTTAATGATAAGTGACTTTTTCAAATTGGTTGGCAATTTGTGCTTTATGCTGAATGATCTGTTTTGAAAATGAGAAGTGTCTTGAATTGACCCTTGGTATTACTATGAGGGATAAAATATATAAAGGTGCGCATGTGGCGTAGGTATGGTTGGTTGTATGTGTGGATTGGTGCATGAGCTATCACAATGGTATACGTATATGCGACACTTCATGGGATACCAATGGAAGGTACTTAAGTTGTTTTGTTTTCTGAAAAATGGTTTTTAAAAAGGTAATTTAAATGTTTTGAAAGGAATGCAATTTTTTATTGTTCTCTTTTCATGTTTGGAATTCTTTTCTGTGGGCTCTTGGCTTTGACATATTGAATTGTGGTTATAATAGTGATTTGAGTTTGAGCTTTTGTTTGTGATTGAGGTGGGGAATTTTGATTTATGATGAATTTTGATTTGGATTTGTGCCTCTTGTTTTTGAGTATGCTGCCCAAAAAAGTCCCAGAGGTTTCTAGTGAGTCTGTTCTAGTTGTTGGTTCTACCCAGACTCTTATCAGAGTGGTGGAATTGAATTCTTTTTGGTTTTTGTCCATCTTCTGTGGTGATCGTGATCTATCGAAGGTAGCGGACTGGCTTGGTGAAACAGTTGGTGTTTTCATGTTATTGGAAACTCCAAAAGCTATGTGAGTCTGTGCTGGTTTGAGTTCATTGAGGGTTCAACTTTGGATTGGTGTGGGAAAAATCCCAGCGTCGTTGCATGATGGGATGTCTTGGAAGGTGTTTAAGACCACTTCTGTCCGATGGTTTATACCTAAGGGGGTGGAAGCGAGGAAAGTGGTAGAGCTCGTGAGTGTCCAGCGAGGCCAATGAATAGTGAAGGCTTGCGTCAGGAATTTCAAGGGGGTTGATTCCCTTCTCTCTAGAGGTAGCATTGTGAAATCAGTTAAAGTTTCTCTTATGTGAGGTCTGGTGTGGCCGGTTTGGGTACTTTAAGTCTCCTTGTAATCATCCTTCGAAGACTTTCCGTTGGTGTGGTCGTTTGGGAAACTTAGAGAGGTTGCGCTAGAGGTATTGTCAGAAGGAGTATTAATAAGAGGATGTCAGCTCCTGACTGTGGGGAAGGAGATGCTTCAAGACATCAGAGCTTTAACCGCAGGTCTCAGAATGAAGCTTTTCACACAGTCAGGAATCATTGGGTGTGGGGAACCTTGGTCTAACTTTTGTCTTCAGTGATAAAATAGGGACGGTTTGAATCCCTCTATTGTAGCTTCCTCGTCTTTGAAGGTTATGTTTTTCTATAAGAGGCACAAAGGTATGTTTTTCTCATTGTGGTATTTGTTCTTTGAATACCCCACCTTGGTTGTAAAAAGGCCTGGTGATCTTGTTTTCTTATAATTCCAGTAGTTATGCCTCCTCAAATATGAGCTTTGAAGTTTGTCTCTTTGTTGTTGTGAGTCTCAAGATGATTGTCTCTCTTGTGTGTGATAGCTCCATTGGTGACCCGTTTTTATTTTAGGATGTGATCGTTTTCGAGATACATGCGTCTTGAGCAATAATGAATAGGAGTTTGGTCTGCTATTCGGTTTGGGGTCTTTCGTTGAGGACCCCATGTAGTGGGGGTCTGGTTTATATAGAGAGTTCATGAGTCAGTTTGTGCTAGGTTTCTCATGTCATTCCATGCTAATTAACTTATGCTAGTCAGTTCTTAAATGGTGGGGAGACCCACCATGAATATTTTTGTGCCTTCTTCGAGGTTTGGTCTGTGTGGAGGTTTCCTCTTGGATCAAGTTAGCAGTTCCAGAGATAACCCATACTGAGAGTCTCAATGTTGGTTGTGCTAGTCGGGTTCTTGTGGTTGGAAGAACCCTCCTTGTTTCTTGATGGCTCTTCTCTTTGCAGTTTCCCTTAGAGTTGGTCGGGTGTGACTGATGGAGTGAAAATTCACACCAAGTTCATGTTTTTGTTGGCCTCATTCAGTTTCGAACTCGAGTTTGTTTCCTCATTTGGCTGGGTGACTTTCTTGGGGAAAAAAGTTTTTATGGTGGGTAGAATTGTCACACCTCGACCTAATTAATTATTTTATTTCATTATTTCTTTGGAATTAAATAAATTTTTTGGGGTTCGGGTTGAGTCTCGGATGAAAAACTTTTGAGTTATGTTAAAAATTGCATGTTTTTCAGCTGAAGTTATTGGGCGCATGGGCGAAGCGCGTTTTAGAAACCCCACGTGGCTCCGCTTAGGCCTCGGTACAGTCCACCTACCTTCAGAAATTTAAAGTTGTTAAATTTTGTAATTTTTTGTGTGATTTAAAATTTTTATTGTTAGTAGTTTTATTATTATTATTATTAACGAGTTGTTATTATTAAAGTAATTATTTTTATCATTTCTATATTATTGTTGAAGTTTTTTTAATTATTATTAGGTGTGTTATTAATATTATTATTAATAGTGTTATTATTATTATTATTATTATTATTATTATTTTCTTCTTTATCTCTAACCCTAGTGGACTCCCTCGTTTTTTCCCTCCTATCGCTTGGTCCAGGCAGCGCCGCCACCCCCTGGGTTTTCCCTTCCCCATCGTGAGTAAGCCCCTCCGGCTTTTGTCTTTCTCACGTCTCCCTCTTCCAGCAACACAGCGCGCAGGCCACTTCCACCTCCCATCTGCACCGCCTCCGATCCGATGTCAACCTCCACTGTACCCTCTACCAGCCTCCAAGGATGCCGCTTCTTCCCCTCATTCTCTCCGCATCTCCCATCTAGTCCCTGTTATCAACGTCCCTCCACCCGCCTCCCCGCACCCACTCTCCTCTCCTGGCCTCGGTGCCACCTCCACATCCTGTGTGTCATCCAACCAGTCACACCACCCTGCCGGCACGCTCGGACCCCGCCTCCCCTACCCTGCACTGGTCGCGCCTTCCGCACCTCCCGCACCTCTGAACAGCACAGCCGCCTCCTCCTCCCTCTGTTCTGGCGCCGAACTTCCTTCTTCCCCCAATGGTACTCTCTTCTTCTTTCTATTCCAGTTTTAGGGTTCTTCAGTTCAGATTCCAATTTTATGGTTCATTAAAAAAAATGAGTTTGTCGTTCATGATTAGGGTTTGTTATTGACCCACAAAGGTGCGGTTGAGGTGTGAATGAAGCTTTGCACTGGTTTCGGGAGGTTTTTTGACAATTGAGGTAGGTTTCGCATTTCAAATTCCCTTTAAGTATAAAATTCATTTATTTCTTGATTTTTTTCACCCTCTTTGGTTGATAATTATATATATTTGATCCTTAGATTAAGCTATTATGGCATGAAAATGTTTTTTCTAAGTTATGCTTTGTCATAACTGGAAGTGATTTATTAAAATTATGTACCCTGCATGCTTCATAGATTGTACTATTATCTTTTGCACGCAGTCTTCATTATTTAGGACATGGTTCAATAGCTTGAATGTGTGTACCTTGTTAAGTATCAAGAAAAAACTTTTTCTGTGGATTGTTTCGTGTCTGGTGTTTTTATAAAATGCCTCATTAACCTTTTCAAGTGGATTGAGATTTTTGGGTGTCAGGTCTTGAATTTTGTGAATGTATACGTAATTCTTTTGCTTTATGTGACATTTATGTAATCAGAATGAGTGTTTTTAATGTGTAAACTCTTATGATGTGTTTTTTAATGTTTTATTAAGTGATTATTAAATTCCCAATTATCTACTATAAATTTATTCTGAATTTAAAGTGGTGGTTAGTTTTCCTTAAATGGGTTCCATATAGACTTTTAGCTTGAAGATAGTTTTTCTAAAAAGAAATGGGTTGGATTTTAAGTGTCTTCCTTTATTATACTTCTTGAATTTCTTTTATAAATCATATATGTGATTTTATAAAATTTATAAATGGTGTTAAATGTGTTTCTAATTTGTTTTGTTGTGCGTTGGATTTAAGAGAGGGTTTTTAGTGTGAAAGTTGTGAGATACTTTTTGAAAAATGTTTCGTAAATATTAAACTATTTTAGGAAATAATGTAAATGGTGTGAATTATGTTTCTAAATTATGTCGAGGTGGTTTTTACACTGTTTGTTCATTTGTATTGTCTTAAGTCAGTGGTTATGGGTTTTTAGTTGTGTGTTTGTTGCAGCACATTGGCGAGGTAATTCCGCGAAACTCTGGTCGTCAGATTTCGAATGCTTTTGCGTCTGTGGGAGGTGTGACGCGCTATTGTGTTTGGACTGCGAGCCGAGGTAGTTCCCCCACTGCACTTGCCTTTAAATTTAGAATTTATTGATTGCTTGATATTTTATTAATTTTAATAAATGGTAAATAATATAAGATAATTAATTTTTAAATGATTATTTGGTGTAAAAAGAGCCATTTATTTTATACACGGCACTTGAAATATTTTCTTGATGAACGAACACCCAGTAGTGAAATAATTCCCATTTGGACTTTAAATATAATTCATGGAATTTCAAGTGTAGTTCTTGTTTATTGATAAATGATTTCTTTTGAAGCATGGACAAGTGTTTTGGTTCTCTTGAGAAATGAGGATTTTCTTTAAAATTGTTGAAGGCCCGTTTCACACTTTAATAAAATAAATTATTTTGGAGAAATCTCTTTGGGGGTGACTCAGGGGTGATCTTTGGTGTACGTTGATTGCATGAGTTGTGTGTGATGTTTGTGCTACTTGATTGACTTTTTTGATTCACCCCTTTCCTTTTTATTACCCGCGTTGACATGGGATCCTGACATAGTAAGTGAATATTTTGAGATCAATTTCTGCACTTGTTTAGATTACGCACTGACTAGTGGCCCTTAGTATAGATTATACTCTGCTAGGGGATTGGGCCCCTCGATTAGGCCATGTAGGGAAACACCGGGAGTTAGGGTGTTATGACGTCATCGATAGTAGGCATGCTTTCAGGATGAGTCACATGTATGGTATGTTCTGGATTGTTCACGAGTTCCTATATTCAACCCATGCTTTCTTTAGTGTTTATTTGTATGTGGTGGATGATCGATAGGTCTAGTTCGGTTGTTGTCCCATGTGTTCCACTTTTTTCCATTGCCCTTAGTGTGTGTTGTGTGTGGTTTTCCTTTTGAATAACAACTAAAATTTGGATTTCTATATTGTTTGCAAAAATGTTTTAAAATGCATTTCACCTGTTTCTTTCAAACATTAAACTTGTTTTATTTAAATTAAATAGGGCAATGGACCATTAATTGTTTTAGAAATGAAAGTGTGTGTGTGGAAACCCATATTTTATATAATTTAGTTCAAAACTGGAATTGATAAATTTTTTATTTAATGGTATATGCATTGGGAATAGAATGAGTCAGGCCTACCTACTAAGTTTTAATACTCACACCTATAATGTTTTCCTATTTTTAGTTTATGTTTTAGGTTTGAATCGAGCTTGCTCGTCGTGGGCAAGAGTTGGTTGTTGATTGGTGAGTGACTCTCAGAGTCACGAGGAGTTTTGGTCATGGTCAGGTTAGTTGGTTGTTGTTGGTCATTCTTTGCTTTCGTGTTGTTTATTTGCTTTGCGTTGTTATATTTTATTTCCGCTGATTTATTTATTTTTATTGGGAAAAATCATTCCCTCTTTCTCTCCTTCGATGCCCTGGTGCTTTTCGCCAGCCCGGGAGGATCGAGAACGCCTCTCGGGCCATGTTGCGGACCAGATCAGGTGACCGATTCAGGGCCGACCTGAGTTGTTCGTGATAGTGATCGTGGTGTACATCATGGGATTAGGAAGTGGTGATGAATGTGAGTAGTGAAGCAAAGTAGCAATGGCGATAGTGGTGTCCTTCGGTGGCCAGGGTGCTCTACCTAGGTGCAGGAGGCAGGATCGATGAAGTGGCAGTCGACTGATGCATGGGTGATCCCTGAAAACAGTGCTAGTTTTGATGCACGCCTATCGTGGGGCATGTCAAAATCAATATTATATTTTTCCTAATACAACACAGTGGCTGACCAGGTCCATATCACTTGAGGATCCTTTCAGTATTTTCACTTACTTCTTTTAAATAACCTAAGCTATCTCTTTTTGTTATTTTAAGTATTTAATGGAAACAATTAAAATCTTTTTGGGTTTTTGATTTATGACATGAAAAATGGGAATTATAATTTATACTACCATTCAAATATAAAAATAATGAGTTAAGGAAAGAAAAAACTTAGTCTTGGGTTTGGTTTTGGATTTAGTTATTATTTTCCTTTATATGTTTGTTTTCAGTTTGATAATGAAAACATGAAATATCATGTTTGAAATACTATTATTTATTTAGAAATTGTGGAATATCATTGAATGCATAAAAACTCTCAATTATACCTCCTCCTTTAATCAAGGTTGATGACACTCCTTGGCCTTGGAGGTGCCATCTTCCAGGAATCAGCTCTATCGATGTTATTTCATCCATTTATTAGCTCAACTCCAACGTGTGAAAAACTAACCAATAGAGAGAGGAAAAATGATTAAATAAAATAATAACAATATATTGAGTTTCATGTCATTGAGGGTAGTCACTATATCACGGACATTCATCTCACCCATGCATGCTACTCAATTCTATATAAAAAATTAAAATTAAACTTTAAAGAAAAATCAAGAACACCTTAACCTCCCCCCGAGCCAAGTCTCGGGGTTAGCCTCCCATTTATGAGAGTAAGAGATCACTAGGTGGAGTGGTTAGAAGAAGAATAGAAATAGAATAAAATAAATAAAAAATAGAATGGTGGATGAAATAAATAAAATAAAAATGAAAGAATTGGGAATGAGAAAAAAGAGAGAGAAATAAAAAAAAAGAAAAAAATAAATAAAATATATAATTTATAAAGCATGTTAAAATAATAATAATAATAATAATAATAATAATATTAATTATTATTATTATTATTATTATTATTATTATTATTAAGAGAATAATTTTTGAAAAAGTTGAGAAGAAGAAAATAATATTATAATTTTAAAATAATAATTTTATAATAATAATAATAATTTAAATAAATAATAATAATAATAAAATTATTATTATTATTATTATTAATTTAAAATAAGAAAATTAAAATAAGGAGAAGATGAATAAAACACAATTTAAGAAAAATACATGAATTTTTTAAAATAAATTTGAATTATAATGTAAAATAAACTGAAAATAAAATTCAAATAAATGAAAAATAAAAATAAAAATGAAGAAGAAAAGGGGGAAGAACAGGATTAGCTTGGCCCCTAGATGAGTATCCATGACCAAGTAAGAGGTTTCTACAACTTCTCCTTCTATTTTTTTTTTAGTTTTTAGTTTTCATTTTTAATTGAAATTTAAATTACATTTAGTTAAATAAATTACATGCATTTTTATAAAGGTTCGTCCATTTCTATTCTTCTTCTCTAATTCTTATCATTTTTATTCTTTATTAGTAGTAGTATTATTAATATCATTATTATTATTATTATTATTATATTTATTTTAATATTCTAATTTTAAAATTTATTTTTCTTTTCTCATTTTCTTATTTCTCTTCTTCTTCAAAATTAAATTATTACCTTAATTATTATGATAATAATAATTAATATTATTATTATTATTTTAATATTATTTATAAATTATATGAATTTCTTAATTCTTTTTATTTTATTTTATTTTATTTTATTTTCCTTCTATCTCATCTTGATTCTATTTTACTTTAATATTTTATTTTTTCAACACCATTATTTTAAAATTTTATTTATTTTATTTTATTTCTTCTTATTCTCTTCCACTCACTCCACTAAGTGATCTCTTACTCATGGAAATGAGCGGCTGACCTCGCGGCTTGGTTGGGGGGAGGACAAGGTGTTCTTGAATTTTCTTTAAAGTTTAATTTTAAGTTTGTAGATAGAATTGAGTAGCATGAATGGGCGAGGAGAACGTCCCTGATGTGGTAACTTCTCCCAATGACATGCAACTCGATCTATCTCTATTATTTTATTTAATCACTTTTCCCTCTCTCCATTGGTTAGTTCTTCACATGTTGGAGTTGAGTTAATCAATGGATGAAACAACATTGATAGAGCTGAGTCCTAGAATATGACACCTCCAAGCCCAAGGGGTGTCATCGAACATGATTAAAGGAGGAGGTATAATTGAAAGTGTTTAGGAATTCAATGATATTCCACAATTTCTAAATAAAGAATAGTAGTTCAAACATGCGATTTCAAGTTTGGATTATCAAACTAAAATCAAACATATAAAGGAAAATAATGATTAAATACAAAACCAAACCCAATACCAAGTGATTTATTTCCTTAAATCATTCTATTTAGATTTGTGTGGTAGTATAAATTAGAATTTCCATTTTTCATCTCATAAATCAAAACCCCAAAAAAAATTTAATTGTTTTCATTAAATAATTAAAAACACAAAAGAGATAGCTTAATAGATTTAGAAGAATTAAGTGGTCAAACTGAAAGCCTCTTTAAGTGAGACAACCTAGGCCATCCACTGTGGTGTATTAGGAAAAATATAATATTTCTTTTTCCACACCCCACAACAGGCATGTGTCAGCCAAATTCAATTGTTCCTTACTAAGACCCTAGGTTTACATCTCGATTTTGGAAATCCTTTCAATAACCCCTCAAACCATAGTTGACCATGAGTGCAACTTATTTTCCTCAAATGGATGGACAATCAAAAAGGATGATCCAAACATTGTAAGACATGTATAGATCTTGCATTATGGGTTTGGAATCTTATTGGGGGATCATATATCATCAGTGGAGTTATCATATAATAATAGTTATCCTATTTTAATTCATATGGATCATTTCAAAGTTATGTATGGTCATCCTTATCATTATCTACTTTGTTGGGTGGAAACAGGTGAGGCTTAACTTATCAAACCTAACCCTGTGCATAAGACAAGGGATAAGATTCATATGTTTAGAAAGAGGATGAAGATGGCTCAAATTCGTCAGAAATTGTATACGGATTGTCATCATCAACCATTATCACTTGATGTGGGTGATTATGGTTCCTTGAGAGTCTCTATGAGGATAAGGCATTGACATCTAGAAAAATAATGTAAATTGTGTTCTTGGTACATTGGCCCATTTTATAAACTATAATGAATTAGGGAAGTGACTTTTCATTTGGATTTACTGCCAACATTCAACCCTGTGCACAATGTATTTCATGTATCTTAATTAAAGAATCACCATCCCAATCTTGACAATGCTATTCTATGGGACCATGTTGATATTGATAAAAATTATATATTGATTCATGTTCTGATATGAATTATAGATGTATCGGAGAATCCCTTTAGTGGGTAAAGTATTGATTTGGTACAATTATTATGGTATTAGGGTAAGATTTAAGAAGATACATGGGAATGAGAAGACTTTATGTTTGAGAAATTACCCGGGATTTTCGAAAACACCAGAAATATCCAAATTTCTGAGGATTAAAATGTTTAGTGGCTCCTTTTCATTCTCATATTGGTTTAGTTTTTATAATTACTTCAACCCATCATTCTTTGTTTTCTAATGATTTTTTTAAGTGTTTTAGATTTATTATGTCATGGTATTTATTTAATATATGAATAAATATTTATTATAATAATATGGTATTTGTTCCATTGGAAATATAATAATATTATCCTCATTTTAACAATTAATGTTGAAATTCAATTTAATTGTTTCAATGGTGCAAAAATTCACTGAAATAGTTACAAACTATTCAAGTGACATTGTAGTTTTCAGTTTAAGGTCACCTATGAATTTTGATGATATCTCAATGTATTTGTGTGATAATTATATCTTTGGATAGATAATGGATTTATTTAAACTTAATTAGTTTATGAGGAAATCTGAAAAGGATTTTTTTTGCTATAAAAATCACTGAATTTACTGCATCATTTTTTCAACTCTATAGTGGACAGAGTTGAAATCCTATTATATTTGATTTACTTTAAGTTCTAAAGATATGAGAATCACTCAAAACCTAGTGGGATGGAAATCCAAGAAGCTTATATTTATTTAATTAGTTTACATCGATGCTTTTAAAGGTCATTTGGATGGTGAATAAATTATTTGAAGTTCTCATATGTTTTTTCAAAATTGAAGTTTTTCCAAAATATTATATATTTGGTTATTCAAAGATAACAGGAGATATATAATTTAGATTGATTTGATTATTTATCCATTAGAAATATATTAATATTTCCTAAATATAAGTATTCTAGGATGAAGGATGAATCTAATATTAAAGGGATCTAATAAATAATTTATGTCTCTAAGTGTAAACTCTCTAGTTTACTTGAGGATTATTTGAACCCTACTTTTAGAACAGTGGAACCCGACATTTGAGAAAGGAAAAAGTATTGTTCATATACCCTATATTTGTGAACAACCATATGTTTTCAACCCTAATCTTGATACAAAATTATGGTTCATGAACCATATGTTGGTAATGAATCATATACTACATTGGTAATGAACCCTACATTCATGAACCCTACTTTTAGTGAAACCTACGTTCATGAACCCTACTTTTAGTAAACCCTGCTTTATTGAACCCTATGTTCTAGGAAGAATGTAACCTTCTTTTCTACTATTTCCATGTGTTATTTTTCTGAAAAATTAAACTTAGTCTCTTTTGAATATCTTTACAAGATGAAACATTGCATCCAAAGAGATTAAATTCACTGCATACTTCTACAACTAAAATATAGAATCATGACCTACTACTGTACACTGATATTTTAGAGTGTTAAAGGGAAAATTTTTCTACTACTCAACCTATTGTAAAATATAGTATTTATCTTCATCCGAATACAACAACTTCTAAAATGGTGATCTGTTATGTTCTATAAAAATGGATTTTTAGATCCACTGTTTCAAGCTGGAAACTGAAGTTGTGTTTCCTCATGTTTACATGATGAAACATTGTATGCTGAAAGTTTATTTACTGCACCTTGTAGATGATCATAACATATATTTATCATGATAAAACATTCTGAAAAAAAGGACGTGTAAAGGAAAACTATTCTACATCAATACCACATGGACATCACAGGAAGCTGGAGGATGAAGATGCTGAAATATGTTTTGTTGAACACCTGCTCGTTGCTTGAGTAGATGAACAAGATAAAAAATAAGGGCACATAAAGGATTGTGGAGATGTAATGGAACATGATAAATGAGGAACTAAAGATGGTTTCTACATAGATAAAATCATACATTTTCTGCATGTTTGGATGAAATAAATATTTAAAAGGTAAAATATACAGAAATCGGAGTTTGGAGTTTAAGCAGCCTACGGTACTCTATTTTATACGTTTCATGGTATTTTAATCTGTAACATTCATTCATGGAATTATTTCAATATTTTATTAGTTATATAAATTCTAATAAATACAATGGATTATAGATGAAGATATTTCAAATTTTATGGTGCATTATTTAGATAGAAAAATGTCCAGTTTATTCTAACATCGTTTTTTTCAGCAAATTCGGAGGACACAAAGTTATTCAAATTCAAATATTTGAATTTGAATTTGGATTGTTTTTCTAGTTTTAAGTAACTATTTTGACTATATTAAAATAGGTTTGAATGGATTTAAATGGGGTTTTTAAATCATTTAATGCTGCTATTATTCTGGATATTTTATCATAATAGTTATTCAACTTATATTGAATGCTTTTATTATAGATTTATTCTATAAGAATAAAGACACAATGGTACTATGATATTCTTGGGATAAATGATGATATTAATTCTTTATATTTATTCCCTATATATATATATATATATATATATATATATATATATCTTTTTCAAGAAAAGAAAAAATATGAAGAAGAGCGGAGATGTGAAAACTCTGACAAAAATAAAGTACTAAAATATTCTGATGCTCATCATTTTGAACAATAAATAAATATTATTTGTACATCCTTATTCTATAATGATGTAAAGAAGAAGTAATACTATGTAAAATTGTATAATATATTTATTATTATTTAAAGAAGAAGAAGAAGAAGCTTTCATAGTATTGAATATTATTCTGCTACTCTTGTAAATTATTGAAGATCGTCTACATCTGTCAGTTACTACAACAACTGTGAGCTAAACCTATTTAAAAAAAAATTATCTCATCTATTTTATTTGGAGTATCGGATACTCATACTCAATCGTGGCGGAGTGTCAGTTTCTCCAACCAAGCTGTGGATATTTGGGTTCCCTTTAAAATAACCAGAAGCCCTTATAAAATACTTATAAAGTGTCAACTGCTTATACTTAGTTGTAGAGGTCTCTGAATAAGAAGTCCTACAAGTGAAAATCACCAAGATCATAGAGTAGAGAATTGGTGCAGTGGACTATGATATTTATGTTCCCTAAACCACTACAAATTTCTGTGTTCTTTTCCTCCATTTATATCTGTTTCTCACTCAAATTTAATAGAGAAGGAAAAGATCATTTCATTTCAAGAGGGACATTTTCATTTTGTTAAGTTTTTTAAAAGGACACAATTCCCCCCCCCCCCCCAGCACTTGTGTCTTCATCATATCCATCCTAACCTAACAAGCTGTATCAAAGCTTAGACTCTGTTAGATATATTTATCATTCTGTAAATCTGTTTATACTTGATACCAACAAGAAGTATCATAGGAAGTGTTGTCTTACTATATTTCACTTTTTGGAAATACTTGAATATTCTTTTGTTTCTATCTGATACCTAAAAAGTAATAGAAAATGTTGGAATATTTTGGAATATTGAAGATTTTTTTTGGCTCCAACAAGCTTGAGTTACAAATTTATATGATGAAAAATATAAATGGATGATATTAGAGAAGGTATGTTAATGATTCATGCTCCTGATTTTAATAGAAATAATTATCGATGCTAGAAAGACCACATGACTATCTACTTAAAGAATATTGGTTTCAAAGTTTATATGAAAACTGTTAAAACATATTAAATCCCTAGAGAACCATAAAATTGGGATGATGTTAAGGAAGATGAATATGAAATTAATTCAAGAGATGTGAATGCTATCATTTGTGGACTTAGTCTTGATGAATTTAATCACATTTCTCAATGTGCTATGACCTATTATATGTGGTATAAAATTATAGTTATTTATGAAGGAACTGATAAATTGATAGAAATTAACAATGATGATATTGCATTTGGAACTCTAATTTCATAAAAAATCAAGTTTTCAAGGAGTTGATTGATATTTGTGATGCTGAGATGCAAGCAGAAACTGAAAATCATATTTCAATCAAAGAGTAAAATTCTTCACTCAATGTTTTAATGGATGAATTTTCCGATTTTAGTCATTCGGGTTCAAACAATGAATTTACTAAAAAATATGAAGCTAAGAAAGAAAATAAAAATGTAAATAAAAGTCTTATGGCACGCACTGATGAGGTATAATCATCTTACACTAAAATTTTTGATTCAGAAATTTTTTATCATAATGAATTTGATAAATATTGTTTTATAAACCCAGAGAAATTTTAATCCTTAAATAAAGATCATAGAAAACTTATAAAATATTATGATTCTATTTCAATTGATAATTAAAGTTTTTCAAAACAAATTTCTGATTTAAGATAAAATTCTTGAAAAATTACTTGTGATCTACATGAAACAAAAATTAAAGAATTAGATGAAGTTGATAACTTAAAAAAATATTCAAGTATGCTTATTAAGGTAGAGAATTATTTGAATCAAATTCTTAGTAAAAATAAAATTCACAAAGGAAAATGCAGTATTGGAAGTAATAGAGAAAAACTAAAATTATACAAGAACTATTTTGTTCCTGGTTAGAATTAGAAAAACATGTCAGATGTTAAATGTTTTTATTGTGGAATTAAAGGAAATTATTCTAATGACTTTTATTTTCGAAAACCTCAATTTTTTGGTGTTAATACTGTTCATTATTCAAAAGTCTTATCAATGATTAAAATTTTTAATCAAAATAAACATTTTTGGTAACCTAAATCATTAGTTTCTAACACTGTCATACCCAAAAGTATATGGGTACCGAAAGACACTTGTATTTGATATTTTTAGGTATTCATGATTGGAATTATTTATTACATCATTAAGTGGATGCTTAAAAATTATGGGAATTTGTTATATTTCTATTTCTTATTCTTTCAAATGAAAATTTCAGAGCTAGATGCATTAAATCATGGAATTATTTTATTTTCCTTTTGAATATTCATTTTAAATGTACTAAATGTTTTATACAAGGGAGAAAAATGTTTAAATGTTTTATCTTCTTATTCCTAAACATTTAATTACATTTATGATTAAACTGTTAAATCTATTTCACAATTTATTATATTATCAGATTAATTAATTCGTTGAATTATTTTTTTAACCAATGACTATCAAACATATATTTATGATTTTTTTATAAATGGTTATCTTTTTTGTAATAATTTTTTTAATTCCTTACTATTTAAATTAATTTCACATTTTAATTTAAAGCATTTTTTATGTGGTAAATTACTAGATTAAAATGTTTCGGTCATTTATAACATGTGAAAATTCATTTTTTAAATCCTTTATTTTAAATTCATTGAAAATACTTTAATTAAATTCTTTAAAAATATTTATTTTAAATTATTTGAAAATATTTTATTTTAAATTCTTTGAAAATACTTTAATTAAATTATTTAAAAATACTTTAATTAAATTCTTTGAAAATCCTTTATTTAAATTCATTGAATATTATAAATATTTTTTTTGGTTTTGGGGAGAGTTATTCTAAATATTTATCATGTTTTTAAATGATTTATTATTAAGAAATGAATTAAATAGTTTAATATATTCATTTAAGACCCTTTGTATTTATTGAATAATATTATATATGTTTTCTTGGCTCCTTGATTATATCTTTTTATATTTTTAAAGGAAACATGAATTTAGGGGGAGTTTATATTACTGCATGTATTCAGAATATATTTTACATTTCATTCCCAATAAATAATCTTTTTTATTTTTAAGAAGGGGGAAGAAAATGTTGTATTTTGGATTTTAAATATTTTTGACACTACTTAAATTTAACATTCCTATTCTTTATAAGATGGGGTAATAATAGTGTATTATTTAATATCCTCAAGAACTCATCCTTTTTATCCTTATAAAAAGGGGGATAAATATGTTATATAATTAGGGTTTTTTAATTATCAAAAATTGGGATAATGTTGAGTGTCTCATTTTCATTCTCATCTTGGTTTATTTTTGATAATTACTTTAACCCATCATTCTTTGTTTTCTTATGATTTGATTTAAGTGTTTCAAATTTAGAATGTAATGGTATTTATCTTATATATGAATCAGTATTTATCATAATAATATGGTGTTTGTTCTATTGAAAAGATAAAAAATTATATTCATTTCATATATTAATGTCAAAAGTCAATTCTGTTTTTTCGATGGTGTAAAAAATCACTGAAGTAGTTAAAAGATGTTCAAGTGACATCATAGTTTTCAATTTAAGTTCACCTATGATTTTTTTATGATATATCAAGATAAATTGAATGAATTTGTGTGAAAATTATACCATTTTATAGATAATGGATTTATATAAACTTAATTGGTTTATTATCAAGTTTGAAAAGACTTATTTGGTGCTCTAAAAATAACTTAAATTGCTACACCATTTTTGAAACTCTGCAGCAAATAGAGTTGAAAACCTACTATATTTGATTTAAATTTTTTTATAGATATTGGAATAACTTGAAATATGTTTTGATGGAAAAATAACAAGTTTATATTTATTTAATTAGTTTACAATAATGTATAAAAATCCCTTTTGGATGGTGAATAAATTGTCTGAAGTTTTGCAATGATTTTTCAGAACTACAACTTTTCCAAAATGTTATTGAATCTATTTTTTGGAGTTATCGGGAGTTGTAGAAGTCGGATTAATTGGATTATTGATCATTTATAAATATATTAATATTTCCTAAATATAATTCTTCCAAGAAAAAGGCTTAATAATCTATTAAAGGTATCTAAAAGATAATTGAAGTCTTTAAGTGTAAGCTATGTTGGTGTGATCACACCAGCATTAATGCACTATATTCCATAACATTTTGGTTTCACACTTTCTTAAAAAAAAGTGTCTCTTTAATAAAAATATTTATTTGTAGGAGTAAGATATCTAGTTTTCTGAAAGATTATTCGAACACTACTTTTAGAACAGTGGAACCCAAAGTTTGATAAAGAAGAAAAGTATGGTTCATATACCCTATATTTGTGAATAACCATAAGTTTTCAATCCTAATTTTGATAAAAAAAATTATGGTTCATGAACCATATGTTGGTAATGAACCCTGCGCTACATTGGTAATGAACCCTGTGTTCATGAACACTAATTTTAGTGAACCCTATGTTCACAAACCCTACTTTCTTAAACCCTACATTCTAGGTAGAATGTACCCTACTTTCTTGCTACTACATGTGTTTTTTTTCTGAAAAATCAAACTCATTATGTTGTTAATATCTTTACAAGATGAAATTTTTGCATCAAAAGAGATTAAATTCACTATATAATTCTAAAACTAAAATATATAATTTTTACATACTATACACTGCGATTTTAGAGTGTTAAAGAGAACATTTTGATGATACTCAACCTACTATAAAATACAGCATTTCTCTTCATGTGGATACAACATCTTCTGAAATGGTGATATGTTATGTGTCGTAAAAACAGAGGTTTAGATCCACTATTTAAAGTTGGAAACAAAAGTTGTATTTCCTCCATATTTACGTGATGAAACACCTCATGCTGAAAGTTTATTTGTTATATCTTATGGAGGCTCATAACATATATTTATCATGAAAAAACATTTTGAAAATAATTATGTGTAAAAGATAACTCTTTTACACCAATACCTCATGAACATCACATGAAACTGGAGGATGAAGATGTTGAAATATGTTTTGTCGAACACCTGCCCATTGCGTGAGAAGATAAACAAGATGAAAAATAAGGCCACCCAAAGGATTATGGAAATGTTCAAGAACATCAGAAAGGAGGAACTCAAGATGGTTTCTACATGGATAAAATCATATGACTGCTACATGTTTGGATGGAATCAATATTTAAAAGGTAAAATATACATAATTCATAGCATGGAGTTTAAGAAACCTATGGTACTATATTTTATTATGTTTCATGTTATTTCAATCTTTTATATTATTTCATAGAATTATTTCAAAAATTTATCATTTGGATAAATTATAATAAATCCAAAGGATTATAGATGAAGAGATTGAAAAGTTTATGGTTTGGTATTTAGAGGGAAAGATTTTAAGTTTATTCTAATGTCATTTTTTCAGCAAAGATAGAGTACATAATGTTATTCAAATTCAAATATTTGAATTTAATTTTGTATTTTGATGCTAGTTTTTAGGAACTATTTTGTCTATATTTAAATAGGTTTTAATGGATTTAAATGGGAGTTTTAAATCATTCAACACTACTATTATTCTGGATATTTTATCAGAATATTTATTCAACTTATATTGAATTCTTTTATTGGAGATTTATTCTATAGGAATAAATAGGCAATGGTGCTATGCTATTATTGGGATATTTATAAAGGCTTTTGAGTATCTGAAGGAAGAGGAATAATGATATTACTGCTGGATATTTATTCCCTATATATATATCTCCTTGTTAAGAAAATAAAAAATATGAAGAAGAGCGGAGATGTGAAAAATCTAATGAAAATAAAGTACAGAAATATTTTTTTTCTCGTCATTTTGAAGAAGAGATAAATATTCGTTGTACATCCTTATTCTCTCACTGTGTAAAGAATAAAGAAGCATGTGTAACATTGTCTAATATATTTGCTATTATTTAAAGAAGAAGAAGAATCATGCACAACTTTGAAGAGTATTTTCCTACTACTGTACATTATTGAAAATCATCTACATCTATTTTTTGTTGCTACAAATCTGATCTAAACATATTTTAAAACAAACTTTATCTCATCTATTTTATTTAGAGTACTGACTATGAGGACTCAGTCATGATGGAGTTTTACCTTCACAGACTAAGATGTGGATATTTTGGTTCCCTATAAAAGAACCATAAGTCTCTATAAAAGCCTTGTAAGGTTTCAACTGTCTGTTCTCAATTATAGAGGTCTCCAAATAAGAGAACCTACTAGTGAAAATCATTGAGCTCATGTAGTAGAGTGTTGGTGGAGTGGACTGAGGGATTTTTGTGCCCCAAACCACTATATATATTTGTGTTATTTTCCTTCATTTATTTCTACTAACTGGTTGGATTTAAGAAAGAAAGAAATGATCGCTTCATTTTAAGAGGGTCGTTTTGATTTTTTCAATTTTTTTAAAAAGAATACAATTCACCCCCCTCTTGTGTCTTCTTTAGAGCCATTCCGACCCAAAAAGAAAGACTAATGGTTGGGAGAATGTAACACCACCAGTTTAAGGTACTATATTCTTTTATTATGTATTTTTATGTTTTAAAATACTTTTCTTGGTTATCGAGATTTTATGGATGGTTTTGAGTGTTTTGGAAAGGTTTATAAGGGTGAAAGGCTTAAGAATGATTAGTCAAAATTGTGTATCTTATATAGGAAATTGTGCAAGGAGTTTTTGGAAATTACAGGGCAGGTGCTTGGCTGGAACATATCTTAGCTAAACCGTGTGGGTGCTTAGGAGAAAATATGAAAGGATCATGTAGGTGTTAGGGGAGACCGTGCACATAGAGGGATGATCATGTTTGGTGAATGATTTTTCAAACCATGTGATCAAACTTTTTGAGGGTGTGTTTTGTAGGAATTATCATACACACAGTTGGCACATGTTTTTTCCAAACTATGTGGCCTAACCATAGATGTGCATTCAATGCTATAAAAATTAGAGTTTAACTTATTTTTACATCCCAAAACTCTTATTTTTATTTTCCTATATTAGGTTCCCAAACTCTTATCCTCTACAAGGAATCCTTGGTGATTCCATTTTATTTAAAAGGCTATTTTTATGAATCAAAGAGCATTGGATCTCTGGAATCAATAGTATTTTTTGTTTTCTCTATTCCTCTCTAGATCTTTTCAAATTCTATCATCCAAAATTTTATAGCTATTTTTTATGGATATATCTATGATATATGATTTTTTATGAGATATTGTTATAATCCATTGAATGGAATAAGTCTTAAGTAAAGATCTAGAGGTTTGGAGTGAAGTTTCTCATTTTTTTAACCATTGTGATGTAAGTGGATTCTCCCTCTTCTCCACTTATTCTATAACTTGAAGTCTTATATTTATTAAAAAAATTATTGGATTTTAAAAGGAAATGATGAATTATTTACTAAAGAAAACTCATTTTGGTTTATGAATTGGGAACATGGGAATTTGTATGAATATTCGAAGACTCCTTCATTTTATAATTTAAAAATTTGGTTTTAAAATTATGGTTTTGGTTTAAAACAAGTAAGATATTAAAAGAAATGTTTTAAAGGGAAGAAATGGTTTATGTAAAAGTAATTGATATGGAAATTTTTCATACATAGTTGGTGTGAGTTCATTGAATTGGAAATGATTCTGGATAAGGGCTTTGTGCCATTCGGGAAACTGGATATTGGTCACATAGTGATAAATTAGTGGATCACCATGTAACCACTCATCAGTATGGATATTTCACCTAGAATGTATGTGTGTGTGATATAAACATGGATAGGGTATTCTACGTGTAAAATAAGGGAAAACAAAATGATTTAGTTCAAATTATTTTCTTAAAATATTCTATTCTGAATAAATTGTTATTATTTGAATTTAATTTGTTTTAAATTGACAAACTGATTTGATGATATCTCTATTTTTTCAAATTATGTTTTAAATTTTGATCTAATGTGTTCTTATCTTAGTGGTGTGTATTGGGAATTTTGTTAGGGAAAACCTACTGGGTATGATTGCTCACCCCATGAATATGAAATTTAGTGCATATGAAAATGTTATTCTTTGTGACATAGGTAAATGAAAGTTATAATACTTCTATAATGAATAAACATGATTATACTTCCTTGGAATGGTGTTTTAGAGTTGGGAGTTTCTTGTATGGAGTCATTGGGGTGATTCCACTTTGGTGTCACTGAGTCAATACATCATTTTCTTCACTTGGGTTTTTATTTTACTTTCTCACTTCTAATATGATATTATTGTTTATTATTTTGAATTTTGAGTTGCATTGTTTATACTCATGCATCATATAGTTGGTTTAGTTATTTCAATTTATTCTTGTCTAGTTATATTTTTTATTTAAGTAAAAATATCCCCCAATGTTTTACTAATCCTTTTTCATTTATTTCCACCCTTTGGTGTTTTGGGGATGTCACCTAAGATTAGTGGAACCTCTGAACTGACCCAAGCCAATGATTTGGGTTGGGCTATTATAGTAGTAAGTGTTCATAGGTGGTTTTTTTCATTGTGACATTAAAACTTTTCTCTATGGGTTCCTTGACATGTTACTAGACTCTAATTTTGGACATAAGGAAAGTTTAATATAATGCCACTGATAAATGGGTCTAGAGGTTCACACACTAAGTGTATCCAAAACCTCAATTTAATTATATGTAAATTTAATATTATAATAGATATCATTCTGAAGTTCTTTAAATAGTACTATTCATGTTATTTCGATTGCAATTTTTTTTAACTGATAATTTGAAATTTTTACTATGAAAAGAAAAAGTGAAATAGGAGAAACATCATGGGGGTTTAAAGTGGTGAAGCCTAAAGGCATACCCACATACAATGGATTTATAGTCTATAGGTAAAGTGCCAATGATCAAATAAATAAGGAATTCCTTCTCCTGATGTCCTTTGGAAGATAAAAAATCTGCCATATAATTCCCCTCATACTAGATGTTAAGAATCTCTACTTCTTATTGCATCATACCTTTCCATGCTCTAATGATATAATATATTCTCTAGAAACTAGGGGAGTGACCCAACAAGTAATTAAAAAATCACACTAAATCCAACTAGTGCTAAATAAATAAGTAGATATATATTAACGAAGTAATCATTGATTATAAATTATATGAATATATAATATTTATTTATATTCTAGTTAATTCTCAAGATAAAAATGTTTATTTTTTGGTTATTTGAATATCAAATAGATATTTTTTCATGATTTTAGTGAATATATATATATATATATATATATCATGAATAAATTTTATATATTTATTAATTTAATAAATAGTCATTATTTATGGTTTGAAAAATATCTAGGTGGAATTAATGAATGAGTTAAGGGTCTGGCGTGAATGATATATCAAATATAATTTAAATAAATATTTATTTATTTATTTAAGAAATAATATTTACTTTATTCAAAAAAGTTTTTCTTTTTAATGAAATATTATTATTATTATTATTCAGTGTGGGGTTCACTAAGGATTAAGAGATTGGCTAGGGGCCTATGTGAAATTACCAATTCTCTAACCTATCTATATAAACATGGTTATATAATTTCTAGGGTCAGATGTTGTTTTGTATAAAATTATCTAGATATAATTATCTCAATCCATAGAGATAAATTTATCAAGAACACTCTCAAGAACCCAGTGCTCCATTCCTCCTCCTCGCCCTCCAATTCTCGAGAAAACTAGAAGAAACCCTTCAAACCTTGAAGGAATTATTATTGTGTTCAATAATGAATGACACAAGTGTTAGAATAATCTACACTAGAACCTAGAAATTTCTATAATGATGTTTTAGACCACCACTATAGGGATTCTACCATTGAATCCTTCATCACAATGATGGTAAAATAAGAATAGGTTAACCAATTCGACAATAAATAAATAATTGCAAGTGAGGTAATTATTTATCAATATAAATTAATTATAAATTATATGTGAATGGTCTTGTATTCAATTTTATAGGGGTCACTTTCATCTATTAATGAGGATTTATCCAAAAAAATTGATGAAAACCCATTATCAGGAACATGATCTTCCCCTTCTATTATTCCTCAGGTGGTATCAAAGGGTTCAAAAATGAATTTATATTTATTTATTAACCATTGATTGATTTGTTCTTTTTTTTGTTAGTTTTAAATTTCTAGTTTATTCGTTATTTAATCCGAATGTCAAGATATCTTCTTTGTTCACCTTCATATAACTAAAAACAGGTCAAAAACACATGAAGAACATTCAAATATCCCATGTAGAGATGTTGAAGATTCTGGTCAGACAACATGGGACTACATGGTATGTAGCTAAAAAGTACATGTTGTGTTCCCATATTCATTTTACCAATATGAGCCACATTAATTTTGAAACATCATGTATAAGGAGTACATTATTTCATTACATCCTACATGTTATATGGAACACAATTTTAGGGATTACACACTGTGTTACGTGTGCACACACTGTGCAGTCCTTTATGGTTATCCCTATGAATTTCTTAGAAATATTTTGGTCAAAGTTTGAAACATGTGTTTATTACACACTGTGTAAGGACTTAAAGCTGAAGAACATGGAAAAATGAGATTATGAAGCATGAAATTAGTGTGAATGTCTTGTAAATAATTAATTTCTATAAGCAATACATGTTGAGTCCCTAGGCATGTATCATAGATATGCATAAAAATAGATACATGGGGTGTAGCTGGTTGTACATGTTGTATAACTAATACTCATTTATGCAGAGTACATTTTGATCTAGGTTGTATACCATGTAAATTAATTATGAGAAATAGAGATTTATTGAATTATTAAACTAAACTATACAATGTTTAGATAGTGTACATGTCGTGTGATAAAGTGTATGGAATATTAAAATTTTAATTAATTTATATATTAATTTTGAAAATGCACACCATGTATAGTCATTGTACATGTTTTTTATGTTACACGTTCATTAAAAGTGGTAAAATCCATGTATATTGATGTGTTCCATGTGTCATACATGCCAAAAAGACTACTAGAATTGACACATATAAATAAATTATATATAATCACATGAAACACTATGTATGCTACATGTTGTGTGAGTGCATAGTACATGATAGGGGATATACCAGATATCGAGTAATTTGGATGGGTACACATTGGGTTTCCTTAAAGTACACATCATGTCTATAATTAATTTTAAATAAAATTTATTTATTTATTTTGGTTAAAATTATAGTGGATGAGAATCTCTAAAACTATTTGGATGAACATTAAAATAATTTCATGAATGAATTAATAAGATAATTAATTTATTAAATCAGTTATTTTATCTTAATAAATAGTGAATTTAAACGAATTCAATCTATTTGTTTTAACTAATTATTTGTTGCCTGTGTGGATGATCATGATCTTTACTAATCTATGTATATATTGAATTTATTTTTATTTAATTAATATTTCATGGGATTTTTATAATAATAATTATTAAATTAAAATGATGGCCTTCTTTTCATCCCCTTATCTTTATTATGTATGGGCCATATTATCCAAAGTTTCTTTTATATAACCTCATACCCCTAGTTCCCCCCACCTATATGTGAGTAAATAATATGTAATAAATGGAGCTCCTAGGTGATTGGAGGCAGTTCTAGTTCAGATGTGAGGTGAAACCAACCAAAGAGATACATAGGAGGATATGTGGAATACTTTAACTCAAACCAAACTTGGTTTCAAGAGTTATTCCCCCAGGTTAAAGGGCTAGTTTATCACCCTCTTGATGAATCAACCATTAGAAAGATCATGATCATTACTCATTAATTTAATTTATTTCTCTTTTATGAGTGGTTAATTTTATAGATTCTTTATCATGAAAAAATAAATAAATGAAATAAAAATCATGTAATATAGAATTTAAATAATCTATATTGTGAATAATTTATTTTTATCAAGACATGGTAAACTATTTATGTAAAATTCACATAACATTAACAAGCATGTAAAAGAATAAAATGAGAATTATTTATATGTAAAGATAAAAATACCTCAAACAAAATATTAATTCAACATAACCTTCCATTTCTTGAGTTAAAATGAAACCATAGTTCAATGTACAATTTTGGTCCATGTCATAGTGGTTTCAATTATCAGGGGGTTTTAGATTTGAGTTCTGAGTTGACTTAACCATGTTCACATCAAGGGTTGACTTCCTAACCAAGACTTGGTGTAATTTGGTGGAAAGTGTCGAGGAAATCCAAATCTAAGATTTTAGGATTGGATATTCCACTCAATAGATCAAGGATTTATGAGTTAATGCAGTTAGAAATACCCACCTACCTAAATACCTTCAAATAGATTTTTAGGATCAATTCTAGGCTATGAGAACGAAAATATGGATCCTTACCACTAGAATATCCATACAACAAGTTTTTTTGAATCCAATGGTAAGAGTTATTGTGTTTTTATTTAATAGTGGGAATTAAATAAAATTTATTATTCCATATGTTTTGGTAACAAGATAAATTACTAAAATATTACTTTTTATTTTTGGTAGAAAATTGCTAGTAAAACCATGACAACATTTCAATAATTTATAAAAAAAGACCATGTCCTCACCGAAACAAATTTCCAAGGGTTTTATAATCATTTATACTCTACACTACTATAGTAAAATTTATTTTTTATGATTGATTCACATATACCTATTCATCCACCACACTCAGTGAGAGAAAGTGAAAAAAAATCCTACCATAGATTCATGAAGGATGCTTCTTATGTCTATTACATCATTATATCAGCTATGTTTAGAGAAATAAGGATGCAACATAAGGACATGGGTGCTTATATCATAAAAGATCATCTCCTTGAACTTGAAAGTGTGACATAATATAATTGAAATTATCATTTCACTATACTAGTGAAAACCAGAAGACACAAGTCTAGTAAATGATAATTTATTCCAAATGATATAATATATTTATCAGTTAGTGAAGTTAGTATTATATATAGATAATAATTCATCCATTGATATCATATTATCATCCTTACCTCCCAGGTTCTCTACATTCACCATGAATTATAGTATGAATGATACAAATAGGCCACTTAGGAATATTTTGACTATGCTTCTCTAAAAAGATAATGATAGTTGGGAATATTGTTCTTCCCCAGTTATGGTGAAAAAATTGAATGAACAAGTTGGAAATACCATGACTAGTTCAAATTTGATGGTGATTTTAAAACATCCTTCAATGAGACAAAAGTTTATGAGGAACTATAAATAATTTAATAAGAATCAACCATTTTCATCTACTTTAGGTATATTCATAATTTCATATGTTTCACTTCTTGGATATTAAATACAACATTTTTTGCACATTTATTTTTAAAAAAATTATGAACATTACCAGAGGTAAGGTGAATCCTCCTAATAACTAAGGAAGGATGATTATTATGTTATCACTAAGAAGCACACCACTTTATATTCCCTAGTGGATTAAATCTAGTTAAACTATTATATTATATTACCAAAACATTTATCTCAATGTCCCATTAGTAACAATGAGACATTATGTCATGTATGGAAGAAATGTTGTTATGGTATTTCAAAGTAAAGCAATAGTATAGTTATACATGAATCATATATATCCACCACTGGAAATAAATGATGAATATAAAATATAATACTCATACCCAATTATGAAAATATAATTATTGGTCAAGTAAAAAATAAAGGTAGTTGTAAAGGATATACCAAGAATATTATTTAGTCTCCTTGGAGCTCAAACCCTTATGTATTATTAACATACCCAGTTATTAAATTTTACACAAAAAAACCTTTATAAATAATTGTAATCCATTAAGATTCTAGAGTTGGTTCAGCTAGTCAACATGAGATATTATAAGAAGAATATATAGGTATGTTCATATACTTTATTTGATTCATTTAGGATATTTTAAGAACATAAAATGGAAGTAATAAATTCACTTGGTAAAAGATACAAGATCCTATTGGTGGGTTTGTTGGAGTATATTTTAACCAAAAATTCATCAATCATTTAAATGTAGAGTAAAGATTTCTAAAACTCACAATACCATATTCATATAAAATAAGTGATGATAATATAAGGTATATTGTTGTATGTAGTGAAATTGTTCCTTAATTACTTTAAGAGATGTTTTTAAAATATTAGCATAACCACTAACCATATTCTAACTTGATTAACTAATGGATATCATATAAGTTATGATATGATAAGAATAAATTATGTCATAACCTTGGGTGTTTGATGAAAAACGTTTGTCTAAATCTGGTTATAGCTACAAACATACATTAAGGAAACATATAGTTCATTTCAGTTAATTATCCTATAGCCACTACAGATAATAACAGCTCCAAGATAGAAATATATTTTTCAAAACAACCTATCTTTCTATAAGGGGATCACATATCTTTAGATATAGTGGGAGAAATATATGTTTAAGTGAATTCTAGGCTCTGTATGCACAATGATTTTCATAAGAACACTAAAATCCATAAGTCTTATGGGAGGAATTATTTCAGAAAAAAATACTACATTGGGAAGTTGAAACAATAGAGGTGGTTTTATATTCACATATTTAGGTAAAATATTATTTGGTATGAATAATGAATCCTATAGGGAGCAGTAAGTGGAAACATGTTATGATTGGAAAGTCTATATAAATTTAAATATGGATTTCATATACCAAAATTTGGTTCTACATTATGGTAGTTTCCCCAGTTAATGTAAAGTAGCTAGTGGGTATTCAAGAGAAACTAAACATAGATGGTAGAATCCATCACCAATAAATCTTGAATGATTACTAAGGTTTTAATCTATATCTAGATATATTTTATGAAAAAACCTTATACCAGTTTTTATACTAAAATATATTAGAATTATACCCTTCATAAAAAAAATTATGATCGTTTTTTTGGGAATTGGATGTCAAGGCCACTTTCCTTGAAAGAAACCTTATGGAAGATGTTTATATAATGTGGACAAAAGGGTTGGAAACACTAATGAAAAAAATAAGGTAAGAAATTTTCATAGATCCATTTATAGATCAAAATAAGAACTATGATCATATATTATTCATTTTAAATGAATATATGCCTAGGTGTCTATAAGAGGTTAGTGGGAACTCTATTTTTTCCCTGATAGATATGTTTGATACTATATAGAAAATATATCCTTAGTCTTACAGTAAATTAAAACTAAGTATAATTTCTCCAATAATGACTTAAAGAAGAAACCTAGTTCAAGGGAATGATTTAGAGAAATACATTTACAGGGTTGATTAGTCCTAGTCACTATACATACATTGACATGGTATTAACTAAATAAATAATTCAATATGGTACAATTCAGGAAATGAATTTTTGGATTGTCACGCGAAATAAAATCTATACCAGTTAATGTGTAAAATCACAGGAAAATATTTTAGTGAGAATAGATTTCATATTCCTAAGATTACTTTGGAAATCTATCTCACTTTTCATGATATGTACAAAGATTTTTTATTTCTTATGTCTGAAACCTAGAGAATGAATATTAGAAAAACTAGAATAACTATAAGGCTAAAAGTAAAAACTATCCAACAGTGCTTGAGAAAGTAAAATTGGACGAGTTCACTAAAGATGAAGTAATGAGAATACTAGTTATAAAAGGGATACAAAACTAGTCTTCTTCTAGATCAGTATGATCTAGTATCATAGTAATTATATGTTAATAAGCTGGCTAATCTCATTATATTTATTGATTTCCATATCTATATAAAATAAGGGCATTATGGTTTTTAGGGAACTTAACGAGAAATTTTTTAAATGTTTTGTTCTATATTTTTTACCTATACCTGGATAAAAAATTATAATCATATTATGATGAAAATTAGACTATGGTATTATTTAATATTTTTGAGATGAAAAATGAAAAAAAGGTATATACTCGATGATATCACCTCATAAGGTATTTTATTAAAGATATAAATTTTAATTAAGTGGAACAACCACTAAAATATGGTCGGAAAAACATTTATTTCCATATCTCAGGAGAAGCATATATAACATGTGGAGATAACTAGTTTGGTTAGTAGTTGAATATAGTTCAAGTGAGTGTTTGTTGGAGTTAGTTACCTAGAACCAATTGAATTTTTAATTTAAATCACCTGTATATTCATGGTTTTTAATATTAATAAGATTCTTATCATATCATGATTGTGATTCTATATGACATTAAATGTGATAATTTCCTAAGGATACTTATCACACCAAAATTTCATAGCAGTTCCCCACCATGATGACAATATTGAAGTGTTATGATAGTATTGTTAACTATATTTTCTATGTATGCATGAAATCATCTTATGAGACATGGGTGATACAGGCTATTAGGGATATGTGGCTCATAATACAATGAGATTTATTCCCATGCAATTTTCCCTCGGTAATCTCCAAGAGTGTTGGTTATGAAAAGAGACCTTCCTATAGGAAATACACAAGTTATATGTGTCATTGGATGTTTTTATATATGGTTGTGTGTATTGTTCCTTATACTTGAGATTAATATTAATGAATATCATGAGGTGATCATTTTGATGTATCAATAAAAACTATGATTTCATATGATCACAGTGAAGTAGCATACATTGGGAACATAATGAGTTATATGACATTAATGAATAAGTTAATAAATGATTTGTCCCTTATAAGTTAATGGAAGTTTTTTTAACCAAGGTGACTCGATATGGGGTTTTATTTTGTGTTTTTTGTCAATCCATTTCTCGGGTGATCAAGGAGTTTGAAATTAGTTTTCAAAGTGGTGAAATTTTCTAGTGATTTCTAATTTTCTGGGTGTGAAATATTAGGGTATTTTTCATCCCAAATTCCCTATAAATTATAAGAAAAATATAATCTTGGAACATTACTATAAGTTTAAGAGTTTGTTAGAGAGAATCCAAATATTATTTTGTTAAAAATACATGGATTCTGAGAAAGTAAAAGAGACTTCATGCTTGTCTAGACACATGCTAGTATATTCACATGCTAGTTTGGGTGATAGTCATGTGCTGGTCAGGCTGGGTGCAATGTGCAAGTCATAATTTCTAGTAGAGTATGGTGACACACGCATGTTTCATTCTAGTTATGTTTCATGTGCATCAAGGCTTCACATACTGGAGGAGCATTGTGAATGATGTTCCATAAAATTCAAAGCAAAGGGATACATGAAGGTTAGGGTTTTTTCCTATAAATACTAGTGTACCCCATAATTGGAATTAACAAAGATTTAGAGGAGTATCAGAGGATCTTTTTTTGTGTAATTTACACTTGTGAAAACTAGACCCAAGCAAAATACTGGGGAAAATAAGTTGCTTGAAGAAAAAAATAACTAACAAGGTTGATCAAAGGACTTGTGTAAACTTGGTTTCATGAGTAGGATAGGTCAAAAGTAATATGGAAAACCTATTTGGGATCACTCACCTAAGAGAAGATAGTTGCGTAAACATTACCTAAGTGAAGGAATTGGGTGAAGGAAGTAGCATGAAGGTAAATTTGTAAATCATACCTGAACAAACTCACTTAGGAAAAATAGACCTGAGTGAAGGACTTAGGAAATCTACTTAGGAGAACTGAGAAAACCAATTAAGAGTCTAGAGAAAACTACTTGGTAAAACTTACCTGAGCTAAAGGATATATTTGGGATAATTTTAGGATTTCATTTAAGTATCATATTCAGTCACTTGTGAAGTAAAACTTTCAACATACTCTTGAAACATAAGCAACTTTTCTGTATTTAGATCGAGGTGACTACTATATGAAGCATTGATAAAGGAGTCAAAAAAAGGGATCTAAGGGAGGAAATGTACTAATCATAGAACCATTTTGTAATGGAAGTGCATTTGGCACAGAATGACCTTGGTTGAACAATTATGATCCACCAAAACTGGTGAAGCGTAGTGGATTCTGGTACGACAGAAACATCATTAGAATATGCTCCTTGGATTAACCCTTTGTAGTAACCCAAGTAAATTTTCCATGTCATGTTTTAATTTTTTTCATTTTGAGTGGTTAATGTGCATATAACATCAATAGATTTAACACATTTCTACCAACATTTGAATAAGATCTTACAAGTTGGAGAGAAGCGTTGACACCCTAATTCATCCCTCCACTCTCAGGGTTCCTTAGTTTGAAACATAAAGTACAAATATTAGGCCCTTTGATAGGGATAAAACTACTTGATTAAGTCTATATCCATGTTATATTATAATCAATGTTTTCATTTTTGGAAATTATAAGAAAGTTATATCAAGTATATAGGTTGATAACACATGTGATGCAACCTTTTTGATAAGATATCGAGACAAATATATTACATTACATGGTGAGAATTCATAATAGGCTATTGTTATTACGAAATTAACACATTTTTCTATGGGTTCCTTGATGTTTTTCTAGACACTAATCTTGGACATAACATCCTAATACCACTGAAAAAGGGGCCTAGAGGGCCACATAATAAGTGTATCTATAACCTCAGTAAGATTATATATGAATTTAATATTAAAATAGATATTATTCTAAAGTTCTAAGAATAATATTGTTCAGTTTTTTTTAATCACAAATATGCAATCACCAATTATTAAAAAGAATATATATGTGTGTTGTATAATTAAATAAATATTTATTTAAAATTTAATTATTAATCTTATGTTAATATATAATAATTATTTATATTTTGGTCAATTCGAAAGGTAAAAAATAATTATTTATTTGGTTACACGAATATTAAATGAATATTTATTCATGGGTTCAGTGAATATAGTATTTATTTATTTATTTATTGAATAATTTAGTGATATTTATTTATTTAAATAAATATTTATTATCAGAGTTTTGGTAAATATTGAGGAAGAACGAAAAACCGAGTTAAGGGTCCAGTGGGAATGATATAATAAATATCATTTAAATAAATATAGATTAATTAATTTAATAAATGATATTTATTTTATCTGAAGGCGTTTCACATGTCAAGGAAATAATAATAAAAATATTATTATTATTTGATACAAGTTTCTCTAAGGATTAAGATATTGGATAAGAGTCTATGTGGAAATTCTCTAACCTAGCTATATAAACTCGATTATATCATTTCTAGGGTGAGATGTGGTTGTGCGAAATATTCCCTAGAGAGAATTATCTCAATACCTATAGAGAAATATCTCAATAATTCTCTCAAGAACTAAGATATCTAATCCTCCTTATTTTTATCCAATCCTTGAGAGAACCAAAAGAAATATTATAAGTGTTGAAGGAATTCTTATTGTGATTAATGAAGAATGACACAAGTGTTATAATCATCTGCACTATCCCCTGGGGATTTCTATGGTAACGTTCTTAGTCGAGGTTTATAGAGAACATGTGGATCACCACTAGAGGTATTCTACCCATCAATACTTTATCTCAATGATGATATAACATGTAGAGGTCAACCAATTTGACAATGATTAAATAATAACAAGTGAGGCAAATATTTATCAATATAAATTAATTATAAATTATTTATAAATGATCAAGTCTTCAATTATTTCAGGGTTAATTTTTTCTAGTACTAGGGACTTATCCAAATAAGTTGATGAAAAACCATTGTTGGAAATAGTCTCTTTATATTTTCTTGTCCCAGATGGAACTAAACCAGTTCCCCAAGCAGGTTCTCCACATTAACTCGATCACTCCTCCTCATACGCCAGAGGCTTCCAAATTATAGTAGGGGTCTAAGGTGGAATTTTTAGGAGACTATACCCCCATATCAGAGTTCACAAACAGAAGTAAATAACCAAAAAACATACACATCATAGTGCACATAAAGAATAAATGAACCGAAACATAAGCATGATGTAATAAAATAAAATACAGTAAAGTCCCCAACATCCATTCCATACATACAACATTGATCATATATTGAATTTATCTCATATAAAAAATAAATAAATGAAAAATAAATACTTCATGCTCTATTTAAAACTTTTAGCCATATCACATACCCAGTCTCTAGTACCTTATTGAGATACTCCATCACAATCATCAGACTCCATGCGAATAACCCACTCAATCCTGAAAACCTGGGACTTCAACCTACCCATCATGTATCCATGCTCAAACTGAAAGAAGATATAATTTTTTCATGAAAACTGAGGTGCACATATAAGGGGTGGGAAATAAATTTCAGTAGGTCACCCCCAATAGTGAACCTATAACCTACTTCTATAAGTGCATGCTAATGCAATATGCTTAGACAATCCAAAACATAACTAAAATAAATACAATCAAAACCACCATTAATATTTAGGTTCGAGACCTCAATTGACCATACCTACTTCAGAAAATTCCAGAGTATCTGTGAGAACATATTGATGACCATGCATCCCAAGTAACATACATACTCCACCTCGATGAAAAAAAAACCAAACCTCATGAAATTACCCATTGTCTCTTACTCAGTACCTAGACGCCTTAGTACCAAGTACTTATACCATGGTCAAGCACTACCAAAACCCAGAGCATTAGTCTAAAATCTAACCCATGAATCTTAAACAATGGTTCCTAGATTATTAGTCTAACACCTAAACCATACATTAAAATAATAATGCATTTAGCATTAGTCTAAAACCCAAACCATACATCAAATCATTATTAACCATAGCATCAGTTTGACTCCTAAACCATGGATGCGGAGCATAATTCCATTATCCATTCCAACTAGTATACCATCATGAACTAGATAATTAGTCTAGAATATAAACCACAAATGTAGAGTGTTAGTCTGCTATCCCCAAACCATACAATACAAGGTTCCTAGAAAGTTAGTATTTTACTTTAACCATTAAGTATATTATTCATGTTCAGAGCCTCGGTCTGACACCTAACCCATATAGTATACTACCCATTCCGAAAGCCTTAGTCCATCATCTCAACCACATATCTCGAACATCACATCCATTATGCTCTACAATATCAAAATACATTCCTAGAACCTCAGTCCAACACTCAAACCATAAAAAAACTATCAGTACTAATATAGAGCATCATGTCCAACTCTCAACCATGACATCCATATCATATCATAACATCTACATAGGTGTAAACCAGGCCTCAACCATAAAAAAATACAATACATAATAAGGGATGTCCAAAAAACCATTCCCTTCATCAACATCTTAGACCCAATAGCTCACACATCAGTTCAGGTCCCAAGTTTAATCTGCAACCAATACTACCCAACTGCATGTACCTTCTCAGGGTAAGTTACACACACTAGTCATGGGGTGTGGAAAAATATAAATACTTCCCCCTAAGGTTTTAGTAATAGTGGTGACTAAATTCTTCACCCAGGATTAGTGTTTTGAATCAAGATGTCACAACTAAAAAAGTAAACTAAAGAACAAGAATTAAATGACTATGAAGCAAAGAACTTGGTTTGATAAGAAAAAAATATAGAAAACTAATTAGTTTTAGGAAAATATTCCCTTATATAATTATATCATGGTCCTTTTGAAACTAAATATCTTGTTTTTATTAATTGGTTTAATGGATGTAACAATCGTTTACCCTATTCCACCATTAATTAATATTTATTGATAATGAAAGTAATCCACCCAATTTAATTTGTTGGACTATTCTCCCTCCAAAGTGTGAAAGGCATAGTGGGTCTCCTTTGGATAACCTAGGAAATTAAAATTTAGGAATTAAGTCTCCTAAGTGCCCAAATCTATCCACTATGTCTTCCCCATGTGTTTAGTGATCACTATACACTTCTATTTTTGGATCTAGATCACCTAATTGGGGTGATACAAAACCAAAAAGAAAGATAAAAATTTTCTTAATCAAATAAATTAAGAATATACATATTTTAAATAAAAATACAATAATATAGCATTAAAATTCTAAAATCATGAATCAAAACCCATTTAAAAAATAAAAAGAGACAGAAAAAATTTATAGAAACTAGGACTCTGACATTACACAGGGTCACCTCCCCTTTTTCCATCCATATAAAGGGTATACCCCTCCATTAAAAGGGAAAAATGGGGGTAAATGTGGTATAAGACATAATAAAAGTTAAAAGAAATAAAAATAGCAGAAATAGACTACCCAGCAGCAGTAACAGGTGTTCTCTCCTTGATCCTCCAATACCTTCCTATAGCACAACCTACTTGTATTTATATTGGGGTAGCCTCTTAATATCTCTCCTTTTAATCTTTCAAAATATCTGGGGGATGTTTAATATATCTTTAAAAATATATTCAGTATTTAATCTACTTAATTCTTGGGTATTTCCAAATTCTATCACTGAGATAAAATTTTATAGTGATGGTAGCATCATCCACCATTGTACATCATATATTATACCAATGGTATATCATGTTCTACCATTGGGTCAAAGGAGGGATATTCTACCATTGTCCTGATGGTGGCATGTGCTGTCATTGGTGGTGAACTACAGATTTTTTTTTCATTCCGACTTATTGTTTCTCCTTTATTTTTCTTAATAGTGGAACTCTTAATGACTCAACCTCCTCTATTTTTTTGGTGTGTGCCAGTTTCAATGGTGGATTAATCATTTATTTCTTCCTTGACCTCCTCCTTGGATAAATGCACGATATCACTCCTACTTATTGAAAATTGGCAGTAACAATGGTGGTAAGGGAGCTCGGGCAGTGGTGCATAACCACAACATTGGAGAGCTTGGATAGTGGAGGTATTTTTCCTCTTTATCAAAGGGAATATGCAATTATGGAAAATTATATTAGAGATTTTAGTGGTGGAGAAGATGATCTTTGGTTTCATAATGGTGATCAGTGGTAGAAAGCGATGAGTGGCAGCAACGGTGGTGACTTCCTCTTAATCCACCGTTGGCTCAATAGTAGTTCATGTAATACCATTGGACCAATGATAGCTCATGTGCTACCATTGGCTCAATTATGGATTCACTAGTGGTGATTTATAGTGTGTGGAAGGGGTTTTTATGCATGGAAGGTGGTGAGGGCAGTCCAGTAGTGGAGAGGTGGATGTGGAAGTGTGGCCCTTCTTTAATAATGTGCTCGTAGAGTGTGATAGAGCTTGAGTAGAGGGATACAGGTGGAAGTAGTGGAGTTCTATGTGGTGAATGTAGGGAAGAGATATTTTTGGATGGAGGAGTAGTGATGGTTGGAGAGTTAAAGGTGGTAGTGTCCATGTACTAGCGTTGGATCAATGATGGAATGTGATACCATTTTTTATGACCAAGCTTTAGACGTGGCAGTCATGGTGGTGATAATCTTCATTAATACCTCCATCCTTCATAGTAGATTTAGGGAGATTAATTATCATGATAGGAGTTAGTTCTCTTTGAAAGTGGTCATAGGTAAGTCGTCCAAGGTCCCTAGGATGGTTAATGGGGGTTTGGGGCCTTGGTAATGTGCAGACGCTCGAAGGTCTATTCCAAAATGGCAGTGAGATCTCCTTCTTCATCCAGTCTTCGAAGTATCCAGATGACGCTTTGAATAAACTTCATGGTAGTATTCCATATATCTTGAGGTGGCCACATGTGTTTTTGGTCATTTTAAATGGACAATGGATTGAGCTCGAGCTTAATGGTGATCATCCATGCGATTTACCATAGTTGCAAGAGATGAACGTCGAGGCCGAAGGCGATCAACAGAAATGACAGGCGGTAGTGGGTGTTCAGGCATGGGGGAAGCGTAGGTGAGGTGTAATGGTGACATTTCTATTAATTATGAACACTACCCGCAATAATTTTTCCCATATCGGACTGGAGGGTGCATTCCATGAGCACTTAAATAACAAGATGTGTCTCCCCAAGTGAAATGAAGTTGGAGAGGGGTCATAAAACCCCCGCTCGCCACCTTACACCACCCCATGATAGAGAGGCTTTCCTCTCGTCTCTCTGTGAGTTTCACCACCATGGTCTGGCGTATCCAAGTTATGGCCCAGCCCATGGACCCCATGGGTCCGGCATGGCTAGGTGGCCCCGTTGTGGGCTGTCTATGAGGTGTGCGGGCCCTTAGGTTGAGGTCTGGCCCAATTGACCATTATTTTAAATAACACCTAAAAAATATAAAAATGGTAAAAGAAAACATTCAAAATTCATTAATTGAAAATCAAACCACAATTCCATAAAATAATCTTCAATAAAATACATCACTAAAAACCATCATCTTTATTTATTTCAAAATATTATTTCAAATTCCTGATAATTTATTAAAAAAATGAAAAACATGGATTCATTAATTGAAAAATATTGATAATCAATAGAATTGGTTAAAAAAATATGCATGAAAATATCAGTGTGTCAAATACACCCATGCTTATTCTATTATTGTCCTCAAGAATAAAATATCTAACATGGGATTTAAGGGGCACCAATGATACCATTATTCAAATATCAAAGTAATAAATAAAATGATTATCAATGATAAATAAAAATTTCAAAAATCCACATAAAATATCAATTCAATTTCTCAATTTTCTATGAAATAATCAATTCTAGTATTTTACTTTTTCACTTTTGAGAAATGATGGAACTTCTCTGTTCATCCATTCAAGATCCTCAATTCATTATTATTAAATATTCCATATCACGACTTACCTCATTTCTTAATCTTTTCTCTCATCACTAATGATACAATTCAAGTGGAGTTATGCTCATATCATCAAAACATTCTCATTTTCCATAGGCTTGTAAAGGAACTAATTTCTCTATTTTTTGAATGAAAAAGGCACATAAAATCCTGAGGACTTGCAATAAAGGCTCAAATTAATATGAGGTTTAAGGTTGTAGGAATTTCTATTTAAAAATTAAGGCTCGAGAATAAGGTTAATATCTAAAGTAAAATGCATGATATCAAAAGTAAAATCTCAATGAAATTCTCCACTTCAAAGTAGGAACCCCCACTTCCCCCAAAACCCAAATTAATTTTATGATAAAAATTAAGCATAATGAATGATTTGTGAACCTTCTTAAATTTTTCTCTACTTTTATACCATTTTCTTCAAAAGTACTTTTTTTTTCTAAATTCATTCTTAGAATGTATCTCACATCCACCAGCTAACCCCATTTAATAAAAATCATCTATTTAGTGATGGTGATTTTTGATATTCCTAAGTCACAACACACATTTTTTTCTCTTTTTGCTTTTTGTTTTCATTTTCATTTTTTTTCAAGAAGGTAAAACAATAAAATATAATTAATGAAATAACATCCTTTACAAATACCCAAAGTATCACCCCCACACCTTTTCTTTACAATTTATTTCATCCATTCCATTATGAATTCATTCACCCACACACTTCATCTTTAAAACATAATGCAAATAAAAAGATTAGGGTAGAAATGGATAATATGGATTGAAGTGTGGCTCATTCCTAACAAGGTTATTAATGGTTCCTATAGATTAATCAAGGATTTATGTAAAGGTGGTTTCAAGGATAATGGATTTTCAAAATATTCCTCAATCATTTTAAATTTGTTTTGTATAGTAATAGCTTTGAAAAGATCAAATTATAGTTATAGCATGTTACATGTCCCAAGATCACTCAAGAAATATTCTCAATAATAAATAAGTACTTGGTCAAGAAATCCTCTCAATAATGGGACATATGATTTGGTACAATCAATCATTGGAATGAATAATACTAAAAAAATCAATTAACATGAATTTTATAAATTTATATCATGAAAAATGGTAGGTAAATTTTATTTACATGAATCAATTAATTCCATAAAATTATGAGTCATCATTTTAATCTCCATGATTAAATTTAATAATTAAATTATCCATTTAACTCCTTTCATCTCATTATAATTCAAATATAAATATGTTTTAACACAGCTTCTATAATTTCTAGTTAAAACATATTTTCAAAAACATGTATGAAGTTATAAATATAAAGAATGAAATAATTTTTCCTTATTCTCATGTATCCTTTTCACTACTTCTTTATATATTCAGAGGGGATTCCTTTTTTACTTCCTTCATGGTGGTTCTATAAAACAACTCATACCAATGTAAGATCCTTTCTATTAAAGCTCAAGGGATGAAGGGAAGAGGTGACCAAATTCTAAACTCCTGAATTTGAAAATAAATAAATCTCTAGTTTCTTATTGGAATAAAATTTTGTTAATGTTATTGGATTAACTTTACCTAATGGGAAAAAATCAGTAGATGGTTTGGAAAAGTTTGAGCTCCTCCGCTAGTTCTTGAGGTAGATTCCCATGGAATGTTTTTAGCCTCTTCCAAATGATAGTGAATGTGTTTCCTTCTTTTTCTCTATTTATCTATATGTAACCAAAATGATAGAAATTAGTACCTATAAAAGTTCATTCCCACTTGGAATGAATCTTACCTAGTATTAACTTTAATCTAGAATTGTAGAGTAGGACTTGGTCTTCAGGTTGGAAGGTCTTTTGCTGGATTTGTATTTCATGTTCCACTATGGTTCTATCCTTATAAATTATTGAGTTTTAAAAATATTATCTTCTAATTTTATCCAATTCTTTTAATTGGAGCTTTATATCTTTCCCATCACTCACCAAATCCAAATTCATCTGTTTTACAGCCCAATAAGATTAGTTCTCTAAATCTACCAGCATATGACAACTCATTCCATATACCATTTGGTAGGGGCTCATACCATTATGTGTTTTTTATGGTGTATGGAATTCCCATATGGTATCCTCAAGCCTTTGGATATAATCCTTATAGTTTGGTTTAACTATATTCTCTAGAATACCTTTAACATCCTAATTGAACACTTCATCTTGGACATTTTTTTGGGGATGTTAAGGTGCAGATGTCTTGTGGTGAACCCCATACTTTTTAAGCATATACTCCATATTTATATTGAAAAGGTTATTCCCTTGTTCACTGATGATGTCTCTTAGAACTCCAAATCTACAAAAGATATTATTCCTAATAAAATCACAAAAAACTTTGGAATCATTCATCTTTGTGGACTTAGATTCTATCCATTTATATACATAATCCATAACAAGTAAAATGTAATAATTCCCAAAAATAAATAGGAAAGGGTACCATAAAATAAATTCCCCATAATTCAAATATTTCAGAAAAAAATGTTGGGTTTTTTTCAGCATCTACTATCTTTTTAAAATATTTCTAGAATATTGACACTTATCAAATTTCTTAAAATATTAATGAGTATATTTAAATAAGTTTAACCAATAAATTTTTGATTCCAACACTTTTCTAGTTGTTATTTGAGGTCCAAAGTGGCCTCCAAAAGTAAATGTATGAAAAAATCTAAATACAAAACCGATTTCAATTTCCAGTAAGCACTTCCTTATGACTTGATCATTACATATTATCTATTGAAAAGAATATTCCAAGATATAGAATTTAAATTCAGACTTAATTTTATTCTTTTTATGATAGTTAAAGTGAGAGGGTACCTAAGAGGTGCCCAAATAATTCACTAAATTAGCATACCATGGTACTTCACCATCTACTATTTAGAGTTTCTCTCTAGGTTTGTGATCATTGAGTGGGATAAGTTCTAGAATGTCTGTTTTAGTAGTATTTGGGACTCTATTGAGGTCATTTTACACTTGGTATTCATCTCCCTTCTTCCCCTTGATCTCTAGGTTGAACTATTATCAGAGTAGTATCTGTATCACTATCCTTGGTTTGGAATAAACCTTTTTCATCAAGTACCTAAGTGCTGCATGATCATAAAATACTACCAATTTATTTCCCAGTAAATAAGATCTAAACATATATGATTCAAATAAAACAACAAAGAATTATTTTTCTATAGTTTTTTAGTTGATTTTAGTTTCATCCAAGGTTATTGAGGCATATGTTATGAATTTTGGTCTTCCTTTAATTATTTTGGAGAGTACTGTTCCTATATCTTGGTTTAATGCATCACAAAGAAACTCAAATGGGTACTTCGAGTCTAGGGGATGCATAATTGTTGGGGTAATCAACTTTTTCTTCATCTCATAAAATTCCTCCCTATAATTATTAGTGAAAAAAATTCATCTTATTTTAAAATTAATCTTAAAATGGGAAGATAAATCTCACTAAAATCTTTGATGAATCTTATGTAAAATCCCACATGGCCCAAAAATGTTCTAATATATCTCACATAGGTGGGATATGGTAAAGAATTAATTACTTAAAATTTATACTAATCCACATAAATATAATTTTTTGAAATGATATGAGCCCACAATATCCATTTTTTACCATAAAGTGACACTTCAAAAAGTTTAGAACAAGTTTTTTCTCTATACAGGTTTTTAATACTTTTTCCAGATTCCCTAAGAAATTATCAAAATAATTTCTAAAAACAATAAATTCATCCAAGAATACCTCTAGAAACTCCTCCATGTGATCTATGAAAATCTTACCATACACCATTTTAATGTACTTGGATCATTTCATAACCCGAAAGGCATCCTCCTATAGGAAAAGGTCCCAAAATGGTAGTTGAATGTTGTCTTATCTTGGTATTCTGTAGAATTTGGTACTATAAGTAACTAGATAATACATCCAAGAAATAGTAATGTTTCCTACCTACCAACCTTTATAGAATTTGGTCTAGGAATGGGATGGTAAAGTAATCTTTCTGGGTGACTTGGTTCAGCTTTATATAGTCAATGAACACCCTCCAACTATTTAGGAATATCACTAGAATTAATTTGTTATTCTCATTTTTAACAATTGTCAATCCATTTTTCTTTGGAACTGTGTGTATGGGGTTGGACCATTGTGAGTCATAAATTGGGTATATTATGTCAGCTATTGATAATTTTTCAATATCCTTTTTTATAACTTCCCATGATGGTTGAGTTAAGTCTCCTATGGGGTTTACTAATAGTTCTAGAGCACCCTTCAAGAAAAATTATATGGGAATAGGACTTGGGGTTTATTCCAGGGATGTCTTTAAGGCTCCACCCTATGAATTGAATGTTTCTTTTCAAAAGTATGACTAAAATTTTCTCCTAGTATTATGATCACTATAAATGTTTTCCATCCATAATATACACATGTTTTAATTTATATGGGAGAGATTTTAGTTCCAAATTTTGGGGTTGTTCTAGATATGATATTGAATTTAAATTTCCAACTTAAAAATCTTGAATCACTTTAGAAAAGGGTATCATATCGATTTCTTATAAAAAACATCAAAGAATTCAGATTTTATTTCTTCTTGATCATTAAAAATAAAATTTCCATATTTTTGATTACTCACTTGTTCCTTGATGTATTTATAAAAAAGGGTATCTCCTAGGGCTAAAAATTCTCTAATAATACCTGAGTATTCAATGGTATCAATAACTTATTTGTGGCTGATTGTAAAGATTGAATTATTATTTTAAGTGTTCCTCTTATAGTCAAGAACATTGATGTACACCTTACTATCTCCCAACTCCATGGTGAGGGTTCCTTCATGTACATTAATGACTATTTTGGATATCTTTAGGAATGGTCTTCCCAAAATAATGGGTGAATGCCCTGATGCTCTATCTTCCTCCTTGGTGAGAAAATAAAAGTATTCTAGAAAAACTATTCCTTTAACTCCTACTAGAACATCCTCTAAAACTCTATCTAGGAAGATTTTGGATCTATTGGCTAGTTGGACAAAATATCTTGTGGGATTTAGGTTACCTATTTTTAAATATGAATAGACAGAGCTAGACATGACATTAATGGAAGCACCAAGATCACACAATACCTCACTAAATTTTAAATAACCAATGGTGTAGGGAATATATAATTTCCCTTGATCTTAATATTTTTTTTGGTAATGGTGGCATTATCATGGATGAAACACATCTCCCTAGGTTTATTATTTCATTCAAATCCAGTCTCTTTCTCTTAGAGAAAATATATTTGAAAAAATTTGGCATATCTAGTAATTTTACTAATGAATTCCAAGAGGGGTATATTAATTTCAAAATTTTGAAAATGTATCTTAGATATCTATTTATAGTTTCCCTTCCTCAAGTTTCTTGGATTCTATAAATCTGGAAGGCAATGGAAGGGGGTGTCTTTATTCTTCCTTTTTGTCTTTGTAATGGATTTTTCAATCTTTCCTTCCTAAATATTTTTCTTGGGTTCTTCCTCAATATTATTGTATTATTGTTTGGGTGGGTATTTATCTCTTTTAGAATTTTTCCGTAATTTCCATACTCACCTTACTTAGTTCAACTTGATATTCCTTGGGTTTTGGTGGCTGGATCTCCTTGCCACTCCTTGTGATGATCATGCTCACACTTTCTTTTCAGTTTGGGTTTTTTTGATCTGGGAGTTTTCCTGAGTTTTTGGATAGAATATCCATGAGATTATCAAATTTATTTTACAAATCCTTTAATATATTCTCCAACTCATCCATATTTATTCCTTACATTCATTCAACTGGTAGTGCACTAGATAAGGTTTAGGATTTTTATTGAAAAGGAGGTGTTTGATAGGCTTGTTGTTGATATTATTGCTTGTATGGTTATTATAAAGGGGGTGGATTCTGAATTATAGCTGTAAAGGGTCTGACTTTGTTGACCTTCATATCACTTTTGGTATTTCCCTTCTCTCCATGGTTGGTTTCTTTGAAACTGTCTTGGTTGGAATTCAGTTTCACAACTTCCCATACCCTGTACCTCAGCACACCGATTAGTGAGGTGATGGGGTGATGAACAAAAACCACATACCTAAGGTGGGTAGGTTTGTTAATTCACTTATTTCACTACCATATATCTTATAATTATTGTCAATTCTTCCAATTTGGTTTCAATAAATGTATATGAGTCAAAAGATTTTACCTCATAGATGCCTCTGGTTCTTATACCTCTTGTTCCAAATTGTTGTGAATTCTGTGTAATCTTCTCCATTAGGATTATAGCTTCCATGGGTGAATTATCGATCAAAGATCCTCTGGAGTATTCATCTAGGAGGTTTCTTTCATTGTCCTATATCCCTTGGTTGAAGAATATTAGGAATCTATGGTTTTCCACATCTTGGTGAGGATAGATTGAACACAACATTTTTCATCTTTATCAATATTCTTATAGGGTATCTCTAATAGATTGTCTGATAGAATAGATATCCTTCCTTATTTTAATGGTCCAGGAGGCTAGGAATCATATTTTCATAGATATTCTTTAAAGATCATCCCAATCATGGATATCTCTAGATTTTAGGCTATACAACTATTCTTTAACAGTTACCTCAAGTGAAAAGAGGAATGTAATCCACTTGACCTATTTTTTAGCCACTCCTCTTAGATTCAAACTAGTAAAAACATAGATGAACTCTTAAATGTGTCAGTTCAAGTCTTCTCCCGCAAGTCCATGAATCTTGGGTAATCTAGGAATAATATTGGCTCATAATTAAAAGTCATTATGTTACACATGCATAGTTATTTAATTATTCTGGTTAGATAACCATGGGTTATATAGGTCTATAAGGGTTTTTTGTGGGTTAAGGTCCATGTTTTTCAGTTTTGAGTGAACACTGGATGTTTTAATAAATTCATATAAATTTATTTGTTCAATGTGGTTTTCATGATTTAGATTCCTAAGTCTACTTAGAAAATTTATATCTATCTCTGAGTCAAGAAAAATTAATTCCTCATTGGTGGTTCTAGTCATGGAAGTTAAGGGTTTTATTTAACATTTACTCCTCAATAATGATACTAAATTTTGACACACAGTAGTCACAAGGTTTAGAAAAAGCTAATTATTTACCCCTATGGGTGTTATAGTAGTAGTGACTAAACTCATCTCCCGATATTAGTGTTTTGAATCAAGATGTTGTGAATGAAAAAGTAAACTAAAGAATAAGAATTAAATTACTAGGAAGCAAATAACTTGGTTTTTTAAGATCATATTAGAGAAAAGTGATTGTGTTTATTCATGGATTCCCTTCTGTAATTCTATCATGGTACTTTTGAAATTGAATCAATTATTTTTATTAATTGGTTTAATGAATGGACTGACAATCATTTACCATCTTCCACCCTTCGATTAATATTGATTGATAGTGAAAATAATCTCCCTAATTTCCTTAGTTGGACTATTCTCCTTCCATAGTGTGAAAGGCATAGTAGGTCTCCTTTGGATCACATGGGTAATTACAAATTAGGAATTGAGTATCCAAAGTTCCAAAATCATTCCACTATGTATTCCCCACATGTTTAGTGATCACTAAACACTTCTCTTCTTGACCCTAGATCACCAAATCGGTGTGATACATAACCAATAAGAATGATAATAATTTTCTTAATCAAATAAATTTAGAATATTCATATTTGAAATAAAAATATAATTGTATCCCATTAAAATAATGAAATCATGAATTAAAAACTATTTAATAAATAAAAATAGACAGAAGAAATTTATAGAAACTAGGAATCCAACATTACACAAGGTCACCTCCCATTTGACCAACCACAGAAAGGTTCTACCCCTCCATTAAAAATGAAAAATGGGAGTATATGAGGAAGAATACATAATAAAAGTGAAGAGAAATAAAAACAACATAAATATAGTATCCAACAGTAGCAGTGTGTGTTCTCTCCTTGATTCTTTGATCCCTTCATATCCTTGTATTTATAGACGGGGTGGCCTCTTCATATCTATTTTTTTAATATTTCCAATTCTTTGGAGGATGTTTAATATATCTTTAAAAAGATATTCATCATTGAATCTTCTGGATTCTTAGGTATTTCCAAATTACAGCGCTGGGATAAAATCACTTAGTGATGGTAGAATCATCCACTATTGGATGTCCACCATTGGCCTAATGGTAGATCATGTGATATTGTTGTCCCCGCGATGGTCTTTGCTACCGTTTTCCTGATGGTGGCATGTGATACCATTGGCGATGAACTATACACATTTATTTGTTTCATTTCAGCTTCTTCTTTCTCCTTCATTTTTCCTGGTAGTGTAATGCTTAATGACCAAGACTCATTTATTTTTTTGTGTCTTTCAATGTAAATAGTGGTTAAGAATGGATTCCTTCCTTGGATTCCTCCTTAGATGAATACCTGACAACACTCCTACTACCTACAAAATGGCAGTAATGATGGTGGTAAGGGAGATCGGGTAGTGGTGCATGACCATGAAAGTGGAGATCATCGACAGTGGAGGTATCGTTCCTCTTTATTAGAGTGAATTTTTAGTGATGGAAAACTCAATCAGATCTTAGTAACTTTCTCCTGATCAACCATTGGCTCAACAGTAGCTTATATACTACAGTTGGCCCAATGGTAGCTCGTGTTCTACTATTGGATCAATTGTGGCTTCACCAGTGGTGCTTCACAATTTTTGGAAGGTTTTTTCATGCATGGAAGGTGATGAGGGTAGTGTAATTGTATTGAGGTGTATGTGGAAGTGTGGCCCTTCTTCAACAGTGGGCTCCTGGAGTATGACAAAGCTTGAGAAGAGGGTTGTAGGTGCAAAAAAAGGAGTTGACTAGTCTGAAGGGAGGGTGGACGACATTGTTAGATGATGGAGCAGTGATATATAGTGATTTTAAGGTGGTGTAATCCATATGATACCATTTTCTCAATGGTGGCATGTGCTACCATTGGTCACTACAGAGCTTTGGAGGTGGCGGTCATGGAGGTAGTATCCATTATCAACCCATATAGCCTTCATAGTGTCATGAGGGAGATTAATAATCATGAAAGGCATCATTTCTCTTTGAATGTGGGTATAGGGAAGTCATTTTAGGTCACTAGGAGGCTACATAGGGGTTCAGGTCCTTGATAATGTATAGGGGCTCGAAGGTGCATGAAGACATGGTAGTGGGAGATCCTCCTTCATCGGGCCTTTGAAGTGGCTTGATGAGGCTTTTAATAGACTTCATGGTAGTATTCCACAATACCTAAGGTTATCCTGGGTGTTTTTGGGTGTTGTAATCGGAAAATAGATCAAGATCGATCTTTCGGGTGATCATCCCATGGTGGTTCCCAGTAGTTGTAGGTGGTGACCGTTGAGGACAAAAGTGTAGAGTGGTGGTGTCAGGCGGTAGTGGGTGTCCGATCATATGGGAAGTGGATTAGAGGTGCAATGACACCATTTTTATAAATGATGAACAATAATCATAACACCTTTTCTCACAACGGATAGGAAGGTGCACTCTATGAGTGCTTAAAATAACACGATGTGACTCCCCCACTATAATGAAGTCATATGGGGGTTGGAGGACCCACATTGACCAACATGCATTGCCCCATGTTGGTGAGGCCTTCCTCACATCACTTTGTGGGTTTCACTACCACTGTCAAGCATATTCGGGCTATAGCCCAGCTAGTGTATTTTATCCCCCCTGGCCCTGCACAGGCCTGATCCCTCGTGCAGGATTTGTCACTATTTTTGGCCTTCCCTTGGGCCTATATGGTTGGGTGGCCCCCGTGTGGGATTCTTATGAGGTATGAGGGACCTTAGGTTGATGGTTGTCCTAGTTATCCATTTTTTTCAATTAACACATGAAAATATGAAAATAATAAAATCAAATATTCAAATTTCATTAATAGAAAATCAAACCACAATTTTAAAAAATAATCCTTAATAAAAGATACCACTAAAGACCATCATCAAATTTTATTTTAAAAAATTATTTCAAATTCCCCATAATTTATTTAAATAAAGAAAAACATGGATTGATTAATTTAAAAACATTTAAATTCAATAGAATTGGTTTACAAAATATGCATGAAAATATCAGTGTGTTAGTTGGTCTATCACTCAGGCACTCACTTGTCCCTCTAGGTCAACACATAAACTGAGGAATTCCTCTTTGGATCCTCAAAACTAGTACTCAAGCAGATGAATCTCTCTTGGGATTCTTTGGATCAAAACATAAGCAGAGACTTCCATCTATCAATCATTGTTGACAACCAATCTCTACGATCAATACCCGTCTCTCAGGAATCACACATCCCACCACCTATTCTATAGCATCTCATGTCCTCACAGGTCTCAAAGGTAGTAAATAATTATAATGGAGATGCCCTCAAGATTAACCCCTTTCTAATTCACCCTAGGTTGGCCCGTACACCCAACCTATCGACCACCTTGATTCACAACTCAGTCCTTATAACTAGTGACAATCCCATTCCAACACCAATCGAGGTCTCTGAAAAACCATGCTACATCCTACAACTATTCTCATGTCCCTCACCTGAGTATCATCCCATGTATCACCATCAAGAGATAGCTAAACTCACTTTCTAGAGGAAAACATATCAGTCAAAACTTACTCATCCCATTCCACCTCTTCGAAGTCCTCAAAACACCCCATGGGTTCCACCATCACGTTCTATATGGAAAACACTCAAAATAGACTCCTATTATGTCAAATTATGGCTCTGGAGTGAAAAATCACCCAAAATCCTCAAAATGGTAAAAACGGGGTAGTACATGGTGTGTTACTTGAGTACATGAGGTGTACTCTGAATCCTCAACATTGGTCATGTACTTCCACATTTCTTGGTCCACCTAGGGCCAGGCCGTGTACTACTACATGTCCACATCATACAAGGGGTCTGTACGTGTACTACTACACAACCATGTCATACATGGATTTTTTCCTTTTAATTAATCATGAATATTTCTCCCTTACATGGGGTGTCTTCCCGTGTACCCAACCACATAGACATTTCCCACTACAAGCTGTGTACCTGGACTACATGGTGTGCAGTCCCAAAATTTTCTCTTCCTAATTACATGACCACATGGGAATATACCACCACATGGACATGTGCCACTAAAGGTAATGTACTCCAAGTACATAGTGTTTAGTTCCAAAAGTATATATCCCCTAAATAAGAAGAACAAACAACATGTGTTCCTGAACCACATGTCCTGTAATCAGGATTTCCAAATGGGAAACCCTTGAGAACCTCCTGAAAACCCTGTTTTCCCCAATTAGGTATAGATTGACCCCCCAGGGGCCTTAGTAGTCATAATAAGGATTTAGAAATTAAAAACAACACATATATGGGTATCAGATCATAAAACTTAAAAAACATCCAACCTTATGGCTTAAATAATGAAGGTTCGTGTCTAAATCCGCTCTCAGAAGTTGTTTCACCTTGATCGGGTCTCGATCCCTTCCATGGATGGAGTCCAAAAACATCTATCTTGCCCTTACCTCTTAATATAACTATCATTTACAAGGGAGAAGACCTACCCCTCCTACCCCTATGTGTGATAATACAAAATGGTGAGATACTTTTAATTAATTCAATTACTTAATTAATTAATTACTCATTTCAAACACCTATCTTGAGTCACGGAACATGAAGTGGGTTTATACCTATTATAAGAAAAAACCCCTCATTTCAGACTCAATCGTAGAGTCAGAATCTTAATCTGACACACCATTCAGAATATATCTCCACTTGAACCCAAAAAAATAATTAAATATTTAATTTATTAAATATTAATTATTCTTCCAAAACTTTAATGACTAATATTTTCCCCAAACACCTATCCTAGGGTAAACACCCTATTCTGGGACTGACAGAGCAGTCAAAAAAATTACCCAAGATTATATGTTAATGGAAAATGAATATTTTACCCCTAATGAACATCTAAAGTAAAAAATTCAAATTTATGCACAAATTAAGATTTTAGGGAAACATGGATCTTTACATTATTCCCCTTCCATGATCCTTATAAAACTTCAAGATCATCACCACCGAGATTGACCATTTTGACCTATCCTGTAATGCCCAGAACCTAGTTTCCTAGAGCCGGTGCATTATTTTATTAAATTGGCATGATTACAAGAAATTTGTATCATGAAGTACTAAATATTTTTTTATTTTTGTAAAACAAGTTACAAACATAAGTTCAACATTACAACTTGAAAGGAGAAATAATATAGAAATTTCATTGGAATCATCCATAACTCCTAGGTTATCCCTGCAAGTCATTCATAATATTCATCTTAAAATCCTGGGGAAAAATAAAACATAAGAAAGTGGTGAGCCTAGATTCTTATTAAGGGTAAGTAATGTAGTGGAAGTTGTTATAAACATAAACACTCGGCAGGGTGAACAACTATAAACACATGACTTTAAAAATACACTTGAACATAATATGGAAGGAATGAAGGTTGATTAAATAAATCCATATAAATGATCATAGGAGAATGAAATATAACCATTTATATTCTACTAGTCAAATAATCACATGTTTATAAATTAATAATATCATAATGAGAGAATTCATAATGTCGGACATCTGAAACATGTTGTCAAGGCCTCAGCCAAGATGTCTGAAATTACTAGGGTAAGGCCCCAGCCAAAACCCAATTCTATTTTGTCTCATGGGACCTACTGATGCATTGAGGGGATATAGAAGGCCCCACAATTTAATTTATAAGTTCAATTCATTCCTCATATGAATGGGCTTAAACATAAACATCATATACATATGCAATGTAAATAACTTTCCCCAATTTGTAAACATAATTACTAACCACTATGAGTGGTATGGTGAATGGTATCAAGATAGCACATCCATAGTCAAACTGATCACAAACCATTTAATAAAATATGATGGATGATAAAAAAAATATTAACCTCAATAATACATAAAATTCAATAGAGGTGTTGAAATAGATGAAAATACTCCAATAAAATCTTTGAGGAATTTTTTAGAGAAATGCACTATTACTTTGAAAAGAATAGTGCTTTTGGAAAAAATCTTTTCATAAAACCAGAAATGTAATTAGGTAGTATTTCCATGATTAAAATATTTATTTTATAAAAATAATTTTGGATTAAAACATATTAAATATTGAACTTTAAAATAGGTAATAATTTAATAAGTTCCCTTGAATTAGGCTTGTTTATCAGGAAGAATTGAGAATGATCTTTATAAAAAATTTAAATCACCATAAAATAAAGAAGGATTATGATTGGTACACATATATAGAACATTAACAAACAATTTATTAGGATTAAATAACGGTAATTAATAATTAAATTGGGATTAATAGAGACAAATAATAACTCTAAAGAAAATGGAGGTTCGGGTAGAAACCCTTACCTTATGTCTAAATGATTTCTACACTTGACCTTAACATACTAGATAATCAAATTAAATTAATTAATTAATTAATTAATAACATTATATACATTTATTTTATTTATTATTCTTTTATTAAGTTAATTTATGGCATTTTTTATGAGTTATAAGATACAATTTTATCGCTCAGAAGCGTTTGATTCCTTGATTTTCATGATCGGTATACTTGTATATGAGTATGAAAGTTCATGTGGAATTGTTATGATTAAATAGAATTTAATTTATATGATACTAAATAAAATATAAAATATTAAATGGTGATATAATTCATTTGGTTATATGGTATAAGGATGAGTTATTAGATATAACATTAGTGATAATCATTTAGATTATTTTGGCGATATTTCGATTATTACGAACTAGTTTTGTTGTATGAACTAGTATTATGTATATATACTAGATTAAGAACATAAAATAATAAATAAGAAATATTTTATAATCTTTTTCAACCATAAAAATGGTTTCATGACCATCCTTGAGTGATAAATTAAAGAAAAAGGTTTGTCATCCACAAAGGTTCTAAATCCACACCTCTCAGATAATGATTTCCTTTTAGAGAGAGAGATAGAGATCATAGTTTAAGGAAGAATATTCCATTAACATGATATAATTACAGTATATATATGACACTGTATTTCTCATGATCATTTTTATATAGGAGGTTGGGAGATGATAAGGAAATAAAATAAATTAAAAATGACATTAAAAGAAAAAGGAAGAGGGTTTACCTCTTGAAATATCCTCCTTGAGAACCTCCTTAAGGGAAGGGGTTTTTGGTATTTTAGAAAGAACAAGAGCTCCTGAATGTGGGGAGATACTAGGGAAGAGGATATGGGTTGAAAATTTATAATCTTAAAGTATTATAGGAGTGAGGAGAAGAGAGAGTTAGCGGTGGGTTTTATAGTGGAGAAGGGTGATTTTTGAATATCTTATTCATTATTTTATTATTTTGGTCAAGACAAGAAATAATGTTGATTATTATGAACAAAAACATTAATAAGTGAATGTGAATTATAAACAAGTTTTCTTACATCAGTGATGACTCAATTAATAGTTTATGTATCTTTTAATGTATTTATACCATAAATTGCCATATTTTACTATTCACCAAAAAGTTAAGTATTTTAGAAAAATTCTAAAAAATCACCATAACCATTTTTTGACGTGTAGAATTCAAAAATGGACTCCATTTTATCAAAAAAAATTTGTAAATATTTGAAATTTAATTTTTTTAAATTAAATCACTATCTACTTGAAAAATACATATTTTAATTTTAAAACTGATATTATAACACTTTCATAAATTAACTAAGGTCTCATAAAATTATCCTAAAATAATAGAAAATAAAAATATTTATTTAGGAATACATTTTTTGAATATGAATTTTATTTCAAATCAATTTATCAATTTAAAATTGTAATTAAATATTTATTACTCACAAAAATACCAACACTTAAATATTAATTTTTAAAATATTTACTCTCATTTATAAGGTGCCTAAATTTTATTTATACTTACATGGGTGAGGTTAATATTAATAATGGATATATTATTATTAATAAGGGTACATTACTATTATTAAGGGTCAAGTTACTATTTACCAAAAATTTATTTTGATCCTATCAGACTCTAAATATCTTACTGATCACAACTGTGTATGTTTGTTTTTTGAAATTCAAAACAAAGAGGTGTAAAAATTATGTTTAAAGTCTAGGTTATAATAAAAAAGTATTGTTTCATAGAGACTCATTGTTACATTCATTACATTCTATATTAAATTTATTTATAAAACATTGGGGTGTTACATTCTTCCCGCTTCTAAAAATTTTGTCTGAGAAATTTCCAAAATGTTACCTCATAAAAATATTTGGGTAGGGCTTCATCATAAGTTCCTAAGGATCCCATGTTGCCTATTCAATTTTATGATTTTTCTAAAGTACCTTTACCATCCACGTCATCTGATTCCTCAACACCTATTCTTTAGTGTCCAGAATCTGAATAGGCTCTTCACAGTAAGATAAGTTAAGTTCTAATTATTTACCTTTAGAAGTGAGTACATGTTTTGGTTATGGCATGTACTTTCTTAACAAAGAGACATGGAACACATTGTGTTCCTTAGAGAGTCTAGGCAGCATTGCAAAACAATAAGCCACATCTCCAATTCTCTTTATAATTTCAAAAGGACCAATGAACTTAGGGCTCAATTTCCATTTATTCCCAAATATTATAACACCCTTCCATGGAGATACATTTAAGAAAACATTATCTCCCGCTTAAAATTCCAAATCATTACTTAGATTATCAACATAGTTCTTTTTCCTGCTTTGAGCTGATTTGATATGGGTTTGAATAGTATTTACCTTAATTGTTGTTTCCTCCACAAGATATGGGCCTACAACCATCCTTTCACCTACTTCATCCCAACATTTTTGTGTATGACATCTTTTTCCATACAATGCATAATACAGTGTCATTTGAATACTTGAATAGAAACTATTATTATAGTAAAACTCTACCAAAGGTAAATACTTATCCCACATACCTTGAAAATCAAGTGATCACGATCTCAACATATCTTCTAAAGTTTGTATTTTCCTTCCTAACCGTCCGTCAGTTTGAGGGTGATAAGGAGTACTCAAATGAAGCTCAATATCCCAATATTTATGAATAATTTTCAAGAATTTGATGTAAATCATGTATCAAAATTAGAAAAAATTGAGATAGGTGCTCCATGAAGTCTTACGACTTCACTGATATAGAGTTGTGTGAGGTAAACAAGTGGAAAATCCTCCCTTATTGCAAGGAAATGTGTCATCCCATTTACATGTAGGAATAGGTAGAGGTTTCATGACTCCTATAAGATGTTGTCTTTCTACATTCACCTATTTACAGACTAAACATCCTAATACATAATCAGTAATTTGATGCTTCATGTTGTCCCACCAGAAATGTTATTTCAAATATCTATACATCTTAGTGATACCAGGTTGTATAGAGAAATTCAATCTATGGGCATCATCCAATAACTCTCTTTTTAGATCGGGTATAGAGGGAACACATAGCCTCTTCCCAAATTTCAGAATTCCATCTTCATACACAAAGTCTTCCAATTTCCCATCATTCACAACATTAATTTTCTTTTTAAGATTCTCATCATCAGGCTAAGAAATTTTAATCATTTATAATAAATATTATTGGGAAACTAGTTGATAGAGTAATGATGTTTCACCTTCTTTGATAATTCCCATATCCACCCTCACTAGATCTATGTACATAGGATCCTTTTTAATCCTCATTTTTTTTTCAAAACTCCAAGATTATTCATGTTTAATGCATCTACCACCTTATTTTCCTTCCCTGGATGGTAGTGTATGGACCAATAATAATACTTGAGTATCTAGATCTCTAACCTTTGTCTCATGTTGAATTATTTTTATGAGAATATATATTTCAAGATCTTTTGATTAGTATATATATCACATATTTTTATATAGAGATAATGTCTCCATATATAAAATTTTTTATGACTGCTAACTCAAGATCGTGAGTTGGATTGTTATGTTCTTTAATTTTTAACTGCCTTGATTCATAGGCAATCACTCTACCATTCTGTATAAAGACACAACCAAGTTCTTTCTTTGATGCATCACTATAAATCACAGATCCACCATTTTTCAATGGTAGAGTCAAGATTGGAGCATTCATTAACCTCTTCTTAAATTATTCAAAACATTCTTCACATTCTTTTTTCCATACAAACTTAACCCATTTACAAGTAATATTGGTTAATGGGTTATCTAATCAGGTGATGTTCTGCATGAAATCCTAATAATAACCTTCTAAACCAATAAAAATACATACCTCAATTAAATTTTTTTATAGGCCATTCGTGATCTGCCTTTGTCTTTGTAGGATCCACTAAGATTCCATCCTTAGAGACAATATGGCCAAGAAAATAAGCTGTTTAAATCTAGAATTAACACTTGATAAACTTCCAATATAACTCGTTTCTTATAAGAGTATTTAGAATAATGCTCAAGTGATTCTCATGTTCTTCATAAATTTTAAATTATACCAAGATATCATCAATAAATACTATAATAAATTGATCAAGATATTCCTTGAAAACTATATTCATTAGATCCATGAAGATAAAGGGTGAATTAGTCAATCCAAAAGGAATTACTGTAAACTTGTAATTCCCATAATTGGTTTGAAATGTTGTCCTTGGAATATCTTACTTCCTGACATGCAACTGATGATATCTATATCAAAGGTCAAACTTTGAAAAACATTGGTCTATATGAATTTGATCAAATAAATCATTAATTCGAGGAAGGGGATACCTGTTCTTTATTACAATAGAATTGATTTCTCTATAGTCAATGCATAGCCTCTTGGATCCATATTTCTTCTTGACAAAGAGAATAGGGGCTCCCCATAGAGAAAAACTAGGGTAGATAAATCATTTATCACTCAATTCCTCTAGTATTTTCTTCATTTCTACTAATTCCACTATGTAAATTCTATAAGGAGTCTATGATATAGGCCTTTCACCAGGAATTAATTCAATAGAAAACATGATTTCCTTCTCCGGAGGATGTCTATGTAAATCATCTAGAAATAAATCAATTTATTATTTCACAATAGGCACGTACTCAATTTAAATATTCCGTTCATCACCCATAGATATTGTTTTATCTTCCTCCCCAAGAATTTCATTTAGTAAAGCTATGAGGGGTGGATCTAGATATAAATCAAATTACGAGGCTTCTTCTAAAAAAATAAGGGATTATACATCATTCTCAAAAATTGTAACCTCCATCTTCTTGTAATAGATTTTCACATCATAACTTGAAATATAATTCATACCAAGAATTATATCAAAGTCAATCATGGGTATGATGATAAGGTCAACAACCAAATAATTTTTATGTTTCATAAGGGGGAATTATTGACATATCTTTGTTTCATCGATACTTTCCTTAAGAGATTTTAATGTCAAATCCTTTGTTAAATCAAATTGGAAATGTATAATTTTCTTATAAAATTGGGAAGATATAAATTAATACAACAACCCAGAATAAAATAAAGCATTGTATATGTTTTAGGAAACTATTAAAGTACCTACCACCACATCATTAGAAACTTCAACTTCAGCAGTTGTGAGCGCATAAGCTTGGCCTTTCTTCCTTGGCCTTCTCTGGGGAATTTTCCCTTGACACTTAGGACAATCATTGGTATAATTTTCCATCTATTTACAATTGTATCATTGAACATTGGTATCTTATTTCCATCCCTTTGAATTTCGATATTAGTGTCCTCTTTCTCCACATTTGTAATAGACTCCTTTTTTTAGGTAGGCTCTAGGGTGTTTCTTTCCACAAGTATCACATGTTAGAAAACTCCCATTTTTATTCTTCCCTTTATCAATTCTTCCCCCTACTGCCCACTTATTCTCTTGATTTCCCTTAAAGTCATATGACATAGAGAATTCTTTCTTTATCTTGATTGTACGTGAGACTATATCTTCATATGATGATAATGTTTAGGAAATCAGTTCCCTTTAAAGGAATGGTTTTAAACCATCAAAGAATCGATCAATATTTCTCCTTGGATTACCTATATAGTTTGCGGCATGCCTTGCTAGACTTATAAAATTAGCTTCATATTTCACAATGATTTAATCCTCTTTTTGTTTCAAACTCAAGAATTTCCTCTCCATATCTACTCACTGTTCTTGAGGAAAATATTTTTCTAAGAATATTTCCTTAAAGACCCTCTATTCAATTTTTTCTATTTCTTCCTCCTCCGTGTTTTGAATTAATTACCACCACTGATGCACATATCTAGATAGATGATAAACTGCCATGATAACATTATCCCTTTCATTATACCCTAAATAGAGAAATATATTCTCTAAAGAATGAAAGTGCTCAGTCGTAGTAATGTATTACTGAGAGGGGGAGGGGGTTAATCAGTGATACTCTTTTTATTTTATGTTTCTTTTCAATTGAAACAACCTTCACCTCCTGTTAGAAATTTCAATTCCCTACTGAAAACAAACACAACACACATCAAAAGGAACACAAAGATTTACAATGTTCACTATTCAATAAGAATATATATGTCCTTTTTATGGTTTAGAAATGATCCAATACCATAAAATATACTAAGAAATAAATCATTGGATTACAACAAGTAGGATATACCCTTACACTCATGTAGAACTATGAAATAATCCCACTAGTGCTTGTGAACCCTCTTAGCACAATAGAGTAATATAATTGTTTTGTAACAACAAATGTTACCTATGATTCTTTTCAATTAAACAAATGTATTCAAATTGTAACACAACTCATCAATTCCTTACCCAAAAAAAATCTAAGAACTACCTGGACTTTGTTATGAAACACTGAGTCTGATTCTTCCAAGTATGATTTTTTCAAAACAAAGCTTCCAGTCTGATTTTTTCAATACAAATCTCCCAGTATGATTCTTTCAATACAAAGCTCCCAGTCTAATTTTTTCAATACAAAGCTCCCATTATGATTCTTTCAAAACCAAGCACCCAGTCTATTTTTTTCAATACAAAGCTCCCATTACGATTCTTTCAAAACAAATCTCCCAGTCTAATTTTTTCAATACAAATCCCCCAATCTGATTTTCAGATAGAAAACAATAGATTTGAATTGACACCACTTCAATTCCCGAATACAATTGTCATAACAAATATGAATGAATCAACACCACCCAAAACAGTTGTCAATCCGAATGGAATTGATCTCTTATTCTCTCTAGAAACTCATAGGTTCTCTCTCTTATTCAAGTCACAAAAGTACAATGTAATTCATTAATTTTATAGGTCACCCAAACTTTTTTAGGTGGGAATCCAAAAACACTTTGCCGCTCACTTAAATTCAACCAAATCTGAATTTCTCCTAAAATCTAGGAACAATTATGACTTCATCAATGCTTCTCAATTCTTGTAGAATCTTCAACAATCTTCATCTATTATCTTCCAGACTCCCATTTCAAATGTCAATACAATTACAATTAATGAGAAATAAATGGGTCTAAAACCAATTCTCTCATACTTATTTCTTCAAAACAATTCTTGATACCATACCAATTGAATGTGTTTGAAAAAATGTACTTCTCCACTTGAGATGCAATCACTCTTTTGAAATGAAAGGATCTCCCTTTGAAAATTCATTCATCAGTATACTTCTATTTTATTTTCCCTTTACCCACATGAGAAAACACACTTCATTCACCAACATGTGCTTGTATCATGACCGCCTTCATGACTTTGAAATCGTTGAGGATCAACTTTAGCATCATCTAGATTCAGTTGGAAAGTATTGTAACTTTTCATTCATTCCTGATTCTTTCTTTTCATCTCAACAAAAGCGTGGTCTATTCAGAATACAAATGGTTTGGATAATAATATCCTAAATACAGTCATTTTGGATATGATTATTGGTTATGATTGCTGGTTACGATCATTCTGGTTATGATCATTCTGGATACGATCATGCTGGATACGATCATTCTGATTATGATCGTTCTGAATACGATAATTCTTGTTAAAATAATCTTGGTTATGATTGCTAGACATGATCAAATACAATCTAAAGATAAATATATTCCTGTATATAATAGAAAAAAATCTGAATATGATTTATTCTCAATTGACACTATCTCATTCCTTTTCTTCTACCCAAATACGATTGTTTTGAAAAAAAATCGGTGTCTCATCTTCCATAGGCATCACCTTTCCCATCAGCATCACCCTTTTCAACTGGAATTACCTATTCAATCGGTATCACTTTTCACTTCCACTCGTTATCCAATCGTTTTGAAAGATAATCGATACAATCTGAATACAATTGTTTAAAAGAAAATCGATACAATCTGGATACGATTGTTTTCTAATTGTTTTGAAAAACAATAGGCACCACTACTTTCTTTTCTAATTGTTTTGAAAAATAATAAGCACCACTGCTTTATTTTATGATTATTTTAAAAAATAGGAAACACTAATTTATTTTATGATTATTTTGAAAAACAATAGGCACTGCTTCCTTCTTTCCTGATTGTTTTGAAAAACAATTTGAACACAATTCTTTTTCAATTGGTAGCATCTCTTTAACTCCCCCTTTCTTATATCAAGCTTGTATCACAAGTTCTCACATCAACTCATGATTTTTATAAAATAAAAAACAGTAAAGAATCATCATAATTAACATTGGTCTGATTATTTTCAAAAAAACCCAAAACAATTGTTTCTAAAAAACAAAGTTAAGTGATTTACTTTCTTCAAAACATATCTTGACAACAAAAGACAACACTTGAAACCCTCATCACCTTGATCATCAGCTTGGTCCCAATAATCTCCCCCTTTGGATTTTGTTGTAAACTATGTTTCATAAATCCCATAACTTTTTAAACTCAAGAAATGGATTACATATCAACAATTCTAAGCCTACGTGAGATTACTCATTATAGAAAACAATAATCATTAATAGAAAAACTGTCCTATCAAAAATAGTGATCATGAACACCTCTTTATTTTCTTCATTCTTCCTATAAAACAATTCAATTTATTTTCCTACAACCACTCCAACAAATAGTTAGAACAGTTCACACACAAAACAATGATGGATTCACAGCTTACCTACAAATATCTCTTTTGTGAAATAGATTTATGAAACAAAACAATTCTCCCCCTTGAAAAAAAAATATAAAGGTAATATGAGAGAGGGGACATATACACATACATCAACCTTTAAGAGAAAGAGGTTGGACACCCATGTTCAACCTCATTTTTTAGAATGATTCCTTCGATAAAGGTTTTGTGAAGATATTAGCAACTTGTTTCGATGCTGGAACATACTCCAGCTTCAATTTACTCTTCTCCACATGCTCTTTGATGAAATGATATTTGATATCAATATTTTTTGAAAGAGAATGTTGTAATAGTTTCCTGGTGATATTGATTGTACTTTGATTGTCACAACCCAAGAGCAAGAGTAAATTAACTTTAATAAGTCTTCCATTTGTGTTTTCATACACATAAGTTGAGTAGTAGCTTGAGTAGCAGAAATATACTCAACTTCATCCATATTGAGATTTACTGAGTTTTGTTTCTTTGAATTCCAACTAACAAAATTCTTTCCCAAAAATAATACACCACCAGATGTAGATCTTATATCATCAACATTTCATGTCCAATCTGCATTAGAATACCCAAATAAATCAATACTATATGAGCTGCAATACCTGATTCTGAATTCTGTTGTGCCTTTGATGTATCTGAGAATTATTTTTTTAGTAATAAGATGTTATTATCTTGGAGCACTCTGAAATATTACACATAAGGTAACTACATAAATAATGTCGGGTCTTGAGGCAGTCAAATACAATAGACTTCCAATAAGCTTTTGATACTCTTTCTGATCCACTTCTTTTCCAAATCCATCTTTACTCAATTTTGTTCCCACTGAAATGGGTGTGGAAATAGGTTTTGAATTTTCCATTTCAAACCTCTTGAGAAGTTTTTTTGCATACTTTTCTTGGTAGAGTAAATGTATTCTTTCTTTTGCTGGATTTGTCACCCAAGAAAGTATTTCAATTCTCCCATCATGGACATTTCAAATACATTATTCATTTCTTCAGAAAATCTTTCACAACTTCCTTCATCATTCCAAGAAAAGATAATATCATCAACATAAATAATTACAATGATGGAATACTCTTGACTTTATCATATGTAAAGATTGTTATCCACTCTTCCTTTGTTAAAATTCATCTTACTTAAACATGTATCCAATTTGGAATACCATGCCCTTGGAGCTTGTTTTAGTCATTACAATGCCTTTTTCAATATGCACACATAACCTTAATCCTTTATAGTAACAAAGCCACAAGGTTGTTCAATATAAAACTCTTCTTCAAGATCACCATTTTGGAATGCAGATTTAATATCCATTTGAAAGATATTGTAGCCTCGTCGTGCCGCAATAGCAAGAAAGATTATAATTGTTTCAAATCTTACCATAGGAGTAAAGGTTTCATCAAAATCAATACCCTCAATCTGTGAGTAACCTTTGCACACCAATCTTGCTTTATTTCTTATAACCTCACCTTCTTTATTCAGCTTGTTCTGGAAAACCCATTATGTTCCAATAATGTTTTTGTTTTCAGTCTTGGGTACGAGTTCCCATGTATTATTCTTTTCTATATGATCCAACTCTTCATTAATGGATTAAACCCATTTTGAATGCTCAAAATATTCTTTCACATCACTTGGTTCCACTTTTTAATACAAAGAAGTATGTGTAATGGAATTGATTGTTCTTATTTTTTGAACCTTTTGTTGTTTATCACCAATTATATTCCATACTTCTACATGATTCTTAAGCCTTGGATAAGATTTTATATTTTCTTCATCACTTGAAATAACCGAGTCTGATTCTTCTTCTTGAGAAGGAATACACTTGTTTGTATCCTTATCAGAATTGTTTTCTTCAACTTTTTCAACTTCATTGTTTGCCTAAACATGTTTCTCTTTATTAGATACTTCAATCACTTTCACATCAACTAAATCAATAATTATTTTTATTTCTTTGTTGTAGAATATTTATACTCTTCCTTCTGTAGAGTATCTGAGAAAGATTCTTTCCTCACCTTTTTTTCTCAAACTTACCATAGTTTCCACCTTTCTTCTTTATAATACAAGGACTCCCAAAAACTCTAAATTGCTTCAAACTTGGAGTTTCTCCATAAAACAATTCATAGGGAGTCATACCTTATTGAGGCCTATAGAAACAATGGTTCTGAATATAAACAATAGTACTCGTGTCTTTCCTCTAAAAGTAATGGGAAAGGCCATGATCAAGTAACATGGTTCTTCCCATTTATACCAGGCTTCTATTCTTTCTTTAAGCAACCCCATTTTGTTGGGGAGTGTATGGAGTGCTATACTCATGGTGAATTCCATGCTTCTCAAGATAGTTTTCAAACTATTCAATTCTGTATTCACCATCATTATCAGTTCTCGACTTCTTCACAGAATACTCACATTATTTCTTATCTTTTCTTCTGAAAATTTTAAACATTTTCAAAGCATATGATTTTTGTTTCATGTACATAACACAAGTAATGCGAGTAAAATCATCAATGAAAGTAAAGAATTACTTATCTTCATGTGTTGATTGTTTTCTCATTGGCCCACATATATCAGAATGGATCAACTCCATGGGTTGTTTTGAACAAATATCAACTTTCTTATGCACAATATTTGTAATATTTCCTTTATGGAAAATAGTGTAACACCAATCTCTACTTCTTGGAAAATCAGAAATATATCAAACATTATCGCCTTTAGATAACTTACTCATGTTTTTATGAAATATATGTCCAAGCCTTTTATGCTATAGTAGATTATCCTCCACCATACTTATGTAATAAGATTTTTGTGAATCACCAACCTGAAACAAGTTTCATTTCATACGTTGACCTCTCGTAACAATCTTTACATCTTCTTCACTAATTATAACAAATACACCTTTCTTTAAGATAACTTTGTTACCCTCATCACAAAATTGTGAAACACTTAGAAAATTGTGTTTCAACCCATCAACATACAAAGTTTTCTTAGATTTAATATTTTCTTTTCCAATGATGGATGACCCAACACCTTTGATTTTTAATGATTTATCACTTCCAAATGCCATCGTTCCTTCTTTAAAATCTTTTACATCCTTTAATAATTTCAAGTCTCCTGTCATGTGAGAAGAAAACCCACTATCAAGTATCCAGGTTTGTTCTCATTTCATGGATTTTAATGTAGTTTCAACAACAAGCATTTTTTCTCTATTCTTTTCATTCTTCACCTTTAGATTTTATGAATTGAGAATCTTTTGCTGAGTCAGTAGAAAAAACAAGACATAATTTTTCAAGTTTTCTAGGTTGTTCACATCTTTCAAAAATTGTTTCCAAGGGTTGGAACATATTTTCAATATTCGCTTCATTATTTTCATATTTTTTTCAAGAAAACCTTATCATTTTTCTTTCTTTGAGGAGATTGACTCCCCCTAAATATCTTACTTTCATAACCTATAAAATAATAGTAATATTGTTGATTGAACCAACACATACTTTTTGTGTGCTCAAATCCCCCACAATACCAATAATACCCATAAAAAGAGTATTTTCTTCTAAAACCTCCATACAATTCAGAATTTTGAATGTGTTTCTCATCCACCTTCTTCTCTTTCTTTTCCGATTCACCAACCTTTCTATTATCAATCAGATTTCTTATCTTATTTTCTAAATTATCGGAACTAGAAGTATTAGAAACATTTCTAGATTCAGAATATTTCAAAACATTCCCAACCTTGTTGGTCTTAGCCACATACATATCATTCCCAGATTTCTTCATTTTAAAAAAATCCATTATTCTTATCACCCTTTGAAGGTATCTTTTGTTGAACATTCTCTAGTTTATCATTAAGAGAACCTTCACCAACTTCAGTGATAGAGTTTTGGAAACATAGAATTTTCTTTTCAGCTTCATAGAGTTTTTGTTAGACAAGTTCCAACTCTTATTTTTTTACTTTCAACTTCACCACTAAATGATCATTACAATTCTTTTCTTCTTCAAGAGATTTCTTCAAATCATAAATATCTTTAATCATCTTTTCTTTCTCACCAAAAAAAAATTCTTGGTTGCTTTAGCATTCATCTTCCATATTTTTGTTTTGCTTTTCAAGACTTCTGATCTTTCTCAAACATTCTTTCAACTATTCTTTCAGATGAATTTCAAAAAGAGTTTCTTCTTCTTTATAACTACTAATTCTGAATTATTCATAATTCACTGTTGCAATGAAAGTATTTTCATTACAATACTCAATGGGTTTATGGATTTAGCATCACTCTCTTCTTCTTATTCATCTTTGGACAAGAAACTTCTTCTTTTTTATTTGAATAATTTATTTTCCTTTCCTTTGTCTCCCTTTTTCTTCCATGATCTCCTTGTATTTATTTCCTCAATATCACTACCATCTTATTTCTTTATTTGAGGAAAATTATCTGCAAAGTGACCAACACCTCCACATTCAAAATATTTCAAGGGAAGTTTCCCTTTGTATTTCCCTGTACCTCTTTTCACACTGTTAGAAAACAAGGATAGGATTTCATTGAGATTTTTGCATACATCATTTTCTGAGTTAGAATCACCAGATTCATCTTCAATAACAATCTTATTTGACTTTTCCTTCTTCATATACTTGAAATAAATTTCTCTATCAACCTTTTTTTTATCTTCATAGCATTCTCTCTTCTCATTTCATAGATGATAAGAGTGCTATGTAAATCATAAAGAGATAATATTTCAGGATCTCTGTTTTCCAATGAAGAAAATTTTGAATAAAATTTATCAAGTAGGATTCTCAAGATATTTTCAACAACTATATAATCCTTAATCTTTTCACCAAGACATATGATAGTAATCACAATTTCATTCACCCTGTTAAAGAATTCCCTAATATATTCATGCTCACCCATCTTCAAATCTTTATACTTCAATAACTATATTTGTAACTTTTCCTTCTTCACTTTTTTATTGCCTTTGTATATGTTTTTAAATTTATCCCATATACCATTAGACGTGGAAACACTTTTCACTCTGAAGAACTCACTTTCAAAAAGTGATGATAATATAGCATTCTTGTCCCTTCCATCATTGTCAAGAAACTTATTGTCAACCAGTGTAAGTGGAGTACTATCATCATTGGGAGGAAACCCAATTTTTGCATCTTTAAGAACATCATAACTGATAGACATAAGATATGGAAACATTCTATCTTTCTAGATATGATTGTTCTTTCAATAAAAAACTAGAATACCTTTACTGTTCACACAATTCACGTTCTCCATCGGTAAAGAATAGCAAAGGAAACCTAGGCTCTAATACCAATTGAAAGTGCCCAGTCAGAGTAATGTATCATTAAGAGGGAGAGGGGGTGAATCAGTGATACTCATTTTATTTTATGTTTCTTTTCAATTGAAACAACCTTCGCCTCCTGCTAGAGATTTCAATTCCCTTCTGAAAACAAACTCAACACACATAAAAAAGAACACAAATATTTACAAGGTTCACTATTCAATAAGAATAGTTACGTCCTTGGTATGGTTTGGAAATGATCCACTAAGAAAAAAATCCTTGGATTACAATAATTATGATATACTCTTACACTCATGTAGCACTATGAAACAATCCCACTAGTGTGTGTGCACCCTCTTAGCACAATAGAGTAATGAAATTGTTTTGTAACAACTCATGTTACCTATGCTTCTTTTCAATTCAACAAATGTATTCAAATTGTAATAAAATTCATCAATTCCTTACCCATAAGAAATGTAAGAACTACCTGAACTTTGTTATGAAACACTAAGTCTAATTCCTCCAAGTAGGATTTTCTCAAAACAAAGCTCCCAGTCAGATTCTTTCAATACAAAGCTTCGATTTCGATTCTTTCAATACAAAGCTACCAACCTGATTTTTTCAATATAAAGCTCCCATTATGATTCTTTCAAAACCAATCACCCATTTTGTTTTTTTAATACAAATATCCCATTATGATTCTTTCAAAACAAAGCTCCCAGACTGATTTTTTCAATACAAATCCCCCAATATGATTTTCAGATAGAAAACAATAGAGTTGAATCAGCACCACTTCAATTTTCAAATAAAATTATCATGCCAAATAGTAATGAATCGGAACCACACAAAACAATTGTCAATCTAAACTAAATTGATCTCTTATTTTCTCTAGAAAACCAGATCTTATATCTCTTCTATAAGTCACACAAGTACAACGTACTTCACGCCTTTTATAGGTGAACCAAAACATGTTTAGGTGGGAATCCCAAAACACTTTCCCTCTCAATTAAATTCACCCAAAATTTAAATTTCTCCAGAAATATCGGTGCAATTATGACTTCATAAATGCTTCTTGATTATTATCGAATCTTTTAAAATCTTCATCTATTTTTTCCAAACTCCCATTTCAAATGTCAATACAATTACAATTGATGAGCAATACATTGGTCTGAAACTGATTCTCTCATACTGATTTCTTCAAAATAATGCTTGATACCATAACAATTGAATGTGTTTGAATAAGTTCACTTCTCCACACGAGATAGAATCACTATTTTGAAATTAATGGCTCCCCCTTTGACAATTCATCCTAGAGTCTCCTTCTCTTTTATTTTATATTTATCCACATGAGAAAACACACATCATTAACCAACATGTGCTTGTATCATGACTACCTTAATGAATTTTAAATCATTGAGGATCAACTTTAGAATTGTCTGAATTCAGTTGGAAAGTATTGTAACTTTCCATTCATTACTGCTTCTTTCTTTTCATATGAACCCAAGCATGATCTTTTCTGAATACAAATGGTCTGGATACTATTATCCTGAATACAATCATTCTAGATACGATTGCTGGCAATGATTGTTGATTACGATCATTCTGGTTACAATCATTCTGGATACGATCATGCTGGATACGATCATTCTGATTACGATCATTTTAGATACGATCATTCTAGTTATGATCACCCTGGTTACGATTGTTGGACATGATCAAATACAATCTAAAGACAAAGATCTTCCCGGATATGATACAAAACAATTTTAATATTATTCATTCTCAATCGACACCATCTCATTCATTTTATTCTACCCAAATACTTTTTTTTTGAAAAACAATCGGTTTCTCATCCTCCATTGGTATCACCTTTCCCATTAGAATCACATTTTTCAACTAGTATTACCTATTCATTTGGCATCACTTTTCACTTCCAATCAGTATCTGTTTGTTTTGAAAGACAATCGACACAATATGGATACGATTGTTTTGAAATACAATCGATACAATTTGGATATGATTGTAATCTGATTGTTTTGAAAAACAATAGACACCACTAATTTCTTTTCTGATTGTTTTGAAAAACAATAAGCACCAATACTTTCTTTTCTATTTTTTTTGAAAAAAAATAGACACCACTGCTTTATTTTTTGACTTTTTTGAAAAAACAACTGGCACCACTGCTTTATTTTCTGATTGTTTTGAAAAACAATAGGCACCACTTCTTTCTTTTCTGATTGTTTTGAAAAACAATCTGAACATAATTATTTTTTTATTGGCAGCATCTCTTTCACTCCCCCTTTCTTCTATCAATCTTGTATCACAATTTCTCACATCAACTAATGATTTATATGAAATAAAAACCATAAAATCATCATCATAATTAACATGGGTCTGATTATTTTAAAAACAAACCCAAAACAATTGTTTCCACAAAACAAAGTGAAGTGATTTACTTTCTTCAAAACATACCTTGACAACAAAAGACAACAATTGAAACATTCATCACCTTGATCATCAGCTTGGTCCCAACAAAGAACTTATCAACTACTCTGCTACAAATGAGTTCATAGTCCCAATAAATGATGGAGGTTGTTGTCTCATAAATCGGTCTAACATTTCTACTCCATGTTGTGTATTAGGATGTTCCATATAGGTAAGGTTATTATTCATAACCCGAGTCAGTTGTCCTAGTATAGTTATAAGTTTCTCAGCACCAATCACAGATCTAGAACCAACATCATTATCTTGCATAGGTGGGAAATACTTACATGGGATATGTGTGTTCATGCGGTTTCCAATCCTTTTACTATGTTCTATTTCAAAATAATGGCATACACTAAATTAGGTTATGAATCCTAATGTATAATTTCAAACTATAAAAACAATTAACAAAAATTGAGATTTTATGCGTGTCTAATTTCATAATCATAAGAATGGTTTCTTTGAGGGAATATTTACGTTTAAATCTTTCATAATGGTATATAAAGAAAATTTGAATTATCCTAATCATATCCCCTAGGAGTGTCAAACCAGGTGTGTAGTAAGGCTCATTGTTGTGTACCAGTTTACCCTGAGTCAAGCCCAAAACACCTTTTCAGAGTTGTTCCTCTTAGTTACATCTGTACCAAAACCACATCCACCTGTAGTATCTTGATAGGGATGTATTTTCTAGAAAGATACACATAATCTATAACTTAAAAAATCTAGAATGTTCTTGTATACTTGTCCTCAAATTCTATCATAGGGTTTTGTTCCCCAATTTACGTCTTCTAAATCTAGTTTCCACGTTTTATACTAAACTTCCTCTAATACCAACTGTAACGCCCCAACCCCATTTTCCTAGAGCTGGTGCATTATTTTATTAAATTTTCATGATTATATGAAATTTTTATCCCAAAGGATTTAATAGTTTAGTAGTTATGGAAAAAAATATACAAACACAAGTTCAACATTACAACTTGAAAGTAAAAAAATAATATAGCAATTTTAGTGGAATCATCCATAACTCATAGGTTATCCCTAAAAGTCATTTATAATATTAATCCTTGAATCTTGGGTAAAAATAAAACATAATAAAGGGGTGATCTCAGATGCTCAGTAAGGGTAAGTAATGCATTGGAAGTTATCATAAACATAAATACTAGGAATGGCGAACAACTATAAACACATGCATTTAAAAATACATTTGAAGATAATATGGAAAGAATAAAAGTTGATTAAATAAATCCATATAAATGATCATAGAAGAATGAAACATAAAAATTGATATTTTACCAGTAGAATAATCACATGGTTTATCAATTAATAATTTCATAACGAGGCAATTCATAATGTCGGACATCTGAAACATGTTTTCAAGGCCTTGGCCAAGATGTCTGAAAATACTAGGGTAATACCTCGGCCAAAACCCAATTCTGTTTTGTCTCATAATACCTACCAATGCATCAAGGGGATATAGAGTACCCCACCCATCACTTTCTAATTCAAATTCATTCCTCATGTGAATGGGGTTAAATATAAACATCATATCCATATGAAATGTAAATAACGTTCCCCAATCTGTAAACATAATTACTAACCATTCTGAGTAGTATGGTGAATGGTATCAAGATAGTACATCCATAGTAATAATTATCACAAACCATTTAATAAAATATTTTGGATGATAAACATAAGATATTAACCTCAATAAGAAATAAAATTCAATAGAGGTGTTGAAATAGACATAAATACTCTAATAAAATCATTGAGGTATTTTTGAGAGAAATACACTTTTACTTTGAAAAGAATAGTTCTTTTGGAAAAATATTTGCATAAAACCATAAATGAAATGATGTAGTTTTCTCATTATTAAATGATTGATTTTATAAAAATAATGGTGTCTTAAAACATATTAAATAGTTCACCTGAAAATAGGTTAGAATTTGAGAAGTTCCATTGAAATAGGCTTTTTTATCAGTAAGAATTGAGAAATATCTTTATAAGACATTTAACTCCCCATAAAATAAAGTTGGATTCTGACTAGTGAAAAAAATAAAAAATGAACATAGAATTTATGAGGAGTACATAAGAATAATTAATAATTTAATTTGGATTAAGAGAGACAAAGAGTAACCCAAAAGAAAACGGAGCTTCGGGTAGAAACCATTACCTTATGCCCGAATGAGTTCTGAACTTGAACTTAACATCCTGGATAATCAAATTAAATTCATTAATAAATTAATTAATAACCTTATCTACATGTATTTTATTTATTATAATTTTATTAAGTTCATTTATGGAATTTTGGATTAGTTATAAGATTCAATTTTATCACTCGAAAGTGTTTGATTCCTTGGTTTTCATGATCTGTATACTTGTATATGAGTATGAATGTTCATGTGGAATTGGTATAATTATAAAAAATTGAATTTATATGATACTAATTAACATATATAAAAATATATGGTGATATAATTCATTTGGTTATATGGTATTAGGATGAGTTGTTAGATAGAACATTAGTGATAATCATTTAGATTATTTTGGCGATATTTCCATTATTACGAACTAGTTTTGTCGTATGAATTAGTATTATGTATATATACTGGTTTCAGAAAATTAAATAAAACATAATATATATTTTATAATCTGGTTCGAACATAAAAATGGTTTCATTACCTTCCTTGAATGAGAAATTTAAGAACGAAGGTTCGTCGTCCACGAAGGTTGTAAGTCGGCACCTCCCAGATGATGGTTTTTGTTTAAAAAAGCGGGAGAGAGAGATAGTAGTTTGAGGAAGGATATTCTGTTAACATGATATCATTATATTATATAGATGATACTGGAGTTATCATGATCATTTTAATAGAGGAGGAGAGGATATGATAAGGAAAGAAAATAAATTGAAAATGAAATTAAAAGAAAAAGGAAGAGGGTTTACCTCTTGAAATATCCTCCTTGAGAACCTCCTTAAGGGAAGGGGTTTTGGTATTTTGGAAATAAAAAGAGCTCCTGGAAATGGGGAGAGACTAGGGAAGAGGATTTGGGTAGTACTTTGAGAAGCTTAAAGGCTTGTAGGAGTGAAGAGAAGAGGGAGTGAGGGGTGGGTTTTATATTGGAGGAGAGGGGTAATGTTTGAATATCTTATTCATTATTTTATTATTTTTCTCAATAGAAGAAATAGTGTTGATTATTGTGAAAACAATGAATAAGTTCATGGGAATTTTAACCAAGTTTTCTTACATCAGTGATTAATCAAGTAATAGTGTATTTAGCTTTTAATGTATTTATACTGTAAATTACCATATTTTATTATTCACCAAAAAGTCAAGTATTTTAGAAAAATACAAAAAAATATCCAAAACCATTTTTCAATGTGTAGAATTAAAAAATGGAATACATTTTATAAAAATAATTTTCTAAATATTTGAAATTTAATTCTTAAATAAAATCATTATTTACTTGAAAAATAAAAATTTTAATTTTAAAAATGATGTTATAACACTTTCATAAATTAATGAAGGTCTCATAAAATTATACTAAAATCATAGGAAAAAAAATATTTATTTAGGAATATATTGCATGATAGTGAAATTTCGGTTAAACCAATTTATTGATTTAAATTTGTAATTAAATATTTATTACTCACAAAAATACCAACACATAATGGTTAATTTTTAAAATATACACTCTCATTTATAAGGTGCCTAAATTTTATTTATACTTACATGGGTGAGGTTAATATTCATAAGGATCATATTACTATTCATAAGGTTACATTACTATTTATAAGGGACAAGTTACTATTCACCAAAAATGTAAGTTGATCCTATCATACTCTAAATATCTTACTGATCGCAATCATATATGTCTATTTTTCAAAATTTAAAACACAAAGATAGAAAAATTATGTTTAACATCCAGGTTATAATAACAAAGTGTTATTTTGTAGAGACTCAGTGTTTCATGCATTACATTCTACAATAAATTTATTTGTAAAACATTGGGATGTTACTTCTCCTCTTCCCTCATCAAAGACATATGTGCCTGGATCCTCCTTGTCCTCATCATCGCCATCACCCTCATCGAGAACAACTACTCTGAAGGGTGATTCCTTTAGCAGCTTCACTATATGCCTCATCCTCATTGGATAATGATCTTCGACTTCATAATAGATTCCATCGGAATGCACCTAATCTCCAGGGCCTTTATATTTGGCATGGTCATCCGCAATGGTCCCCTTGGTCTGGTTCTCATCGAGAATCATGGGTACTTATTCTTTATCCCACTGCTCCCTCTATTATTTTCCATCAATATCCTCAATATTGATATCAGCTTGATCAAGTGTTTCAGTACCTTGGGCATGGTGTCCCTCATCATGATCCTTTCCCACACCAATAATTTCATTAGATCCCTATTTTTCACTCTCTATTACAATACACAGTTCTAGGACACTCGGACTACTCATGAATATAAAAGGCCTCATGGAAATGATCATCCTCTATGTGGGGAAAGATAAAAATTTAATGACCATATTTCATAATAGAAACTTTTAATCCATGGAATGGGTAATAAACAACCTGTTGGTTACAGGTGGTTGATGATGAATCATTTTCTACACTGGTGATCATCATCATGATAATGATTCGGATGATCATGCCGATAATGATGACCATTTACCAACCAAAAATAAGTACATGTTATAGAAGTAGTAGAAGACCCAGAGGTAAAAATTAGACATCGATCTATGGATAAAGATGTGTATCCACAATCTTAAAAATGTTTTTGCTATAATAAAACTCTTGGAATCCTTCATACTCAATAAAGAAATCCACATCTACATCTACATGAGTTTTTAATATGGTTTTTTTTTAAATATTAAAAATGGTTTTGATTTTGAATATTTTACAACCCTTAGTCTAATTCTCTCTATAGATACCCTTGGTATTTAAAAGTATTATAGAATTTTAATAAGTTTGATAGATACCCATGTGAATCCTCACTTTGAAGTTCTCTAAATTTCCCCATGTTTTGGATCACCTGAATGGGGGCTATATTAATCTCAAATGTGTTCTCTTAGATATTAGGGAAAAAATTATTGGCACAACACCATTGATATATGGCAATCCGTAGTCCAAAATGGTGAAATATAGTAATAGCGGTCCCACTCCATCTTGTTTTTGTTGTGTGAATAGAGCATTATGAGCATCAAGGTCATTGCGTTCAGCCATGGTTGTACGACATCATTCAAATAAGTACCTTCCGATTTTCAGATCTAATTTTATTGTTTCTTGAGATTCTATGGTCATAGAATGATTCATAGGATCCTAACTCATGCATTAGAGGTTGTTCACAACAGAAGAAGCAAACCCACACATGAAAAAAATGAAATTAGAAGGTAAAAAGAGTGAAGCAGTCCCAAGTTCGATTCTGAAGGTCACCGTACCATCCCCCAAAATGGTGCCAAAAAATCAAACATTCCTAAGAAGTGTCATTACTTACTCATAAGATGAAAAAATTTAGAAATTATTATTTTTCATGATTAAAAACTACTATATATATTCATAAAATAGTGGAAATGTAGGGTCGATCCCACATGGAGGAATAAGGATTTGTGATACTTGGAAATTCACCTAGAGTTGACTCTTCATCATGATTTGGGTAAGGTAGAGTAAAATAAGTGGTTTAAAACTAATCGAAACTACATAAACGTTTTCATAACCATTGGAAAGGGTCTTTTCATCAGTTAATCAAGATTAATCTCCTTTGGTAGATTTTAGTCTAATATACCATTGATATTCATAATGGATGAAGCTTTTGACACTTTCCAAAAACTATTCTCACTGTTCTTGGAAAAAAATACTTCTCTCATAAGAAAAATGAGTATCAGTATTGTCCAATTAAAATTTTAATTTATTTACACTACTAATTTATACAAAAATTTTCTCAATAGCGCTAAAAATGAACAAATTTGAAACATATGATTCAACTCCTTCTAAAATAGCACACATGTTTTCTTTGGAAAATCTATTTTTATGTCATGCTTTTTTCAGGAAAAACTCCAGAAATATTTTCTTCCATTTCTAGTGGTTCCACTAGAATGGGAACATTTTTTCCACCTCAGTATGGCTTTAATTCTTATCCACTAAATAAATTATATCATAATCTTCCATGCTAATCCATTCCAAATAGGATTCAAGATACCCATAATCATTTTTATCTCTCAATTAGTGAAAGCTTCAAGGGCTCCAATTATGATCCTGAATTATCTCTAATATAAGAAAGAAACCAAATAAAAACCATTGAGTCCAAACTTAACTATGAATAATGAATATTCATGTCCTTTATTGTTCAATTTTCTCGAAAATAAGCTCTGAATTTGGTGATCTAACCAAATGGATCCTCTTCTGAAAAATAAGGCATCTCAACTCTCCCAATTTCCACATTCATGTATCCACTTATATATAAATATTAAATAAACACCTCACCTCACTTTCATGGTTTAGTACAATGATCTGCTTGCGACTTCATCCCATATATTTGTTCTCATAAAGACTGAAACTATTCTTTTAAATTTGTTTGTGTCTCTTGCAAATCAGCCACCTACTCTTGCATAGAAACTATTGGAACCATTATTAATATTAACGAAACAACAAGATCTAATTATCCACTCAACATAGTGATCTCAACAGAGATTGCACAATAGTTTGCATAGTAGAAATTAGGTGGATGAGATAAAAACAAATTGCACAATGGTATTCATTTTTTACCTCCAACGCTGTCTAATCCTATCTCAGTGAAGATTGAATTTGGAAGTGATGATCTTATCCCACCACCATATTTGGTCTGTAGTGATTGTTTCCCCAACATGTGTGCTCCCTCTTCAATCATCTCTCCCACTCGAGTTCCCCAGTGGAGTTACAAAAATGTTAAGATAATTTGTGTGGGTGAGGTAAAATGAAGAAGTGACTAGTTGTATTGTTGAAATGTAGAATAGTTGTATAGGACTAAGAGATAATTACAATAGGTCCAAGGGAAGAAGTAAAAGGTAGAAAATAAGATAAATGTATATGGGGAAGACCTCTCTCTCAAAGATACTAGGTGAGACCTCCCAAGGACACACCTCCAATAGCTACCAAGATAATGAAAATTCCAAATTAATCTTCATACCCCATTCTAAGAACCACATCCCCTATTTAATATCCCCTACCAGATACCAATAACTAATAAATAAAAATGAAAAAACTACCCCACTAGTAGCTAAAACCCATCCCTGCACATGGAAGCCTAACACGCAAAATTATAATGATATCCCACACTAGCATCACAAACCCACACACCTAACACTTCTCAAATAGGATGTAGTATTAGTTTTGATATAAATTAATTTGCATCGAGAACACCAACTAATGGCCAATTTTTCCAACCATAGTAGGAGAGATGTAACCTTTGATGTTGGGTAAATGGTGTTTGTTAAACTTTTCCATTATTAATAGGCTATGAAAGAGAATAAAATGTTTCCAAAATTGGACACTTGATATTATGGACCTTTCCTAGTGATTTATTGAATAGGGGCTACAACTTATAAATTATATTTGTCAATTTCTTACCAGATCCATCCTATTTTTCATGCTTCTCAGGTAAAGTGAGTAGTGGGAGATTTTCCTTTGCAGGTAGAACTTTCAGATATTTAGGACGGAATTGTAGAAAATGGACTTGAACCAGATAATATATTAGCCACCAAGGAAGCTTCAGGGAATCCCTAAGGCATGTGGTTAGTTCAATATAAGGGTGATTAGGGGAAGAGTCTACCTTGAAATATGTAGATATAATTAAATACGAATTTCTAGAGTTCCACCTTAGGGACAAGGTGGATTTTGAGGATTTCCAAATTATTAGGAGAGCTATGAATAGTCCAGGTTATTTATTTCCACCATCTTTCATACATATCAGATGAAGAACTGATCCTAATACATGGAAAGTTTGTTAGTCTGTTGAGTGTGGGGTCTGACTATTCTAACTATAAATATACCTGGTAGTCATCCTGGGGAAGGTATAAAATATTTTCACGGAATTTCAGGTGTCTTTTGGTGGCAGCACATTGGAGAGGTGATTTACCTCTAATTGTCTCTGGAGCTCCTTGGAGGTGGTGCCTTCGATTTCTTCTTACTATATGTATACTGAAATACTTATCCATTATTATTATTCTATATAACTCCATTTATTAATTTTAATTCTACCTGTACAAAAATAAAAACTTCATATGAATTAATTCTTTCTAGTTTTTAGGGATTTTTAACATAGTTAACTAGAAACCTAACATACATGAAGAGACAACACAAATTTTCAGTAAGAAATTACAACTGGTGAAGCATTCATAAATGATTTGAGATAGAAAATAATTATTTCAAAACACTATTTTATACATGGATGAAATTCATGATGCTAAATATATTTGTAATAATACTTAATTAAGTACAATAGAGAAAAACACATCGAATCTTAGAAGATTCGGTATGAGGGGGGATATGGGAACTACAATGAAGTTGAGATGAATTATTAGATTCAAAACAAAATTATGTGAATCAACATTGATATATTAATGGTGTGACTATGATGAAGAAGAATGTTCACACTACATATCCTAGTTTGTGAAGCAACTAGCATGAAGTACAACACATGATTTGAAGTAGAGAAACAATATATTTGGGTGACAATAATTTTATACCCATATAAACAGATTTTGAGGCTTTCTATATAGTTATATTGGCTCAAAAAATTAATAAGGGGGTGATACTAGAAAAATATATGATTTTTTCCAAAACATATTGTATGTAGTGCAACTGGGAGAGGAGTGACATCCTGAAATATTGTCTGTGGTGAGTGACATGGTGGATTTTTTATTATCCACCTTTAAAGAACTAATTTTGAAGAGTTTATTTCACTAATTAAGAAATTAAAACCCAAATAAATGATAAAAATATATCAAATATAAAATAGAGAACATATAAAAAACATTATTTATAGTGATATGGATTTTTTTATCAAAAATAAAAATAAAATAAATCACTAAATTATCTATAATATATTCCTTATTTCTATGGAAAATTATACAATCAAGACTAGAAGATGTGTTTGTTTCCATGAAAACCACGGAAAAGTACTCAACTATGCCAACACCACTGCTTATCAACTATTATGGTTATGTTTGAAAATATTTATTGAAAATAAAAAATAGAATTTATAGAATTAAAACATTTTAATTAGTAAGTCCTACAAATTTATTTTTAACAACACACATCAAATTTCTATAATAGCTTCAAGATATATAAAATAAAAAACATGTACAAAAATCTTAACAAATTCAAAAAGAAAATAACATGTTCCTTTTGAATATCATATAATAGTTTTAAAACATGAAATGGAATATTTTGATCAAATATAATATTATAATATATATATATATATTGATATCAAATAAAAGATTCATACATATATGTATCCCAATTAAAACAAGGTGGATTTCAAAATATATTCAGTACAAAATAAAATTCATGGAAAAATTCAATAGTTCACAATATACCTCTCCTTTTATAAATCCAATATAACCAAGTAATAACAAGCACTAAGAAAACACATCTTAAATTTATTCAATAGGTAAATTTTAACTATCATTACACTTAAAACATCTTATGAGTCATAAAAATATTTTTAAAAATGAATATTAAAAATAATAAATAATAAGAAAACATAGAAATACCTCTTTTATCTAGAAAGTATGCTCAATACCATAGTGAAATTAAAACTTGAGGAACCTCAATATAACATATCAAAATCCCTGAAACATAAAGTCAAAATTAATATTTATAAAAAATTATAAATCATAAACATAATAAAGTAATACCCATTAAATTAAGGAATGAAAACCAAAAAATAAAAAAAAACATTATAGTATTTTTCCCAAGTTTGAATTTCCAACCCAAACTAATAAAAATTATTAACATTGTGTACATAATTAAAACAATCAACGATACACCTTAGAAAAAATTTATTTCAACCATGGAAAATATATAAGGATACACCTTAAACTATAATTTTCATGCATATAGAAAAAAACACTAAATTAATGGTTAATAAAATAGGATAATATTTATCTTCCACAATGGAATGTGAATTAAATAAAGTTAGAAAATTTAAAACACAATTAATAATAAGGATGTTCAAAATAATTAATTTCTAAACACTAAAAAATTCCAAACAAGAGAAAATATAGTCACTTGAAAAAGTTCTTTCATATATACAATATTTGAAGGATTATTGATCTTGAATTTCTTAATAAATTCATCACAACTTGAATTTATTTATAAATTCATAGCCATCCATTACAGGTAATCAGTAATATGATATTATTAAATTCAAATTCAATCTTTAATACTATAGAGATCAAATATTAAACATCAACACTCCTGTAAAAAACTAATGAAAAGATGAATTTATGTTTGTAAAGAGATTTTATAGTAATATTTCATAGAAAAATAGAAAAATATTATGATATATATATAATACAAACTAAATGGATAATTACCAAAACAAATAATAAACTTAAAAAATAAAGTGATTTGTGGTAGAGGTGTGGTGCTAGAGGAGAGGTAGAGTACACTAGTAATCATTATCGGAGGGGGAAAGGCTCTTCCAGTGTTCTTATCCCACATTAAAATAACAATATGTTTATTCATGTTTTAGTAAAAGAAAATAAATTATTTTCTAATTCATACAATAAAATACATAAAAGAAATTATTTTTATTTCTCTTCATTTTTTTGGATAAAAAATTTAGTAAAAGAAAAGAAATGATTGTAATTTCAGTCCATTTTGTTTAGAGAAATTTTTTAAAAGAAAATAAAAGAAATTTTTTTGTTATAAATGACACAAACAACCTTTATTAAGAAAAAATGCACCCACGCAAAGGATTACAAATAATACTTTACCAAGATCAAAATGTACCATAAATTATATCCCCCATGGATAGCACACCTACCACTATGTCTGACCAATATTAAAAATTTATATTAAATTTCAAAAATAACCATTTTAAAAAAATTTATATTTATTACCTTTTTTATTAATAAATAAAAAACAATAATTTTGATTTTAATCAATCATTGACTGTGTGTATTGACATTGCGCATGACATATCACCAACCAAGAAGATCTTATTGTCGTGCTCTCTCTCAAACTCACTCTATTCTCTTAAGGAACTAGAAGTCAAAAAATTTTGAGAATCCAATAATCCATCAAAAATGAAGTCAATCATAAGGAAATGATATAAGAAATTAAATGCAAAGCAGACAACTATTCACCTCGAACAAAACCCAGGACACTTGTGTGATGGAGGGTTCATGGGAATCCTAGATGGTAGGCTGGTGAAAAAAAACTAAACAGCGGAAGGAAACATGAAAACAATAGTAAGGATGTGTGGAATCCAACATAGATTGAAAATAAACTATATTACAAAGAAACACAGTGAAGAAACAGAAAACTCCCAAGAAAAATCCATTTGATTGGCCTAAAACAATGTCTGAGATCAAACCATGAGAGGAAAATAGGATCAAGCCATGTAAAGGTAAATAATGCATACCCAACTACGGAAGAGTAATGTGACCCACACTTTAAGGTCACATGAGCCTTATGTAAAGTTAAGTCGGTCCCCATGTAAAGTTAATACAGCATATGTGTAATGGTAAAACAAAATCATCACACCAGCTATATAATAGTGTCTCACCCCCCATAGGTAAGGATCAAATCTGGCTCACATAATAGTAAAAAAACTAGTATAAAAAAGTAATTAAAATGGTATAATCTTAAAACAATTTTTCATATATAGAAAAAAATGAAATGGAAAGAGTAGATCAAAACCACATTTTATTTGAAAACAATGAAACACAATTCAACAATACCAAGAATGATTTAAAACTGAGACTTTCTGAGTGTATGGAAATAAAAATGGTTTATTTTAGTTTTTTTAAAGATTTTTTCAAGAGGGTCACATTTCAGCATCTAGGATAAATGATCAATTCCATCTGACATGATGATGGAACAACACAGACTAGGTTTTGAGGCTCCGAAGGTCGATACATGTGTTAGTAATGTTGTAAGCCATCACAAGTCCATTGAATATTATCACTGGTTGTTTCAAATAAGGTGAATATATTAATTAGTTGGTTTAAAATAGAGTATCCACATAATAGAATTTCCATGCGATGGTATCAAGTCATGACTCGACTAGCATTGATATAGGGTTGAATGCATTTTTGCTAAAATGGCCAGTAAGGAAACTATATTTCATGGGTAATCTATTTTCAACCAATTGATGAAAATATTACTCATATTGGGAACACCCAGGGGGAATATTCAATGTCCCCATGCTATTTTATAGCGTTACATGCACATGCATCGACCGTTCGAGGTTTAAAACATGGCATGTGTTATTCCATCACTAGGGTAGATGGAATTGATATTTTATCCCAAATGTTTAAATTTAACCCTCTTGGAAGACTCTCTAAAAATGCTACAATATACCATCTATATTTCTATACACTCTAAAATTATCAGTTCTAAATCATTCTTGGTATTTTGGAACTGTGTTATGTTGTTTTCAAATAAAATTTAGTTTTGGTCTGCTCTTTCCATATCATTTTTTTCTACATGTGAAAAATTATTTTGTAATTATGACATTTTATTTGATTTTTTATACTAGTTTGTTACCCTTATATGAGGTGTCTTTGACCCTTTCTTACGGGGGTAATCCACTCTTATATAGCTGGTTTGTTTTACTATTACGCATATATTGTGTTACCTTTATGTGGGGATCAAATTACCATTACACAAGGGGTTGTGTAAAATTTACATGAGGGTCACCTTACCATTCTATAGTTGGTCATGATTTTTTTACCTTTACTGGGATTTATAAACTCATATAATTTTTTGTTAATATTAGCTCCTCCTTGATCCATGTGTTTGGATTTAAATAGCAGCACTATATATACTTTTATTTTATCCTAGAACCTTTGAATTGATTTTCATCCAAGATTTGAAATCCTTTATTCTCTTCTCTAGTTTATATCCATTTTTTTAAACTGATATATAAGACATCTTCTAAAATTTGAAGTAAAGGGATATGTGTGTGTGGATGATCCCATAGTTAATGCTAGGGGATATAGGTGTGTCGATGATCCTATATTGAATTCATGGTTGATTTTTTATATATATCAATTTATTTATTTGGATTAATTATAATATTTTTATTCTTTCATGGATTTATGAATATCAATGCCATCAAATAGAAAATTACAATTACATTTGTTGTAACTCTTCTCTATATTTGTCTAATTCATGTGTATATTGTTGCATATATTTTGTTTTTATACTTATTTATCTTCTTATTTTTATTTTTTCCCATTTTAATTCTATTCATTTTTTAGATGATCATATTAATTTATCTAAAAAACCATTGATTCCTTCTAAGAAGAATCTGTGGGGTATAATCCTTTAAAATTATTTATTTTATTGAGATACACTAACATGTATTTTTAATATAGTTACTAACTGATATTGATATAGATTTTCATTTTTTCCTTTAATCATGGGAATTTAGTGATAATAGAAACATTTACTTACTCAAATCTTTAATTCCAGGGTGTTTGGTACAATTTAGAATGGGAAACATGATGCTAATAGGAACTTTGAGTCTCAGAGTCTTATGTTATAAGCTTATTTATTGGGTTCTAAAATTTTAGGTGCATGAACATTCATATAGATGAAAAAGATATGTTGTTGTGATCATGAACTGTGAGTTTGAGAGAGCATGGTCTCTTGATTTGGCAGTTTTACTTATTCACATCAAGGGTTCTATGTGGAATATCATCCAATTCTAGTCCCATGATTTTTAATTTCTAAATTCTATTATTTTTTTGAATCTCATATGTTTATTAATTTTTTATATAATTTGGTTTATCATAATTTTGATGATGATTCTATATTCCCAATGTATTGGGTTTCAAGGCATAGATACAATGTTCCTTGCTTCTCAGCTTTCTAACACCTCTTGATCTTTCCCTAAAAAACTTCTTCACTCTCAAGAAAATGATTGTCACTGTTGTAGTGGTTTCTATCTTGGTAAATTTCATAGTCACCACTCTCTCAGTAAATATTACTACCGCTGAAACCCTCTCTATGATCTATAGTTGAGACCAATTCTGTAAGAATATATGTTAGGATATAAGTTATAAATTAGGTAATTTTGTAATTTTTTACTGGTACAAGTTTGCATCACTCAACATTGACATCTTCTAATTATTATTTTTTTGTGAAATTATCTATTTTGATAGTTATGATACAATTTTTTCATGTTTGGGGATGTATTTATAGGAAGAAGAGATAAATCTTTAATGGTGTATTTTTAAGTTGATGATTTAATGATATGATATTTAAAGTTTGATTTTATTTATTTATTATTTTTGATAAATTTCCTATTTCATCATAATTTTGTAAGTTTATGTTTGCATCTTATGTTGTGTTGTGTTGTCTTGAGTAAATAATGATATAGTACTGTAGATAGTGATGATTATTTTGAATATATGTTGAATGACTGGGGTAGTGGCAGGTGAAGGAGAGTAGTTTCTTGTACAAAAGCTTCTACAATAGGGCATAATCATAACAATAGAAGAAAATCCATGTGAGTGAAGAGTTTTATATTTACGGATTTTTTACTTTGAAAAGTAAGTTTTTATTCTTCCTTTTCTTATTATTTTTTCCTTATTGTAATTATTGTATTTTTTTGCATGGGAAGATGAAGATTAATACCAATGAATAAATTCTTTTCTCAAGGATTTAAACAACCCCTCGCTGATTTTTATTCTTGTTTCTTGAAACTATTTTTCTAAACAACAATAAACACTTATTCTTATTTTTAGATGATGATTTCATCCCAAAGCTCTCTGATTTTGGGACCAATTCTTTGAACTATCCTCTCGTGACTCAAGATGTTTTTTCTTTTTCAAAATATCTTTAAGTTAGTTCCATTTATTTTATTTGAGAAATCCTATAATGTTTTAGTTTTTTATTATTGAATATTATTTGTACATTTTTAATCTTGAAGTGGAACCTTAATTTCATCAATAACTCAATATGATTAGGTTGAAAGGAGTGAGTCCTCTTTATTTTACTTATGCATGTTTGGTTGGATTGACCTTATGATTTATTTTGTAAAATTTTATAGTGTAAATGATTAATATATTATAATTGTATATATGTGTGTTTTATGTGTTTCATGAATCAAAGAGCAATGATTTTAATAGTATACTCTACCAATCAAAACTTTTATATTTTTAGGGTTTAATTTCAATTGATTTTTTTGATCTATCCTTGAATAGAATTTAATGTCAAAGGCACAAATGCCTTCTTTTCTGGTAGTGGCTTCTTATTTAGCGGGTGACTTCTCTCCATCTTAGCATATAAGGATCCCTATGTCTAGTTCTTCATCCCCAACATTCACCTCCATCATCCATATAAACCCTCATGGTATACCACCCTTATTGTGAATCCTCCCTATTATATACCATATACCACTAGGGTATCCCTAATACCTGCACACCACACCCCCAAAAGCAGTTACCACTTCTTGATGCACACCCACCTACTATGCACCATCTATAAAAAACTTGTTCCCTTGGTCTCTCCCAAATTTACCCAAGGTTTTAGGGTTAAGAGGTCACTTGTATTTTAGCTTGGGTTGTCAAATCCTCAGAGACCTAAGAAGAAACCTATAGACACATACATTCTATGGACTATTTTGGCTATGAAGTGGCCAAATTGGGTTGATTTTATATGGGTTTAAGTTAAATCTAATAGAATTAAGTTAATTCAATTTTAAAGTATGATTTGATCCTAGGTTATCACTTGGGGTGGATGGGATGCATTCCTTTTTCAACTATTTCATTTTCTTATATTTGATATGAGTTCATTTTAGAAGATCAAACAAAATAATCACTCACTGATTTAATGATTACACACCCTAATACTAATCACTTGTACACTTTAAGGATCAAAGTTTTGAGCACTCCAAGGTAAAAGTTCATATTAGCACTTGAAGTGTGTGGCCTTGAAATTCAATCAGAATGAAGAAGTTTTAAAATCATCAAATAAAAATCTCATTTTAAAGAAGTGATTAGAGATTACGGTAGTGATAAATAACATCCACTCTAGACCCATTATACTAACTTGGATCAACCCATAAGTGGGTTATCCCTTTGTTGATTCTATGGTTTCAATGAAAGCGGAAATTAGACTCATGAGAGTGGAATTGGAGAAGTAAAAAAAAGACAACGAAATAACAATCACTCCACCGTTGTGTGATAATCTCACAAGGTTTGGTATAACCAAGTTCACACCTTGAGTAAATTGTATAAAATTGATAAGAATAATAATATAAAAAGAGAATATGAAGAAATTTTATAAAGAAGATAAGGTAATTCAAGGAACTTACAATTGAAAGAATGCGATTACAACATCAAATTGGCAGCATAACATTAAAATAAAACAAATCTCAAAGATTCCCAATTCCTCCACTACCACTACCTTAAATAGGAATTTTTGAAGCCTTGGGTAAAGACTCCAATAGTCTAAGTCTCCTCAATTAATTTTGGTAGGCCATAGGTGGGTGGAAATTTGAGGGAGAGTTGATTTTTCCACCCTTGACAAACAATCTGAGCCAACCTGAGAGACTCGAAAGATGTGTTCAAAAGAGAATCTAGATGGCCTAATTTTGGTGGTCCATAGAAGAAAAAAATGAATATAAGTATTTCTCCTGATATACTGTAAAAGTTCATCCCAAAATAGTTTATGGTTTGTGAGATATGATTAAATGTGTGGGCTGTTTTTCTGGGCTGCAGAATTTGGCCCAGAATTTTATCTTCAACTTGGTCCACATGAAAATACATTAAAAACTCATAATTAGCTCTTGTAACTTTTTAATGAAATGTTCCTCTTGATTTTAAATATCTTCATGTAATGTTTCAGAATTATTGGGCTAGTATATTGTCTGCTATAGTAGTTTTATTGGGCTGTTGTCCAGTTCACTTCACCCAGAATGTTGTTTGTTCAAGGCCAACTTTGGTGGTCTTCCAATATGAAACTTCAAGTACTAAAAAATTATGAATTGTTACCAATGTAATGAGAAACCTGAAAATCAAATATGAAAATAAAATCAAGATCATTGGTTACTTTAAATGATGTCAAAAAATTTACCATGTTATAGTGCATTTTAAGAAGGAATTACAATTATAATATGAAATAATGTTCAAAGTGTAAAATTCACTAAAATGGTGTTTATGAATAATACAGAACATTAATATTATATATATTAACAATTATTATTATCCTCATTCGGTGGCTAATCATCCCTCCATCATCAGTGAATACCCCATGTCAATGTACCATCTTCCTCACACCCTCGCAGCATCGGGTCATCTCGAACCCCTGATACTACAATGTATTACTCTATGAAAATTCCATGTTGTACACCTAGTGTAACACTTGGGTTGTGAATTCTATTTCCGTGGGGGGTTTCCATGATCATTGGCGCTATTTTAGTGAATTTTAATATCACGTTCTCGGTTGGTGGTACGTCATCAGAAATGTCAACATACATAGAAGTTAGATTTTCCTTTCATGGATCCATAAGTGGAGACACTTCATTATTCGATGCACATAGTTATATTTTTTAAAGATTTATTATTTTTAGTAACAAGTGTATTTCTTCAGGTTGGGAAATTTTTTATTTTAGTCGAATGTATGAGTGATACAAATTATTTCGCATGCCAAATTTTTTATTCTTTTTTGCGATCAATTGACAATTTGATTTATTTTGATTGGATTATTATTTTTCTTAATTATATTTATTTTGAAATTAAATTCAAAAATTAAAACTGGTCATTTTAATTCAAAGTTTTCAAAGCAATATTGAGAAGGTTATTTTCATCAACCGATCACATTGCACACAAGTGCATTTGACCCCTTATAGTTTCCCTTTGTTTGAGATATAAAGTGACCTTGAGACATAGAGTGTGTCAATACCATATAGAAAACTCATATATTCTCAATTCTTAGAGTATTAACTGACCTAGTAAATGAATACATCACATGTCATTCCCCTTTATAGATAAACCTACATCACATGCCTCTCATCCTAATAGATTAGAACATCTCATGTTCTATATAAGTGTGGTTATATAGTCTATTACAATTGAGGGACCATATTCCATACTTGTCATGTGAGAGGACAAACCCCATTTTTTTAACCCCCAATCAAGGACATGATCAACAACATACACAAATGCCCCATATTAGCTCAGTTCATTTTTTGACTTGTGTGTGTAGGGTATTAAAGTATAAATGTCATCACATCTCTATGTGATCATCTGATAAAACTCTCCCACTAACCCTTTAGTGAGAAACATCCATGAAGTAAGAATTATTACAAAATAATTAACCTTTTCGGCAAGGGTATATATGTTGGTAGAAGTGCATTTTCTGTTGGTAAAACATTTTACCAAAAAAAATTATATAATCATTAAATTGTCAGTAAAATTTCTATCACTAAATATTATTATGATGGATAAAATAGATCTATTATAATTATAATAATACCAATATAATATATATATATATTGGTTAAAATGTTTTTAAATAGATTCATAAGACATAATTATATGTTGATAATATTATTACAAACATTTGTCTTTCCATCGGTAATATTATTAATAATATTATAAGAAATACCAATAATTAATATATATTTGTACATTATTTTTTAAATAAAATATTATTTATGGGTATTCCAATATTTGTTTCTAAAAATTTAAAATATATTATATTTATTAATCTAATTTCGTATGATGTTTTTAAATTAACCATGATAATATATTTATTAATATAACAATATGTAATATATTAATTATTATATTTACTATATAATAATTATAAAATTAGCTTATATGAAACTCTAAAAAACTAAGGATTTATTTTGAAAAAACATGTTCAAACATAACAAGGTCCCCTTTATTATAAGTCCTCTTGCGCTTGTACTTGTGGGTGGAAGTAAACATCTCTGAGATGGTTATCATTGTCATGGTTCACCAAGAAGGTCCCATTCTTTATGTTTTTTTTATGTCCCCTCTATTTCACATGTACTTTTGGATTGAAGCAGGCTTCTATGGGATCGCTGTCACTATTGTGGTTCACCACTCATGTAAGAAAGTCCTCTTTCTTATGATTGTGGATGGAAGTAGTTTTTCCCCTATATCATATTTGAAATAAAAATAATGTGCGTATAAATCAGCAAATAGTCAAACTCAAGTTAATTTAAAAGTGTTAATATATAAATTTAAAATAGGTTCTATAAAATTACTACAAGTTCAGTTATAAATCACTGAAATATTAACAAGATTGCAAAAATAGTGCTGATTAGTCCAATCCAATTTACTAGTTTATGTACATTTCAAAAAAAATTACAACATGGTTCCAAATGATAAATTGGAGAAAGAAACAACTACCTGTATTTTGTTAGTCAAATTCTCATGGGAGTTTCTATATTTTTTTTATGTAACCAAAATCATATTGCGTCCATGAAATATGAGTTCCTTTTCATTTGTGGTAGTGGTCCACCAAACAGCAGGTGTGATGTAGACAACTATGATAATGACTTTAGAAGATTCCCAAACAACCACAATCCCCTCCAGCCACTGCATTTGGTCTATCTCTGACATCAGGTCCACCAAGATTCACCTACAAAAGAAAAATTCCAATCACTACACCTCTCCAAATGAATTGAAAAAAGACCGTGTTTGGTTTTGTAAAATTAATAACAAAGAAACACTTTGAAGAAGCCATGAATTGGAAAATGGGAATATCTACTCTTACCAAAAACTGGATCTTTAATGAGTGAATCGATTTTAGAAACACAGATGAAGTCAAAATTACATGAATATGTTGATAATGGTTCACACTTATCAGCTTCAATTTACCAAAAAACGTCATTTATGGGTAGAGTGAGTCCCATAAATTTAATTAACCTTGAACTGAAAAACTAAACTAGTAACTTAAAATACATTTTATTCAAAAACTATTGAGACAAAAATCTAGTGTAAAAGATTTTCAGTCATGGTAGATGCTAATAAATCCATGGTAAAAAAATACCACACAGTGAACACGATAACCGGATTATCTAACTAGTGAAAACAACCATAAGATAATATTAATATAGACCACAAAAACAAAAAAAATATACATCCAGTGACCACAACCAGAATATATAACCAATGAAAATAATAAATTCCATAATGCATGATATAAAAATAAATAGTGAGCACAACAAAAAATGACTAGAATAACCAGTGTCCGCAAAAAAACAATAACCACATTAACAGAATATAACCAGTGACCACAACAACTAAAAATAAAAATACATTATATAAAAATAATAAGAATATTATCTAACATGTGACCACAAACCATTGATAATGACACTAATTTCAGTTAAGAGTAATAAATAACTCAAAATTCTATAATCTAGTAACACTATATTAAATTATATAATATAGTAAAGATACATTAAATTTATAATGACACTAATTTCAATTGATAATAGAACATAATTAAATATCTAAAAAACCATTTAGTGTAATGAAAACCCTTATGCATTAAGGATAGAGTTAAAAATATAGTCTTAAAGGAAATTTTAAAACTATATGAATATAATTGGGAATGTATTGTGGATATTTTGTTTTTATTTTCTTATCTTGCATTATTATTCTTAATAAGGGGGATTTCACCCAAACCTATTAAAAACCTATTTAGTAGAGGGAGAACTGGATCACATAATTATCATATTTTAATAACAAACCTAATGATAAGAGGAAAATAGAACAAACCATGATGATTGAAAAAACACCAAAATAAAGGGATCTATTAATTATATTTTTATTGAATTATGATTCTTATTCATAGTTTTTATGTGATTTTTTTATTATTTACTGGAGGTGGTGGTGATAATGTAGGATTAGATAGTTTCTATCGATTTTAATGTCTATTGGTTCATTAATTCCCAATCACATAACATGTGATATTTGAAACATAGTCCATGTTATTATTAGTGTGGATAAGATTTATAAGTGTGAATGAAATGTCATATGGGGTGTACATCATAGTATCTAAGTTTGTGTTGAATACCCTCTCTATCCTAATTATGAATTAGCGGTCCATTATATATCTAAGATAATAAATATTAGGTCACCCATATGTCTTAGGATTTTCTAACAATAAATCATTTATGGGTTTCCCTCTAGGTATGCATTGTTAAACCCTCGATCTTTGGATTTGATATAAATTATAATTTATTTAAATTCTATTTTTATACAGCTAGTTCTTAGAGAGAATAAATAATAACTATGTATCTTTAGGTCCACCTCAAAATGTAGCAGGTTTGGTCACTAATATTTGGTAGAATCCATAAGCTATGGTGAATAGCACTCATTAGGATGAGATTGTTATTGATAAGGGAAGGGTGTTTTATGATCCTCTTAATATCACCCCTAAAGATAAGGATGATCTTGGAAGCCTCAATGTTGTGATAAGTAGATTATGGATCCATAAGCTAATACCATAGTGGATTCCCATGTTCTAACTTTTCAAAAGTATTTAAGTATTTATGACTCAAAGGATGGTAATTAATGTTTTACTAAAATAGATTTATCTAGTCATCATAATTATAAATGGTGTACGTTAAATGGTCTACTTAAAATAAGGATTAGACATGAATCAATTATTTGAACCTATATTAAACAAAAAATCCTAAATAGATCTATTTTAAATCATTAAGCCCAAACACAGACCTAGCTAAAATATGATCTATACATTATGAGGGAGAATCCTCTTTCAAACACATATATACAAATATAACTACCTACCACTAGAATTATGTCTCTTACAAAATTCTTCAAAACCCCACATAAATACTAAGTACAAACACCAAATGTAGAAGGTTTGGACATAAATTACACACTTCACTACAAATTGATTAGTAGAAAGTTCAAATCAAGATTCTCTATTTTGGTAAGATAGTGGAGATCATTTGTAGATAGTTTTCAGCATCTTCACGACTTTCAAAAATGCACCAATTACCTGCAACTCATCCATTTACTTCAAACACAAATCATAATAAAAAAATGAGCTGGTAGGTTAGGTTAAGGCAGTTCCCTTCATAAATGTGTTATATTAGATTTTGATTCAGCTTAGATGGGTTTATAATACAATTAACTCAACATAAACCCAACCCATGAACTTGAATTACCACATGGAACTCCACATAGGTAATACAAAGAATAAAATGAAGCCACATGATAACATCTTGCAACATGAACCCTATATTCATTGAATTAAAGAAAATATAAAGGAAAAACTTAATAAAATTTCATAAAAAGAAGAATATGTGCCCTGAAATGTAGAAAATATCAACCACCATACCATTACATATATCCAGAATATATATGTGTGTGTGTAGAACACACACACACACACAGATATATATATATATATATATATATATATATATATATATATATATCAATAGAATATATATAGAGAGAGAGATCAAACAGAACATATACGCACACACATAACCCATATGTATGCAAAAAATGTATATATATAGTCAATGTATATAAAACATGTGTATAAGAACACCACCATAAGGTGTACCCAGGGGTGTAGCCTAGTGGTTACACCTTTTAGGGGTCTCATGGGAGGTCTCAGGGTCGAGTCTCCCTGGGTACTTGTATGCACTGTATAAATATTTATTTCTTTGTAATCTCCTCCCTAAACTTTTGTAATATAAGAACATAACCATAAATATATAAGAAATATAAAAGTGATAACTTTGTAAGGTAGACCACACAAACTATATAAGAATTCACATAACTTTTCAATTTATAAATAAACTTTTAATTTGAATGAAGAAGCTCAAAATCAAATATTATAGAAACTGAAGCTAATCATTTATGATATTAAATTCAGTAAACCTAAACAAAAATAGAATTGTGGCTAGAAATGAATAAGGAATTTTCTTACTCGATGTTCAAACTATGAATGAACTATCCAATAACATATTATCAATATTATTATTTATACTATAGTATAGAAAATAAACCAATTATGATAGGAAATAATAATCAGGAAAATCTAAAACTTGTTAAGGAATTTTACAAATTATAGGAAGTTATGTGAAACAATTTTATAATATTTTTTAACATTATCTCTCCTTTATTTAAGAAAACCCATTAATGTTTATTATTTTTAACCTTATAGAATATTCCTCATGTTATGATACAAACAAAAATCCACCAAAAAAACCTAGAAAGAAAATTAAATTCATGCAATCTTTAAAAAAATTCAAATCATAATAACAATTCAAAAGCACTATGAGTGTTATAAGAATTTTATAAGGATTCATGTTAAAGAACAAACAACACTTCATCCATTTTTTAGAATTTATAGCTGATGAACTCAATTATGAAATTAAATAGGAAAACCCAAGATAAAAATATAAATTATAAGGCATTCAATATGAAGTTCCCAGTTATGATTCGAGTATCACTAGGAGGGGGAGGGGTAAATCAGTGATATCATTTTATTTTTATGTTTCATTATTTTTTAAATAACCTTCACCTCTTGTTAAAGTGTTTCTTCTCTGCTAAACACACACAACCACAGGAACAGAAGATTTACAAGTTTCACTACTCAACAAGAGTATCTACGTCATTAGTATGGTATAGAAACAATCTAGTACCACACAATCCACTAGAAAAAAATCCTTTGATGTGAAGTACAATGAGTGGGATATACCCTTATATTCGTGTATCGCTTGGAAAACAATTCTCAAGCGAATGTGAACCCTCTTAGCACAAATTGGGAAAAACAAATTTTCAGTGCTTCTTAATCAGATTTCACAGTTTGATCTTTCAAAACAATTCTTCTCTTTCCTACCCAGAAGCTGGTAAGAACTACCATGCACAAAACTTACTGCTTGTCCTAAACTCAAATATTTCGTGCACCCTCTTTGGTTTATTGCACACAACTTTTATGCCACATGCGTAAGATTTTAATTTTTTCATGAAACACCTCTTGCAAGAAACTTCAATCTTGCGCGCAACTTATCCTTCTTACGTGAAACTCTCTTTCTTTCATGCACCTCCCTTTACTTAAAATTATTCCATGTTTCAAAGATTGGGATTTATCTATGTTTTGAGAAAAAAAAATGAGATGGGTTCACCTCTTATTTATAGACCTCTCCAACCCCCACGTGCAAAAACCCTGACGCATCATGAAAAACCCTAACGCGTCACGCAAAACCCTATTTGACGTCACATCGAGCGCATTAGTCTCTTTCGCGCCACCCTCATCTTTCGCACACTTTTTGAATCTTTTGCGTACTTCACGACTTTTCCATTTTTTATGTTTAGATCTTGGTACTCCACGTGTGTACAACATAACAATCCATCTTCATAATTCATTGTCATCTAGATTATTCAAAAAACAACTACTTTAATCACTAATAATATCTACCATTATATATAGTCTTTGATCGAACACATTTAGAATCGTCATATTTTTAATGGAAAGTACTGAACCATCCCTATCTTCCACTAGCATCCTTCCTCTTAATCAAAATTGAATATGAATGGAATCACCTTTTCTACCCCTTTCCTTAATGAGGATTGAATCACAAGTTCTCCAAACTTATGATATTTGGAAAATACAAATCAACAAAGCATAATCTTGGTTTTCAAGTCGTTTACAAAGTGAATTGATTTATCTTCTTTGATAACAAAAGACAACACTCTGTAACATAAAACTCTTCTTACTTCCTTTTCCATACAACTTGGTCCAAACACAGTATACAAAAACATCAAAGGTAATCAAAATTATAACTAATATGATCTAATATTGATAGAAAAAAAATCAATAGAAAAAATATCATTTTATTTAAATTTGATACCTTCAAGGGGTGGCCATGGTACTTGGAGACTTGGACTTATTAGGTACTTATAATTGCTCATTTTCCAAATCAAATCCCCCACCCAACTATCAATAATGGAAGAGGGGATGTGATTAAACCAAAAAAATATTGGGGAATACCTTAGTGTCAATCAATTAGTCCATAGGGAGAGGCTGAACACAATGTTGATGTGGTTTCATGGGGAATACCATGGATGGATGGGGTCAAGAAGGGACGGTCGAGGATAGTAGGGTTTGACCAAGGAAGGTCTGGGGTGGAGGGGGTCATCGGGTGGGTATGGAAAGGACAACACTATAGGAACTGAAAGAGGGTGGCAGATGTAGAGGGTTGTGAGGGAGGGGGTTAATGGCATAAGTGAAGGGTCGTGGAGGAGGTAGTGGGTGTCGTGGATGAGGCGGTCATGGAGGAGGTTGGGGGTCATGGAGGCAGAGACATCAATGAAGGGCAGAACTGTCATGGATAGTCAGAGTAGGCAAGTTGTGGGTTGGATCACATGTTGGTGTGGTAGACAAATTAGGGTTGATAATTGGTAATTATTTTTAAAAATAAAATAAAATAAATAAAATATCAAATATCATTAAATTTTTTAAATTAAAAATATATTAAGTATATATATGAACAGTATAAAATTTTATTAAAAATATTAATTTTATTTTATAATAAAAAATAAATATCAATATGTAAATATCAGTTATTAATAAAATAATATTACTCAATTGATTGTTATTTTTTTATTTATTAAATTTAAATAATTATTTTTTTGAATTTTTTTGAAGAGATTTAATTATTTTAATTAAAGTTATTTATAAAAAATTAAATTATCATGTATATAGAGAGTATAAAACAAATATGTAAATACATAAAAAATCACAATGATTTAAATTGTTTTTTATAAAAATTATTTAAATGTTTATCAAATATAAAACATTAAAAACTTTAAACACTATTGATATTTTGAGAAAATTGAAAATTAAAATAAACTAATGAGATACTTTTAATAAAAAAATAAAAAATGGATATAGACTTTAGTAATAAAAATAAAAATATATAAAAAATAGTTTCTCTTAATTGGTTATCGATAAAATCTTTGTTGTTATTGAATGGTTTATTGTACCAATTTTTATTAATGGTAAAATATTTGTTGGTAATAGTTATTATCACTAAACAATTCATGTGTGAGTAAAAAATATTAGTATTAGTATGATAAATTAATAGATTTAACCATTTGTAAAATATTTATTGGTATTGAACAATCAATGTCAACAGATATATCTGTTTGTAAAAAAAGTGTTATTACTTAAAATTGATGATAATAAAACTTAATATCTATTGGAATTGCTTGTTTTTACCAACATATATATTTTATATCAATAAATTTTCGTTTTTATAAGTAATTTATTTTTGTATTTCATTTTCGAATAATGGTGAGACTTATGAATCATATTCCTAATGTTCAAATATTTGAAAATATTCAAACTTCTAAGATGCAAAACATTGAATATTATGATGTTAACTTTTATTCTCTATATAAAACTCTTTATAAGTAAATTATCATTATCATTTAAACCCTTTCCATGAAACATTTCCTTGAAATCCATTTTTAAATAATGTAATTTTTTACATTACTACTTTACCGACACATCCTAAACCCTTTTAGAATAGAGTGATACCCACTTTTTTATGGTAATTAATGTAGTTATCGACATTTATCTTTTCCAAAAAACTCTAAACTCATTTAGGATGTTAATTTTGATTCAATTTGATATTATAATGGTGTATTCAATTTTTTTTACTTTGAACTTCTCTAAGTCCAAACATACTCCCACTAACCATTTATGCACTACATTCCTTTTAGAATGTAATGCTATGAATCAACACAAACAATTTTATATTTGAAGAAATAACTCATATTTTCTATTAGTAGTAATATTTAATAAATAAAATATCATTTCCATATCACATATTTTATTCTATTTGTTTGGAGTATTTTCTTGAAAATAAGGTTTTATTCATTAAAATACACCAGGCATCATATTCCATCAAATTAAAAAAAATAACTGGATAAATAATTTATCTTGGATAAAACACTTTAATACATATCTTCTTCACTAAATATGTTATGGAATATAATTAATCATAAACCATTTTTGTGTAATTAATCATCTCATTTTGTTCATAACAACTCACATAAGAGAAATGAGATGAAGATACACATCCTTTACATAGATTCATTTGATCTTGATACATTTTTTACATTCAAATCCTTTATATATAAAATAATTTCTTAATATCTTGGATGTAAACTACAAGAACTATCAAATATTCCTAGATTATAACCTCCTGTATATTGACACAAATTTTTAAGTCCACATTCATTATCTTGTACCCTTCAAAACTGAAGAATTTATTTCTATAACATTAATACCTGATATAGAAATTCCATGGAGTTTCAAGAAAACTATGAAATGCCTATGTGGTGTCATTAATTCCTCAAGAGGTGACCAAATTTAGATATTATTATTTTTTCTAATAAAACACTACTATGAAGATTCATAGAACAATGGATGTGTGAGGTCGATCCCATTGGGGGGATGAAGGATCAGTGAGACTTTGGAAAGTTACCTAGAGTTAACTCTTCACTGTTATTTATGAAAGGTAGAGTAAATTATGTGGTTTGATGAAAAAATTATAGACGAAGTAGGGGTTCAAAATAAATTTCAGGGGAGTGGTTCAAAATATCCCATCACACTAACCATGGGTTGTTACAAATATATTGGATGCAAAGGTGTCCTAAAGGCATCATTTTCTTTGGGTAAAATTAATTTATTATACCTAATTCAATAATCATTAATTTATCTAGAAGCAACTATCATTTTAAGTGCATTGAGAACAACTCTTAAAGAAGAAGATAAATTAAATTCATTAGTCATAACTCAAATATCTCAACTAGACTAGGGTTTCTCCTATGAAATTACCTTGATCAATTTCATGAAAAATGATATGATTTAACTGATTTCCAACCTAATTCCTAAAAATTTTGATTTTCTAAGTTTATATTAATGATTCATTATTTCTCTATCCCCTTACATTCAATTCCCCACCACAATAAATTTAACCATGCATGGTAGAGAGGGATTCTATTATGCATAGAGAAAAGAGATCAAAGGAAGAATGCATGAAAAGCATAAATCGAATTAAAAGAAAAGAAAAATTAAAAAAACTTATTTGAAATGAGAAGGAACATGTAAATATAAACTAAAATTAAAATCAAACTAGTTTAGAAGCACACAATGATTTATGAAGGTCATATCCTTTGAAGGAACAATAGAAAAACAAGAGAGAACAAAACTGTGTAAAAATTATCATTCCCTATTCAAGTTTGGTGCACAAGAAAATAAATAATCCACCCCCATTCATGATGTGAATGGGAATTCACATCATTAATGGGTTTTATCTCTTTTGGATGATATTTTTTTACAAACTTCCACACCATGAATAGGGTTTCACAATGTGATTCTAAAAGTTTGAACTTTGAGAATATGGATCATCCTTGATTCACTACTTGAAACATGGGGGAGAAATCTTCATGTATTGACTGATTGACTTTCACCAGTACATGTATAGTGTGGATTTGATTTCATGTCTTGAATCATCTTTGACATCAATTGTTCATGGTCTGAAATTCATATCGTGATTTGAATGATCTCTAGGTAGTTATGTTTTATTATTTTCATAGGGTTCACATCGTGATATATAACTTCACAATGTGAATCATCTGTAGTTTCATCTTTTTAGTAGTATCTCTTCAAAACTCTTTATATTCAATAACTCTACAAAAACAAAGCACAAAATCAAGGCATCTAGTGATAACTGAAAGACTAAAGGGTTTCATTAATTTCTTATAGGAATATAGAAATATAATAATTAATAATAGACTCAAAAAAAGTGACTAACTAAAAATAGAAAGTGGCTAGATTGAGATTAAACCCATGATATGATGGAAGTAGTTTATTAAGAATTTAAAAATAGTTGATTTTAAGTAGTTTTTAAGAAAGAGGGATATGGCTGTTAGTTTGATTTTGAAAATAATTTGAGAAATCATGCCATGGTTTTTTAAATTTTCTATTTTGGTTCTAATGAATTTAGAAATTAAATTGGTTGATCATGATTGTTTTCAAAGTAGAGATGAGAGAGATCCTTTGTCTTGTTATCCCCTCCTTTACACAAAAATTTCCTATTTTCCATGTTTAATTATTTTAGGGTATTAATGAATTAAGTTGTCTCGATAATATTTTTAAACATAATTACCCTAAAATCATTAAATGGTAATGCCTAATTCTGGGTAGTTAGTTTCTCAATTTAATAAATCTTTCCATATTTTTAAATTAATGGTACTAAAATAGGAAAAGGAAAGAAATTTGGAATTGAATTATGATTGTGTAAAGTCAAAATATGAAAAAATAAAAGAAATAAAATTCACATCGCATTAATCCAATATCTACATAATCTGACATAGTTTGGGAGTTACCACCTCATTCTATCCATGAGGGAGTGATAGAGAAGAAGAAAATAACATAATGCAGAAAATAGATGGAGGAGGAGACTGGTGAAGGACTCTACAGCAGTGCAGAACCTTGCCACATGCTTTGGCCTTGAAATAAATGATCCCTAGAGTATAAAACCAGTCTTCAATTTATAGTCATCAAATGTACTTGAGTTAGATTTAATTATCCATTAATTTGGTTTCAGTTAATCCCAAGTCAATATCAGGGGTGCATGGATTTTTTTATTCAAATAGTGTACCATAAGTTATTTAATTTGAAGATTTAAGATGCTAAATTTTCTTGTGAAAAGGATTCACAACATCACACTTTATGTCACACTGTGAATATTTGGTTTTTCCTCCCAGGTGTTCTTTTTCATATCTTTTTCCCATGTCATTAATCCTTATTGCCACTCACATCATGAATGGTCCATTCATGACTTGAATATGTGTTTTCCAGTAGTTTTGACTCCGTTTCATCTTGGTTCTTCAGTTTTAATCCTTATAAACATCCTATGGACACCCCACATCAAGGAAAGTCTTCTCATGTTGCAAATATTTTCCTTCTTTACTCTTTAATAATTTTCTATCAGTCATTTTTATCTTTCTATATATTATTCAAACAATTAAATATCAGCAATAATTATCAACTAAATAACAATAATTGTAATTTTAAATACTCAAAAGTGTATACATGAAATGTAAGTGTCGATAAAAAATATAAAAATCATTCAAATTTGAGATGAAAATGTATATAACATTAAAGCATTTCAAATCCACCCATGCTTGGATAAATGCGTATCCCAAAGAAAAATAATCTTAGCAATGATTCCAAAGGACCCATAAATCCAAACAAGAGAAAATCAGACAAGAAAATAATGAAAATAAAACCAATAATTATCTAAAAGTAATTTGGTCTCAAAGACCCATCCCTCTTAGTCCTCAAGTAATTATTCACTATAAAGTTTATATTAAAATCCATCCTCTCTTTAATAATTATCTCTCAACCTTTACTTAAGTGACCATGCCCATTTTTTTGATCCATTTCACAGTGATTTTTTCCTCTCACCACTCAAGGTAAAATTTTAGAATGGAGTTTCCCTAGTACGCTAAATATATGATCCTAGCCATATGATTTCATTGGATCTCAAATATTTACTCCATAAAGACAAATAACACAAATAATCACAATGGATGTTACACTAAGGACCAAATTATTATAATACTAAAGGATATGAAGTTAATGATGTAATAAAATCAGATCACAAAAAGGAGGTTTAACTCCCAATCATAATACATGATAATCAAAGTAAATTTTAATTAAAATTTTCTCCCAAAATGAACATTAATCCCCACTCCAAAAGCTCAAAGTGGTTTATGAATATGAAAAGTGAGAATAATGAATGATTCCTCCTCTTGTGTTTCTGTTTTATAGGAAGTAGTACTCAAGATATTTCTCACATCCACCACCTAACCCAATATAACCTTAAGGAAATTGGTCTAGTAATGGTGATTTTTAACTTACTTAAGGAACAATTCATTCTTTTGTTTTATTTTTTAGAGTACTAAATAATATGATATAATAATAAAAATCATGAATTTAATCCCCAAAACCTAATGAAACACCTTAAGACATATTATTTGTATAAATCATCCCTTTACACCATAAATGATTCCACCCCCCACACTTATTCAATTTAATACCCTGAAAAATAAAAAATAGTAGGGTGGGAAAGGATAAATTTGTCTTGTCACTTGGCTCAATCCTAACAATTTCATCCATAGATTCTATAGGCTAGTAGGATCAATGTGCAGGTGGGTCTCATGATAACGATATCATCAATAAAAATGACTCAATCATTTTAAAAAGTAATTTGTACAATCATAACTTTGATAAGATAACAATTTAATTTATATTAGGTGTACATGTCTTGAGTATCTTTCAATAAATATGCTTAGAAATAATGATAAATAGTAGGTCTATAGGCCTCTCAGCAATGGGAACAAAAAATAAAATCACTCATGACATGGAAACTGATTAATAAGGTAATAAAAATTAATGTAAAATTTTTATAATTAAAGAAACTCAAGTCATAAATCATACTAGAAAAGAGTTAAAAAATAAAAAAAATCAATTTCTAAAAATTCCAACAAGATTTTTCATTTTTTATGTGCATGTTTGTAATAAAATTTTCAGGTCAAAAACCTCTTTTCAATGAAAAATGTATCCTTAATAAATGAGAATTAGAAAAAAAAATCCAACTGTAATCCAATAAGTTCAAATATACCCTCCAAACATTCACACATGCTTAGAATCAAATAGTGTTCCCACTAGTTAAAAGAAAGTTGATAGAGGTGCACTGAGGAATGAAAAAATGTCAAGCACGAATGAAAATTAGCGTGAAACAAAACTCCCCCAATAAAAGTGGTGTGCCAGAGGGGGGATGAGTGGAACATGTAGGATGTTGGGTGCCTGGAATATAGAAATAGACAAAAACCTACACTTGTACAATAGTGTGATCAAAAATATATATGAAATAAAGATAAAAATAAATGGTAGGGGTGGATGAAATCCAAAAAAAATGTTATTATTACATGAAGAGTAATGAAATGTGAAATGACATGAAAATTAGTAGTAATACAACAAGATGAGAAAAAAACAAAAATAGGGAAAACAAAAATAGAAAAGACTAAGAATGAAAAGAATTTATGAATGATGGGTTCACTCCCATCAAACATTAAGTTTAACATCATTTTTTAGATAAATGGAAAAATATTAATCAATTATGTCCATTGGATCAAAATTTCATGGACTCTTCTCCATACTGGATGTAGAATCCTCCAATTCCTAGGAATTCTTTCAAGGGTTAATTCATGCCACTAGTTTCATGGGGAGGTGTTGATGGGGTAGAAGCAAAATCTTTCTAGATATTTGGAATAAACTCTAAGGGTTCCCCTCCTACTACACAACCCGAGAGAAAAAATATTGAGGGAGGATGAATGTAAATATCATAGGGGAAGAATTTTTCGACACATATTCATCTAATTGATGCATTGGTAGAAACTATGCTAATGAATAATGATTAATAAGTAAGGAATTTGAGAGTAAAAAAAGATTATATTGTTTCTATTATAGTTAAGAATATATAAAAAAGTGTACTAAAAAATGATAAAAAAATTCATGGGAAAAAATACATAAATGGGGGTTAAAAATGAGGAAAAAATAAGATAAAAGAGGATTTCCCCTTATGGTGATGGTGGTGGTAGCATCCCTAAGGTTGGATTGTTGGAACTACCTCATTGGGTCGATGTTATCAATGGTGATCAAGGTAGGAGAGGTGGAAAGCAAGTAAATGACCAACTATGAAGCATAAATAGGCAACAATGAAGAGGGAGAAGAAGAATGAATAAGATAACTATGAATCATAATGGGTTTTGAAGATCTAATAGAGGGATAAATGAATGGAACCTCTAATAGAGTCTCAGTGATGGACCCCTTGCCTTGTTGGGTATACTCATAAATGATATCCCATTGAGTTGTGGGGTTAGTGATATTTGTAGGAAGCTCAACTGAGTGGGTGTCTGGTTGGAGTGTGGTGGGAGTAGGGATAAAGCCAGAAGCCAGCTCAGTAGTAGAAGTATGAGGGTGGCGAGAATCATTGGAAACTGGTGGAGGTGCCTAACTAGGGGGGAATAAAAAATTGGAAGCTTTGGAATCTTGAAAAAGGGGTTTTCCAAGTGCTAGTAGATATCATTTTAATTCTCTAACAAATAATTCAAAGCTATCCCATAATAGAACAATCACTTCTCAGGGGGTGTAATGTAGTGGTACCAACTGAGATTAGGGGGAAGTAATGGGCCCAATGGTAAGTATGGGGACCTCCTAGGTCTACAAGGCATCTAGAATATTCTCCTCCAAAATAAAATATATGTAATTGGTGACCCACTCATACTGATGGACAATATTCTATAGAAATCCCATATTATACAATATGATCAAGTCAATGAACAACAACATACCCAAGGAGGAGAGGGTAAAGGATGAGTTGAATACCTATAGATTTTTCACTATACAGGTGATGAAACTACCACCCATGAGTGTGTCAAGGGTTTTCCGTGCCTTCCCTTTATAGTAAAGTGTAAACTGGCGAGCGATGTTGATTGTGGGGGTACCCATGGTTGCAAAAAGGATAAGTACCTCTAAGTGGATGATGTCCCCATGGGAATATTCGGGTCTTAATTATTCATGGGAAAGTGAAAAATGAATAATACTCAAAGATACACCACTTAACTGGGTGATCTTGGTTGTGTGAGGATCATGAAATCTCTTCTTATCATGGGAAATAGTTGCCCAATTTTTTTTGTGTCACCATTATTGGGTTATGAACTTAATATATCATATGAAGCATCATCCATGAAATTCGATAAGTAAATGTTGGGTCTAATTCCAAACTCCTTCAGGTAAAAATCCCAATATTTTCATCCCAATAAGAACAAAACATGGACCACATCAAAGTCTAATGTGATCAAGAACTCAAAGAAGAACACTCAGTAGGTCTAACCTCTAACCTTGATGATGTGTGATTGATGCATCTAGTAAAGGGCCTCCATAAATTCTTCATCAACATGTTTCTTCTACAACATCCCTAGATTGATTTTTTTATTACTTTTTATAGTCTTGGTCTGCATGTGTACAAGTCAAAGAAGATGTTGTGAGTACAAAAGTTATAGAAATAGATGAATATGTGGTGGTAAAAATCCCCTATTATGGATCCAGTGATTGATAAGATGAATTGGAGGAAGATGTATGGTGGGAGAGATTTGTTGAAACTAGAGGTGACGGCACCCGGGCCCGATGATTCTTAGAGGACTAAGCTCAGGGCTTTGTAGAGTAGTTTTTTGGGATCTTAAGAGGTTTCGTATCAATGGTATAATTCATGCTATCCATGTAGAGGTAGTGATTTTAGATCAATGAGGGATTGTAGAGGGGAGGTTGTGGTAGATAGTGGAGGAGTAGGAGAGTAGCTAGGGGTTGATGAACGATCATCGTGAAAATTGGGTCAGCGGTGTGATTTTTAAAGGTTTTGAACCATTAACGATGTGAATTGTGAATTCACATCATGAATTTTTAATTTTGAAAATAAAATTCACTATGAAAACTCATGACTTGAAGTGGTAGTTCACATCATGAATTGGGATGATCAACTGGTTTCCACCTCGGTTTAGTAGTATCTATGAGTTCTCCTCCATGAATTTCTAGTTTCTGCAGACAGCTAATCTAACCTAAGGGAACAATATTAGCTTTCCTTCCATCCATCAATTCATTTATATTAAAGGGATAAACATTACTTTGGTTATTTCAAGTGAACTTTAAGGAGAGGAGTCACTTCTCTTGGAAAGGTTCTCGGTAGAACTTTGAAGGTTGGTTCCAATCTGTATTGGATTTCAACCACTCCATATGAGAATATTTTAATCACTTCAAATGTACTTGACTATCATAACTTCAATTTACCTGAAAAAATTAATATATGAGTTAAATAAGATAAAATTGTCTCTATTTGTGAATTTCTATCATAGAAATGTGTTATTCATCCCATTTTTTTGTTTTCTCTTTATAAATTTTGGCATATTCATTGGTGTCAATTATTAGCTCTTTTAGATCATCCAATTTTAACAATATCTTCTACCCCACAATTTTTCATCCATTTTTATATTTTTTATCACCCAAAATGATCTATGTTCCAACTCTACCCACAAGTGTCAGGGTTTTCTATACACATTTCAGAAGGGGTTGTACCAATGGGTGTTTTGCAAGCGGTGTGATATGCCTAAAGTGAATCATTAGGTTTCTTGATCCAATTTATTCTACTTTCAATGATCACCTTTTCCAAAGTTTGTTTCATTTTTTAGTTGTAGATACCACTAGTTTGTTGGTGATATGGGTTTCTGGTGTTGTATGGAACTCAATATTTCTCAATAAACCCTTCATCAAGTGGTTATTTAAGTGAGTGCCTTAATCACTGATGAGTAATAATGGTGTTCCAAACTGGGAAAATATTTTCTTCTTTAAGAAATTAATAACAATATTTATAGCTTTAAATGTGGTGACCTCCTCTTTTACCAATTTCAATACATAGTCCACACAAACTAAAATGTAAGTCTTTCCAATGGAATTTAGAAATAGGGCCATAAAGTCAATTCCCCTCACATCAAACACTTCCATTTCAATAATTGAGTTTTGTGACATATCATTTCTTTTTCCAATGTTTCCCACTCTTTGGAAACAATCACAACTTTGAAAAAAATATCTTGAATCTTGATGGAGTGTGGGATAGAATAATCTAATATGAATTATCTTAGCAATGGTATGATCAGGCCCATGATGTCCTCCAGTGGGTGATACGGGATAAAACTCCAACATACTTTGTATCTCCACCTCAATTACACATATTTTCATTAATCCATGTCCACAGTTCTTAAAAAATATTGGTTCATCACAATATTAGTTTAATTCATCAACCAAAAATAGTTTCCATTATTAGTAATAGAAATGGGGATATAGGGTCCCAGTGTCTAATTAGTTTTTTATGCCAACAAACCACATCTGAGCTTATAAATCCACATATGAAATTATTTCATCAAGGAAGTCATCCAAAATTTTCTTCTCCTAATATTTTTCAACATTTGGAAATTAAATTCTCAATAAATGGTCATCAATAACATTATTTGATCCCTTTTTATCCCTAATTTTACAAGGATGTCTTCAAGGATATCTCAAGGGAACTTTATAGATCTATCAACAAGTTATAATGTCACAATTTTTGTCTTGTGTTCATCAATCCCCAATATTCAAAAAATTATCATTAGAATTAGGTTGTCTCTTCCACCAAGATCACAAAATGATTTCCTGGATTTTTACATTCCTATGACGCATGGAATAGAGAATATTTCAGGGTCTCTCAGCTTTAGTGGTGGTTTCTTTTATAATAATGTTGAGAACTCTTCATTAATGGAGATAACTCCCAATTATTCCATTTTCTTCTGAATAGAAATAAACTCCTTTAAGAATTTAGTATAAACGAACTTCTAGGAAATGTCCTCCATGAAGGGGATATTGATATGAAGTTGTTTGAACATATCCAATGATCTCTCAGATTAGCATTCCATCTTTCATTAACTCATAATCTCTGAGAATAGTAGAGGGGGTTAATAGGTTTTTGTGCCTTATATTTTTCCTCTTTCTTAGATTCTTATATGGGAATTATTTTTATTTCTCTACATATTTGTGAATGTTTCCACTTTACTCCTTTTCAATTATGGTTTTATTAATTATTTCATCTTGCATTGTATTCTATTCCACATTCTCCTTGCCACTATAGGGTTTTTTTGCATCCATATCTCATCTTATTCTCAAAACCATAGTATTGGACTCCTATCATGCATGAGTCTTTATATTATAGAGCAACAGACCTTATAGTCAATCTGAAAGAGTTCGAGAAATTTTTCTATCTTGATGTCTGAGGTTATGGAGAGAATCATTCTAATATTTCATTTCAGTCTATTGTGTAGTCATCTAATGATCTTATTTATGAATGAATACGGAGATAAAATTCTCATGATTTGATTACTAAGGATGGGCTTCTTGTGGTTGTCTCATCATAGGTTGATTTTGGTATTGTTGTTGGGGTAGGTATTATTGAGCATTTAGTGGCAGATTTTGTTGGAACGGTCATGGATATTTTGACTGAGGTGGATACACTAGTGGTCAATGGATTATTGGATATATTCGGTTACTCCTTTTCAGGTTCCAACCTAGGTTGGGAACTAGTTGAGGTTAGAAAGATCTTTTTTGAGGGTATATTAGTCAATACCATTGTAATGGTTGATTATAGCTTACATAGTTGCAATATTGAGGTTGATTCTCTTCCAATCCATCTTGTAAGTCCTGAAAGTCATGTGGTCCTCCACAAATCTCACATGATTTTACTACCATAATAGATTTTGGTGAGGTTTCTTGTTGTTATGGAAACTAGAATCTCTCCAACTTCTTGGTGGGAGCCTCTACCTGGGTAGCAAGGTGTGTCATCTCCTTTACTTGATGCATCCCTCACCACATAAGTACTTAATTTCTTTTCCAAAGTCTGGTGTTATGTGATATTTCATCAATAAGAGACATACCAACATATAGAATTTTCATCATGAGTCCTCCATCAGTAGAGGCATCTACCACGACTCGACCGGTGGGTTGTAGAACAAAATAAATGGTTTGTATTTTAAGCCATGTGTTGATTCCAAGATTTTATTTGGTGCTTAAAATAAAACATGTGTAACCAAAAAATATTAAAATATGATTTTTTTTATTATTTTAAAGTTAATAAAGGATATTTTTGAGAAAAGGCCTTACGAGAATTTTATTAAAGATATAACATGCAGTATCCACATCCTCAACCCAAAAATATTGTGGTAAATTAAATTCATTTACAAGAGTTTGAGTTATTTCTTGGATAGTTCGATTTCACCTCTCTACTACCCCATTTTTTTAGGAGTTAAATGTGAAAAAAAAGAATGATTATAGCCTTCAGAATAATACAAATCATCAAATTCATTATTGTCGAATTATCCTCCATGATCAATTCAAATTAAAATAATTTTAAAACCTTTTTCATTTTCAACCTTTTTAGAAAACTTGATGAGTAATTTAAAATATTCACTTTTATTATATAAGAAATAAGCCTAGGTGAATTTTGTAATGTCGTCAACAATAATAAAAGTATAGTATTTTTCTCCTAGATGTTCAATTTGAGAAAGACTAAATAAATTAAGATGAATTAATTTAGGATATTTTGAATAGGGGATTCCTTTTATTTTTAAAAGAAGATTTGTGTTTCTTACCATATTGACATGCTTCAAAAACCATGTTATATTTTAAATGTAATTAGGGTAAATATCATACTAGTTGATAATGGTTGAGTTTCACAAGTGAGTGTATGCTACAATGACCAAGGATTTTATGCCAAAGCCTTGACTCTCTAACTTGTGCACTCAAACATTTTACATTTTGGCTAGAAATATACTTTAAATCCAATATATATAATAAATAATGTCCCCTTACCCTCCATGTGTCTCCACCTTCTTCATTCTCAAACCATTTTTCATCCATGTCCAACTCTCCAGCAATATCAATACCCACATCAAACATTGCCAATGTTTCACCTTTCCCAAACCATTCAAATCTGACATTTCAACCTGCACTGCTCCTATCTCCATGAAAACCCATTACTCTATTCTCGAACTCCCTCCCCCAAAATATTCTCGCCCTTTTCAATTTTTTTAGGGCTCTGCAAAAATTATATCCTGAAATCTCATCTCCCTCACCTAGAAATCTCATCTCCCTCCTTAACTATATATATCCTTTAATACAAAACTCAACCTCATCATTCTCATACCAATTATAGCTAAATATTTAATTCTTCCTATAAACTAATTTTGTACGAAGAATCATCCACCGACCTATGGATTTACAAGGTATTATTATAATACTGATTCTAGCTACGTAACCTTACTTAGAAATGAAACTTTTCTCTAAATCATCATTGACTAACTGCTATATTTCCGAGGTACGAAAAACAATTATTTCTAATACTGGTTTCTTATTCTCAGTGAATAAGGCCTAATAACCCAATTCATTCAAATTCTTACTCTGTTGTCTATTTCTATCAAAGTTATTCTCAAGTCATCATGGAAATACTATTGGAATTCCAACACATCATCAGGAGAGTGTCAGATTTTTAAGATAACCTATAAACATAATTATTAATTGTAATAATACTTATTATACTATTTTATCTAATCATTTAGCGATGTATTTTTTTCATGACCTACTATAAGTATGATTATTCACTTGGTGATGTATTTTTTCAAAATAAAGGCCATTTCAAAATAAAGTCCATTTTGAAATATCCCCTAAATGTGATATAAGGTATGATTATTCAATAAATATTCTTTAATTTAAATACATATGAATTAATTCCATGGGTAACCACATATTTTCCTTCAAATCATACCTGTGAAACTCTAATCAATTTTATTGTCCTGTATTTTTTTCAATTACCCTCTTCTCAAAGATAGTATGAATACCTAGAAATATAAATTTCTAGGGATGCTGAATCCAACCCTTTCCTCCAAAATCATAGCTCGTATTTCCATACCTTCAACATTTCTAGGTAATAAGGATGGATACCTATATTTTCAACCATTGAAGTTATGATTTATTTATTTTAATTATTTCTTTACAATCCAAAAATAATAAATAAATTTTCTTACGATGTTCTAATTATTATCACCACACTATATATCCACTACCATTGAAGGTATGATTTATATATTTTAATTATTCCTCTAGAATCAAAAAACAATAAATTAATTTTCTTATGATTTTTGAATTTTTTATCTAAGATGTCGAAAATATCTTCCAATAAGCTTTTCAAAATAGATTCTCATGACCATATAAGGTATGATTATTCAGTTGATCTTCTTTTATTTACACAAAAATGAATTCATTTACTAGGTAACCACATATTCCATTTAGATATTTGATTAAGATGTTTGTGAACTATTCATTTCATACCATGAAAAAGTTATCACAAATGTCTTCAAACCAAACAACATGCTTCAAGGAAGATAGGTACTAACAGATTTCAAAGATGAGAAAAGTAGAAAACAATAATTCAAGTTTAGACTTAACTCCTTTCTTTCATCATTAGATAAATTCAGAGATTCTACATTCAATAAAAATATTTTCATATTTTCATATTTTATATGGTAGTTTCTCATTTATTTTAGGTTACAAAATTACTACAACTAGGGTTTCCAACAACATAGAGACTTCATCATACTATCCATTATGATAAGTTAGACTAATTGGTATGATACTATTATATTTTTCACCATTTAATTTTATTCATGTAATTAAGATGAATTCAGTTATATCATTAACGATTATTAGTAATAGGTTTTTCTCAGATAACACTATAAATTCAAGAACACCAAGACTTTTTAATCCTTCACCTAATGAGTATGAGAATCATATTATAAGCATGAAAGAAAATATTACTTCACCATCTACTTTCACTACCAAAAAAACTATATGTGTGAAGGAAGAAAGGTTTCATTTGATGATATGTAAGAGAAAACAAAAAGAAACTATTCAGGGCATCTTATTTAATTTCTCATGCCATAAAATCTCCAATAATACAATTTTATAATGTATAACTTTGTTATAAATATATATAGATGCAGTCTTCCAACCATATTAAATTCATGAACTACTTATAGTTCATTATATTCTAATAACTATTTACCCAAAGTTGAGGTCACAACTCCTACATCCTTCAATGTTAACATTGAATAGATTACAAGTCAACTCCCACCAATAGAATTGATAGAAAATAGTAATATTGATGTTATTATCTATCTTTATCTATCATTAAGTTTTGAATGTTTTCTTAGAACTTCTAAAAAAATGATTCTAGATATTCAATTATAGGTGTGTCACTGGATTATGATCAACTTCAATCCAAGTTAACATTTCCTTGACAGTTGTTGGTTTCTTCTACATTAACATTACTTTCCAAAAATTAATATGTTATTATTTCAAATTGAATTTCCTCCATATTCACGCGACATAGAATATTTTTAGGAACATATTTCCAAAAAATCTATAAAATTAAATGAATAATGATGTATATGATGGTATGACATTCTTTATAAATAATTTTTTGAACGTGCATACATGTTTAGAGCATATACCAGTACTCTTAAGGAATTCTGATGTCTTGTGTTATATATATTCAATCTATATTACTCCTGGTAAAAGAGATTATTCAACTCAATATCCCAAATTAGGAATGCATTAATGAACAATATTTTTATTTATTTTCAACTTCATGGAATTTTAAAATTATAAAGAATTAGTCTGTCATTAGAGAAGCGTGTATTTTTCTGCTTCTTATCCATCAAAGAATAATTCTATTTGGATACCAGAGGTATGAATTTTCCTTACATATTTTAACACTCCTATATTATAGCTTATTTTCAATTAAAATATTTGATTTTTAATAGTTTCATTTTGAAACTGCAAATTAAATTGAAAATATGATTTTATTACACATCAACTTTTAACCATGATACCTATGAAAACATGTAATTTCACAAAATTTTATTTATGAAATATGTTTTATACATTACTAAATGAAATTTATTGAAATAATTATTATTAAAATGAGATTAACCATTCAGTCCACATATTTTTTATGAACATTCCTTTATGCATCCATCCTCGTCTTTCGTTTTATAGATATCAGATTACAGATAATGTTGTTATATCCCCCCAAGTGTTTCTTTATGTTAATTTTTTGAAAAATATTTATTATTTATTTTTCTACACAACTAAACATGTTTTTTTCTTTAACCCATCAAATAAAATATTTTTCATTAAATATCTTTATGTTTATTCCATTCATTTTTTTTCCAGTTAGCATCTTCTCACCCTAACATACCTGTAGTTTCTAAATGAAGTAGTGATGTAGAAGCTCAATGAATTTCTTTATAACTGAAGAATAGAGTTTGAACCAACATTCAAAAAATTTACATATTTTCTTTAACATTTTTATTTTATTTACTCTATTTTATTTTAAATTCTTTGATTCTTTTCAGTTTTACATGTTTTTAAGACATCAAGACAAAATGGTTGGAAAATAAAACATTAGATCTATTGATTCAGATGAAATTGGTTGATTACAGGTATGATTATTGGTTGTTGTTTTATTTTTTTACATCTTTATTGTTTCACTAAATAAGTATTCTTTCATAATAGATCATAAAGAATAAATACCTTGAGAAGTTTTAAAATTTTGATTTTGGTACCTTTGACTCCTATATAGTGCATATTAGTTTGGAGTTTGTGATAATGGGGTGATAAAATATTCTACTTTCTATCACCATTGTTTATTTCTCTGGATTTTAGTATGCATGTGTTGTTCTAAGTTTTTTTCCAGCAATAATTATTCGACTTTTGTCAGCCACTAGGTGCTTGTATAATGGCCAATATTGACTATTTAGCATAACCACAAATCTAACCCAAGTAAATACAATTAATGTTTATATTTTCTAAAACCATTCACTAAGGGATGGTCATGAATATCATTGACAAGAATTACAAAAAATATGCTTTCCATATGTACAAAACTAAATGATCATAATTTTAATTAAATTTTGCAATCATAGTTCCATAACTAAGTTTAATTTTTTATCCTTTAGGTTTAATGAATTTATAAAATAATGATTACCATTTAACCATTAATATTATCTCTCCAAAAACATCCAAGGATTCCAATTTAGATCTTATAATATGAATAGAATCATTATATTAAAATAATCTTTTATACCTTCATTGTAAATAATCTCTATTTTTAATTATACAGGCTTCAAATTCTTATCTTAAAATATTAATAGAATCATTACATTCAAATAATTTTTGGTACGTTATATATAAATAATATCTATTTTTTATTATATTATAATTAGTTTTTTGAAAATATTCTTTATTTAAAATTCCTTTAACTACCCTGATACTATTTTCTATAAATTTATAGTTGCATGACTAAATTTAATCAATAATTATTTTTTTACATACAACTTCCCTCATATTATTTTCTATATAACTATAGTTTTACAACTAAATTTAATCAAAAATGGATTTATTTGAGGTAACGATAATGGTTTAGGCCAATGTAGCATTTGGAAATCTATTAAATGAACTTTTATGATGGTATTCATGTAAAAATATTCGTAAATACTTTTAGTTTGATTATAATTTCCTATAGCTTGGATGATTTACACATAAATTCTCTCTTATTGGATAATGTTTTCTTCTAGAATTGTGAAGAAAATATATAAGGGAATACCAAAAAACTATAATTTTCAATAAAATTAATTGTTTGAAAATAACTAGGATTATAATTTCTTATATCTCAAAATGATTGGAAACATAAAATTTCATGAGAATCCCTATTCCAGAACTCACTACCTTGAAATTACTCACGTTTGTATCTCCCCCCATCCCACTATGATTCAAATAAATGTTTATAAGGTTTCTATATGGACTTTTATATCCTTTATATTTCAATTAAGTTGAGAAGTTTTTTGCAAATTATTTCAAGAATCGTGGTTTGATAACCCTCCCTTGTTTCAGAAGGAAATTTTTTAATTAATTTAATTCACTATTTTACTGGGAATTCATACAATAAAAATTACTTTTGTCTTCACTATGGATTATTACCTTGGAATATCTAAATCCCTCAAAATATTTTTTTTCATTTCACCCACCTTTTTTGTTATTTTTAATTTGTTAAACTAAATGTCACTGTATATATTTTCAATGAAATTTTGATATTCATATATGAAAACTAACAATGGATAAAAACAAAAATTCTTAGGAATAAAATGATATTTCTCTAAACTTATTGTTATTTTATTTGGGAATAAAAAAACAAAAAACAAAATGTTGGTGATCCCTATCCACCCCCCCATGTGTGAAAGGCCCATATCATCTGACTGTGCACTTTTCCTAAGATCTAAGGAATGTAATTTTCATTCTATGTTCTCCTTGATTTTGAATCTATAAATACCCTTAGGCTCTAGGTAAGTGTATATTACCATAATTACCTCTATTTTATATATCTATATTCTTTTTCTTCTTTCTATGTTGTCTTTGGTAGCTACAAGTTAATCCAATTATCAATTTCATAAAAAATTACCACATTAAAGTTTCATCGATCATAAGAAAATAAGCGATATTATGAGCAATGTTAATTTTAATCATCCATTTTTCCCATGTTTCATTTCCTTGAATGATGGTAAAACTATTTCTTATGAAGATAATTTTTTTATATAACATAATGAGGATATTTTCTCACATAAATTTTTATTATCCATGACACTAAGTTTGTATTGAGATTTTGATTTTCTATATAAATAAAGGCCATTTGAGTTATTAATATTCTTATTCATTTTAGAATTGATATATTATTTTTAAGGGTGTTTTGAGAATTCCATTTATTCTTAACATTATCTAAATTAAAGGATTTTGATAATGAACATAGTATCTCCAATAATCATTCAATGCAAGATGAAAATAAAAATTAAATAGACTGACCATAAGTCAAATACTATGTTCAAGTATTTATTTTTTTATTCAGTTTTGTTTTATGTATCAACTATTATTCACTTTTAGATTTCATTCTATTCCTATATTTTTTCTATCTAAAGGTTTTTATACCTATGTCTACAGAAATATCACTTAGTTCCCATCAATGTTCACAAATAAGAGGGAGTTCATGTCATGGAACTAATTTTTTGGAATCTCTTGATGAGTAGTAATTTTTATAATGCTGAAAAGACAATGACTTTAGGAAGAAATGGTATGGTGTGAAACTCACCTATATTTTATTAATATATATATTTGACAAATAATTTCCTTTTATTTTTTTGTTTATTTTTTCTCTGGGGGTAAAGATTAAACCTGAAAATTTAAATTTTTTTAATGTCAAGTGGTTGTATATTGAGTAATTGTCCATCATTTTCCTATGTTTTTCAATATGATATTATTGGGTTTTCCCCCATTATTCATAAAAAAAATTATATGTTGTGTTGATTGGCTTATATTATCCTATTCGTAGATTTTTATGAAACTTCCCATATTGCACAATATTTTTTTTTGAGTTTGAGATCAAATAATTTTGGTTTCTTTCATTATCAATTTTTCTATACTAGGTTTAATTTCTTGAACAAGACATGGAGATGTTCCCTAACTCAAAGAAACAATTAACTCCAAATCATTTTATTTTCTTACGGAATTTTTTATATACTAATTTTATGAGTCTTAGGGTGTTGTTAACATTGGTATCAAATATATATTTGGTACATGGGTATTATCATGTATATTTCATTTTCACTCATTTCTCCTTCCCTTATTATTACCCCTTGAGAACCAACAAAAGTAAGAACAAGTATGGATCTTATAATATTTTACTCTGGAAATCTTATTTAATGTTATTGCAATTTATAAATCCATAAAATTTTATACATTCATATTTCAAAATGCTTCTTGATTTGGGGTTCCTATCTTGAATCAGTTTCAATAGGGGTTTAATGACTATATCTCAAGAAATTAAAATTTAATCAATAATTTCATGAATATTGTAAAATTTCAGTACATCTCATCTTCCATGTTCCCAAAATTAGAACCCCAACATTAATATTTTATACCTATCTTTGATAAAGGTATTCATAGGGGACACGGTAAAAAAATATTCTCAACTTTTAGGTATCAACTATGTTGTTATTCATTTTATTTCTTAGTGATTTCATTCAACTATGACTTGAATTATATGATAATATAAAACACTCAGATCATGTGTTATTTTTTGGATGACTTGATAGCTCTTGCAGTAATTAAATCCCCAGAAAAGGTGAATCTATCCCACCCTCCTGAATCAAATTTTGAAGGAACTTCCCAAAAAGGGAGGGAAACAACTTTTTCTCGATCACCCCAAACAAATTGCTTATCACCATTAAGTAATATGGTAGATTTCATGCTGAATACTGCTTCATTGAGGGGTTGATCAAAGTAAAATAAAATTACGGTAGGATCACCAAAGTATATATCATAAGGGATGTCTACTAGATCCACCAATAAGGACTTCTTGGAAATCATTAACACCTCCTCCAAAGGTAGAAACAAGACAACCATAATGGATAAAAATAACTCTTCTTGGTTACATCCATCATGATTTGGAATACAATGAGAGTAATTACTCCTACAAAACATGTTTTCATATTCAAAGAAATAAGAAAAACAATGGTTTTAATATTGGTGGTTCTTGAACCCAAACACCAATCAGTTGACATCATTAGGTTTTAAAGTAAAATTTTCATGAATAGTTTATACATATATCACTATACAACACCCATATATGTGTTTTCTTGAAGGACAATCATCATATTGAATTGATCAACTCTACCTCTCAGTAGGTGTCACTTAAGTTTTCCTCTATCTCTTTAGTTTTCTCCATAACCATTTTTTATACTAAATATGATATTGTGAAAATATGTAATATTTAAAGGACTTTTCTCTTTTGTTCTGGGGTCTCTTCCCTATAGTTATTTCAACACTGTCCCTAAAACTCAAAGAATAAATTAGGAAAGATTTGATAAAGGTGAGGAAGTCAATAATTAATTCATAAAAAACAGTTCAACTTTAGAGGATCAAGATAAATTGAATATATCAATAAAAATTCAATTAATATTTTAAAATATTTATCTGTGATTGAGTTTTGTTTTATGTATCAATTATCATTTACTACTACATTTCTTTCTCTTCCTATATTTCAGATCAACCAAAATTCAATTAATATGTTCAAATATTTATTTTTGATTGATTTTTGTTTTATGTATCAATTATCATTTACTATTATGTTTCTTCCTCTTCCTATATTTCATATGTATAAAGTTTTTATTAAATCAAAATCACAAGGGTGTGTATGTGAATTTGTAATTAAATGATTTTATCTTGAAAATTAATGGGTTGGGTACTAGTTTATTTTATAATTATTTTGAAAACAATAAATAGTAAATAAAAGTTTTACTATTAAGTCAAAAGCTTTGAAAAAACCATTTTTGAAAGATATTTTAAAATTTTTATTAAAAAATTGAATATTACTTATAAAATTATGTTTTAAACCTTTGAAAAATAAAACATTTTAATTATAGTTAATTTTTAAAAATTGATGATACATTCACTGATTATCTAACCCTTAGAGTTATCATTGAAGGTGATGTGACCTACTTCTATTTTATTAACTTGACTGAATTCATAGAGGCCTCCAAACATGTGTCTTAGTTTATTGTGAGTTTTTATTTTAGTAAAATAGATTAAATATGGATTAATTTTAGTCTCTTATATCATTCATTTTTTAAATTTCATTCATATATTAAATATATAATTCTTGTATAATAATTTTAAAATTTATCTTGTGAGAAACCTTTAATAAAATTTGTTTTTGATAGATTTTTTGAGGTGCTTGCATGATTTGAGGAACCAAGTCCAACCCTTTATTTTTCATGCCTTTGAGAGCCCAAAAATTTATTTAGTTTATTTTCACCTTGATTGAATTTGGAAAATAGGACTTTTAAAATATGTAATAGTAGATTTGAGTTTATTTACATCTGGAAGATTCTTGACTTTCATAGATAAATATTATTTTTCTTTGAAGACAAGAACTTTATCCTTTTGAAGTTTATATTTATCTTGAAAAAATTTCTTATATTTCTTTTCAAGTAATTTATATAATGAATAAAATTTATTAAAACCATTTTAGATTTGATCATGATCATATTTTAGTTCTTCATAATTAAGTTGTCTTGAAGACCAAGAAGAATAAAAATTGGGGGAGAATTAAGAGAAGAAGACGGGGAGGGGGGAGGACGGGGAAATATGAAGAGGGGTACTAACCTTGACGTATTCATCAAATTTTCCATAGTAAACTTACTACTTGAGACCTTGAATTGGATGAGGAAGTTGACTCAACAGAGTCATCACTTTCACTCCACATAGTAAATTTTAAAGCCTTCTTACCTTGTTTCTTTTTTTTTAATATTATTTTTATAGATTTGGAATTTTGTTTTGATGTGACCATTTTTAATACATTCATACCATTTCACTTTTAGTTTTACCTTTTTATTTCCCTTCTTGGATTGGTTAGAAAATTTATTATTCTTGAAGGAATTTTTAATGTTTTGGGTGAGTTCAAAAATTCTTGAACCTCACCTCCAGATGAATCATAATTAGTATCTTTGAAGGTGATTTTTTTGTTGAAATATTTTACATTGTTGGCCTCCTTATTAACTTTTTTTATTATAATTTTTTACATCATTAGGGATCTAATGAGTTCTTTGACTACCATTTTCTTCATATTTTCTTCTTGAATGGTAGTGACTTTGGGTTCCCATTTACTTAGAAAGACCCGGAGTGTCATTTTTATTGGTGTTTATATAGAAAAACCATCACCAAAAGACTTTATATCATTGAAAATGTAATTAAATTATATAAATATTCTAGTAATATATTCATTTGGATGTATCGAGAAATATTCAAAGTCTTTATGATACATATCCAATCTAGTGACTATAACCATATTGGTTACTTCATGGATAACTTATAATAATTTCCACATTTCATAAATATTTTTACATGTTGAAATGTGATTAAATTCATTTATATCAAGACCAAAATTTAAGTAATTTATATCTTCTCTATTGGGTTCAAAGTTCTTAACATCATCAAGAGTCTACTTATATTTGGGTTCTTTAGTTATAATATATTTATGCATTGCCATTTTAAAAATAGGGTAACTAATACTACCAAGAGAGGTAGACATGAATTTTTTCTAATAGGAATAACAAGTTCCATAAAAATACAAGCATGAAAATTAGAATTATATACCATTATAAAAATATTGTACTTTGAAATTGACTGAGATTTTAAAGACAAAATTGAAAATAAGAACAATTTTTAAAACAAGAAAATTATTGATAAAAACACAAAGAACCCCTTTTACATCAATTATTGGTCAGATTAGAATGGAAAGTGGGGATTAATTTCCCTTTTAAAAAAATTAAAGAGTAAATGATCATATAGAAAAGGTAAATTCAAATTAGAATAATATTGAATAAAAAAGTAATAAATATGTTAAATTGATTAAGAGATAAATGATAAATTTGGTCTAAGTTATACAGTTAAAATCAAATTTAATTAAGTACTTAATCATAGTAGTGATGATCAAATAAAATTTATGAAATTAATTGAATCAATGATAAATGATGCAATTTATAAAATAAAAGAGATATTGAACATAGTTTGATAAGAAGTTTGTTAATAGCTTGGTGTGAGCCCTTGTGTCTACACCCCTCAACTCGATAGGTTGATATTATTAATAGATTGATCTTAGTGATGATCAAGAAACCCATATCTCATAATTTTGGTCTGTGCTAACCCTCTTGTGCTTCTCCAGTAGCCAAGGAACTAGTCCATCACTTTTTCGGTAGTGAGAATCCATTGGAGAAAGGTGATGAGAGGAGAGGGGTTTTCTTGGAGAAAACCCATTACAATGACACTCCCTAATCTCTTGATAACGTTTTTATAATTTAGGATGAGTGATTGGGAGAAATGGTGAGATACTTTTAGATATTAAGAAATAGAAATGTTTTTTTGAGGGGATTTGAGAAAGATAACAATTTAACATCAATTAAATTCAAGAGAGTTTTTGGTAATTGGTGTGTTATTTTATGGTTCCAAGGAACTCCTTTTATAGGCTCCAAAGGTTGTGGTAATGTTTTAGAATTCTCTGGGAGAATTTAAGTTGAATAAGACCATATTTGTAGCCTTTTTTACAATAATAAATACACCTTAGGACTAGAAATATTAATTCCACTAGATGTTTGATAGCCTACACGAGGTAACCAGTGGACTACATTGGGGTGAATACACTTTTGGAATAACTATTGGCTATCCGGTATACCTCCATCAGCAAGCTGGTGGAATTTTATTGGAATAGGATGCTACTACTTGCACCATTGTTTGGCTGGTGGGACTCCATCGATTGGATGGTTGGTCTTCTTCTCACTAGGGTATCTTCTAAAGTGACACTAGGTATTCGGTGCCCTGCACTGGCTAGTAGGTGCAACCTTCATACCTCCATCCCCAAAAGTAGCCTCCTCAACTTCCTTCAACAAATTTCTAAGGATCTTCTAACATTATTCTAAGGACTTACAGCATGACTTTAGAAATTTCTAATACTTTAATAAGAATTAAAAATATCTTTAATAATTCATTGAATTTCATCAATTTTTATTCAAAATAAACATTGAAACTCACTCAAATGAAATCATTAGAAACATAGGTGAGTGTTTTTTAACATGAAAACACCATTAGAGAGAGAGGTGCAATAGAATTATGGTATGACATAAATTTATTAGGTGATTATAAATTATAATTAATTTTAAATGTGTTTAAATTTGAATTTCATTGTTGTATGGGTGTATTTGAAGTCAAATTAAATGAACAATCCTAAAAATGACTCTAATGATATTTTATGATAAAAAATATTTTATTAAATGGTTCATAAATCAAAATATATATTAAAAGATGAAAATTGGGATGGTAAATTGTCATAAATTACATATATGGACCATTTTTTAGCTAATTTCTACTTTATAAGTTGATTTATATCTGCTAGAGTAAAAAATGTGTTCCCACAGTTATGGTTAAAAAGGCTTAATGAGGGGGTTAAAAAAATATAAAGTTTAAAATGAAACATAAATAGGTTTAAATTTTATTAATTAAATTTATTTCAAAATTTTCATGTCTTGACTTCAAAATTACGTCCATTTAGTGCCACTTTACCTGATTTTGATATATATTATATTTAGATATTTTATGTAATTCCAAGTGTGTCCTTTCCCATACTTATAAAAGGGCACAACCTATTATAATTTATTCACAAAGTTTGAACATCATAGATTGGCCAATACCTAACCTAATACCTTCCTAGCTTACTTACCTTAATTTTTTAGCTCATAGTATATATTAACTAGTGATTTTGTAATATATGTTTTTTAAAATAAATTTAATTTCTTCGATAGCTTGCGATGCACGCAACCGCGAGTCTAAATGAAATGTAATACAGTATATCATTATAAGCTATACATTAATTTTTTTGTGTGAATAAGCTTAACCAAATTTTAAAAATATGTATAAATTATTTAGATAATTCAAATATTTTTATAAATAAGTACTCCATTTTAAAAAAATCATTATATGTTTTAAAAATACACTTTTCTTCAAAAATGGTTTTTATTACTTTTTATGAAAAACTAATATAATTAATTTTTATAAATTTTAGAAAATGTATTTGAAAGAATTAAAATAATTTTTTAAATCAAAATTTAATAATTATCTTAGAGTACTTTTTTGAGAATTTTCTAAAAAGCTTAATTTTTCAATGAATATTGAAAAATACTAATTTTAATTGAAAACTGTCTTTTCATTTAAAGCATTTGAAAAGTCATATTTTGTTTTTAAAATGATTTTAAAAGTAAAATTTAGTCATTTATATTGTTAATAATAAAACTGTGGTCATTTTAATTAATTTTATGTGTATTTTGGTATAAAAATTGTATACTTAAGAAAACTTTGTTTTCCTGAAACCTATTTTTCATCACGTTTTGTTAGTTAATTTTAAAGGAAATTTATGCCAATTTTAGATATTTAATTTGATAAAATGGATTTTATATTTTTAATAATAATTTCCAAAATTTTTAATAATTCCACTTTTATTTTTTATCACAATTAATAGTAAAATCAGTAAAAAGTTGTCATCGCGGTTAATGTTAAAATGGGTTTACTGGGGGTAAACAAAAATATAAGGGCGAGTTTTCCAATTAAACTTGTATAAATCCTATTTTATGTCCATATTTCAACCTCATTATATCCCACCATAAAATATATATTCATTTGGAATCATTTTTCTTGAGAATGACTTTATTATATTTTAATTGTTTAAGAAATTCCAAGTGTGTCCTCTCGCCCACTTACAAAAGGACACCCCCCCTTCTCTTATTTACACCAATTTTATCCTTCTAGATCTACCAAAACCTAAAAAAATATCTTATAAAACTTTCTTGTACATGAAATATAGGTGTTTTTTCTTAAAATACCATTTCAAGGGTCCTTAAGAAAGGATCTAATGGAGGATAACCGAAAAGTTGTATTCTTCTTACCTGGACTCTTTCAAATTATTTTTTCTTATACCTCCTATAAATCTATAGTATTAATTATAAAATAATAAATTCAATATAATTAATATAATTAAACTTTATTATGATTATGTGACCAAAAATATACACCTCTACTCCATCAAATAGAAAGTGAATGCATCACTTGTGCGTACGTGCGGACTACAACCTCCATGTAGCGATGCAATTCATTTTCTATCACCATATTTCATGGATGGTTATTATGATAGGTTTAAAGATGATATATTATATTTATTACATAATTATTCTCCTATAATTAAAATATCATATCTATATTCTTACCTTCCAATCTGTTGAAAAATGATAACATCGCTTGTGTGTACGTGTGAACTACCGCCTCTAAGAAGTGATGTGATTCATTTTTCATTTTCGATTTACACAGATGAAAATAAGGATAGATTTAATGAATATATATGATAAATATGATATAATAATTATTCAATAATGGTGAATTAATATTTACCTTTCTTTCTTTTCTTCTTTTGAAAAGTGAAAACAACATTCATGTGTACGTATGACTTACTATCTCCATGAATGAAACAATTCATTTTTATATCTCTATCCTTTTGTAGATGCCGAAAAACACTCAAGGGCTTAAGAAGGTTTTGATGTGACAAAGAAAAGATAGATTTTGACCCGAGGATCCGTTCTGGGGGGCCTGGAAGGGCTGTGCGAAAAAATCTCCAATTTACACGAAAAAAACTCTCTTGTGCGGAAAACCGAGGGATCCTCAAAAGTTTTCCACCCCAGTGCGAAAACTTCCACGCCACTGACTGCAAGCATGGAAATTAGCGCGCAGCTACCCCCGCATGGATTAACTTTCACGCTGCCAACACGAGCACACAATATTTCACATAGAATAGTTTCTGCGCGGATCCGCCAACCTCGAGCGCCTATAAATAGAAGGGCACCCCTTCAACTTTCAGCTATTGAAGAATCTGAACCATCTCCTCTGAGCGAAATCGACCTCTCCTGCATGCAAAAGATGGATTTCAGGTATAGGATTTTTCACGATAGGTTGCCCAGGGATCCACCTTCATGAGAGACCTCTCGGACTTAGCCCTCGCCCAAATCCCTTTAAGTTTTTTCAGATGCGCTCAATCCCTTCTAATTGCGCACAAGTCCTTCTAACTGCACGCAATCCCTTCCATTGAATGCAACCCTTCCATTGCTCACAACCCTTCCACTTGCGCGCAACTCCCTTCCAATTGCACGCAAGTCCATCCCCTTGCATGCAATTCCTTCCTATTGTGTGCAACCCTTCCCCTTGGGCGCAAATCCCTTCCAATTGCACCCAGGTCCTTCTAGTTGTGCGTAATCCCTGCCATTACGCACAACCCTAGTTCCTTACGCGCAATCCTGTCCAATTTCACCCAAAACTGCGGTCCCCCTTGCGCGCCAAACCTATCTGATTGCGTGCCGACCTGGTCTTTTCAGAACAAGTGTCTCAATTGCCCGCCGACCCAGTATTTTTTACGCAACAGTTTCATTTTGTACGCAAGCCTCCCTCTTTGTGCATGCGTGTTCGATGTCTCTCTTCCAAACATCATTTTCGGGCGCCACCCATTCCCAAAACATCTACGTCCCATACCATTTTCCCATACAACCTTATTGGCTCATACGAAGTAACTTTAAAGTCCCTTGGGAGGTGTTTCCCATTGGGTTGCTTCGCCTCATGATTCTTTGCATAGGCACACTAATGGCTATTGCTTCTTCACATAGCCACGCTAACATGGACCCCCAATGGGATCAACTCACGACACCCCCTATCCACGGCTTTGCTACGTGGGTTCTCCCACCTTGGACATTCTGCATGCCCACTGATCTCCACGAAAGTGTGACCATTCCTCACATAGAATGAGATACTCTTTATTGGAGTGGCATCTGTTCATAGGGAAAGGGAAACCATCTTGGTGTAAGCCCCTAGATTTTCTTGCAGGAGGTAGTACCCCTACTCCTTTCTTCTTTCGTGCCAAAGACTAATAGGAGAGATGGGGACATGGATTTTGTTATCCCCTCCTTCTCCCTTTGGGCTTTGTTACCATCCAGGACTCCACTCGGGAGTAAGTCCCAATATCCATCTCCTCGGGGCCGCTCCAAGCGTAAGCCCCTATTTCCTCTTTGGTCCGCTAACCATGTTTAAGCCCCATTATACTTTCCATGGACGCATCTTTCGCAACATGACCGTTAGGTCTTTGCTGCCTCTTATTTCTCACACCGAGCATGACTCATGTTGGCTTAGAGTAAGCATCGACAATGATATACTCTATGGGAAGCCTAGAGTGTAATCCCCACCCATTCCGAACTATATGGACTTTGATCCTTGCCAAGGCAAGGTACGTATGAAGCCTCCCTGAGGTTCAAGCCCAAAACCCGGTCATTCCGACCATCTTCATGTCGGTTCACTAAATACTTCTGAACTACGTGGACTTTGATCCTTGCAAATGCAAGGTACGTAGGAAGCCTCCCTGAGGTTCAATCCCAACACCTGGTCATTCCAACCATCTTCACGTCATTTTACCAAACACTCCCAAACTACGAGGACTTTGATCCTTGCCAAGGCAGGGTATGTAGGAATCCTCCATGAGGTTCAAGCCCACCATCAACCTAGACCCCTGGTCCTTATTCACGTTGGTTCACCGACTCCTATCCTGAACTATGTGGACTTTGATCCTTGCCAAGGCAAGGTACATAGGAATCCTCTCTGAGGTTCAATCCCAACATCCATTGGTTATAACCCCCTTCACATCGGACCACCTTCGTCCTGCATGACGTTAAACTACATGCCCCCTTTTCATCTTGCACGACGTTAAACTGCATCCACCCATCCTAAACTATGTGTACTTTGATCCTTTCCGAGGCATGGCATGTAAGAAGCCTCCCTGAGGTTCAATCCAATCTACTGGTCATTCAGACCACTTTCATTTCAGTTCACCCACACCATCCTGAACTACGTGGGCTTTGATCCTTGCCTCCATGGTAGGGTACTTAGGAGGCCTCCCTGAGGTTCTTCCCCACTAGTGATAAGGCATTGTCATCCCCGTTCAGCGGTAAGCCGTTGTCACCCCTTTTAGCAGTAATTCATTGTCATCCCATTTCAGCGGTAAGTCTTTGTCACCCCTTTCAGTAGTAATCCATTGTCACCCCTTTCATTAGTAAGTCATTGTCACCCCATCCAGCAGTAAGCCGTTTTCAAGAAGAACTACATTCACCAAACTACGCTGACTTTGATTCCCTACCACGGGGATACGTAGGAAGTCTTTTCGAGGCTCAAGCCCACTATCATCACCATCCTGCGTCGACTCCATCACATTCTCTATAAACTTCACTTAACCACATATCATCCATACCGATTCTTACCTGGGCCGCCACATTCCGATGAGATCATGCCAATTCACCTATTCGCTGCTCATAGCAGTAAATGGGAAACTAACCACACATTAGCCCCGACATCAGTGTTCCCCCAAGGGGTTACACCCATCTGAGCCACTCCAGTCAGTGTTCTGATCGCTCTGATCCATCTCCACTAGACGTTAAACTCATGACATTACTTGTGTTAAACATGGGAAGCTGAGGAAAACCTCAGATACATGATTATGGCATATAATTCCCCGCATGCGACATGGGGTGCCTCAGGCTTCCGTACCCTTGAGAAGCCCTATAATAAGGGGAAGAAACCTAGACGCTTCAGTGTTCCAATGTCTAGACATGTCAGTGATGTCCAACGTGACTACTCCACCGACCGAAGGTTGCTGCCCTGGCTGGACCCCCTTGGAATGCCCCAACATAAGCAACGTAATTAACCAGAATCCATGAAGATATGGAACTGGGAAGAGTTTCACGAACAACATATTAAATCTATGAGGGAGACCTGGACTAGGTGAAAAGTTTTGAGGAGGAATCCATGGAAGGAAGAACCGACATCCCATCATCTCATTTCAATCAAGGAGAAAACATCCCTAAAAAGTAATGGATGTCGCCCGCCTTTGGAAAGAGGGAATGCGGGGTGACAAACAGCGCCACCATCCCCCAAATAGGACGGACGCACACGCCCTGACAAAAGCGTCGAAAATAGAAATGGTGAACCCGATGTGAAATTTCTTCTCCTCAATGTGAAGATTGGTAGAGTTTGAGACATCAGTAGATTGACATGTCATAGGATCCAGTTATCCTGCACCGAGTCCCGCCATGAAAATAGCGGGCTTGGCGTGAAACTACCAGAAGTTGGGGCAGTCAAAACGTTGGGAATCCGGCTCTGTGACATTTTCAGTGTGGATCCCTCTTACCATCCATGGAAGACGGAATGGAGATGGGGCACTGGACGTCGATTTCTTCATCTCAGCACTAATAATTCAATCTCCATGCTTTTCAGGAACCTATTTGTTGCATCAAGAGCTCAATCGCCACCCGCCCATCGACGTAGGGGTAGGGGCAATGCCAACTCGGCAATCTCACACGACTCCTCCACTTCTGCGATGACTTCCACCACCATGGATGTTGGGCGCCCATGCCCCATCTTCCCCACTGAATTCATTCAGCAGAGGGTGATCAACGACCTCATATGCCGGTACGAGGAGAAGAGAATTATCCCGACTAAGGATATGGCCCACCAGGATCTAGAGACATCTGCACCTCGTCACCACCGCCACCCCCAAGGGCAGTGCAGGGAGCTGTTTCTCCCCACTCCGACGTATAATTGTTTTGGTAGCCTCTCCCTGGAATGCCTCGACGACTCCCTCCCCTACGCCGATGAGGTAGGGGATGCCTGGGCCAGACCAGTCGGGATCCCGCTTCAGGGGCCCCCAAGGAGGGCCCCCACCAGGCCATGCCAGTGCCACCACCCGATCCCCCGAGCGGAAGAGGAGGTAAGCTATATGCCTGCACCACCGGCCTCAGTCCGTCTGACCCGATGCTAGCGTCGGGCACAAGCCGAAGAGGACACCCGCTAAGGGGTGTCAACGTCTACAGCTACTGTATCCCAAGACACCACCAAATTATATCAGCATCCCCCTATGTATGCTGAGAAGGGGCACTTATACACCCGACACAGATCAAGACCCCAACCGCCCCATGGGCAGGCTGGGTCGACTCTCTTAGTCGCTGGCACAGGCAGTGGCCACCGCGGGCCAATCCACAGTGACGACACCCTGTATAGAGGTCCTCCCTATAGTGACACCATAGAGAGTGTGGGTCCTACCCACTTCCAGGCTCGGCATGGAGGTCCTCCATGGGCCACCTTCAACCCAAACGAGGGTCTTTCCCATGACAGCAACATTCAGTATGGGAGTCTCTCCCACGCTCACTACACCGAGTATGGGGTCATTCCTCCTAGCGCAGATCGTTGGGGTGGGGACGTTGCACATCCGGTCACCCTCTAATGTGTGGTACCTCCCCATATTCTCATAAAAGTAGGTGAAAGTCCTCTTATCCCTATAAATTAGAGGGGTGGAGGTCAGATTCACTTCATCGGCGCCCAAGACGGAGGTCCTGCCCGTGTTCAGCTTGACCAGTATGAGGACCTTCCTCACACTGACGTCCCTAGGGTAAATAAGCATGGAGGTCCTACCTGTGCTCTTGTCAGCTCCAGCGGAGGTCCGACCCACTCCAGCACTTCCCACGGAGGTCCTCCCCATGTCCCCTTCGATATCTTCCCCAGTGCTCCTTGCACCCTGGCTTACTCAAGCGGAAATCATTTCCGCACCAGCACCAGTGCGGCCGAAGGTCCTCCTCATGCCGAAAACCTAGCATGTCCTGAAGAACTATCCTGGGGCAGAAGGGCGGGTCGTCACCACCATAAAAAGAGCACTGAGAAGATTCATACTGAGATCAAGATAGTCCACTTCTCAGATTCTGAAGCAGAGTATGACTCAGTGATGGAACCCTCCCCTTAATCTTTTATGTCAAGGGTTGGGGCAGGAATGAGGTGCATCAGCCTCGTACTCCCAAAAAGCGAAGTCCACCAGATTCCTACCTCCCTCTGTAGGTATATCCAGGAGGAAGAAAAATTGGCAACCCCGCAGTTTACGGTCGTGAAATCACCACCATCATCACTAGAAGCACTCTCTACCTCCACTAGAGATCATAGAGATCAATTCTGAGGACCAATGGTGGATGATCAGCAGCATTGTCCATCACTAGTATCCATGGTCCCTACACCAGGAACTACGACTATTAGCCCATCCTACCATGGTGTGGTGGCTGAGTCGCTACACTCTTTGGAGGATAGGCCGAGATATGGTAGTCTGTCAGATCGCTCGCCATATTCTCCACCGGCTAGCCTACCATCCCAGAAGTCTGCCTTAGTCTTGTTACTGGTTCCTTAGCCGCATCTAGTTGACGAGTGGGGAAATGAAGGGCCAGATCCTAAATTCGAGCCAAGTAGCTTGGGGAACATCCTCACAGCGGACCACTTACCTAAGATTTTTTGGCCCGTTGTAGCACCAAATTTTTGTGCATCGGAATCCCTCACCTCAGAGGAAGTTGAGTGTTTCCGTCAAACCCTCTGGGCGACCCGTTTCCATCTTCTCCACCAGCGAGTGACTTACCAAAAGAGCCAAGCACACTTTGAGGACATCGATGAACAATGTCATCTGGTTGATCTAGCCGCACTCCTCGTGGCCCAGCTCCCTGAGTCGTCGGGGCACCATAAGGCCCTCCTGCAAAGATGCATTCAGAGTTTCAAGATAATCTGAAATATTATCAAAGAGGCTTCTCCCCATGTATAGATCTGTAGTTGAGGTCAGTATGCTACCCTCCTCTTCAGTTCTATCCGGCGGCAGCCAGAACTTCCATGTGATATCGAGGACATGCCCTCAGGAAGAGTCATGGTCAACATGGACAGCCTATCGGAAGAGGAGAACGAGCTAGAACTCCTTGATGGGGACCTTTCCACTAAGGGCGTACCACCACTATTGGATCCATAGGGAAGGGTTACTCACCAACAGAGACCCTGCGCCCACCAAGGCATTAGTCCTCAGCTGAAATCTCAGTAAGGGCAAGGAGCATCTCAGAGCAACCAAACCCTCTGATCTATCTGGATCAGTACAGAAGACGTAGGAAGACTCTGAAAAGGCTGTGTTGCACCAGCAGCTTGCCGAACATAAAAAGCTGGTCGACAACCTCCTGGATGAACGTGTTGCGGAACAATTTCCAGACTACAGCAATCCTCAGCTAAGACATCAGGGGAAGGCGCAACTTCCCCTTGGTGAGCTACCCCTAGGTGACCCTGATAATCCTGCTCATGCAGACAGGGTTGAAGCCAGAGCTCATGGAAAGAGAGATTGGTATATATCTCAAAATCCTCCTGAGCGGCGTAAAAAACCCCGGAACCCAGTTTAGGCTCCCCCAGCTACCCCACAGGTCGTTCCTCCAGCCGCTCCAAGAGCTGTTGGGCCATCGTATCATGTTGAAGAACCCAACAATGCATTGGTGGTCAGGGATCCCCATCAAGACAGGGACCCCACCCAGATTATCCAATGGCATCACTCATTTTCCACTTCTAGGTGTTGGAAACATGACAGGTGGCACTCCCACCTGATGGAAAGCCATATCTAGCATGGGTGGATGATATGCCAACAACCCTAGGTTTTGGGAATCCCACCTTTTCCCCCTTCAATGAGATAGGGGAACCGTGTTAGCACTTGGCCCACTTCATCTCAAGGTGTGGACCCATGTTGGGGACCCCAGCACAGCAGGAAGCCGCCAAACTTTGGTATTTTGTGTAGACGTTGGAGGGATTGGCGTTTTTCTGGTACAACCAGCTCCCCATTGGGTCAGTAGCTGGTTGGGAAGACCTCCAGAGGAAATTTTTCTACCAGTTCAGTTCTTCCACCCTGAAGACGAGTATCACGTACCTCTTCAAGTGCAAGAAGAGGCCTGATGAGCACGTCATAGACTTTGTTGCCCAGTGGAAAGGGCTCACATACTCTATTGACATGTCACTGACTTGGGATCAACTATTGACAATGTGTGTAGGGAATGTCAAGACGGAACTGGTCCCCTCCTTGATCACCCAGAACTACCTCAGGGGATTCCAGGACTTCTCTGATAAGGCCTAGTGCCTATAGGAAGCCCTACAACAGGCTATCCAGGCACGTCTGTTGCCTCCTATAATTCCTGCAAGAAGGGCCACAAGAGCCGAGCCCACTGTAGTGGACCAAATAGAGGCCCCAAGGCAACTAGAATTGCTTCCAGTAGAACTGGATCCATAGCCTCACATAGGCCCTCCACCTTAGGCACATCCTCGGGCCCAGCATCACCCACCGTAGAATCGGCAGGTTCCCCCATGTAATGTGTCGCTTCCGCCTAGGCGAGATAACCAGGATCCACCGCCTCGACAGGCTCATCTAGCTCCTCGTTAGGGTCAAGCTCCAAGGGCCCCCTTTCCAGATAGAAGAAACTGGATCTACTCATTCAACAAGGATCAGGTCTCCGGTTACTTCCACAACGCCTTAGAGTAGGGGATCATACGTTTCCCTGAGTGAAGGAGTCCAGAATAGGCAAACCTCACTGATCACCCCAACCACTTCCCTTATCACCAGATCCTGGGGCACACTCTCAAAACATGCTATGTGTTCAAGGACTAGCTCCAAGACCATGTAGATAACAACATAGTAGGGTTAGGACCAACTCCAGCATAGGTAGCGTGCATCTTTGTGAGACCAGACAGCAGCAGTGACAGTGAGGGCGAGTGGCAGAAGGCTTCTAACCACGGATTCCAGAAGTAAGATGATTGGATGGATCGAAAAATAGTTTCTCATGCCCATGGTTTCATCCGTGCGTGCCTGAATTGGCCAGAGCCTTCAAAAGCTACATCCACTACTTCTGCATCGTCCTCTCAGCCATCCTCCTCCCAGAAGAGAAAGCGTCGACGGTGTAAGGGAAAACAAAGTCCCCCGACGATTCCATCGTCATCCAATACTCTCAGTGACTTCATGCCCCAGGAGATGGCGATTCCTCCCAGAATCCGCCCAGTAGTGGATGACTCTTCAAGTGATAGTCAAGGGCACACCCCAGTTAATACCATAGAGTTGTTAAACCCCTACATGAATCTGGATGATGAGGAGCGTTAGATGGAACAACCCAACGTCCCCAGCCATCGTCAGTGTTGGTGGAGCCGTGGCCATATGGGCCGTTGAAGTGCTTCAGTCAGCACATCTATCCAGGTAGTACATGCTATTGATACCAAGAAACAAGCTCAGCGCAGAGCCCAGCAATCACAACCTTCTCATATAGTGACGTCAGGCTCGCCTTTGCCACTGTTTGTGCTACTGGATCAGGTAAATCCACTTAGGCCTCACCATGACCAATCGCGCCTCCCTCCAGGCCGGTATCAGTCATTTGACCATCATCTGGTAGTCACTCTACATGCATCGACTAGTGAGCAACCGGACATTCCCAGCACCAGTCAGCCACCGATCCAGTCAGCAGGGCCCACCATACCTCCTATCATAGAGCGACCACATGTTAGCAGAATTTCACACCTAGCATGAAAGTATGATGTTCTCAAACACCTTGCCAGCATCCTATCAAGGCTCTCCATCCTCAAGTATCTTTGCCTGTCATCAAACATGTGTGAGGCCCTCGCCGAGTCTTTAATAAGCCCCCTCCAGTTTGAGATGGAGGTAGCATCTACAGAAGCCTTCCATGCTGAAGCAATTGAGAATGTTGAATGCTAGGAAATTATCTCATTCTCTAGAGAAGATGAAGGCTCTCTTATATCAGGGCACATTCACCTACTGTACATCATCGATCAGTTAAATGGTGTAGAGGTCCACCATTGTCTTGTTGACACGAGCTCTGGGATCAACCTAATCCCGACTCAGACACTGCGAAAACTGGGATTGTCTAAGGATGATCTGAGTCCCTCCGACCTAAGAATCCAGAGTTATGACAGGAAGGAACAGACACTAGTCGATAATATTCGCTTGAAGGCCCAATTTGGAGGCCTAGTTTCCAGCACTGAATTTATGGTTGTCTCCCAGGACACTGCCTACAATGCGTTGATGGGAAGTTCATGGCTCCACCTACACATGGTAGTTCCCTCATCATACCATAAGTGCCTCAAGTATTCCCTTAATGGTCGAGTGGGTGTTTTATAAGGTGATGCGTCTCCTTTTTCCTCTTGTGAAGCCTACTATCTGGATGTCGACTACTAAAAGAGCAAGCACAAACAGATTCAGACCAATGAGGTCAAGCATGCCATGGATGCTACCGACCCGTGGACAGATCTGGATGATGCCTATGTATTTCCAATCCACCAGTTAGAGGCTACAACCCCAGACATGGGAAAATGCGTCATTATGTCTGGAACGAGGGGGAAACACATTCCCAAGTCTAAGAGACGGTGGAAAATCACCTCGTACTCCTGTATAGATCAGGCTCAGGTGATCTCAGAGCCTCCTACTCCCATAAGATATCGGGATGTCTGCCTCATGGAAATAGCAGTGTTTCATACTTGCTTGTTTCTCCGGGATGGGATAATCCAGATCAAGACGACGTGCCACTACTACTTCAACATAATCAAATGTGGCCCCTTGGGCCAAAGACCAGATGGGATCAGATTGACAGCCTTCATTTCTATGGTTGCATTAGCACAAGAGTCCCCCGATGCAGCGTCCACAGCCGCTCAGGCTAGTACCAGCCTCCCATCAGGATCTGCTAACTCAGAAGAAACTCCCCCCATGGAGGATCCCTACTCCATAAGTGGAGAAGAGGATTTTGAGGTTTCTCCCCCTACCATTGAAGAATGCATCTCTACCACGGTCAACGAGTTGGTACAGGTGAACCTCGGTAGCAAGGTAGACACGAGACCCACGTTGATCAGTGCCGCCATGCCCTCCGAGGAGCAACATCGATACATGGACTTCCTTAAAAAACACCATGACGTGTTTGCCTTGAGTTACGATGATATGATAGGACTAGATCCTTAGGTAGTCTTCCATCGCCTTGGCCTCCTAGAAAATCATTGCAGGTTCAAGCAGCCTCCTAGAAAGATGCACCCTTCTCATGGTGCCATGGTCGAGGCCAAAGTTGACAAGATCATCAGGGCCAATTTTGTTAAGGAGGTCTAGTACCCTAAATGGTTGGCCAACATCGTACCAGTCGAGAAGAAGAACATACAAATTAGAGTCTGTATAAACTTCCTGGATCTCAACCTCCATTGTCCAAAGGATTATTTTCCCCTTTCTGTGATGAAACTCTTGATTGACAACATGGCTGGGTTCCAAGCCCTCTCCTTCATGAATGAGTACTCCAGGTACAAACAGATCTGAATAGACCCCGAGGATGAAGAGTCTAAAACCTTCAAGGCACGACAAGGTACTTTTTATTACCGAGTCACACCCTTCGTTTTAAAGAATTAAGGTTCCACCTATCAGTGGGCCATGCATCACATATTCAAGCCAATCCTTGGGACATTGGTGGAATGTTATGTGGATGATCTGGTGGTCAAATCTTTCCAGTGCCAAGACCATCTCAAGGATCTTGAGAAAGTGTTCAGCTTCCTCCATTCTCTTCACCTGAAGATGAACCCGTTGAAGTGTGCTTTCAGAGGCACCTTTGGAAAGTTTCTCGGCTTTGTTTTCAGATAATGGGGCATCGTGATTGACCCAGATAAGATCAAGGCCATCAGCCATATGTCTCTCCCGAGCAATATCTATGAGCTTCAGGGTTTCCAAGGCCACTTAGCCTACATACGCCGATTCATTGCGAATCTAGCCGACAAGTGTAATCCCTTTTCTAGGATCATGAATAAAGTCACACTATATGAGTGGGATGAAGAATGTCAAACTGCATTCGAGGAAATCAAGCAGTATTTGTTCCATCCTCCGGTCTTAATGCCACCTATCTCCAAAAAGCCACCGGTCCTTTATGTGACCGCCCTAGAATGATCTCTCAATGCCCTTCTTACCCATAAGAACAATGACGGTACGAAGAACAACCTTTACTACCTCAGACACATGATCCTCGATATAGAGACAAGATACTCCCCTATCGAGAAGAGCTTCCTTGCATGAGTATTAACAGTACAGAAGTTGCGACATTACCTGCAGCACCATGAGGTACAGTTGGTGTCCTGGGTAGATCCACTGAAGTACATCTTGAACTGCCCCATGTTGACAGGTCTTCTAGCTTGGTGGGCAGTAATCCTCCAATAGTTCGACATCAGGTTCGGGCCTCAGAAGGCTATCAAGGGACAAGCATTGGCAGACTTTCTCGCTACCCATCCAACTCCTGCTAACCAGTCTCTGGACCTGGATTTTCCTGACGAGGAAATCCTCTCAGTGGACCATGCCATCTCGGGTTGACAAATGCACTTCGATGGTGCCTCCCGGAGCCCCACCGGTAGAAGGATCAATGACCCCAAACTCAACAGAGTAGGCCTAGGTATCATCTTCATTACCCCGGCACAGGCCATTATTCTATACTCATTCCTGCTGTCAGAGGGCTGAACCAACAATGAGGCAGAGTATCAGGCATTCATTACTGGTCTCGAGCTTTCCCTCGAGATTTATGTTCCCCATTTGCATGAGAAATAGGACTCTGAATTAGTCATTAAGAAAATCAACAATGATTATATCATTAGAAATCCAGAGCTTATACAATTATTTGAATGCACTATCCATCTAATGGACCAGTTCCCATCTCAGTCGGAAGTTACCCATGTCCCTCGGTCACATAATGGTCAAGAAGACGCCTTGGAAGGCCTAGCTGCATCACTCTCAGAGCCTAAGCAGGATGATCTGATTATCCACGTGGCCCACCAAAGACTCATTTATCCCATCACCCTAGACGACGATGAAAGCCCATAGGTAAGCCACCTTACCACCGACACCTCCACATCAGGACCCCCAGGTCTTCAGGATATAGTGACTACATTGAATCATGATTTTAGAATACCCTTGGTTGAATATCACCCATATGGTAACCTCCCGGCAGATTGGGTTGAGTGTGAGTGAATTCAACGTCGTGCATTACAATTCACCATTCAGGATGGCCCCGGTCATGAGAAAATACTTTACAAGCGTGGGTTTGATGGTTTCCTCCTCCATTACATCTAGGGAGTTGATATTTCTCAGGTCATGCAGGAGGTTCATACCGATTCTTGCGGTGCCCACTAGACCAGGCCGAAGCTGTCCCATCAGATCTGAAGATTGGGGTATTTTTGGCCCTCCATGATCCATGACTGCATCGAGTTCACCAAGATGTTCCACGTATGTCAAATTCATGATAACTTCATGCATCGGTTGCAAGTACTCTTGGACCTTTTTGGTATTGGGACTTGATGTTGTGGGGCCATATCCACTGGTGACAACTTTCCAGTGCTGGTTCATCCTGACCACTACGGATTTCTTTTCCAAGTGGGCAGAATTGGTTTCTCTCAAGGAGGTCAAGGCCTGTTCCGTTGTTGACTTCGTGAGATCCAATATCAACTACTTATTTGGAGTCCCTCACATTTTCCTTACAGATAACAACACTAACTTTCGAGCAGCTGAGATGAAGAAATTGTATGCCAAGTACAACATCCATTCTAACCATACCTCCCACTACCACACACAAGAAAATGGACAGATCGAGGTGTTCAACATGACCCTCTCTAACATTTTTCTGAAAATGGTTGGTCAGAACAAGAAGACTTGGTCGGACAAGCTCCCTAATGCCCTCTGGTATTATTAGACAATGACTCATAATTCCACCCAGGTGATCCCGTATTCCCTGGTGTATGAATCAGAGGTCATCCTGCCCATCGAGATTCAGTTTCCTTCATTGCGCACAAAAGTCTATAACCAGAAAGTGCCGGATAAAGTAGCTAAAATCTGTCTGGATGAGATTGAAGCACTCGATGATAACAGGCTTCGTGCCCTGCATAATCTGGAAAGGCACCAGAACAAGATGGTTAGGTATTTCAACAAGAAAGTTCACCTCTGGTCCTTTAAGCAAGGAGACTTGGTATTGGCTCTCAGGATGCCAATGATACCTGGTAGGAAACCACCCAAGTTGGAGCCCAAATTGGAAGGACCTTATGTTGTACACAAGGTCTACCCCAATGGTGCATACTCTTTGGTGACCATGGACAGTGAGTGTATAACTCCTCCTACCAATGCCAAGTTCCTCAAGCAATACTTTGCCTGAGCTTCTTGGGTTTGGCATGACCCTAAACTATTTGGTTTGGCATGCCCCTAAACTGCACCTGGTCATGCATGACCCTAAACTGTTGGTCCCGCAAGATGCTAAACTACACCCTTAGAACTATGTGTGGCTTGATTCCCATCCGCATGGGATACGTAGGAACACTCAGACATTACGTCTTGAGTTCAGCCCCCAAATTATTTTCTACAACTATTCCCCTGGGTATAGTTCTCCTAGAGAACCATGGTGTAGTGCAGGCTTCTTTAGCTCCACTCATGTCAGGAGTATGAGGGTCGCACCACGTGCTCCCTTATTGTTATTCTATTCTCCCGCGTACTCACTGTACGATGCTAAACTGCAAGGCTTTCCAGAACTACGTGTGGCTTGATTCCCATCTTCATGGGATACGTAGGACCGCCCAGACATTTTGTTTGTTGGCCCAACCCAAAATCTAGAATCTCCCTTTGGGTCAGAACACATGATATGGTGTCGGCTTCCTTTCTCATTCAAGTTAGGATATTTTTTCACGCCCCACACATCCCCGTGAGACATTCCTCCCACCATATCATCCCTTACACAAACATAGGCCCCACCATGTTTTTTGAGCCCTATCATTTGGGTTTCTACTATCTTTCATATCCAAAAGGACCCCCAAATGGCATGGATACTTAGCCTAAGGGTTCTCCTACCATTTTGAGCCAACATCCCCAAGGATTTTGAGAGAAAAATTGGTACTAGTCTCATGTTGTGAATTCATTCAATGGTTGATTCCCAATTGTTTTCCTCAGTCTGTCCAATGCATATGACATTAAACTAGTCAGTTACGGTCTGAGCTCTATGACTTTAAACTAAGATCACTATCGTCCTCCCTACAAGACGTTAAACTACAATCTGGTTGTGATCTTCTATCTACAACCCAGCCTCAGGTCCCTCGACCTTCTCGGGCCCCAGGACCAAGGTTTCATTTAGGATTGTACGGTGTGGTATGGTATTATGTTTCCATACACATCCCTCGTTGGGGTATCCTTCCCTTACTCCACGTCCTTGCCGCAAGATGTTAAACCACATGACATCTTCCAGAACTATGTGTGGCTTGATTCCCATCCTTATGGGATACGTAGGACTGCCTAGACATTTTTTCTGTTGGCCGAGCCCCATCTCCCAGAAATCTCCCTATTATCTAGACCCCTTGGCATGTATTCTTCCATGAGAGGGATATATGGTGTGATACAGGCTTATGCATTCATTCAACATTGGGTTCGTAACAACCAAGACATGTACCTATTTCTCCTAAGAGTTATTCTTCCCCTTATTCTTACTCATATCTTCAAGTTGGCTGCTCTCAAGTTGAGCCCCTCGACCCTCTACGATGATTCACCAATGTGCCCAAGAGTACTCGGGTTCAGCGCCTGGAGTGTCAGACTTTACCCGGACATGTTTTCACCCACCTTACAGGCTTCGTGTTCCCATTTACTAGGGATTCAATCATCTTTCATGGCCAAAGGGACCCCCCCAAATGGCATGGATGCTCGGCCCAAGTGCCCTCCTACCATTACGGGACAATGTCTTCGAGGGTTTCAGAAAACAAATTGATACAAGTCCCAAATTACGAATATGGTCAGTGGTCGATGCTCATTTGTTGTTCCCATTTCAGGTCACATGATATGAATACTGTGTTTAGAACATGGTCAACAGTTATCCTCCATCGTCACACCCACCCCATTAAGCCCAAAATATCGATTACATGATTCAAATCATTTTTCCACCTCATCATGTCCAAGAGGAATCTTGACACTCTTGGTGCTATCCCTCAATGTATATTTGAACTTTAGGAGGACAATGATGCGGTACGATGTTCTTGAGGGCTCCGCACCAACTTCCCCTTTAAGAAAATTCCATATATTGTGAAGATCTCATCTTCCCTTGTTTCCTACACCGAGTTCAACTCATGTAGGATTAGGGATTGGACTGAGGTATGCGCCCATTTGGAAGAGTTCCGCTTCTCCATGGTCCGAGCTCTAAGACCTTAAACTAAGATCTCTTTATGGTTATTGTCTTCCGGTCTTCCCTTTTGGGACCTGGCCCTTATAAGACCGAGTTGTATGGCATGTATGGGATTATGCCCTCATTCACGATGGGTTTGTAATAGCTACACCACATGCTCCCCTTTCTAGGAGTTATCCCCTCCTACCTCTCTATCCCACATGATGTTAAAAGGTACCTTCAAGAACTATGTATGGTTTGATTCCCATCCTCATGGGATACATAGGAATACCTGGACATCTCCTCCTTGGGTCCCGCTCAATTGGGAGCTATCCTCTCCTGCCCCATATCCTCTAACCCTTCCTAGCCCCTCGGCTCGAGGTTTCTCTCATGGAATCACGTGTGGTGTGATGTGGACTAGGTCCTCATTCACGTCAAATTTTCATTACCGCACCATGCACATTCCACTCCCGAACCTCATCTCTCCTATATACGTCCAGTCCATATGACGTTAAACTATGTCGCCTAGTCCCATCACATGATCCTAAATTGTGACATTATTATCCTGGCCGCACGATGAAAAACAACACTACATAATGGTGTCCTCACTCGAGGGGACATCATGCTTGGTATCGGTCACACACCATACCATTTTTAAATGCCTTCACATGGCTTGATTCTTGTAGAAATGCATATACATTCTATCCTAGGTTCGTTGCTTTACAAAAAAACACGCATTCATCCTAAAGGACAAACAAGATATACTAAATATCACTTCTTTTGGTTCAAGGGGTAGGTCTGTGCAACCTTATTATCCCTATAACTGGTATATTACCATAACATCATTAGAAATACATACGGATTAATCCTCATCCTCATGGGGTATATAGGAACGCCCGTGAACTTTGTCTCGGGCCCAACCTAACTTTCATTTTTGATCCCTTGACCTAAAACCTCCCTAAGGAACACATGGTGGTCAGAACCCTAGGTTCTCATTCCCATCGGGTTTTGTAATTACATCGTCGTGTGTCTCCCTCATTTCCTACCATCCATGGTATGAGCTCTATAACCATAAAATAAGACCACTCCATCATCCTTTCCGCAAGATTTTAATCCGCACGACATCTTCCAGAACTATGTTTGGCTTGATTCTCATCCTCATGGGATACATAGGAACTCCCAAGCATCTTGTCTCCGGGTACATCCCCAGGAATCTACAATCCGGCCCCTATTTTTTGGCCCCATTGCCCAAACCCTTACTGGAACATGTGGTGTGGAGAGTACCTCAGAGGTTCTCATTCACACCGGGCTTTTCAATAGCCACACCATGTGCTTCCCATATCTTTTCCTATCATGGTCTGAGTTCTATGACCCTAAACTAAGATCTACCTATTGGAATTGCGTGTCACATTTGGCTATTTCACCACCCTGTGTATAGTCCATTAAATCAAGCCCCCCTTAATGGTCCACCCTACACTACTACAAAAATGGCCTATATCAGCACTCAAAACGATATTTAACAGTGCTAAAAGGCACTGTAAAGCTCAGTGCTAATATAGGGGGTCCCTTTTATCAGCCCACCAAAAAGCGCTCATAAAGGCCACTTTTATCAGCACTAAAAAAAGCACAGATAAAAGACCCCTTTATCAGTGCTTATTTTTAGCGTTGATGAAAGGGGCCTTTATCAACGCTTTTTAAAAAGTGCAGATAAAAGCCAAAAAAATTAAAAAAAGTTAAAAAAAATTAAAAAAAAATTAAAAAAAATTAAAAAATGCACGGGGAGAGATTTTATCAGCACTTGACCACCCCTTTATTAGCGCTAGGAGGTCTCTCGTGTGCTGCCCTTCCCACGCATCCTCACACGCGTGCACCACCTTTGCCTCCACCCGAACTCGAACCCGCAACCTCCCCCTATCGCGGTTGCACCTTTACCACTAAGCTATTTCGTTATTTTCTCTATTTAATGATATATCTCTTTATATATATATAGTTATATTTATTCGTATATTGATATAGATTCATATTAATATAAATATATTTATTCATATATTAGTATATATATATTCATTCATATATTAATATATATTAATATATATATATATATTTATATATATTTATTTATTTATAATCTGTTATCCATATATTTGTTTGTATATTAATATATACTTATAAGATTAGTTTTAAATACAGTTATGAAATAGGTTTTTTATGTGTGTTTATAATTAAATAAATAAATACATACATAAATATATACAACACACATAGACACAGACAAACACACACACACACACACATATATATTTATGAATAAATACATATATATGTGTATTTGAAAATCCATAGAATGTTAAAATGATCATAACTTATAATACATAAACCGTTTCAACTCCACAACCAGTCAAATCAATGAAAATGAAACAATATTTGATATGATATGTGGTACAGGGCTAACGGACATTTGGATCAGAAGTTATACATGTTTGAATGTTAACAAATTGGGGCATCCCGACTAAAAACTCAATTTTGGAGGCCTTCTAGGCCTTTTTTGGGCGCAAAAAATGTGATAGAAGCTTTTCTTGGGTCACAGGCGCGTAGAGCTCATCGCAGGCTTCGATTTGATAAACTGTATAGCTCAAACAGACACCCGGATCAAAAGTTATGGCAATTTGAAGTTTGAGTTACATCTTAGACTTATTTTAGATCTTTTATTATTATTATTTTGATATTTTGTGTCTTCAAATTGTTATTAAATGATTTTTAATCGATAATAATTATCAAATTATTAATTAATAATATTTTTTAAAAATATTTTAAAGCCATTTTCACTAAATTTCTTATATATTAAATGTAATAGTCTATTTATACGTATATAAAACATATTTAAAAAATATATATTATATTTATATATGAATTAATATACTTATATAACAATAATTTATTTTTCATGATTTTTTTTGAAATCTAAATTTTTTCAGCGCTGATAAAGCCCCCCTTTATCAGTGCTACTAAAAGAAGCACTGATAAAGGGGTCCCCATTATCAGCACTTTTTTTAGCACTGATAAAGGGGTAGCGCTTCCCTTTCTCATTTTTGTAGTAGTGCTAGGACCTTAAGTTGTAAGTGTGAGGCCCCAGGACCCTTGTCCTTGGGAAGGGACTTGAATCCCTTTATCTGATACATCTCATTGTCATACTCAGATGCATTTTGTAAAAGAGCTTGAAGTGTTGGATTTTCGCGGGGACATTCCCCTCGTTCCATGTCCAAGATTCGTGAACCCATTATTTAGATCCTCATCCTCTTCCATATCCAAATGTACCCCCTTCACAGCCTGGTTTTATGCTGCCTCAGCTCACCTACCGTCTCGGGCCAACGTCCCTAAAGACCCTGGACAACATTTGCGACAGGTCCCGTGTTTCGATCATGGTCAGCAGTCGACCCTCATCTATCTGTCCCCATATCATGCTAATGCGATATGGATGTTGAGTTTTGAACACTATCAACAGCCATCCCCTATCATCACGCCACCATTATTGTGGTCCATATCTCGAGCATCATGATTCACATATTTCCACTCCCTCATGTTCAAGTGGAATTCTAACATACTTGTCTTTACTTTTTCACGCATCTAGGTGCGTTACATGGATGGGTTAGCATTATTGGGAAGACATTCACCTATAGTCCCTTCACCCCTAACATGTTTTGTCCTACATCAGTAAATTCCCACCACTACTTCTTGTTTCCCACATCGAGCACAACTCAAATGGGCTTAGTAGTTTTGGTAGGATGTGTACTGGCATAGCCATGCCCTTCATCCCGTATGATGTAAAACTATGCTCTGAGAAATACGTTTGGATTGATTCTCATCCTCATGATATAAGTATAAAAACCCAGGCATTCCGCCTTGGGCTCATCCCCTGGGTCATCAACCCTTCTGGCCCCTCGGCCCCGATCTTGGTCTAGGAAGTATGACCTTTAAACTATGTGCATCGTCCTCACCGTACGACGTAAAACTATGTGTCTATCATCCTTATTTGTATGACGTAAAACTATTGATCATTCTAGGTCCTTACTAGAGAGGTCCTGTTCGGAATTATGTTTGATCCCTGATCAGACCGATGCACCCACCCAATGTGTTTCCACCACGGTGGCGTAATTTCAAGAGTGTTAGACTCCATTCGAATAACCCATCACTCCACCCTATAAGCTTTGCATGCCCTTTATTCAGACCCTCTTCCACTTTCACATCTGAAGGAACCCCCTAACAGTATGGATGCTCGGCCTATGGATTTCCTACTATCCTGGGCCAACATTCCATAAGACCAATGGATGACATTCTGAGTCAGGCCCCATGTTTTGAACATGGTTAGCAGTTGACCCTCGTTTTTCATCCCCATTTCAGGCTAATACAATATGGATATCGTGTTTAGAACATGGTCAACAGTTATCTTCTATTATCATGACACCCCACAATGTTCTGAATTTAGGGTAGTGTGATTCACAATTTCCACTCCCTTGTGTTCAGGTTGATTTCAAACACCCCTGGCATTACCCCGCTTATGAACTAGATCACATTGGGAAGTTTGCACATTGATTGTTCTGAGGTACTCATCCCCTAATTGGGCCTCTCCCTTTTCTTTCTGAGAATCCGGATTGGTTGTTCGAACCTCGGGTTCCCGAAGCTTGGTTGGCACTCCTACATTCAAATGAAGTAATAGTGCGAGCATCCCTTATTTCTCACACCGGTTACGAACCATGTGATCTTACGAATGGATTGTTATTTATTTTAGTATGATGGTTGAATGAATTAGACCAAAAAACAATTAAATAAATCTATCCATACATCTATCCATACATGCAATTCAGAATAAGAGGTGGTAAGGAGAAATGAGTTCATGAGTTCGACCAAAACAGGGCCCTTAAGGATCAGCATCTTGGATAGATCATTCCAGTGCTGCTACCTTTTGGCTGGTGGCCTCCAGGATTACTTCCCACCCCCTAAGGACCCACTCTCCATCAGTGGCCACATAGCGCGGTTCACTGACCCTAGAATGTACTTGCTCCTATTCAGTTTGAAGTGTGGTCATTTGGTGACCTGCTTCCACTAGCTACTCTGGGGCGTTTGCCAGCTGAGCCCTCAATTGCTCCATAAGCTCAGAAAAATTTGCAAGGAATATCTTCCTTTCTTTCCCCTATTCTTCAAGATGTTGGACCTCCTGTTCCACCTTCAGTAATGCTTGGGTACTCACTAACTCTTTCCGACACCGGGCGACGTCAGAGCGTCGTCCGCTCTCATGTAGCTTCTCGTCCATGTAATCACAGACTGTCGAACTAAGGCATTGATCATCCACCCCTCCATCATAGAGAAAACACAGCCAGGTGTGGAGCGATCCCATACATTTTAGCCATTTTTTCTGAGGCTGACCGAGAAAGTTCTTGATACACTTCCACCCTTTGTGCCACGTCATACAGCTCTCATTGGCCGCCTCTGAATTAGAATCATCTATCTCCTCAGGATCTGCAGACCGATAGTCGTGGAAAGCAACCAAGAGATCAGCAGAAGGGTCTTCTTCAGGTATTCCTCTCAAGGGGTTAGGATCTTTAGCACCTGGGAAATCTTCCTCTCTCTCCTCGGTCTCGACATCTCCTTCGCCGACTTTATACCCCACCCCGACATTAATGTCGCTGATATCCATAGCTCTTTGCACACTGAGTTTCTGGGCCGGCACAATTCGAGAAGTGTGCCCTAAATGGACTGGAAAATTTACTATCGAACCACTCGTGGATGGTCTGGATTCGGCGGCCTGCCGAGCATCCCAACTCACTGGTGAATTGAGGCCTTCACCTATGCACTGGTGAATTGACGACTTCACCCATGTCTGGCCATGAGGGCATCCCAACTCACTGGTGAATTGAGGCCTTCACCTATGCACTGGTGCACAAGAGGGATAATGCCAAGGGGTGTTGGAATCATGACACTGTAATCATGGAATTAGGCATCTTATGTTTGGAGCATAAGGAATCTCTTGTTTTAGTGCAAGAGGCATCCTATGATTGGCACATGGGGTGTACTACAGTTTATAGTCTCATAGATAGGACTATTGGAATCTCATTCTTGGAGCATAAGGAATCTCTTATTTTGATAAAGAGGCATCCTATGTTAGGAACATAGGGATTACTACAGTTTATAGTCATGTAGGTGGGACTAGTGTCATCTCATGCTAGGAGCATAAGGCATCTCTTGATTGGAACAAGAGGCATCCTATGTTTGGAACATAGGGTGAACTATAGTTTAGAGTCATGTAGTTAGGACTAGTGGCATCTCATGCTAGGAGCATAAGGCATCTCTTGATTGGAACAAGAGGCATCCTATGTTTGGAACATAGGATGAACTACAGTTTAGAGTCATGTAGGTAGGAATATTGTCATAAGAAGCCTAGAAATGGATGGTGTTGGGAATTAGGCAAGGGCGGCCCTTTCTAGTTCAACTTGGCATAGGAGCCAAGTGATTGGGTTTGAAGGAGTTGCCTGAGGAATGGTTCAACTCAAGGAACTCGGGGAATTGATGATGGGAATATCAACTCACGACATGGGAATGAAACCAAGAAAAATATGTCAACTCAAGGTATTTCATGGTGTGTGGAGGAGTATTTCAAATCGTGGTATTCCATATGTGGAAGATGGATGCGCATAAGGGAGCAATGGAAAATCCCAACATCCCGGCTTGAAAAGTTCACGGTGCGACTCACCATTTTTCATGGGGGTCTGTGACGGTAGCGAAGGGACCGGCGGGTGCGAAGGTCAGAGCCTTGCAAAGGATAGGTCTTCGCGAAGTAGCTTCGCGGAGAAAAGGGTCTTAGGGAGCATGGGGTCTCACGGAGCATGGCCTCACGGAGCATGGACTCGCAGAGCAGCATCACGGATCATGTACTCATGGATCATGGTATCGCGGAGCATGGTCTCGCAGAGCATGGTCTCGCAGAGCATAGACTCGCAGAGCAGCATCGCGGAGCGTGGACTCGCGGAGCATGGGCTTGCGGAGCATAGGCTCGTGGAGCATCGGCTCGCGGAGTAGCAACGTGAAGGAAGCTGCTCGCGGAGCAGCAACGTAAAGGAAGATGCTCACGGAGCAGGGACTCGTGGAGCAGCAACACGAAGAAAGATTCTTATGGATCATGGCCACGCGGATCTGCTTCGCGCAAGAAAGCAGAGCTCCGCGAACCGGGAGATCGGCCACCCAAGGGGCGAAGTGGACATCCGGAGAAGGCGGACGAGCTGGGTATTTATAGGCAAGGGGCACCGTGAAGCAAATCTCACTCGGCGCGAAGACGAATCTTACTCCGCGGCGGACTCGCGAACATCAAAGGGAGTCACGGAGCGTCCCGCCTCCTTGCTTCGCGGTGGGTCTTCGCAGCGCGTCGCGAACGTCAGATGGGTTCGCGGAGCATCCCTCCTCCTTGCTTTGCGGTGGGTCTTTGCAGTGCATCGTGAACGTCAGATGGGTTCATGGAGAATCCCGCCTCATTGCTTCGCGGCGGCGCTCCACGATCACAGAGGGGGCTTTGTGAATGGGCTTCGCGAACCAGTTTTCCAGCCCAACTACAAATGTCCATAACTTCTAATCTGTAACTCCGTTAGGGCCCTACGACCTACCATATCGAAGCTTACGAAATGGAATACGATCTTGGATCATGTATGGAAGCATTTGGAAAATTTTGAGACAATCTTTTCGGTGCCAACAGTCATCCTCGCGGGTCACCCATGATCGTGGAGTGTCAACTTCAAATCCTTGCACAGGTACCTCCTCCAAAATACCGAAGTCCTATATTGGAAAGTTGTCAGACAGTTCATACTCCTTATGGTCTGGGGTCAACATGTTGAAGATAGTATGGTTGCTGGATAAAATCCTTCAGGCGCCATAAACCTCAGGTTTGGAAACCATCTCAGCCCTGCGAGCGGCGAACACAACTTCTCTCTCAGCGTCATCCCGATTAGCAGTCATCGTCTTCTGGAGAGGTCTCAAAGAGGCGGCACAAAAAATCAGAGGGTGGCATGAAAAATTAGATGGCTGCATGAAAAATAAGGGGTTTGAATGAAAACCCCCAGGTCTGCATGAAAAACGACGGCTGTACTCAGGGAATTACGTGCAACTGAAGCGGTTTTTCGCGCAAGACAGTGAAGGTTTTTCGCACGCGAGAGCCCAAGACTTATTGCGCAAGAAAAATATGTATATACTGAGGGATCCGTGAGGGTTTTTATGGGAACGGAGGTGGGTTTTATCGCTACACGAAAAGGGATTTGCGCACCACTTCTCAGTTTTATGCGCATATGCAGTTTTTAGTGCGCGCTGACTCCAGGAAGTTATGCGTTTTGGCATTTCCCTCGGAATCCAACCCTTGCATCCTCTCGCTAATCCGATTCTGAGGGTGGCATTTTTAGATGCCAAAAAATGATCAAGGTATGAAGAAGGTTTTGATGTGATAATGCAAAGATATATTTTGACCTGGGGATCCGTTCTATGGGGTCGAGAAGGGCTGCATAAAAAAATCTCCGATGTGCATGAAAAAAACTCTCTCGCGCAGAAAACCACGGGATACGCAAAATTTTTCTGCACCGGCATGGAAACTTCCGTGCCACCGACCATAGGCACAAAAATTAGTTTGTGGCTGCCCCTGTGCGGATTACCTTTCGTGCTTCTGACACAAGAACACAATATTTCACGCGGACCGGTTTCTGCACGGATTCGCTAACCCCGAGCGCCTATAAATAGAAGGGTTCCCCCTACGACTTCTGGCAGCTAAAGAATCTGAACCATCTCCTCTGCGAAAAATTTACCTCTCCTGTGCGAAAAATATGGCTTTCAGGTATGGAATTTTTTGCAACAGGTCGCCCAGGGATCCACCTTCACGTGAGACCTCTTGGGTTTAGCCCTCACCCAAATCCCTTCAAGTTCTTCTGGCAGCGCACAATCCCTTCCAATTGCGTGCAAGTCCTTCCGGTTGCGCGCAATCCCTTCCATTGTATGCAACCCTTCCATTGTGTCCAATCCTTCCACTTGTGTGAAACTCCCTTCCAATTGTGCGCAAGTCCATCCCCTAGCGTGCAAGTCCTTCTTGTTGTGTGCAACCCTTCCCCTTGGGTGCAACTCCCTTCCAATTGCGACCAAGTCCTTCTAGTTGCGTGTAATCCCTACCCTTACGTGCAACCCTAGTTACTTGCACGAAATCCTAACCAATTGCGCTCAAAACCGCAGTCCCCCTTGCACGCCGAACCTATCCCATTGCACACCAACCCGATATTTTCCCTGCAAGTCTCTCAATTAAGCGCCGACCTGACATTTTTCATGCAACAGTTCTGTTTTGTGCGCAAGCCTCCCTCCTTGTACGTGCGTGTTCAATGTCTCTCTTCTGGAAATCATTTTCAGGCACCACCCACGCCCAAAAAATCTATGTCCCATACCATTTTCTCGTACAACCTTCTAGGCTTGTATAAAGTAACTTTAAAGTCCCTTGGGCGGTGTTTTCCCGTTGCGTTGCTTTGCCTCATGCTTCTTCGCGTTGGCATGCTAATGGTTGTTGCTTCTTCGCATAGCCAGACTAATGTGGACCCCCAATGGGATCACCTCACGACACCCCATAGACATGGCGTTGCTGATGCCTTCCCTTCCCAAAGGGGCGGGAGGTCCCAGTCATGAAATTCCCAGGGGTGCAGAGAGAATCCACCTCATCTGAGCTGCAGGAAGTTAAACTGCCAAGCAACATCGTCCTCAGCACATGACGTTACACTATGACCTCCCTCCATGCATCCTACGTGGGTTCCCCCACCTTGGACATTCTTCATTCCCAATAGTCTCCACGGGAGTGTGACCATTCCTCACATAGAATGAGATTCTCTTTATTGGAGCGGTGTCTGTCCGTGGGGAAAGGGAAACCATCTTGGTGTAAGCCCATAGCTTTTCTTGTAGGAGTTATTAACCTTACCCCTTTCTTCTTCCATACTAAAGACTAAGAGGAGAGATGGGGACATGGATTTTGTTATCCCCTCCTTGTCCCTTTAGGATTTGTTGCCATCCGGACCTCTACTTGGGAGTAATTCCCAGTCTCCATCTCCCTAGAGCCGCTCCATGCATAAGACCATGTTTCCTCTTTGGGCTGGTAACCATGTTTAAGCCCCATTCCACTTCCCATGGATGCATCTTTCATGACTTGATCGCCAGGTCTTTATTGCCTCTTGTTTCTCACACTGAGCATAACTCGTGTGGGCTTAGAGTAAGCATTGACCATGACATCCTCTATAGGAATCCTAGAGTGTAATCCCCACCCATTCCGAACTACGTGGACTTTGATCCTTGTCAAGTCAAGGTACGTAGGAAGCCTCCCTGAGGTTCAATCCCAACACCCAGTCATTCCGAACATCTTCACGCCGATTCACCAAACACTTCCGAACTATGTGGACTTTGATCCTTACCAAGGCAAGGTACATAGGAAGCCTCCCTGAGGTTCAAGCCCAACACCCGGTCATTCTGACTATCTCTACGTCAGTTCACCAAACACTCCCAAACTACGAGGACTTTAATCCTTGCTAAGGCAGGGTACGTAGGAATCCTCTATGAGGTTCAATCCCACCATCCACCTGGACCCCTAGTCCTTATTCACGTCGGTTCACTGACTCTAATCCAGAACTACATGGACTTTGATCCTTTCCAAGGTAAGGAACGTAGGCATCCTCCCTGGGGTTCAAGCCCAATATCCATTGGTTCCGACCCCCTTCACGTTGGACCACCTTCGTCTTGCATGAATTTAAACTGCATTCCCCCTTTTCGTCCTACACGACGTTAAACTGCATACACCCATACCAAACTATGTCGGCTTTGATACTTACCAAGGCATGGTACATATGAAGGCTCCCTGAGGTTCAAGACTAACTACCAGTCATTCCAACAACATTCACGCCGGTTCACCCACACCATCCAAAACTACATGGGCTTTGATCCTTATCTCCACGACAGGGTATGTAGGAGGCCTCACTGAGGTTCTTCCCCACTAGCAGTAAGACATTGTCAGCCCCTTTCAGCGGTAAGCCATTGTCACCCACTTTCAGCGGTAAGCCATTGTCATCCCCTTTCAGCGGTTAGCCATTGTCACCCCTTTAGTGGTAATCCATTGTTACCCCTTTCAGTAGTAATCCGTTGTCACCCCTTTTAGTGTTAATCCATTTTCACCCCATTCAGCGGTAAGTCGTTGTCACCCTATCCAGCGGTAAGCCGTTGTCAAGATGAACTACGTTCACCGAACTACACGGACTTTGATTACCTGACATGGGGATACCTAGGAATTATTTTCGAGGCTCAATCCCACTATCATCACCACCCTGAGTCGACTCTATCACATTCACCATACACTTCACTTAACCACCCATCATCTATCTTGATTCTTACCCAGGCCACCACATTTCAGTGAGATCATGCCAATTCACATATTCGATGCTCCTAGCAGTAACTGGGCAACTAACCACATGTTAGCCCTGACATTAGTGTTCCCCTAAGGGGTTACGCCCATCTGATCCACTCTAGTCAGTGTTCTGATCAATCTGATCCATCTCCGCTAGATGTTAAACTCGTGGCATACCATGTGTTAAACATAGAAAGCTGAGGAAAACCTTAAATACATGCCTATGGCATATAATTCCCCGCATGCGACGTGGGATGCCTCGGGCTTCCGCACCCTTGAGAAGCCCTATAATAAGGAGAAGAAACCCAGATGCTTCAGAGTTCCAGTGTCCAGTGACGTCAGTGATGTCCAACGTGACTAATCCCTTGACCGAAGGTTGCTGCCCGGGATAGACCCCCTAGGAATTCCCCGATAGAAGTAGCATAATTAAACAGCGTCCGTGAAGATATGGAACTGGGAAGAGTTTCACGAACAACGTATTAAATCTATGAGGGAGACCCGAACTAGGTGACAAGTTTCGAGGAGGAATCCACGGAAGAAAGAACCAACACCCCATCATCCCATTTAGATCAAGGAGAAAACATCCCTGAACAAGGAACGGATGCCACCCACCTTTGGAAAGTGGGAATGCGGGGTAACAAATAGTGTCATCATCCCCCGAATTGGACGGACACGCGCGCCCCATCAAAAGCGTAGAAAACACCTTTTTCTATGAATTTAAATAAATATATATATATAATGAATATATATGATATTTATATCATTATTATCATTATATATATTACATAACCATTATAAAATTACAAGTACTAAAACTATCGAACTGAAACTCTCATGAAAATTGCAACATTTAACACCTAAAAAATGATGATTTTAGTTATAAATTATTAATAAATGGGTGTTGAAATATTATAAGTGGGTTTTATATGATATTATAAGTATTTAAATAATTCTAGTATAGAATTCTAATAAATTTAAATTTATTATACTATATTTTAAATTAATTTTGAAGCATATTGAACTCAAGGTAAGGGGTTTATCTTACAATCTCATTATTTGTCGAGATTATTTATGATTATATTTATAATGATAAAATTTCATAATCTACCTATCAAGAAACTCATGAATTTTCTTATACTTTATTTATTTCTTGATAATACTTGTTTTCCTTTCATTTCCCTCATATTAAGTAATCAAGAGACCGAAAGTACATTTTTAAGGAAAACCAACTATATTTTTTTCTTCGGTCAAAAAGCCTTTTTACTAGTAGAAAATCATATTTCCACATTATTTTTTTTATTTTTTAACATTTATTTTTTACCAATTTTTATGTTTTTGAAATTATAAATAATATTTTCAACATTGGTATTCTTAAAGCTAATGTCAAAAAATTATCTAAAAGATAATTTAAGGGGTGTTTCAACGTTGGTTTTTTTAAACCCAATATTGAAAATGTATTTCCATGTCAGTTTTATAATTTTAATTGAAATGGAAACAAAAAAAATGAAAATGATTTTCCATGTTGGTTTTACTATATAAATGATGTATAAAATCTTGATTAGAACCTTTCAACATTGGTTTTTGTTTAAAATCAATGTTGAAAGTCCTATTATTTTCACATGAAAAAATTCTATTATGACTGTCGATGTTGGTTATTAACAAAACTAATGTAGAAAGTCACTTTCAACATCAGGTTTTGGTAAGAAATTATATTTAAAGTCCAATAAATTTGATTCCAGGTCAGTTTTTTATAAACCAATGTGGAAAGTTTATTTTAAAAAAAAGAAATAAATTACATGCCACAAAATAATATGAAAACCTGTAAAAATAAATAGAATAGATAGAAGATAATAGCTCTATAAAAACAAACATAATATACCAACTTAAATCGGAAAATGATTGTCTAAATACTCATTTTTTAAACTATAATTAAAATATACATACCTGATAATTTATAATTTAACCATACTTAGTTTTTAAACAAACTTCGAAGATGGGTAAGGTCTTCATTCGTATACAAATTAACATAATTGAAAATATACAATAATAATTAATGTTATAACATTAAAAAATAGAATATTTTGATATAAAACATAAATTGAAAGTTACATCTAAAAAAAATATAACAAACAAAACTTAGAGTAAGTGCAAGTAAAATAATAAGTATGATGTGATTTATCAAAATAATGGATTCAAAAAAATCATTTAAGAAAATGAATAAACATTACTTATATTGGTTTTATTATATTCTTTGGTTATGAAATCTTGTATAATGGTTCATAAGGGTTTTTGGGTTATCCTTGAAGCATTACTTGGAGATAATTAGGTTGATACAGCTTTCCAATGAATATGATAAGGGGTCTCAAATCATCAGTGAATGTCCATGATATGCCTGGGACATATTTGTCGATTGTTTACCTAGATGAATAATAAAAATAACACTTTATTTTTAGAATTATTAATGGATGGTTTTTAAATATATTTTGATATATCTAGTAAAATTATTTTCATGTTTTTTTTACATAAATTATGTAATAGTATTAATTTATGTTTCCCTCATTTAAAAACTTATTGTTTATGGTTCTGTGAAAATTTACTTTTAAGAAAATATTTTTAATTCAAATTGATAATTAGTATAGAGTGAGGTATAATTGGAATGATTTTTAGTTTGTTTATATTGACATATTTATACATTCTTATATTCTTAACATATAATATAAAGTTGGTAGAGATATGTTTGTCTAAGTTTAATTTTTTTTAAGTTGGATGTTATGTCTGGAATTTTCTATAAAGGTAAGTATGGGCGTTACATTAATTTTATTCTAGAGTTACATGACTTAATGGATTTCCATGTCTCCTTGAGTCATTGATTTTCTCTCAATTATATGAGTTCATAGTTTGGTTACTCAATTCCTTTAGTATTTATAATGTATCTTTCTAAATTAAAGGCTTGTGTAGTTTGGCGATTGTTTTATAAATCTATAAATATTTGTACAGTAGAGAATAACCCAGTAAAAAATAGAATAGACCAACTTAAATCATAAACATACCAAATATATATTTCTAAATTAAAGGCTTGTATACTGTTAAAATTGTTTTATAAATCCATAACCCTTTATACAGTGGAGAATAACTTTGTAATAATAAACCAAATATACAAACTTAAAGAAGAAAATTATTGTCTAAATAATCATTTTTAATATTTTATTAAAATAAATACACCTAATTTATATTTATAAATTAAAGTATTATATATTTTGATGATTGATTTATAAATCTATAACCCTTTATACTGTAAAGAAAAACCCTATAAAAACAAACAAAATATACCAACTTACAGTAGAAAACAATTGTCTAAATGCTCATTTTTAAAAACTTTAATTAAAAGATCCATAATTGATATATATTTATAAATTAAAGGATTTTTTAGTGTGGTTATTGTTTCATAAATCTATAATCCTTTATACAGTAGAGAAAACCCTTGTAAAAAATAGAATATACCATCTTAAAGAAGAAAAAGATTGTTTAAATACTCATTTTTAAAATTTTAATTAAAAAGTGACATATGTGATGTATCTTTCTAAATTAAAGGATTGTGTAGTGTGGTAATTATTTTATAAATTCATAACCCTTAATTTAGTAGAAAACAACCCTATAAAAACAAACAGAATATACAAACTTAAATCATAAAATAATTGTTTAAATACTTATTTTTTAAACCTTAATTGAAAGAGATATACCTGATTTATCTTTCTAAATTAAAGTCTTATGTAGTGAATCTATTTTATTATAAATACATAAACCTTTATATAGTAGAGAACAACCCTATAAAAAATAGAATATACCAACTTAAATTAGAAAACAACTATTTAAATACTCATTTTTTAAACTTTAATTAAAAGAGACACACCTAATATATCTTTCTAAATTAAAATCTTGTGTAGTGTGTCGATTGTATTTTAAATCTATGACCCTTTATACAGTAGATAAAATCCCCATAAAAATAAATTTAATATATCAACTTAAATCCAAAAATGATTGTTTAAATACTCGTTTTTTAAAATTTAATTAAAAGAGACATAATTGATGTATCTTTCTAAATTAATTGATTTTATAGTGTGAAAATTGTTTTATAAATCCATATCCCTTTATACAGAAGGTAAAAACCCTATAAAAAACAAAATATACCAACTTAATAAGAAAATGATTGTGTAATTACTCATTTTTTAAACTTTAATTAAAAGAGACATACCTTATAATTTTAATTTTAATCATGTTTAAAAATAATTTGCAAACAAACTTTGATGATGGGTAAGGTATTAATTCTTATACGAAGCGAAATAATTGAAAATATATAATAAAAATGAATGTTATAATATTAAAAAAACAAAATATTTTGATATAAAACATGAAATAATTAATATAACTATCCATATCAAATTCGGTCATTGTACTAGTTGTGATTATCTCAAACATGAATCTTGAAACATAATAAATACATTACACTCTTCTTTTTTGATGATGTAAATGTGGTTATAAATCATTAACTTATAAATAAAATCCAATATATATATATATATAATAAAAAAATTATCTAATATAAAATATATTTACCATTAATTTCACGTATTGGATTTTTTGGATCCTTTATTGAAAAGTGGTCTTTGTTAAACTTTTTTCATGACCTGTATTTTTATATATCAACTAAAAACATGTATAAATAATAATAATTAAAATTATACTTAAAAAGAAATAAAAATTACTTGTTTAACAATATGAAAAAAAATTATAGCCACTTACTAATAAATAATAAAAACTAATATAATGTACGTTCATGTGGGTAGAATACGCCTAACATCCAATGGACACTATAATATAAAAAGTTAACAATTAATAAAATTATAATGGATATTAGTTTATAGTTATCCTAGTTTTCTTACCCATCAAGGAATGGGAAAAAAATAGCATCCAATATCTATATTTTCTAACCTGTCACATATATATGTAACTCTCACATGATTGTGTAGGTATTTCATAAGTTTTGAAATACATTCAAGATCTATAATAACATAAACACCATTGGTATCATTTTTAATGAAAAGAATGTGTAGATACCTAATTAAATAAGTAATATATTAATTCACTTGAATTATTTTTTATTTAAAGAAAGAAAAACTAAAACATAAATTTACTTAAATAGAAAACAACTCCAATATAGGCACACTGAGCTCATAAAAAAGAACTACATCCATGATATATTTTTTGAAAATTATCAATGGATAGTCCCTTACACATATATCATATGTCATAAAAAACTCAAAAATATTATCTAATGAAGAAGAAACATGGGATAATCTTTCTAACCAATCAAAAATTTTAGAAGTATCTAAAGTTGTTGTTTCCTGAATTTTTTTTTTGCTAATTATTTTTATTTTATATAATCCTATAAAAATTAAATATAAGAAAACATTATAATTAATTTTAAACCAAATTTAAATAATATTTTAAAAAATAATTCATGCCTCATATGTTAGATAATGAAGAAGGCTAGCTAACCAAAGTAAAAAATGACCCATACAGTCTCAAACTCTGGTAACCTCTTATATAGGCAATGGTTGTAGAAGATTTGGATTAATAATATCATGTATTGATATTCTTACCTGGCCCAATGACATAGTTTAGTGATGTAAAAAATCCCCCAAAATATGTATGGCTTCATTCGCTACAATGATTATATTAGGATCCCTAGCATACAACTCATAGTATAATATCAGATCTGAATGAGGAGGTAGAAGATCTGAGTAGGTAGGATGTGCAAGCTGTGCAGGTAGTGATTGTATCATAATTTTTTCAAACATACCATGAAAAAATGATTGAATTTGATCACCCATGGAATGTTTTAGGCCATTAATCTTAGATTTTAAAAAATATATTTTTAGGTCCTTTTATTTCTTACTATAATGACAAAAAAATTCTAATAATGACACCTGCCTCATATCCTCTTACATGCTCGAGGTGTTATGGATTTCATAAAGCAGTGGCTAGGATGTTCATCCTACCCTTATGGATAAAATTCCCATGCATATCCTTCCTTGAAGGTCATCCTGAAATGATAAATTATAATTGTATATTATTTTTATTAATTTAAATAATACAAAAATTTAAGGAAAATAGAAATTAATTTCTTACAATTCTGTCAACTAATTCCTTAGATTTCTCTGTAATATACTTTTCATTTTTTTCATTCTCAATCTTTTCAATTGTTCATGAAAAGTTTGGATATATGGTGGACCTAACTAGACCTCTTTTATACCACTACTTGATTTAGCTCTTAATGCATCAATATTTTTTGCAATCATTTTCTCCTCAAGTAAATGATTCCTTCCACATGATAAAGTATGAGGGTATACATTCTGCACCTGGATCTCTTTGTGAGATCTTCTGTAGTCCTATTACATAAAAATAAAATAATAAGTAATCAAGTAATATATAATAAATTTTACAATATAAAATAATTTTCATACCAAAAATGATTCATCATGTCGGCTAGAAAAAAATTCATTCCATGTATCTTCATTTAAATAACCATACTTGAGGTAAGGGTTTTCATTCTATAGTGGCCTGAAAACATAATTATTTTCCAATTTTGTCTTAAAATATATCCATTGAAATGCTGCTAAAAATTAATATCTTTTCATAAGTTCTTTGGTTTCTTGAAATTTTAATTTGATCTGTAATTGAATACATTACATATTAGTCATATATAATATATAATATTCGAATAATGAGATAAAATTAAATCAATTTATATATTTTACCATTATAGACTCCCACAATTACTTTTTTCCATCTTATCGATGGACTTACAATTATGATATAAAATGATAATCCTACAACGGCTCTACATGGAGATATAACTCATAAATTGTCTTGTATTTGGGGCAGCTGGGTTATTATCATCATCAAAATTAATATGTATTGTCTAGTCTCCATGAGAAAGTGAAAGTTTTGGTAAATTTTTAATCCCACATCTACCAAATTTATACATCATTTTCTCTAGAGAAGAAGAAGAAGGCTCATCCATTGGAGGCACACTTGTTGTCCTATAAAGAATTTTTTTAAATTAAATGTTCACTTTCATTAAATAATTTTATTATTGAATATTTAATAATATTAAAAAAAACATACATACGCTTTAGTAAATGTTCTCTTCCTATGTTTCTATCATTGAAATAGAGGAATGTAATGATATTCTATGTACCTGTATATAATTAGAAAAGTGAATATTTAAAAATAATGATTAACAAATATGTAAGTAAAAAAATAGTGTCACAGATGTGTAAGTTTCAAAATTAATTATGATGTTATTATTATTAACCAAAAAATATTAAAGTAAAACTATTAAATATAAACATTAATTCTAAAATGATATAAATGATAAACATTTATAAATTTAAATATCACAATTACAAAAAAAAGTATTTGTATGCATAACCAAAATAATAATAATGTATGTCAGGTTTTTCAATCAAAAAATGTTTAACCATAACTATTATATATATAATTTAACACATAAATCATATAAATAATCAATATATATATAATTAAATTTTCAAATTAACAAAATAGAATTTCTACACTTGTAAATTTCAAAAAATAAATAAAATATAAATATTCACTTGAATAATTAGGAGAGTGATTTAATGTTTAATCATATCCCTTCAGTATGATCATTTCATATAGAATGTATTGTGTATCTATTATAGTCATTGTTATCATCCAGAAGTCACATAGTAGTTGAAGAAACCTCACATAAATCCATAACATCATCATCATCCTTATCACCCAAATGAATTATTTTCCCTTACAAAATGATGGACCGCTAATCATTAAATAGATCAATGACATAAAATATTTTCTTTACATGTGTCGCTATGATAAATGGTTCCTCTTTTCAACTAAATATTTTTATATCAACTAATGTAAACCCATAATCATCATGTTTCACACCACTATTATTATCACCCCAGTTACACTTAAATAATGTTAATCAAAATTTACTATAATCAATTTCCCATATATCCTCAAGAACTCCAAAATATTTCATTAATACGAAAATTGGGTTTTTATCTTTTTCACTTGAAAAATGCAGTGCGTCAGTGATGAATATTACCCCACTATTTTGAACAGTACTCTTATCATCCTGATTTTTTGTGTAAAATGTGTACCCATTAATATAAAAACCAGACCATGTGATCACATCTAGAGATGGTCCCCCTTCCAACCATTTCAATGTTTCTGATGTAGATATATCTGTATTTTATAACTTTTTAAACCATGAAACAAATATATTTTTATTCTCAATCCTTAACCACTTTTAATTTATTTTTGAATATAATACCTTTAATTCAGAAATATGTGATGATATGTATGGTTAAACCTCATTTATGTTGTTCAAAATTTATAAATGTGCCTGTATCACTTCATCACATGTAAAAATTACCTTTAATCCAAGAATATCTCTTCCTTAGCTATCAACTATCAAATGTCGAGATATAGGGAGACCAATATGCTCTAATTCATACAAATAATTAGTACAAAACTCAATCACCTCTTTAGATACATATATTTGAACATTAAATGCCTTTAATCAATAAGTATTTTTAACATATCCCTTAAAAATTTATATATATCCCTTCATGAACCAAATGAATCACTGAAAGAACTGTTATATCAAAAAAATTATGTTGGAAATACATTTCTAGTTGAAAGAGTATGAGCATAGCTTCATTATCTAATGAATCTAAAAAATTTGGATCAATGGATTTAATACAAATGGATTGAAAAAATTACATAACATGGTGATAGTATTTATGATAGGTGTCGACAATATACCATGTAGAGCGGCTGGTATCAGTTTTTTAATAAATACATGAAAATCATGAAATTTCATAACTATTAATTTAAAATCCATCAATGACACCAAATTCTCCACATTTTAAGAATATTCACTAGGTACCTTAATACCATGAAAACACTGACAAAAATTCATCTTCTAACTCTTACTTAATGTGTGACAAGCTTGAGGTAAATAATTTTTTCTTCCTTTCATATTGGGTTCTAACTACAAACATATTCTCATGGATATCAAGTCCAATCTATCATGCAATCCATCTTTTTTATTTCCTTTTATGTCTTACAAAGTTATAATCAAACTGTCATGTATGTTTTTTTCAAAATGAATAATTTCAAAGATATGTTTTATCTCTAAAAATATCCAATAAGGTGGTTTGAATAAGATATAAAGTTTCTTATGGATATTTTTTTGATGACCAGAACTTTCTTTCTTTCCAAATGTGTGATTAATATTTTTCACACTGTCATAATATTCTTCAGATAAAAATGGTTGTGTGGGGAGATTATATTCATGTAAATCATTAAATTATTTTTTCAATATATGATAAGGATGATTAATTTACAAAAATATTTAATTTTATATGTACACTATCATTATTCTATTCTGAAATTGATAATATGAAGTCCCTTCTTCACAAATTGGACATTATTTATATCTCTTAACACTATATCATGATAAGTTTCTATATAAAAGAAAGTCATTTATAGTGAACATTATCATAGCATTAAAAAGAATATTGTCACTCTTTTATGCATCAAAAATTATAACACATGTCTCCCATTGAAGTTTCAAATCATTTATCGATGGTGAAAGATACACATCAATATTGTTTCCTAGATTTTTGGTTAAGAAAACATCAATTTCATCATAAAATATATTTTATTTATATATATGTGGGGAAAATATGTAAACAACCAATAAAACAGGCCATAAACTATTTTGGCTACTAAGGCTCTGATATAGATTCATTACATCTGTGCACAATCCCATTTTGAGATTTCTAACTTCACTTCCAAAATCATGAAATTTTTATCAAATCTCTTCCACTGTGGTGAATCGGCAGGGTGACATAAGTTACTATAAAATATATGCTCATTTGTATGTCATCTTAAATTTTTTTAATCATTTTAATTTAAAAATAGATTCTTCAAAATAGGAATTATTAGAAGATACTAAATTTATTTAGTAAGAGTCTTGATGTTGGTACCTAATAATAAATCAGAGTTGAGTTTTTCATCCATCTTATATCGTGATGTCCCACATTTAGGAAATTTTGATAAACATTCATGTTCCTTACTATACAACACACAATCAATAGGGAAATCATGTATCTTTTTATACCCCAATCCCATTGTGTATAATATTTTTTTGCCTCATAATTAGAATATATAATCCCACTTCCTTCTAGAAGTATCTCTTTTAAAAGTTCAAACAATTTATAGAAACTTTTATCAAACCACCCATTTCTTTTTTTCAAGTTAATTAATCTCAGAACTGTTAATAACATGGTAAATTTAGTGTAACCTAAGAATAATGTTTTCTCAAAATATTCATACAATCATTAAACATTTGCTTCGTTCTTGATGGTTTTAATGCTTACTTCATTAATTAATCCTTCAATACGAACCTTTATCTCATTTTATGTATTTTCATCAAAATTAAATGTTGAATTTTTTGTTCTTTCACCATGCCAGTTTCAATGTGTATAATTATGGATAAAATAATAACAAATGAGATTATCCTTGATTTATATAGAATTTAAAATTCTCATATTTAAACACTTCGTGCATATATTGAAAATAAAATCTTTGTTTTGAATATTTCATTTAGAAAATTCCAAGAAATCATCAAATCCTTTTTCATATTCATCAATGGTTCTTCATAAATTTATCCAATTATGATCAATTAAATACCTAAGATCACAATATAAAAGGTTAATATATTAAAACATATAAATAGTTAAAAATATATAAAAAATATATAAATTTTAAACATAAAAAATATAATCAAAAAAATAAATTATTGATAACTATTTAATCATAACAAACAATTATACACAATGATCAAAAAATATTATACATAGTTTATCTTCAAAAAATTATCCATAATTTATCATCAATAAATTATACATAATTTAACTTCAAAAAAAATAACTTACAAACACTTATACATAATTTATAAAACATAAAAAACATATAATAACTAACAATAAATTATCATAACAAACAATTGTCATAAAAAATCATAATAAAAAACAATTATAGATAATTTATCTTACAAAAAATTTTCATAACAAACAATTAAACATAAAAATAAATTGCAAACAAATATGTAAAATATAACCATAATTCCAAACAATTATACAAAAAATTATACAAAATAGTATACAAAAAATTATATAAAATAAATTAAAAACAATTATCATAACAAATATTTATATGAACAATTATATGAAAAATTATACAAATAATTATACATAAATAACTTAAAAACAATTATAAAAAAAATTATGAAAAATATCTTACAAATAATTATCATAACAAAAAATTATCATAATAAATAGTTAAAATTAAAAATATATAATAACTTATAAACAATTATCATAACAAACAAATATAGATAATTTATTTTCAAAAAAAATTACAAATTTTAGAGGTTGATAATAAAAAATACCTTCTAAATTCCAATAAACTCAATTAAAGTTTGTGGTAATAGGGCGAACACGGCAAGATTGAAGAAAAACAAGTATAAACTGAAGTAAAAAAATAACCAATAAAATACATAAATCATGGTTTTGGGTCGACCATAATAGTTCAAGGATCATGAAATAAGAATAAATAATGTAAGATTCAAGAGAAACAATATGAAAAGTGGATGAAAATCAAATACAAAAGATAATCAAAGTTCATAGAGGGATGTTAAAGCCATCATGTTACATTGTCGGTCAAGAGAGAGGGTTTTTAGCTAAATAAAAATAAAGTTTTGGGTTATCGATATATTTTTTTAAAGAACTTTTAACATTAGTTTTCTTAAAAACTAACATTAAATAGTTTTTTAATGACTTTTAACATTGGTTTTCTTGAAAACCAGCATTAAAATAATTAATGACCTTCAACATTGGTTTTCATTAAAATTGACATTAAATATTTTTTTAATAAATTTTAACATTGGTTTTTATGGAAATAAACACTAAAATTAATATTTAAGACCTTTTAACATAAGATTATAAAAAAACCTATGTCAAAATACCGACACTGAAGCCTATATTTCTACTAGTGTTTTCTTCCCTATCCATGTTTTCTAAAACAATTGATAATATTTTAAATATTCTTCTATGATTTTTTAAATTTGTTTTTTACCCATGATTTATTCTTTATAAAATGGTTTAAAAATGAATCTTATCATTTTTAGAATGATGTTCTTTTTTAATTTTTACAAAAGTGTGAAAGCAATGTTTTCTTTAAACTTATATAGAATGAATGAAACTTTCCACCATCATGAACACTCAATGCTTTAAATATTATTTTACAATTTTCCATGGTTATTTTCAAAGAAAATGTTTTATTTAATATTTGGAAAAAAATTATATTTTAAATAAGTTATTTAAAAGTGAAAATGGCATTTTCCTCAAGAAGGGTTTTAAGTGAACTTTTAAGGGAATTTTTTATCTAAGATGTCATCATTTGATGTTATATAACCTTTACTAGGGATATGATCCAATTATACTCTCCTTATTATTTCTATATATGTTTTATGATTGTGATGATAAGATATTTATGAAACCCATTCCTTTTCCATGGGTTATCTGATGGTGAATTGATAAAATGTTTATGAAACTTGTTTCTTTTCCATGGGTTATGCTATGATGAAATGTTTATGAAACCTATTTCTTTTCCATGGATTACGATATTATGAAATATTTACAAAACCTATTTCGCTTTCACATGTTATGATATGATTAATGTTCTATGATCTTTTGGCACACATATGTATGATTTTTATTATGTGATGGTTGGGCCCAAAATTATATTACTCTCTAATGTATTGGGTAAATATGGATATCTCCTGAGATAAATAGTAATAGAATAGGGAGTGATCCCAGTTCAATAAGGGACTACATTCACTATGATAGTCTTGGGAGTGAACCTTGACTACTATAATGGAGTGGGGAGTGAACACAATCCACTATAGTAGTCTTGGAAGTGGGTCTTGGCTACTAAGGAAATGATCTTCTATGATTATGTGTATTCCAAAAATCTAAGTATTATGATAATTTTATTCTCTAATTTCTTATGTTATTTGATTCCTTTATGAATCATGTCTTATTTACTACTAATATTTATACTATGACTAAAGATTATGATCTATGATATGTATGGTATGGTTTTAAAATGATAATATCATGTTCCCATACCCTTTTTCTCATATCACACTTAATAGATCATTGATATCTTCCTTGTTTACCCTTACTGAGCATCTAATATCACCCTTTATTATGTTTCATTTTCCTAAGGTCATGAAGAAATGTAATAAGCATGATATGTGTAAGAAGGGTACTGGTTATGAAGAACTTAGTGGGAGATAATGTAGTTAACTTATAAACCAATTATTTATGTATCCAAGTCTCCAAAGGCACTAGACCAGTATGATTTTATCATGGATCATTTTTTTATGTAATGAATATTCATCTAATAATATTTAATATCTATGTATAAAAATTATGGGTCCCTATAGTTGGTATCAGAGCAAGTTTTAGTTACATTTGGAAACTAGGATGATAAAAATTTAGTGAGAACACTGGGAATAAGTATAATAATAGGAAAATATCTTAAAGTTTTGGTAATGATCATGTATGGCCTAGTATAATCCTAAGGTTTTGTAGATTGAAAAAAAGGTTTCAAGATTTAGACATCTTATAAATGATTTTTCATGATTGATCACTCTGATCAAAAATGCCTGACAGTCATGTTAATCATTTTTTTTACTAAAGTATTGAAGATAGAATGATAAAGTTGAGGTGGTTACAGGTATGCTCAAATATTGAAGTAACCTATTTGATATTTTTTATATCTGTATATTATGAAAATTCTCTAGGAATATTAATTCATACCCTCGACAATTAGATGTTGAATTGGTAGTAAAACCCCCTAATGGTATGATGAGAACATCACAAGTCTATGATTCTTCTCTGATTTAATGTTGTGGGAATGTGCCTCCTACAAATCTCATTATTCTCCTTATATTTGAATTCAATGTTATTTTGGGCATGGATTGGATTTCTTTACATAAATTTCACATAAATTGTTAAATAAGTGAACCTGCGTTTGATATTTCGAACCAACCTAAGATTTTCTATTGGTTATAAAGGTTTTGGTCATAGAAGAAGTGTGCAGTGGTGGGTGATATATTAAAATTTATTTTAATATTTAGTTGACTAAAACACCAAGTGAGTATCTTTCAAGTTAAATTTAAATTAATTTATTTATATTTGAAGAGAATAAATACCTTATCTTAGGATCCTTTCATCGATGAAATTTTTGATCTTTTAAAAGAACCTTTTTAGATTGCCTTCATTGTGATGTAAGGATCCAAGGGTAGAATCCCTCTATTGGTGATCCAGATGTGATACATTGATCTCTGAGAAATTTCAATTGATTTCTAGGTGCTATAGTGGAAAAAAATTGTCTTGTATAATTTTTTTTAATGATTCAACATTCGATCTTGAAGGAATCACTCTTGAATTTCTTTTTCTTGAGAGGGAGATAGAAAAATGAATTTGAGAGATAATTTTTTGTGTTCATAAATTCTCTATATCTCGATTAACCCTACACAAAAGACATAATCATCAATTTATAGAGCTAGGGTTTAGGTTAAAATATTATTTAATTGCATGTTGTCCCTTAAAAATATAATAAACATCATAAAAACTCATGCCATAAATTATTATTATTATTATTATTATTTTATGGTGTTTTCTAGCTTATAAACTGATGAATATTATTTACTGACTTGAAAATAAATATTCACTGTTAGACATGGTCTTGGCTTATTCGGACTCCTTGGTATTTATTGAATACCCAAATAAAATATTTTATTCTCTTAAATAAATATTTTATTCAAAAACCAATGAATAAATATTTATTAAATATTAAACAAAATAAATAAATATTTTTTTTTCACAATCTAGTGAATAAATATTTATTTGATTTATGATATTAATAAAACTTGAATAAAATTATTCCTTGGTCATGAGAATAATATTTATTCAATTAGTTAAATTAAAATATAATTTAATTGAGATTAATAGAAACACATAGTTTGTGGCCCTCTAGGATTCTTTATCATTGGCATTAGGAGGGCTTGCCTAAAGTCTAAGATTACTGTCTAGCATTGGGTCAAGGAACCAAAGAGAAAGAACTTAATGTCACAATGATGACATCCACATATAAATATTCACTATGTAATATAATCCCTTTTTCATAATATCTCATCAAGTGGGTTGCACATTCATTTCATCAACCTATGTCCTTGATATGTCTTTCTTTGATCATCTAAAATAAACGTTGTTACACCATGGCCACAAAATTTAATGTGAAAATTATATTTCAACCAAAGGGCCAAGATATCAACTTCCAAAAATATGGAAGAGATAAATCCTTCCTTGACTTATTAATTAACAACATGTCATTTGTGATGAACCCAACATACCCAACTTTTTCATGAACTATTATCATCATGGTTTACAAAAATATAAGTGCATGATTCATAGTGTGCATTAATAATAATCTTAAATTCTAAGGACCATTACACACACACTCATAGATAGGAATATCTAATAACACTAAAACATGCGGAATTCCTACTAGAGAGTCTGCTCTCATAATCTCCCATCTCGAAGATTTCTAAATGTGAACTTCATGAGAAGAAGCCACATCTTCTTATAAGTACTCACACCAGATAGTCTATTTACTATATTTCCTATCATAGTATTTTATCTGACTATAGAACTATATTTAAGAGATATCATAATAACATCTAAAGATTCTCATTATATCAGGGAACTGTTATAACCTAATTAATGTGGAATATACTCTGGGATATTATCACAATAATGTTAAGCAAAAGAAAAATCAATATGTGATAAGATATTTAAATTAATATTCACTTCTTTGAATATACAAGTAATCTAATGTACAAAGTATTTGGTTCTAGGGAACCAACTCCAATAGGTGTGATGATAAATATGAAATTTAAATGGAAATTACATCCATTGTATAGGTCTTGATTCCTATTTAAAATGGGTTCTTATCTCAGATAGTTGGAGAGAAAATAAAAAACGATGATATGGCTATTGTGCAGGACTTTTTTGATGTGTTTCTAGAAGAGTTTCCTAGTATTCCACTAAATTGTGAAGTTGATTTCTCAATATAACTCTTACCTAGTGCTATGACTAATTCAAATACTCCATATAGAATGGCCTTGATTGAGTTGTAGGAATTGAATAAGAAACTCCAGGAGAATCTTGAAAAGGGATTCATTTGTCCAATTGTGTCACCACGAGGTTCACATGTTCTTTTAATTAAGAAGAAATATGGATCAATGAGAATCTAAATTGATTATCAATAACTTAACAATATCACAGTCAAGAATAAGTATCACATTCCGTATATTGATGTATTTTTTGATGAACTGCATGGATATAAATACTTTTCTTATATTACACTTTGTTATATATATCATCAATTGAGGGCCAATAAGGAAGATATACCCAAGACAAATTTTCATATGAGGTATGGACACTATGAATTTATAGTGACGTCATTTGTTCTTACTGATTCCCCCACTATCTACATGGATTTAATGAATAGAGTCTTTAGATATTACCTTGATTAGTTTGTAGAAGTCTTTATAGATAATATTAAAATATATTCACAGAGAAAGTATGATCATGAAGATAACTTGAGGGTTGTTTTTAAGACCTAGAGAAAGTATTATCTATATAAAAAATTTACAAAGTGTGAATGTTTTCCTACAAAAAGTTTCATTTTTGGGTCATATAATCTCAAGAAAGGGTATATCAGTGGATTCATAAGTTATGGAAGTTATTCAATGTTATCCAAGACTATACACTATGAGTAATATCCATAGTTTTCTTGCTTTTGATGGAAATTATCAATGATTTTTGTAGAATTTCTCACATAAAGTTAACTAAAAAGGGAGCCAAGTTCCTTTGGACAGATGAATGTGAGGAAAATCTCTAGGAACTGAAGAGAAGGTTAGTTAGTGCACCGGTGCTTATATTACCCTATAGTAGAGAAGAATTTGTAGTCTGTAGTGATGCATTAAGGAACTAGGATTCATTATCATATAGAATGGTATGGTTATAGCTTATGTCACATGATAATTTAATGTTCATGATCAAAATTACCCAACTCATGATTTAGAGTTATCTATGGTGATTTTTTCCTTAAATATATGAAGGAATTGTCTGTATGGAGAAATATGTGATATATATAATTATCATAAAAATTTAAAGTGTATATTCACTAAAATAGCTAAATATGTACCAGAGAAGATAGTTGGAATTGATTAAGGATTATGACTACTCAATACATTACCACCCTAGGATATCAAACACGGTGTCATATACTCCAAGTCAAAAGGATAATACTAGATTATCAATGATGTGGATCATAAAATATCCAATATTTATGTATTTTCAAAGGATCGGTCTAGAAATCTTGAAGGAAGGGAAGAAATATTATCTTTCTCAAATGAGTGTTCAACCATCTATCAATGTGAGGATTAAAGAGGTACAGAAGGAAGATGTAGAACTCCAGATGAAGGTAAAAAATGTTCCCAAGTTAAACCTTGATTATGATGGAATGATAAGGTTATATAACCACGTATTTGTCCCATAAATACTAGATTTTAAGGATCTATTAGATGAGGCTTATAGTTCATCATTCTATATTCATCCTGGAAGTATGAATATTTATATAAATCTAAAAGAGTATTTTTAGTGGGGTAGTATGAAGAGATATGTTAAAGAGCGTGTATCTTGGTTCTTGGTATGTCAGTAAGTTAAGGCTGAGAGATAAAATTATAAGGGGATGTTACAACCATTATTCATACCAAAATGGAAAAGGAAAAACATCACCATGGATTTTTTTCATTGGAATCCAAAAAATGTCTAAAGATTATAATGTTATTTGGGTTGCAATAGATTTCCTTATAAATTTATCACACTTCATTACTATCAAAAAATATTTCTCTCTTTATTATATTTCTATAATATACATTAAGTAAGTGTTAAGGTTTCATGTAGTACCACGTTCTACTATATCTGCTTCGGATTTGAGGTTTACCTCAATGTTCTGGAAAATCCATCAGTGGTATCTGGATAAAAAGTTGAGTTTTTGTACTAATTACCATCATCATACATATGGTAAGTTTAAAATAACCATTCAAACCCTAGAGGATATATTGAGATCTTATTATTTTGATTTCAAAGTTGGTTGAGATAAACACCTTCCTCTGGTTGAGTTTTCTTACAATAATATCTTTCACTCAAGCATTAAAACGACATCTAAGGAAATAAGTGTATAAATCTAATGTGTTGGGATGAAGTTCAAGAAATAAAGCTATTGGGACTTGATCTAGATAAGGAAATAATAGAGAAATTCAAATCCATTCTACAATATATGAAGGCATCTCAGAGTCAATATAATATTTATATGAATAATCATCGGTGAAATTTGAAATTTAAAGTTGGTGAGACTATATACCTACAAATTTCTCCATGGAATAAGGTTATAAGATTTAGAAATGAAGGAAATTTTAGCCCAAGGTATAGTGGCCCCTTCTAGATTCTTGATGAAGTAGGGATGGTAGCTTTTTGTTTGGAACTTCCATCGAACCTCTCTCAAATTCATAATGTGTTTCAGGTATCTCTCCTAAGAAATTACATACTTGATCCTTAACATATAAATAACTCAGAGGTAGTACCACTAGATCATGATCTTTTCTATGAAAAAAATCTGTGGAAATCATGGATCATAGAGATAAATTCCTATAGAACAAGACTATATTCTCGGTTAAAGTTCTCTAGAGGAATCAGAAATTTGAAGAAGCTACATGGAAACCATAGGATGTGAAGAAATAGATATATACTCATTTTTTATATCAGATTAATTGAATTTAAAGGGTGAAATTCATTTTAATGGGGTTATAATATTACACCCTGAGATTTTATGATATATTTTTTAAAATAAATTTAATTTCTTCGATACCTTGTGATACACGCAACACTGAGTTTAAATGAACTGTAATGTGGTATATTGTTATAAGATATTTATAAAAATTTTGGTATGAATGGGAATTAATAAATTTTAAAAATATGTATAAAGTTTTTAGATGATCTGAATATATTTATAAATAATTTCTTGATTTTTAATAGTCATTATATGTTTTAAAAATACATTTTTCTTCAAAAATGGTTTTTATTTATTTTTGTAAGATAATAATATAATTAATTTTTGACACTTTTAGAAATATTATTTAAAATAATTAACTTAACTTTTTAAATCAACATGTCATAATTATATTAGAGTAAAGTTCTGAGAATTTTTAAAATGATTAATTTTTTGATGAATAATGAAAAATATAGATTTTTATTGAAAACTAGCTTTTTATTTAAAGCATTTAAAATGTTAAAAAAAATAAAATGGTTTTAAAAGTAAAATTAGTTCATTAATATTATTAATATTACAATTATTTTCATTATAATTAATTTTATGAGTATTTTTCTATACAAACTTTTCATATTTAAGAATACATTTTTCTTAAAAACCATTTTTCATCACGTTTTCTGAGTTTATTTTAAAGTTAATTTCTACCAATTTTAGTGATTTAACTTGATAAAATGGATTAAATATTTAAAATAATCATTTATAAATTTTTTAATGAGGCTACTTTTATTTTTTTCATAATGAATAGTAAAAATAGTAAATATTTGTTGTTGCCATTGAGGTTAAAGGAGATATATCGGGGGGTTAAACCAAAACATAAGGGTACTTTTTCCAATTAAACTTCTCTAAATCCAATTTTATAGCCATATTTATAACTAATTATATCCCACATTTTAATATATATCCATTTGGAAGAATTTTTCTTGAGAATGAATTCATTATATTTTATTCTTCTAAGAAATTCTAAGTGTGTCTTCTCCCCAACATATAAAAGGAATCCCCAAATTTCTCTTATTTACACCACTTTGAGCCTTTTATATCAACCAAACCCTGACCAAATATCTTATAAAATTACCTATACACGAATTATATTTTTTTTCTTCTTAAAATACCATTCCAAGGGTCCTTAAAAAAGGATCTAATAGAGGCCAACTGAAGAATAGGTAATCGTCTTACCTGACCTCTTTCAAATTCTTTCTTCTTATACCTTATATAAATCAATACTATTAATCATAAAATAATAACTTCAGTATATTAAATATACTAAAATTTTATTATTATTATTATCTAACCATCAATATAAACCTCTATTACATGAAATTGGAAGTGAAAGTATCACTCATGCGTACGTGTGGACTACCTCCTCCACATAGCGATACAATTCATTTTCTATCACCTTATTCCATGGATGGTTGTTACGATGGGTTTAAAGTTTATATATTATATTTAAGAAATAATTATTCTTATATAATTATAATATCATATATACCTTCTTACCTTCCAATCCTTTGGAAAATGATAATGTCGCTCGTGCATACATGTGGACTACCGCATCCACGAAGCAATGTGATTTATTTTTTGTTTACACTTTACACGGGTGGTAATAAGGATGGATTTAATAAATATATATGATATATATGATATAATAATATTTCTTTAAAGGTGAATTAATATTTACCTTTCTTTCATTCCATCTGTCAAAAAGTGAAAACAGCGTTCATGTGTATGTACGACTTACCATCTCTATGAACACTGTAATTAATTTTTCTATCTCTATCCTTTATAGATGAATTGAAATATATAAATATATATATAATTAATATATATTATATTTATATCATTATTAACATTCTGGAGATGATGTAACCATGATCAAATATAAGGACCATAATTACTGAACTGAAACTCTCATGAAAAATGAAATAATTAACACCCAAAAATGATGATTTTAATAAGTAATTATTAATAAATGAGTGTTGAAATATTATAAGTGGATAATATATTATATTATAATTATGAAAATTATTTTCTTTTATAATTATAATAAATTTAAGTTTATTATATATGAGTTTAAAACACTTTCTAAGCAAGTTGAACTTGAGGTAAGGGTTTTATGTTGAAAACTCATTTTTTATTGGGATTATTTATGATTAAGTTTTGGCTAATTAAATTTCAGGATATAAATCTCAATAAAATCAAGAATTTTATTATTCTATGGTTATTTATTTAGAATACTTTTTTCCCTTTCATTTCCCTCACTTTAAGTATTTAAGAGACCAAAAGAACATTTTTAAGGAAAACTAACTTTATTTCTTTCTTCAGTCAAAAAACCTTTTTCTTACATATTCATGTTTTCTAAAAATGTTTTCAATCATATTTTTAATATTTAAATGTAATTTTTTTAAATATATTTGTACCCATGATTAACTATTTAAAAAATAGTTTAAAAAGGAGTCTTATTGTCGTTTTTTGAATGAGGTATTTTTTGACTTTTTATAAAAGTTTAAAAGGAATGTTTTCTTTTAACTTATATGAAATTAATAGAATTTATCACCATTATGATAACTCGTTTCTTTGAATCTTATTAAAAAAATTCCAAGAATCTTTTCAAAGAAAATTTTTTCTTTAATATTTTGTAAATATTTTTATTTTAAATAAGTGATTTCAAATTGAAAATGGTATTTTACTCAAGAAATGTTCCAAGGGATATTTTAAAAGTATTTTTCATCTAAGATGTCATCTTTTTATGTTACATAAGATTTAATGGGGATATAATCCAATGATATCATCTGTATTATTTCTCTGTATAGTTTATAATTATGATTTTAAGATTTTTATGAAACACAATCCTTTTTCCATGGGTTATGCTATGATGAATTGATGAAAAGTTTATGAAACCCATTTATTTTCCATGATTTATGCTACAATGAAATTATGAAATGTTTATGAAATATATTTTTTCATAGTTCATGATATGATGAAATCATTATGAAACTTTTTTACTTTTCATGGGTTATGATATCATGAATATTTTATGATATTTTGGAAGAAATATATATATGATTTTAATTATGTGATGGGTAGGCCAGAAATTATATAGCCCTCTAATGCATCAGTTAAAGATGGATATCTCATGAGATAAATAGGAATATAATGGGGAGTTAATCCAATTCAGTGAGGGAATCTATCCATTATGATAGTCTTGGGAGTGAACTTTTACTACTATAATAGAATGGGGAGTAACCTCAATCCACTATGATAGTCTTGGTGGTGAGCCTTGACTAATAAGGAAATTATCTTTTATGTTTAGTGCATGTTACAAATCTATATCTTATTCCAATGTTATACTATCATGGATTATGTTATTAATTACTTTATGATTTATTTATTATTTAATTCTAAGATTTGTGTCATGACTAAATATTGTGATCTATGATATGCAAGGTATGGTTTTCAAATGATGAGCTCGTGTTCTCATACCCTTATTCTCATGTTATGCTTAAGTGTTCATTGATATCTCCCTTTCTTACTCTTACCAAGAATATAAAATCGCTATTTATTATGATTCATTTTCCCTAGGTTATGAAGAAATGTATTAAGTGTGATATGTCTAAGAATTTTTATAGTTATGAAAGACTTACTGGGAGATGATGTAGTTCACTTATGAACTAGTTATTTATGTATCCAAGTTTCCAAAGGCACTATACCTATACGATTATAGAATGGATAATTGTGTTATGTAATTAATATTAATATAATAAGATTAAATATTTATGTATGAAAATTTTGGTTCATTATATGGTCTTACAATAAGACCATCCAAATAAGGATTCAGGTGTAATCCAAAAGAGGTTGCTAAAAAATAGGTAATCATCATACCCGACTCTTTAAAAGTTTATTTCTTATTATACATCATCTAAATCTAATGTATTTATCCTAAAATAATTAATATAGTATAATTAATATAATGAGATTTTTTATGATTATGGGGAAAACATTTTTCACCTTTATCCGTCAAATGGGAAATGAAGGTATCACACGTGCATATGTGTGGACTACCACCTCCACATAGAAATGTGATTAATTTTCTATCACCGAATCTCATGGATGATTATAGTGATGGATTTAATAAATATATATTATATTAATTATTTAATATTTATTATTTAATGATAAAATATTATTTATTTTATTTTATTTTTTCTCAATAGAAAATGGAAGTATCATTCCTGTGTATATACGAAATACTGTCTTCATGAGCGATATATTTCATTTTCAATATCCACATTTTATAGATGGTATTAAAATTATATATAATGAATAAATATGATAATAATTACATGAATAAATCTCTTCAAATTTTATATTAATATTATATCTTGGCACGTTCTTACTCATCTGGTCTTTATAACACACTCTTGTTTGGTCAGTTTTACCACCTACATGAGTGGTGTTATAATGTTTATAACATGGATGATTAAGAAATTTTTAATACTAGTGATATTATTTAGTAATATGATATAAATTACATGATTTTAATTATGGATATGATGGAACCATGATCAAATTTCAAGTACTAGAACCACCAAACTGAAATATACATGAAAAAAGAAACAATTATCACCTGGAATAGTGATTTTAATAGATAATTTTTAATCAACAGGAGATGGGATGATATAATTAATCCATGTATGGTATGATAAGTATTAATATGATTTTTTCATTAGTTTTTGAAAATTATAAAATCTTTATATAGGAGGATCAAACACATATGACTAAGAAGAGACCCAATGTAAGGGTTTTTTCCTCTCAATTACACTTCATTTAGACTTATGGTATATTATGCACTTGATTTATTTTATATGGTGTAAATATTACCCATTTTAAATATTATATCATAAATTAATCTCTATTCATGGAAGTTAAATTTTCAATCTAAGTTTTTTCTTTTAAGGAGTTTTGATTCAAAAGTTATTAAAATTGTAAGGGATTTTTCTTTAAAGCGTTGTTTTAAATGTTTTCAAATATTTTTATTAAATTTCAAGGTTATATTAAATGTTTCAATAATATTATTATTTAAAAAATATTATTTTAAATAATTTTTATCCATATTTGAATTTCATTGTATAGAGACCCTATTTTTTCTTACATTACTATTACATCATTTTAAAGAAAAACAACATAAAATCATTACACAATGAGGACCCAAAAGGTTTAGTTTCCTGGAAAAATTAGTAACATAAATAAAATTTACAAAATAAGAAATAAAAATTTATTTAATTACTTCTTCTATAGCTTCTTATTAGCCCTTTAATTCTCTTTAGTACAAGTAATCACCTATGGATATACATCAAAAAGGGGTGAGATAAAAGCCTAGTAAGATGATAGATAAGAACATAAAACAATATAACATGGGGTGAGAATAATAATTATCATGATAACATAGTAATGGGATCACAATCATGATAGGAATCATTAATAAAAGGAATGAAATGTGTAAATGAGTAAAAATGAAACATCATGTATTAGTGGTCAACTACCACACATAATAATAAACAAAGATTGCATCATGTTCATGCATATTTCACTTTATCTCATGTGCTTATTCACATTAACCAATTCATTGAAGTGCTATATACTTCCAGGTGCACCCATCACATCATTACATTAACATTGCACTATATAATTCCAGGCGCACCTATCACATCATAACATTTACATTATCATGCATGTCGTATAGAACATATATCAATATTGAGCATATAATAACCCATGGAAAGGAATGGTTTTAATTTCATAAATCATACATTCATAAACTTTGGGTTCCCAAATTAAATAGGGAATATCATAGTTGATATAATAATCATCATCCTTGGGTGAAGAAGAAACAATATCGATTAGTAAAAGATGTTTTTTTAATGAAGAGTTCTTTTGGAAAACATTGTGTTTGTCATAAACTCATGTAGAAAACATGTATATACTAGAAAAGGTAATATAATTATGAAGAAATAGTATTTAATTAATATCCATACTGAAAATGGTGTGAAATAGGGAAAACCCAAACAAAGAGAGTTGGGTTTGAGAATTCCCTTTACCTTGTGTCTGAATGATTTCTTCACTTTAATTTCATATATAATCAAATTAGATTCATTTATTAACAATTAAAAAACCTTTTATACATGAATATGATTCATTATGGTTTCATTATGTTCTTTTATGGGCCTTTTTATGAGTTATAGAATTTAATTTCATCATTCGGGGGCATTCGTTTTCATGGTTTTCACGATCGGTTAACTTGTATTCATGAATGGAAGTTCGTGTAAAATGATGATAAATATCCTAAATATTGATATATTTTAGTAATTATATTACAGAATTTTTAATGATCTTATAAAGAATTTGGTTATATGGAATGATGATGAATAATTATATATAAGTTAATGATGATTGTTTTAGGTTAATTTTGGTAGTTTCTTGATCACAATGAATTTGTTTTGTTTTATCGTTTATTATTATGTATATAAGTTAGTTACATAACATAAATATGGTTATAAAATACACTTTAAAATACTTTTTCAAAAATTTAATTTTTTTATTAACATCCTTGAAGGTGTTAAAGGAAAATGAAAGTTCATTGCTCACGATGTCGATAAATTAACACACACTACAAGAAAACCTCCTCTTAGCGGTGGTTTTTTTTTTCATATAGCGGCGGTTTAAACCGCCGCTATATGGTTTGGCGGAGGTTTACAGAAACCGCCGCTAAACTGCGCATCGGCAATCTATTAGCGGTGGTTTTATGCATTTCATGGCGATCAAAGAATAGCGTCGTAGTACCTCATTTCACGGCGGTTTTTGGTAAATTTAGCAGCGGTTTTACAGGCTATTTAATTAGCGGCGGCTATAATCACCGCGAAATTCAGACGTGTCATGCGCCTGCTTAGCGGCTGTTAAAACCACTGCTAATTCCAGCGTGATTTCACGGCGGTTTTAACCGCCGCGAAGTGTATTGCCGATTACATTTAGCGGCAGTTTAAACCGCCGCTAAATGTATGAGTGGTAAAACTTTAGCGGCGGTTAAAACCGCCGCGATATGCTGACCCGAAAAAAAATAGCATTTCTGCTTGTACTGCACCACTGCCCTACAACACAAACCAAACAAGAATTCTAAGAAAAATAAAATTCTTAACAACAATTACATGGCCAATTACTCTTGTAACTAATATGCTAAACATCATTTAATAACATCAAAGGGGCCATGCATTAACATACCACATATCAACTTCTACAGAAAGACATATGGGATTCTAAAATAACAACTAGGCATGATATATCAACTATCACTACTAATATGGGAAACATAATTTCATAACCTTTTCATCACCTAAATACATCGCCTCAACCCTAGAGACATTTAGCATCCTGGGAAAGAATAGAGCATCAAGAATTTTGGTAGTATTCTGATTCTTATAACGCTAAAAATGATCACCTATCCAACAAAATAATAATTTAAAAGGGTCACTAATTTGATAAGGTATATTACCCTATTAAAAATGGCCATGATGATGATAAAAATAAGAAAGTTTTGGAATGGATAGGTTGAGGGGTTTCCCTTCTACCATTCATGCTTCTATAACCAACATGAAGAGCCAGATTCCCAAATGTGAATCCCCAACAGAGAAGAGTCCTCCATTTAAAAACATGGCCAAGTATCCTGCTAACCAAAGACTTAGGGATACATGTAGTCTCACCTGGTAGCCCCATGAGGCATACTATCTAGCTTCTAGAGTAGTGCAAAATGATCCCATGACATTCAAAACTTGTCAAGAAGGGCATAGATTAGGGCGTACGATAGATGTCTGAGCCCCACTTCCATAAAAGAAGATATTAATCCAATCATTGAATTAAATAATCAAATTCAAGTACAAATCCTTTTTCTACCTATCCTTTACAATGGAAATAATGTCGCCTGCTAAGGTCTGAGTCTATTTATTTTCATCCCAAACATTCCCAACGGGAAGTAATTCATCATATGTTTCCACTAATAGAATTATTCCCCCAAGCTTAAAAATATTTTATAGGACAATTTCTACCTCACCATGGGCTAGATAAATAGTTTTGGTTCCTAGAAACCATCAACTAATTAACTCACTATGGAATTATGGTTTATGGTACATGATAAACTAAAAAATATATATCTTCTCGTAATGATGAATAGCATGCAATTGATAGGGGAATTTTGTACAGATCTACCTAACCCAATATGGCCATGCCCATTCATCATAGAAATTACCACTAGGGTGCAAATCACACTTTCAGCTCAAGACACTTTTTTTGTTTTCTAGAGAGAAGATGAGCATGTTTGAGTAAATATGAGAAATCAATTGATCAGTGAGATCATGAATATATGAAACCATTGTGAATTTTTAAATGTATAATATTTCCCTAAGAACGGTGCCACAATTAACTAACTATCCTCAGAAAATATCATTTTAATATAGTCAACAGAGAGTGATAGCATGTGAGACTAAAGGTTGTATTCAGGTGAATAATAGAACTATCATCCTGATATCCAAATCTATATAAAGGTAGTCTGTTCAAAAGAGGATAATTTTGATGTTCAGTCATAATAAGAACCTTTAAAACATCATTGTTATAAAATACTTTGTATCGATGATTGACATTATGGTTCTAGGAAATAAGGTCTCTCCAGTCTACCACATAAGAAGACATTTGAGAAATAGAGGACATATTTAAAGAGAATAGAGAATATATTAGAAGATATGTAACCATTAAGAGAGAATCAGTTGTGCTAATCAAACAAAATAAGTGCATAACATGGAAAACATTACGTGGACCACATGATCCATTCTAGATCACGAAAATCACATAACCCATAAAACATCTTTTGATCACATGGTTTTTCTTAATACATATAATCATGTTACCATGTGAAGGTCACATGAATCACATAAATATTATTAGATCATGAAAAAATCCTCAAGAGACAACCAAATCACATAAGATAGACTAATCACCAAGGGTGTGCATCAAAGTTCAAATAAATTACCATTGATTAGTTCATGGATTGATTAAGTGAGATATTTAGACAATGTGATCACACAAAGAGGTCAAGTGACATGATCACATGATTAGGTCTCTTGTATGGTTCTTGTGATAAGGTCATGCAAAGTTTTATTGCAAAATAATCGCACGAGAGAGGAGGTTTTGAGAGCTATGGAGCTTCATGTCACCAGTCAAATGACCAGCCTCTCACCCCCTATTTATAGGGAACCTCAAGTAATATGAATGGACTTATAGAAGACCAAAATATGTTTTGAATTCCAACCATAGAAAGCATAAGAGATTCATGAAGTCATTTCCTACCTCATAACTGAGTCCTTGTTTCTTTGAACATCACTTTTGTGGGGGGGGGGGCATTTTTTGACGCTAGCCAAATGAGCATTGTATATTTTAGGAACAAAGAAGTTCCCAAAGAATAGGTATTAATATATACCCAAAGGAAAGAAAATTCTAGCATGTATACATATAGATTAATCACCTAGGTCACAAGGACCATGTGAACTTCAATGAGGCTCATGATCACATGACCCTAGGAACATCATGAAAAGGGGTTATGCAATTCATGTGATCCGTTCCTAATCATGTGAATCCCCATCAAATAGCCCAATTAATCATGTAAAACCCATATGATTATTCTTTTTTATCATATTAAATGTCATCTAACAATCTCCCAATATGTTCATAAAATAAAAGTTAGAAAAGAGGGAAGCTTCATGGGAAGGGAGTTGCATTGGTTTTCATGTGATGTGGTTACGTGCCTCATAAAAACTATTAATGATCATGAAAATCACCTCAGAAAACCATCTTGATATAGTGATATCCATTCAATATGTCTGTTTGGACATGCAACACCCTAATGAGTCCAATTCCCAATGCTGAATTTACAACAGAAACATCAAAGAGCCTATTACCATAGATCATCTAACCAATGAAACAAACACATCATTCTCTTTACCACCTGAGGTTATTGTGATCATTCAAGGTTATCCGCTGAAGCTCCTCCAAGACCAATGGTTTTTTAAAGGTTCCATACACCACACATGTTATATATACAAACCAACCTTTCCCATATTTGTTCAACACATCAACAATACTACTCATGGTCCGATGATGCATCGTCACCCTCTCCACCTCCATCTTCTGCTACCACCTGTTAGAACATTATATTGAAAATTAAATATTGTTGCATATTTATAATTAAACTTAAAACCAATAAATTTTTTCAAACTAAATGATTTTGATTTTTTGTGATTTACCTGCTCACCACCACTCGGTGCACTACCACTGGGGGCATATCTGCTCATTTGCTGATATAAATCAGTCAACGCTTTCTGCATAGAGGATATCTGAGCCCCTTGGTCTTGAACTATGGCTCGTAGAGAAGAAATCTCCCTCTGAGAATCTTCAGGTATGGGCTGACTATAACCATGAGTAGATGCAGCTGGAATCCCTGATGGCCTGCTAAAGACCTCAGATGGCACGGGTCCCAAACCCATCTCGCGCACTCTACCAGGATGCTCCTTCCCAAGGACTTGAGCAACCGGGTCATCCTGGGAGACTGAGTAGGATTGCCCAGGATTGGAATCCCATAGTTCTTTAATTTTTACCTATAAATCAAATATCAATACATATTAACACAGTAAAAATTGATAATAAGTTATTATAATAAAAATTTGACTTCATACCCCAACTTCTTTGGTAGTCTCATTAACAAAAGAGCCATCTGATTTTCTGTGAACATCCAACCACAGTTCAGTCCGGGAGGCTTCGTGCCCTAAATTCTGTGACTGCATTAAGAAAAGATAAATAAAAAATTCAATATATTAAATAGATAATATTGCATTATAAATATTTAAACTATTTAAAATATTACCAATGACATTCGGCATCTAGAAAAGCTTTTTGAGCCCGCCGTGTGAGGGATGACTTGCTTCGCCCTATTTGATGCATTCTGTCATGAGAGATCCTGAAATAAATAAAATGAAATTTAACAGTAATGTATCCAATTTCATCTCCTCTTCATATACATGTATTAATGTAAAATGAGGATAATATAATAATATATATTTCAATACCATCCGCTTCTCATCACGATGCCTGTCGACAAAAACTTTCCACTGCTCTTTCGGTACCCCACTGGGTATCTTATCATACATTTGTTCCAAGGTCAACGAAGTATCGTTGACATCACACCACAATCTCCATTTGAAATCTTTCCATTTTTTACCAAGATTTTTCAAAGTCCACTTCCGTGCTATCACATCAGAAACTGTGAAGTGGAAGAACATCTGTATACAGAAATTAATTTTGAACATATTAGTAAAATGACATTCAATTAAACCATAATGTAATAAAATTACTTTTATTTGACAATTTAAAACTTTATTTTTTCAGTTTGGAGGTATATGTCTCCAATCATCATATGAAATGGGAAGGGAAATGGGCTTCACTGCCAACTAACCTATAATCTGGCCAAGTAACCCCACGACATCATCCGTAGGGACCCCATAAGAATCAACTGGCACGACTATCTTTTGGACATTCAAGTTCCAAACATCTGAGCTTTTTAATTGTTTCTCCACGGTTTCATTTTTGTCATCTTCAATGAGCAAACAATTAGTATAAACAAAATGCAATAAATTTATTTAATTAAAACTTATACCTATGACTGTGACCCTCCAATATGTCTGGGATGAACTGGAAGGGTTCTGTTGCCACCCAACTGATGAGGCACCTGTAGGGGGAGTCAACGACTCAGCCTCTAATGGGAGGCCCTCTGATGGTGTGAGAGATGGTTCTGGAAGAGATGGTGCGGGGGTGGGTGCCTCAGATGTCATGGGGAGTGACCCAGATGGATCGTCATCCATCGCAGAACTAGAAGAAAAAGTATACCGCTTCCTCCTTAGAATTCCTGTCATTTAATCAAATAAAATTAAGTTCAGAATATATATTTCAAAAAAATTATGCAGAAAAAAAATTAAAAATGATAATAGATGCCCAGTACTAACAAACAAAATATATATAACAATGATAATGAATGACTGCAGAAATGAAACAAGTGGTTGTTGCATGAATGAATAATTGTACATACAATCATTTTCCCCTTAAATCATGTCGATTTCCTGCTCCATTGCTTCATCCACATCATTCATCCTTGCAAGACTAATATTTTCAATATCATGATGGATAAATAATTGTTCTTCCTGTTGTTGATGACATTCAATTTCAGAGGTCAAATCTTCCACTTCATCACCCATATCATACAAATCTCTTTTTATTACGTGAGTAACTACACTCCACCCTTCATCCACAACATCATTCACATAATATACCATTTTTGCTTGCGATGCTAAGATATATGGATCATGCATTTCATGATCACCAAAATCCATCAAGCGAGAGAATTTCATAGAAGTAAATTGAAATGAATCTCTTTTAACACCTCTGATAATATCGACCCATTTTCATTTGAATAAAACAACAGAAAAATGTCCATGGTAGTTTAATTCAAAAATATCATGCAGCTTTCCATAGTATCCCACTTCAGAAAATGTAAATATACCACTATTCTGTGTTTTCAAACCCATTTCTTGATCGACTGTAAGAAATCTAAAGCCATTCACATTATAGGCGTCAAACTTTCTACCTTGCTTTATAGGACCTATAGAAAGAAACTTCAAATCTTCTGACAAGTTTGCTCAAGTATCAGTATTCATGATATGAAAAAATAAATATAATTTAATAGATTTACAAATTGTATGTGTCAAAATAATATTCATATTTATTGTAATATTTATGAACTTACACATCGTGCAAACCATTCTACAAGCTCTTTATTCACAGCTTTCGTTATATCTTTCTCATTTCGTGTTCGGACTCTCATTCATCTCTTTGTTTGTATCCTCAACTCTTCAATAAATGGATCTACAATTTCACTATTCAGTAGCACATATCTATGTGCCTATAATAATTCCAATTCTGCCAGTGTCACATTTGAGGTCCTCCCAACTGATCATCCAATAGTAGGAAATATTTTTGATTTATGATGCATTTGAGATTGATTTGATGTGTCGTCAACACGTCCAACTCGATTAAATCTTGTCTCAATATCATCTAAATACCTGGAACAAAGGGTAAGACATTCCTCGGCCAAATAGCCTTCAGCAATAGAGCCTTCTGGTTGAGCTTTATTTCTCACGTATGATTTCAAATGCCCAAGATATATTTGAAATAAAATAATAATATTATGCATTTATTTAAATGTAAAAAATTGTTTACTTAATTGGAAAACATATAAATAAAATACCTCTCAATTGGATACATCCATCGATAATGAACGGGGCCTCCTAATTTAGCTTCTTCAACTAAATGCACAGTTAAATGCATCATGATTGTAAAAAACTATGGAGGAAAGATCATCTCCATTGCACAAAGAGTCAATAAAAACCTCTCCTGGAGGCTGTCAAGCTGAAATCAATGTACAACTTTCTCACATAATTGCCTAAAAAATGTGCAGAATTGGAGTACACTAGCAGTAACTTTTTCAGGTAATAATGTACGCAATGCCAATGGTAGTAACTTCTGTAACAAAATATGTGAATCGTGACTTTTCAATCCATGTAACTTATGATTCTTCAAGTCAACGCACCTCGAGATGTTACTCTAATACCCATCAGATACCTTCACATTCTTTAAAATTCTAAGGAACGTATCTTTATCCCTATTTTTCATTGCGAAAATGGTCGGAGCATACTTTTCATTCTAATCTGGCCAGAGATCTCTTTTTATGTTCATTACTTGTAAGTCTTTGCGAGCATTAAGATGATCCTTTGACTTTCCATGCTCATTAAGTAATGTGAAAACCAAATTATCACAGACATTCTTCTCAATATGCATCACATCAAGATTGTGGCGCAAAAAATTAAATTCCCAATATGAATGTTTGAAGAATATACTTTTTTTCTTCCATTGTTGCATTCTGATTTCACTTGACGATGCACTTAGGACTCATTTTCTGCTATCATTCAAATGATGAACCTTCCCAAATTCTGTTTCAACATTTTCAAGTTGTTTCAATATTTCAAAACTAGTTAACAACTTTGGAGGTGGTCTATGATCAATGAATCCATTAAATTTTGATTTGTTCAGCCGAAATCTATGAGATGCATAGAGAAATCTTCAATGGCATAAGAAGCACCATTTTCTACTGTGAGGTAGCCGTTTGGGATCAAAATCAAATTTACAAATGGGACAAGCCAAACCCGTATAAGTGTTCCAACTAGATAAATTCCCAAGCCTAGGGAAGTCACTAATGGTCCATAGTAAAGCAGCATGCATTTTGAACATTGTTTTAGAAGAAACATCAAATGTATCAACACCGTTACTCTATAACTCTTTCAATTATTCAATCAAAGGCTGCAAGTATACATCAATATCATTTCCAGGAATTTGTTTTCCAGGAATAATCATTGAAATGATAAAATATTATTGTTGCATACACATCCACGGAGGCAGATTATAAGGGATCAAAACAACCGGCCAAATGCTATAACTTGTACTCAAAGTCCCAAATGGGTTGAATCCATCGGCAGCCAATCCCAATTGAACATTCCTAGGATCAGCTGAGAAATCTGGATGTAATGAATCAAATTTCTTCCATGATTGTGAATCTTGTGGATGTCTCATTAACCCATCATTGTTATTATCTACAGAATGCCACTTCATGTGTTCGGCGGTTTTTGATGACATGAATAATCTTTTCAATCGCGGCTTCAAAGGAAAGTAACGCAAAACCTTTGCAGGTGTGTTCATTTTTTTCTTCTTCATGAAATTATGTTCAGTCAGACTTCCAACATCACCCTTTGACTTCCATCTAGAAGAAGAACATTTCTTACAATTCTGTCTACTTGAATCATCTCCCCAATAAAGCATACAATCATTGGGACACGCATGTATTTTTATATAATTCAGACCAAGCTTGTTAACAACTTTTTTCATATCATAAAAAGATTCTGGGATTTTTGATTTAGGAAATACATCACAAATCAATTCCAATATCATGGACATTGCCTTATTTGTAATTCCACATAGACATTTGATATGGTACAACTTCAGCAGAAATGAAAGCTTTGAATATTTCAAACACCCACTATACAACTCTTGATTTCCATCGTCAACTAAATCATGAAACGCATTTTTCTCAGTGAAGTTTTCTGTTACATTTGGATCTACAGAATCGAGAGGAGGATCCAATGATATGTTCCAATCTTGATCTACTTGTGTTACAGTCTCAAAAACATCACTTGTCACGTTGAAATTTGTAGCACCCTCTTCTGGTTGTCCTGATATGTTTTGATGCTGATAGTGGTGTCTTGCAGTGCCGAATGCATCATTTATGAGGTTTTTCATTTCATTTTCCATTGTCTACGAACTTGGGACCTCATTCTGTGGATTAACATCAATGCTCAATCTTTCTGTATTGTTAGATTCTCCATGCCAATTCCAACACAAATATTGACCAGGGAATTGCTTCAGTATTAAATGTTCATAAACTTCATCTCTCTTCAACCATGTTCTAAATTTACATTTAGGATATGGAAATCTTATTCTCCCTTCAACGGATCGATTAGAAATCGCAAAATCTAAAAACTCATTCAAACCCTTAATATACTGAGGTGTGTTCCTCGGTAATGTGATCCAGCTTTTATCCATGTATATCACAATGTGCCTACACAAAATATACGATAGTGTAAGATTGCAGAATCATAATATAATAAAGATGACCCATTGATCATAAAGTATGCATAATATAATAAAGATGATTCATTGATCACATTTACCACTTACTTAGCATGCCCAGACAAACCAAACAAGTTTGGTCCCTAGGAGACAGCGTGAACACCTCATTGAGGAGCAGTAAGAATATCGGGTTACACAATTATCATAAAACTATCAATCACACATTTATGTTGCCTCAAACAATTTATATCTCCACTACATTAATGAGATATATTGGTCCACTCAGATTACTTCCACACCCTCACAAAAAATACTATAACTTTCCTGAACATCTCATATACTCACATGCTTGGTCATCTCAATTAAATATTTTATTTTATTTTCCATATCTAGAAATGGGATACCAGTCGGTATTTATAACATCCATCCAAAATCACTAATATAGAATACCAATGCATGGGTTCCCATTTCTAGATTTTCCCCTCATCGGATTATGTTTAATAATCATTACCTTCACTTATCAATATTATAGATCAATAAAAATAATATGGAATATTTTTTTACCATATTTAGTTTTATAATTTGAAAAATGTTGTTGATACTTGTTTATAAGCCAATGAATATTCTTCTCACTAGATCCAACACAGTGATAACACATTATGATAATTCACCCACTTAATTTCAATGTTTTTTCATCTATTAACCATTTATTTAGTCGTGATTACCTATTCTTCAAAGATAGACAAGGATTATTTAATTCATTAAAAAGATGATTTTTATTTTTTTGGTCTTTATCAACATTACTATAAATTATTATCTTTTCATTACATATAATCAAGTACCTTTTATTTATATAATAATCATATGGTTCAAGTGATCTTTTATTTTGAGTGATGATACTTTTTTTAAAAGAATTAAATGGTTCTGTCCCATTTATCCTCATAAACCAAAGAAAAATATTCATATATCTATTATCTATATATATTACATGGTTGTACCTTCCATGAGTTCCTCATGAGGGTGTCATTGAGTTAGAGACAGAGATATGTTAGACCTTTTGAATTGATATTTGTTCTTTTCTGTTGGCTCTAAGATTAGTTAGACCATTTGAGGTCACTGATAAGCTCATATAGGTTGCTTATCGATTAGAATTGTTGGTTTTTATGATAGGTATTCTTGATTTTTTCCACATGTATCATCTCAGGAAATACCATCCTGATCCCACTCACATTCTAAGTTGGGAAGAAATTGAGTTTGAGCCATATGTTTCTATTTTGGAGAAACCAATTGAGATTTTTGACTCTCAAGTGAAAGTATTTTGTGGGAATTTTATTCCATTGGTTAGGGTTCTATGGAAACAAGGATCAAATTATCATGAGAATTGGGAACACGAGTCGTTGATGAAGGAGCAGTGAACTCATATTTTTCCATGGATTACATCTTTTACATGACTTATTGAGGACAAAAATTATTTATGGTGGAGAGTTTGTAAGATCCTATTACTGATCTATCAGGTATTTTTTTATCCTCTTCATGGTTTTCCTTTTTTCCATTGTCTGTAAAGGACTAGGAAGGAATTGGTAAGATACCTAAAATGGTGAAGTCAGATATTTGTTGTACTTTCATCTTTAAGAAGCTTTTTCTACATGATTCAAAAGTCTTTCACAATGTATAACTAGGTTACACACCGTGTAACTATTACTAGATAAAAGTCATGGAAGGGTATTCATGCTGTGAAATTTTACACCTTGGGAAGATTGGTTTCACATCGTAAATTTTAAAATAATGGATTTTTAATTTGAGGTGAAGGATTTTTCAACATACTAGAACACCATGGATTTCACAGCAGGTAATAGTATTACACATCATCAAATGGACCTCGTGTAGTTTTTAAAATAGGCGAGTGGCTATTTTGGTTTCAGTTCTTTTCTCTAGGCCCTTGGATCCCTACCTAAAGATCTTCTCGGGTTATTTTGGGAGACTATGCTCCATCTAGATTGATCCATTCAACATTGGATCTTTTATTATAGTTGTGGCGCATCTCTCTGGGTAAGAAATATTTCCGATTCTTCGTTTCTCTTGATAATAGTGGCACCCTAGGGTAACATTATCAGATCTGGTGGCCAAAGTTTTTGAATATTTGTGTATTATTCTAGATCCTTTGGGAGATCTCATTATGGAGGCCATTCCTTGGTTAGTTGTGGTGCGGAGGATGTCTGTTCTTGAGGTATTTGGTGTTTTCCCTTTCCACCAACCCCTTCTTTTCTAATTTATATCAATATTAATGTTTTTATTATTTTCTAGGGCCTTCGTTTTCATCATTGGGTTTTCATTGTTGGTGGATCCCATTACGAGAATGTGTGACTTGAGATTTGAGGTAGGTGGTTCCATCTCTAGCCTATGATAATTAGCCTAATTTCTCTTAATTTATAAGTTGATTTATCAAATTGCAATGACTATTTTCATTTGTTTAAGAAGGGGTTTTTGAGAGAAATTTTTTTCCATGATTTTTGATAAATGAAAATGAAATGGTTACTTTTAAAATATTGAAATTGATTTGTGAAAATGAGCACTTAGGTTACCATGGGTACTTAGGTGGAAGGTTTATCTTGAGTCCATCGTCCATGTTTTGTGATTATTAGGAGGTTTTCTCATGGGTATTTCCTTGGTTTCCTAGTCCCATTGTTCTAGGGGACAACTATTAGCATTTTCGGGGGGGGGGGGGGGGTTTACTCATGGGGTATTCCTCTTCTTCCTAGGCATGTGTTATAGGAATTGGATTGTGCACATGATTTATTATAGTATAAGTATTCCTCTAGTCTAAACTATAGTGTTCCTTGGTACTTATACCTCTACTGCTTATTTTATTTTGTACTGATTGGATTTCTGAGTTATAATTGATATACATTTTGTACCTACTTTTGTTTAGAACTAGGAAAAAGGGAAATGTTTACCCATGTTTTCTATAAAATTTCATTACTGTTTATCATTCCTTGTTATATTTAAAATAAGAATACATGAATAGTTATATAGAGGCTTGATATGGAACACCCGGGTGGGATCCTATGGAGGCTGTTAGCTCACACCTTGTGCACCTCCTTAGGGGTACGTAGACATTTGTATGTCTTCCAATACTGGGAAGGGAAAGGCGCTGAAGTGAGGTGGTGAGGTTTGTGTTAGCTGGTTTTGGGTAGCTGATGGTGAGATGGAGGGAGTTCATCCACACCATCTCATGGAGTAGTTTTTGGTTTTAGTCCATGTAGTTAGACTTGTTTTAAAAACGTTGACTATTTTTTTAATTGTTCTTTTCTACTGTCTTTTGACTATTATGGTATATATATTCCTTTAGTATTCCACATTTCTTTTCATTTTTTGTATATATATATTCAATGTGTTTGATCATGTTGGGATAAATTTTTCCCTTTTTTGTGTTTTTTGATGCATTGGTGCTTGCCTCCAACCCACGAGGATCGGGAATAACCTTCGGGTATGTAACAGAATGGGTCAGTTACCACGTTTGAGGGTTACCCGGGTCAATTCAATGCACAACCTCAATGGAAACTCTTCCTAGAATTAAATTAAATATGAGAGTGACCCCCATATCCAACCTCCTATAGACCCCGGGTTGATGACTAGAATAGGGGTATAAAAAATAAGGATGAGAGGAATTACCATCATATGTACCAATAATAAAAAAAGAATAACACTGAACAACATCATAATATATATATATATATATATAAATTTAAATCAACAATAATACTTTAAAGAATGAATACGTAAAAAAATAAAAACCCCAAGATAAAAATACCAAATAAATCTCCACGGTAGTGATTTCACAACAAACACCAAGCACAAAGATAGTACGACCCAACTTAGTCACAAAAAATATCCTAGGAATCTTGAATTTTTTATATATATGGGGTTTATCATAATATGTATCCTTAGTATGATTATACACAATACCTCCAATGAAAAAGTTAAAGGAGTATAATAACACATTATTGAACAAACAACATAACTAGTAAGCACCTAGTAGGTCAACTATTGAAAATACTCACCAAGACTCGATTACTAAATATCATAATCATGCATAGTAAAATAATATCAGATGAATATGACACAAAGGCACCCTAAAACCAATTTCTTATTTTTTTCACTATCGTACCCTAATATCAAATGTCATATTTTCCCAATATCTTTAACATTTATTCCATAGAATACTATATCTCATATTACAACCATACCACAAACCTTATCCATAACATCATCATTAGCCAATAGCCTCTATCATATATCACATATCATCAACACTTCTCAAATCCAGTACTGTTGGGAATCAAAATCATGAAGTACATTAACCTAATTCCCTCCACCTACCATGAACAGCCTCTAATATATATCCTTACATCAACACCACAATAGCCCATCTCATAAACACCACTTATAGTCCACTATTTTACTTACATCATATCATTATCTCAATACACCATAGGGACTTATAGTGCACCTAGTTTATAATCATCATCAATGAATCAAAGGGTTTTCTAATACGTAATGTACCTTCACATAAATAAACATTAGGGTCTTCTATTTCACTATATACTTTAGAAGTATGATCTTACCCACCTCAATACATCAAAGATAATTCTAAAACTAGAAGGGAGAGTGGGGGTGTGGGAGTAGGCATGCATCCATTCCCTCACTAACCTGAATGTTAGGGGAAACAACATAGTACCCAGAGCTTGTTGGGATTCGACAAAGGTTATCTAAATCAAGTGGGATGTATTAAAAAACCAAAAATAATAATATTTAAGTACATTTATAGACACACACAAGACCAACATAAGACATAAATAAACAAATAGAACTTCTATAGCTAGTAAAAATCACCACACTACTACTACCTCACATTACCATCACTGCCAACTATAACACAATGACCATCCCCACATCTTATACAAAGATCCACAATAAAGATGAATAATTTACCATCATGTCTCATCATTTATCCCATTTATAGATTCATTTCACCAACCATATTACATTATTTATATTTTATATTAATCATATTTAATGACAAACCATGCAGCCATCAACTATTAACCATTAATTAAAAGGCTTATTTTTTTAATATTTACCCATGATCTTTTTTAATTCCATCAAACCCCATGTCATGATCATAATTAAAAACTATATTCCATTCCATAAGGAAACTACCAAACATTAATTTTTCATATAACCAAGTCATGTCCCATAACAACCCACTCATTCCCTCTTTTAAACCATGTAAAGGAGGAAATATCCCCACTACACAATCCATAATCGCAATTTTATTCCATAATACCACCCATTTAATCTTTTCAACTATGCTCCTCTGTACTCTATAATTTATATAACTATTCAATATTAACCTATTGTGTCATAAATCATTGAATCCATGTTCAAACCTCCAATGAAACGATCACCTACCAATCATTATCAATATTATCACCATGCGTGAAGTCTATCAAAATTTTCTATATTTAAAACCTAGTTAAATGGATACATACCTGGAAAAGATGGGTCGCCGGAGATGGAGGTCGCGGGGTCGCTGGAGACGGAGGTCACGGGGTCGCCGGAGGTCGCGAGTCGCTGGATGGTTGGGGGTCGCCGGACGGTTGGGGGTCGAGGGTTGCGGGTCGCCGGGGGGGTTAGGGGAAGAAAGGAGGGCATGAGGGTTTGGGGGAACGATCGGGGTGGGGGTAGGGAAGGGTTGGGATTGTTAAAATAAATTTCGGGTTTGGCGGAGGTTTATTAAAAACTTCCGCGAAACCTTTCAGCGAAAATGTTTAGTGGCGGTTTTTTGAACCGCCACCACAAAATCGCCACTAAACCCGGTTTTTGTTGTAGTGACATCATGGGTGGAAATTTCATTTTTAAAATAAAAGAGTGAGAGGGAGGATTTTAAAGATGGATCTTACATTAACATGATATAATTCCAGTATATTTTAGGTACTAGAGTCATCATTCCATTTTTATGAAGGTGTGTTATGATAATAGAGGAAAAATGGAATTGAAAAGGATTTAAAAGAAAAAGGGAGAGTATTTTACCTCTTAGATTTATCCTTCTTGAGAACCTCCTTAGGGAAAAGGTTTTGGTATTTTGATGATACCAAGAGATCCTAGATGTGGGGGATGTACTAGATAAGATTATTTTATAGAATATGGTAAAGGCTCAAAGCTTTAGAAGTTTGAGTAGAAGAGGGGGTGAGGGTGGCATAGTGGAGGAGAGGGGTGTTTTCTCAATATTGTATTTTTTAATTTATTATTTTGACTCAAGACAATAAATAGTTTGAGTATTATCACTAAATATTTTAAAATAATGAATTATATTTCTATATTTTGTGATTACATCAGCCTTACATCATTTATGAATCCATAATTCATGTATTTAGCTTTTATTATAAATTATCATATTTTACTATTCATAAAAAAATCAAGTATTTCTGAAAAATACAAAAAATTCACCCTAACCATTTTTCAGTGTTTAGAATTAAAAAATGAACTCTATTTTATGATAATAATTTTATAAATATGATTAATTTAATTTTTAATTAAAAACATCCTATACTTGGAAAATACAGACTTCAAAATTATAACTAATTTTGTAACACTTTTAAAAATTAATTAATGTCTCATAAAATTATCTTAAAGTCACAAGACATAAAAATATTAATTTATGAATAAATTTTGTGAAAATAAAATTTCTTTTAAATTATTAAATTAATCATAAAATTGAAATTAAATATTTATGACTTACAAAAATTCCAACACTTAATTAATAATTTTTAAAATATTTAATTACTTAGTCTATGATATAATAATAACATAATTTCATTTATAAGATTATTAGATTTTATTTATAATTTCATGGGTTAGGTTACTATTCATTTGGCTGGTTTACTATTCATAAGGTTCATATTACTATTCATAAGTTCAAGTTACAATTTTATTGGTATAGGTTCCTTAACTTTTATAAATACTTCACATTTCACTAATTATTTATTTATAAAGTTTTTATTATGGTCTCTAAGTGATTTTATGTGATTTACACTATATGAAATTACTATAATAAGGGTAAAATTAAATTGATAAAAGTTTATTCTGTTACATTCTTCCCCCCTTATGAAATTTCTCCCTCAAAATTTCATTTTACATAAACAGGTGAGGGTACTTATCCTTCATCGCCTCTTCTGGTTCCAAAGTTGCTTCATCATACTTATGATTCCTCCACAACACTTTGACAAGGTGGTTTTTCTTATTGTGTAGAACCTTATCTATTCGGTCTATAATCTTTACTAATTTATCCTCATATGATAGATCATATTTCAGTTGTACCACCTCTGAGTTCAGTACATATGAGGGATCTGGTATGTACTTCCTTAGGAGTGATACATGGAACACATCATGAACTTGAGTCATATTTGTTGGAAGTGAAAGACGATAATCCACAGATCATATGCGATCAAGGATCTTAAAGGGTCTAATGTACCTTGGTCTTAGCTACCCTTTATTTCCATACTCCATGACTCTATTCCATGCCGATATTAAAAGGAAGAATTTATCTCTAATGTCGAACACCAATTCCCTTCGACAGTTTTCAGTATGGATCTTTAGTCGACTCTGAGAAGCTTTGATATGTTTCTGGATGGCTTGCACCTTTTCTATCATCTCTTATACAAGATCAGGTCCAGGCATCTTTCTTTCACCAAATTCATCCCAACTGGTTGTAGTTCTATATCTCTTTTCATATAGAGATTCATATGGATCCATCTGAATACTTGAGTGGAAGCTATTGTTGTATGAGAACTCAACCAATAAGAGATGTTGATCTCATTCACCTTTTAATTCTAAATATCTAGCTCTTATAATAGTCCTTTTATATTGGACATCATTTTGGGGGTGATAGGTCATGCTAAAATTTAATTCGGTACTCGAAGTATATTGAAGACTCCTCCTGAATTTTAATGTGAACTTAGAATCACGATCAGAGACTATTGAGAGTGGAACTCCATGCAGTCTCACCACTTCCTTCACATATATCTTTTCAAGTTGTTCAATCGAGAGATCTTCCAAAATGGAGATAAAGTGGGAAGCCTTGGTGAGTTGGTCCACCATAACACATATCACATTATTTCATTTAGATGTCTTCAGGAGACCCATGACAATGTTCATAATGATATTCTACAATTTCCACATGGGTATAAGCAATGGTTACATCATCCCTTTGGACTTCTATCACTCAGCTTTAACTTGATGATATATCAAGCACCTTGAGATATACTTAGTAATCTCCTTCTTCATGTTGTCCCACCATAAGTGTTCTTGGAGATCATGGAACATCTTGGTACTCCCAATATGGATAGAGAATGTTGAGCTATGCGCATTATCCAATAACACCTTCTTTATCCCAGGTGATAAAGGCACACATAGCCTCATTCCAAACTGAATTACACCATCATCATCGATATGTAACTCTTGCAGCTTCCCTTACTTTACTGCATTCACCTTCTTTTGTAACTTTAGATCATCCCTTTGTGCCTCCTTAATATTCTCTTGGATAGATGGTTGGGAAATAATTTGGTAAATATAGGATTTATTACCTACTGTTATGATTTCCAAATCCATTCTTTGCATATCCGTGAAGATAAGTTATTTCTCAATCCACAATATGGATAGAGTAGCAGGTTATTTTCTACTAAGATCATCAACAACCTTTTTTTCCTTTCCAAGATAATAGTGAATAGATAAATAATAGTCTTTGATTAGTTCTAATCATCTTATTTGGTGCATGTTGACCTCCTTTTGTGTAAATATATACTTTAGGCTCTTGTGATCGGTATATAGGTCACACTTCTCACCATAGAGGTAGTATTTCTAGATTTTAAAGGCAAAAATCACAGCTTCTAGCTCCAGATTATGCGTCAGGTAGTTCTGCTCATGGATCTTCAACTGTCGTGAGGCGTAGGATATCACATTATCATTTTACATAAGTATAAAACCCAAAACTTTCTTTGAAACATAATTTTATATCAAAAACTTTCTCCACTTTTTGGTAATGTGGGTATAGGTGCAGTGATAAGCCTTCTATTTATCTCCTTGAATATTTCATCACATTCTTCCTTCTAGATATACTTTACCTCTTTCCTTGTTAACTTAGTTAGAAAGCTTGACAATCATGAGAAATTTCTAAAAAAAATGTCGATAGTACCCTTCTAATCCAATAAAACAATATATTTCTATGACACTAGAGGTTTTGATCTATTCCTCAATCGCCATTGTTTTTTATGGGTCCATAGAAATTCCCTCACTTGTGATCACATGTCCCAAGAATGTGACTTGATGCATCCAAAAGTCACACTTTCTGAACTTGGCATACAACTTCTCCTTCCTTAATGTTTCCAAGACAAGCCTTAGTTATTCTTTATATTCCTCCTTTATCTTAGAGTAGATGAGAATATCATCGATAAACACTACCATAAATTTTTCAAGGCAATGTCTAAAGACTTTATTCATAAAATCCATGAAGATTTCAGTGGCATTAGTAAGTCTAAAGGGCTACACCAAAAACTCATAGTGCCCTTACCTTGTATGGAAGGTAGACCTCTAAATATCTTTCTTCTTCACCTTAGGTAATGATATCTAGAATGAAGATCTACCTTTGAGAATTAGTGAGCTCCTCTCAACTGATCAAACAAGTTATCAATCCTTGGAAGAGGATACTTGTTCTTTATGGTGATCTTGTTGAGTTCCCTTTAATCGATACACAGTCGCATTGATCAATCCTTCTTCTTCACAAAGAGAAATGACACGTCCCAAGGTGATTCACTAGGGAATATGAACCCTTTTTTCAAATACTCTTGTAGCTACTTCTTTAACTCCTTCAGTTATATAGGATTCATCCTATAGGGACACTTTGTGATAAGAGTAGCTTCGAGTATGATTTCTATTGAGAACTCTACCTCATGATATGGGTGAAGTCTAGGTAACTCTTAAGAAAATACATCATTGAATTCCCTTATGATGGGAATTTCCACTAGTTTTACACTTTCATTTGACTTAACCATTTGAGCGAGGTATGATTATTTATAGAGAATCAACACCCACACCGTTGCAGGATTTTCCAAATGAGATTCAGGATATTCCTTGAATTTCTAGAGGATCATGGGATGGTTTAGAATATAAAAATATATTTCCTTTTCCTAATAGATTATATATTCTATATATAATTATATCCAATCCATTCCCATTATAGCATCGAATCCCACCATGGGGAGTATTACAAGATTCACTAGAAGAATCTTCACACATACACCAATAGGAGAAGAGTCCAACACTTGGGTTACAATTATTTCACTATAAGGGTTTTTATAGATATCTCTACTTCAAGGTTTTGGGAATTCAATTCAATAGTTCTAGAAAACTTGCAAGATATAATGGAATGCATAGAACCAGAATCAAATAAAGATTTTTTCATTCTTGAGTAAATAGGAAGTGTATATTGTATGACTTCATTTTCTTACTTCACTTATTTAGTAGTAATGGAATAAACCTTCCCTTGATCCTTTGGATTTGGCGGATGATGACACTGATTAACCTTGAGAACTTGAGGTTTAGTGAAATAGCTTGCATAGTTCCCTTTCTCTCTATAGTTTTAGCATTGGACCATGGGTGGTTCTCTCCTTTCCACCACCATGTTTTCTTGTTTCCTCATGTATTTTCGACATTCATGAGATTGGTGGCCTTCTATCCCACACTAGAAGCATTTACTTATCCCCTTAAGGAAGTCCTCATGATTCCTCTTCCAATATTTTTGACATGTGGGTGGTTGAGATTTCTTTCCACCTTTCTCATTAGATCCTCTGGCTTAAAACTCCATCTTTTGTTTCTTATAACCATATCCATGAGACCATTCTAAAAACTCCATATCCACTTTGAGAACACATATAACAACTTCTTCTTAACTCCCAAAGCCTCTAAATTCTATATCCCTTCAAAGGTTTGGTTTTAAACCACTAAATAATCCATCAATTTTTCTATCATTATTGATAACAAAACCCAACGCATACCTTGAAAGCCTTGTGAATTTTTTTCATAGGCCATGATAGATTCTCCTTCCTTTTTCTTCAGCTTTATGAATTATATCTCTATATTTATATGAATATTTTAAGGGAAATACTTGTTAAGAAACATTATATTAAAGTCTTCCCACTCCATCTCTTAAATTTCATCCCTCATCTTAGTGTTCTTAATAAAATCCCAACATTGATCGGCCTCTCCATCTAGATGATAAACAACAAGATTCACCTTCTTCATCTCATAATAGTGAAGAACAAAAAAATATCTTCTCCATCGATTTGACCCACTGTTATGAAACTAGTGGATATAAAGATCCACTAACCTTTGGTGGTCGTTGACACATAAAACACTTGATAGTCTGTTGCTCCCTATTAGGTGAAGGCGTACGTTCCACATTATTCAAGTTATTGTTCATAACCTGAGACATCTGGGTAAGAATCACCGTGAAATATTTAACTCCACCTCCCAAGTCATTAGGGATGTCATTTGGGAAATCTCTAAATTTTCCCTCGCATGGGTTGTTGGCCTGGTTTCTCCTGGCTCCCACCATTTTCAAAAATAGAAAAGGTTACAAAAAAACATAAGTCAACAATTCATGAATAAATAATTTATTCATTTGTGAAATTAACTCTAAAGGTGTATCTTATGGGATCCCTATGTTTAGAATTTTCAAAAACAAATCTTCTTAGGTTCTCACTTATACTTAGTATCATACTAAGGGGTTTCACTAAGATTCTCTAATCCTAATTCCCAAATTAACTAAACCATCCTCTGATACCAACTATAACGACCCTTCTTTTTCTTACATTACTATTATAACATTTTAAATAAAAAAACATAAAATCATTGCACAACAAGGATCAAAAAGGTTTAGTGTATTGGGAAAAGTAGGACCATACATAACATTTACAAAATAAAACATAAAAATTTATTTAATTCCTTTTTCTCTATCTACTTATTGGCCCTTGAATTCTCCTAAGTACATGTAATCACCAGAGGATATACATCAAAAAGGGTGAGCTAAAAGCCCAGTAAGAGGATAGATAATACCATGAAACAATATAAAATGGGGTGAGCATAATCATTATCATCATAATATATTCATAGGATCATAATCATGATATGAATCATTAAGAAAAGGCTTGGAATGTTCCAATTCATAAAAATGAAACATCATGTCTTAGTGGTTAAATACCACACATAATTGTGAATAAATATAGAATCACGTTCATGAATATTTCACTTTATCTCATGAGTTTATTCAAATTACCTAATTAATTGGAGTTCTATATGATTTTAGGTGCACCCATCACAAAAATTACATTAACATTTCACTATATAATTCTAGATGCACTCGTCACATCATAACATTTACATTACCATGCATGCCATGTAGAACATATATCAATATTGAATATATAATAACCCATGAAAAGGAATGGTTTTCATTAAATAAAGAATAACATTTATAAAATTTGGGTTCCCAAATGAAATAGGTAATAACATAGTTGATATAATAATCATCAACCTTGAGTGAAGAAGAAACAATCTCAAGAAGTAAAAGGTATGTTTTTGTTAAGAATAGTTCTTTTCAAAAACATCGTGTTTGTCATAAACTCATGTAGAAAAAATTTATATCCAATAAAAGGTAATATAATGATTAATAAATTACATTTAATTAATATCCATACTGAAAATTTGGTGAAAGAGGGAAAACCCAAAGAAAGAGAGTTGGGTTCAAGAATTCCCTTTACATTGTGTCTAAATGATTTGTTCACTTTAATGTCCTGTATAATAACATTAGATTCATTAATTAAAATTTAATAACCTTTTATACATGAATATGATTCATTATGTTTTTATTATGTACTTTTATGGGCCTTTGGATGAGTTATAGAATTTAATTTCATCGTTTGGGAGCATTCATTTTCATGGTTTTCACAATCGATTCACTTGTATTCATGGATGGAAGTTCATGTAAAATGATGATAAATGTACAGAATTGTTTTTATATGTTATTAATGATATTATATAAGTTTTAATGGTATTATAAATAATTCGGTTATATTTAATGAGGATGAATCATTAGATACAAGTTAATGATGATCGTTTTAGGTTAATTTTGGCGATTTTTCGATCACAATGAATTCGTTTTATTTTATCATTTAGTATTATGTGTATAAGTTATCACTAGAACATAAAGATGGTTATAAAATAAAATTTAAAATATTTTTTCAACAATTTAATTTTTTTATTAACATCTTTCATGGTGTTAAAGGAAAATTAAAGTGCATCGCCCACGATGTTTGTAAATTGAAACATCACGGGCGACGATTTCATTTTTAAAATAAAAGAGTGAGAGGGAGGAGTTTAATGATGGATATTGCATTAAAATTATATTACATTATATGTTAGGTACTGTAGTTATCCTTACATTTGGATGAAGGTAGGTTAGTATAAGAGAGGAAAATAAATTAAATTGAAAAGGAATTAAAAGAAAAAGGAAGATTATTTATAGTGGAGGAGAGGGGTGTTTTCTCAATATTATATTCATTAATTTATTATTTTGGCTCAAGTCTATGAATATCTTGAGAATTATCACTAAATATATTAAAATAATGGATTATATTTCGGTATTTAGGGATTAAATAATCCTTACATCATCTATGACTCCATAATTCATTATTTAGCTTTTATTGTAAATTATCATATTTTACTATTCATCAAAAATTCAAGTATTTCATAAAAAACTCAAAAAATCAACCTAGCCATTTTTCGACATTTATAATTAAAAAATAATTTTCATTTTATTAAAATAATTTTCTAAATATGATTAATTTAATTTTTAATTAAAATTATCATTTACTTGGAAAATATAGACTTTAAAATTACAACTGATTTTTGTAATACTTTGAAAATTTACTTAAGGTCTCATAAAATTATCTTAAAATAATAAGAAATAAAAATATTAATTTATGAATAAAATTTATGAAAATAAATTTTATTTTAAATTATTAAATTAATCATAAAATTTTAATTAAATATTTGTGACTTACAAAAATTCTAACACTTAATTAATAATTTTTAAAACATTTAATTACTTAGTCTATGATATAACTATACCAAAATTTCATTTAAAATATTCTTAAATTTTATTTATACTTTTATGGGTAGAGTTACTATTGATTTGGATGGTTTACTATTTGGAAGGGTTATATTACTATTTCTAAGGTCAAGTTTCTGTTTTATCAGTATAAGTTCTTTAAATTCTAGAAATAATTCTCATTTCACAAATTATTCATTTCTAAAGATTTTATTATGGCCTCTAAGTGACTTTATGTGATTTATACTATATCAAATTACTATAAGAAGGGAGAAATTCCATTGATAAAATTTGGGTTTGTTACACATTGCAAAGTTTTAAAGGAATCTTGTTGTCATTTTCCAAATGAGATACTTTTGGAATTTTTACCAAAATTGTGAAAGGAATATTTATTTTAACATTTACCAAAGGAAAAAAAATTCTTGACATAAAACTATTCTTTAGTTTGAATATTAATTTATAATTTTATATGGTTATTTTAAAAGAAATTTTTTTCTCAATATTCTTGGAATATTTATTTTAAATGTTATCAAAAGAAAAGGGTATTATTTTCATAAAGGAATGAAAATAATTTTAAAAGTGGTTTTTAAATTTTTTTCTTACAAAAAGTTACTAGGAAATTATATTTAATATTTTAATTATATTTTCTATTTTATTTCTGAAGAACTTCATTTTACTATAAAAATTTCATTTCTGATGAATTGATTATCTTCTTCAATCCTTTACTAATTTTTGCTTTTATGGTCATTAAATTTCCCATGATCACATTACTTTTCATTTCATTAGACATTATTTTCTCCTAAATATCCATATTTTAAGTATCATGGAACTATAAGGCATAATTTCCACCAACTTGATGTTGTCTTAGTCATATACCATTTTTATATATGGTATCAGTTGGAGAAAGTTTGTTAAGTTATTATATTAACTGGGGGAAATATTAACATTTCATATGCCAATTTTTCAATAAGAATTTTTATATTGGTTATGTATTATATTATTAGTTCAATGTATTAGGAATGAATTAGAAATATCTAAGTGAAGTGCGGGGCCTAGATATAGATAGCCCTTCAATGCATTGATATATCTCGTGAGATAAAACAGTAATGAGTATCGTATGGTGCATTCCAGTCCATACAATGATAATTCCTTAGTTGAGAATCCTTTATGATATGTAATATGTATTGGTTGGGATTCCTTAACAATATATAAGATGTATTGGTTAATATTTCATGATGATATGTAAGAATTCATGGTTTATAGGCCTTGATGGTAAGATAATAAATGTTTGGATGTATGAATTTTCTTTATTGATAATTCAATTTTCATTATTCATGTGATTGTTATGTTTATATTAGTCATAGATGTACTTTTTACTCAATTTTTTAATTTAATTTAATGTATTTTGATTATCCACTCTACCATATTTATTATGCCTTATTTAGTCATGGTTACTTCTGCTATACGAGGCCCTTACTGAGCATCTGATCTCACCCTTTATTTGTTTTGCTTTCCCTGGGATATGAAGAAGAATTATTTAAATAATTTAAAGTATGAAATAAATTTTTTTCATGATATTTTTTAAATTTCTAATGTAAAATAAAACTCATGTATATATATAGTTTTCCAATACAGCTAAACTGATTGATATTTGGTGTTGTGATCCCTTGAATCTTGTACCATTGTAATAAGTAAGAACCTTCTCTGGATTTATGGGGTCATGACTGTTATAGTTGGTATCATAGAAAGTTTAGTAGGAACCTTGGGAACTAGATTTTAAATGAACATAGCAAACATGAAAATTTGGATAATCCCTTAGGGTATGTGATAACTTTTACCTTCATAGGGATTTTTTCTATGGATAAATATTCATGATGATTTTGAGATAACTAAATGTGTACTAATGTTTAGATATGTGTCCTATAGGAAGGAATGGAATTAACACCAGTGATCAATGTAGGTATTACAATTCTAGGCATGCCAATATATAAGGTTTTGGATCTGAGCAAATCATAGACATATTAGAGAAACTGATTCATGTTAGGATTAATATCCTTGCGTGTATGGAGAAAGAAAATTGGAGAGAAAATGGAGTGAAGGATCTTATGATTATTTCTAAAATAATTTCCTGAGTTATGATAAATAATATAAACCTAAGTAAATTTACTAACAATAAGAGAAAAATGGATTTTCATGAATGTTTGGGTGATAAAAACCAATGAAGAAAAATATTTAACATCCCACATATCAATAATGTATAAATAAGTACTTGGGTAATTGTTTAAATGGAATGAGATCTTGAAAAAAATATGTAGATAAAGGATATAAGTCTCATTAATTAAATGCAATAAAAAATCCACCAATATCTAGTGCTTCAACTGTAAAGAGATGGGGAATTATGTAAACCAGTGCCCCAAGCATCAAGGATTTCCCTGATAATTATGTTTTGATGATATCTTGAGATACTCTAATATTTATGGAGAGTATAAAAACAAATTAAGAATCATTATTGAAATTTTAGAGAAGAGGTAATTATATAATAAATTTAATAAGTGTGAATGTTAATTTTAGGAAGTTTCTTTTGGATGGAATATCTGTTGGCCTTTCTAAGACGAAGGGAAAACAAATAATAACCTTCATAGAAAAATGAAACCTTTAATTATTTAAATTCAAGGTAAATTATAGAATATATTATTATGATAAAATGGTATTTATTAATAGTATTTTTGTGTGATTATTAAGATAAAACATCTAATTATTGTTCTAATAATATTTGGTTATATGAAAAATTTATAAAATGTGAATTTTGGAAACATATGATGAACGGTATCGATCACCCTAAAAAGTGATTTTTATAAAAATGTTATATTTTTAGAAGAATAATTGGTCAAAAGTTTATGATTTTTCGGTTCAAATTTGATCAAGTATATTTGTGGAGTTTTAAGTTTATCTCTAGTTATTTTTGAGATTTGGAAGATTAATTTTTATAATGGTTTGTTCATATTGGTAATTATTTTAGCTTGTGCTAACCATTTCAACTTTAGACGGGTGTAATAATTTTTCATCATTTTTTGGATCTTATGGTTGATTAAAAGTTTATTTTAGTGCTTCAGGTATGAAAAAATAATCATGATCATGACGATTCAAAATAAAGGATAAAATCATTCTTATAGAATGGGAAGAAATCATGTAAGTAAATTTTATCATATTTTATATGCCAATGTTAAAGGAAATTCAAAAAATCAAGAAAATCGAATATAAATGTATTAATTTGTATGCATAAAGTAACACTTAACTACCAAGGTACGTTTTCATAAACTTATTTATAGGTATGCGACTTATTGAGGTACATGCATAATAATTTTCTTAGTAATAACCTATAAATTAAAGTTCATGATAAAATATATATTTAATTTTATTATTATGCTATGGTATATTCAGTTTAGAAAAGAAGAATGAAAATTTTAAAGAATCAATTTCAATAAGTACGGGATAATGTATTACCCTAAGACTTTAGTTTATATTTTGTTTTGGAAGAACACTATGTTTGATAGCATGTGGTATACGCAACACCAACCTTGAACAAACTGCAAAATAATATTATTTAAATATGGTTGTTATAACCTAGTTGTTGAATTGGCGGGTATTAATAGGTATAAAAAAATTCTAAAAAATATCTATAAAGGTTTTATGTAATTCAAATTTATTGATTAATTCTCAATAAATAAGTACTTGATTTTCAATAAAGTCATTTTATACTGTAAAAATGTGTTTTCTTAAAAAATGATTTTAATTGAATTTTGTAGACATTAAATATAATTAATTTCAAAAAAAATTATAAATTTATTTTGAGGAAATTAATATAATTTTTTAAAATAATCATGTCAATATTATCTTAGGGTGAATTTTTGGTATTTTTCTAAAAATATATTTTTAAGTGAATAATGAAAAATACCGACTTTTGTAAACCATCATTTCATTTCATTAAATAAATTAATTTGAAAGTATAATTATATTTTTAATTTAAATATAAAGTAACATAATTCTATTTTAATTATAAGTAATATAATTAATTACATAGTAATCATAATTATACTTGATTTTGGTATAAGTTCATTTTTGGGCTTAAAAACGCATTTTTTCTAAAAACTGTATTTCATTGCATTTATATTAAAACTAATTTATGAAAATTATATAAATTGAATATTGAAAAAAAGATTCCATATTTTAAATTATTAGGTTCAAATTTGATAAATAGACCTCATTTATTTTCAGACATAATGAATAGTAATCATGGTAAATATTGATCACCACAGTAAGGGTAAAACAAGTTTAAAACTATGACGTAAGGCTTTGAAATGTTCATAACACTTGAATATATAAACTTTTATGAGTTTTTTTCAACCAAATCCATTCTATATATGAAAATATGGCAATTTATTTTGACTTGATTTTAATTATAACATTTATATTATTTTAAGAAAATGACAAATGCAAAATATCACTCTCTTGATTTTAATTTCTCTTATATTTTATTATAGGGATAAAAAGAAGTTATGATAGGTTATAAATGGTTATTTTTAATATAAATGAATTATTTTTATAATATTAATTTATTTTTAAATTTTATTAATGATATAATTACCATAAACGCTTACAAAATGTTGATACAGTGTTTGTGAAAGCAGTAGAAAACCCAAAGTAAATGATTTTAAAAACAATAAAAATAATATGTTTTGGATGAATTGTGTTATGCGAAAACTTTAATAGGTAATTATGAATTATAATTAATTTTATATGTGTTTATATTTTAATTACAATGATGACTTGATGTATTTGAATTCAAATTATATTAGTTGACCGAAAAATGACTTTAATGATATTTTATGATAAAAAATATTTTAGTAAATGATTAAGAAATAAAATATATTTATTTAAAGAGAAAAATTAGAATGGTAAATGGTATAAAATTTCATCCATGTACCATTTTTATCCAATTTAAATCTTATAAGTAAATTTATAACCATTAAAGAGTTAAAAATGTGTTACTATGGTTATGGTTAAAAGGGGTTAATGAGAGGGTTAAACCAAAAGATAAATTTTAAAATGAAACATAAGAATTTCTAAATTTTATTTGTTAAAATTATTTACACCCTATAATTTCATAAATTTGAAATTATTTCCATTTCCACCACTTTACATGATTTTGAAATATGTTATATTTAATTTTTTTAAGTAATTTCAAGTGTGTCATTTCCCTCACTTATAAAATGGAACCTTCAATTCTCCTTTATTCACAACATTTGAGTATTATAGATCACCCAAAACCAACCCTAAAACCTTCCTAGATTCCTTAACTTCGTTATTTATCTCATGGTCTTACCCTAAGATCATCCTAATAAGGCTTAAGGTGTAAGTTGTAATGTTTCAGCACGACTAACTATGAAACCTATAGCTGGACTGGTCACCACATTACCTCAAGAACGCATCCATGTACACTAGAGGTTATTGACTATTGGAGAGGGTCCAATGGTGGTATGGTGGTTATACTATACCCTCATGGTCAGAGTATCACAGTGTTATATCAGATAATTAAAAATCAACCAATAACAGAAGTAGTGTAAATAAATGAAAAAGCAGTGGATAGTGAATATAATAATAGAAATAAAGTGGACAAGGATAAATGCATATAACTATGCATTAATTCCCAGATTAAACTATAAAATACAAGTAAAATAAAATATATTAGGCAGTATAATATAGTAAATAAATAATAAAAATAGATAAAATCCCTGAAGGTGATATCCATGAGCATCCTGAGTACTAGCTCAATCTTGTGATCCTAAGATCCCATGTACAAGGCACAATGCAAGCAAGAGACCATGGACCTAAGAAAATGAAGATCTTCTTGGGTACCCCAGTGTAATGGATTTATAAGCAGAGTGTGAGATATATTCGTTAGGCCACCACCAACGGTGTCTAAATCATAATCCAGCCTATTTATATAAAGTAAAACGGTGTGCAGTTATGATGGGTGAAGATATAATTAAATAAAAGAAAATAATAAAGTTATCTTAGGTTCCTAAGGGGAATCTGGATGACCATACCCGATTCATCCTAAGATGGAATATCTTTAAACTAGGGTCAACCTATAAAAATTTTATGTGAAGTAATAATGGGTCATCATAATTAAAGTGGTAAGAATAGACCAAGCCCAGGAATGTGATTTGGCATGGTTGATGCGTCCTTTAATTTAATTAATTACCATTTTCATTTAATATAAAGGGGGATCTCTTGTATTTAATTAAATGAAATCCTAGTCCCATCCAAGGTGAACCTTATAAAGAAACCCAAGTATCACACCAGGAGCTTAACAAATCACCCAAAGTCAAAGGATCCATGGTAATCCATAAATGGAATCACAAGTATCACTCTTAGAATAAATTGAACATGTCCCCTCTGAGCTCATCCCTGGTATCTCAAAAAGGGGTTTGAGTATCACTCATGGCATGGTTTAACTATCTTTCCACCGAGCCTATCCATAAGTTCTCCCCTGGGAACTATTATCGCTCATATGGAGGTAAGTAACCCGCACAAAGAGACCATCCAAGATATAGCATGTATCACTCTCAGCCTATAAAGTCTCAAAAACCAATGATCTCATCCTTGGAATTCCATAAAAAGGAAACCAAGTATCGCTCAATGTGTAAAAAAAATTATTTAATATTTTAAACATTTAACTTTTATCAGGAATGTGGGCCAAAACCATTAATCATTCCAATTATATAATAAAGGAGTCCATTTACTTAATTATTTCAAAAACCATTAGAGGATTTCTATAAGGGGTTCATGCCAATAACATTTCATTTAATTAATTAATTAGTCCTTCCCATTATTAAATAATAACAATCATTTAATAAGTGTAATAGGTCTAAGTGGATTTCCCATGGTAGATAACACCATACATGAAAATGTATAAGGTGGTCATGCTAACGTTCATTCCATACACAAACATCAAGAACTCCCTATAAGATAAAGTTCATAACTTCTTTGAATATGGGTTAATAGATAAGGGATAACATGAAGGGGGTCAAATCATCCCACTTTTATTTTAAGCAACTTGTTTATATTTTTGAAGAAAGTGCACCTCTTCGAGGGGTTTTATTAGAAATCAATTAATTAATTAAAGGTATTCAAGGATCCCACCCTTAAGGGAAGTTCCACTTTGAGGTACCTGATTATCAATAAGGTAAAATTAATTCACAAGGTCTACTATATTCAAGGTATTGGATTCTATGGATTAAATTCCACATTTAAGAGGTGTCTCATGGTGATTTCATTGCATGGAACAATGGTGAACTATATAAAACACTAAGAATTTAAGGGAAAAGTTATAGAACACCTACCATATACCATGGAATACCCACATACCCAATATTGATTCTTGATTAAATCTAGTTCGAGATAAAATGTAAAAATGGATGAACATCCTAAAAATATAGAGAATTAGGTTGCACCAAAATAGCATAAGAGGTGAGAAACTAAATATATAATAGGGGAAGTATTCATAGACTTACCGAGGGATATATAATGCACTTGACGGTACTCGAATCTAACTTCGGATAGAGGAGATATCTCTATGGAAAGAGAGGAGAGGAGAATCTCCCATGGGGGGTGTTACATGTGGGTGATAGGAAAAATAAAGGAGGGAGAAGAAATAATTCTAGAGGAGAATTATGGTAATTTCCATTCCCTTTAATAAGGAACACATTTTGGCCGCACGGTTGGCCAAAATCGTGTTCCAACCATGCTCGAATTGCTGCCTAAGGAGGAAGGTCATATGGTTTGGGAAACCATGTAAAAACCATGCACTTCCCTCTACCAAAGAAACCTTCAATTGGAGCATGGTCATGCAGCCTAGTGTGCATGGTTTAACAAAACCATGTGACACCCTCATCCCCACTGATCAAGCCACACGGTTTCCTCCTATGGGCTAAATTTTTTCATAAAAATCATGTGCCCTAATCATTTCTTCCTAATTTTGAATTTTTAGATCCTGATGCTCTTGAAACTTGACGAAACACATGAGGCACCCATCAGGACTTTAACCAAGTCTAAAAACAACACTTTTTAGTGTTTCAAAACTCAGATCTACATCTCAGGACTCAGTTTAAAGAATGGATAATCCAAAAACTGATAAAATTCCAAATTCCTTGGAATTTCATCTAGTCCAAAAACACAGGACACTATAATCTCCCCACCTTAAGACTTCTCATCACCAAAAATCCTTAAGAATACAATAGAAACATCATCCACCATACTCAGGTCATGAAGTTTCATCTAAATGGTCATGTTGAATTTCCAAATTCCCAACACACCTCTAGTATTCACTTAAGCATATGGTACATAAGTTTTAGAAACTCAAGCCAACACTCGCACTCTGAACTAAAACATTAAGATGAAGCTTTCCTGAGCTCGTCTAACCAAATATATGATCAAGACACCATCTATTTAATTATCTAGCATATGGTGATTCTCATCATAGGTTCTAACATTAAAAATCCCAATTCCAAGTCATGGTATCTCCACTATTGAAATTTTCTATTAAATCATATATGTAGCATTCTAACGATGCTCATGACACATTTCCTAATTCATTCAAAGGGTCAATCCCAAATTGACCTCATTGCAGCCTAGTTAAGATAACCTTTCCATGAAAAACCTTGGTTGAAATTTACACTGCACCTATCTTAATCATATTTTGTGCCTGAAACGGTTCCTTACTGACCGCATTGAATGGATCCAGAGGGTAACTATTAGAGCCACTTTCATCCAGCAGTTCTCAAAATTCTCAGCTTAGATGGTTAGTGTATCACAACCCTAAACATGATTCCTTCCCCAAGGTACCTCTTGTTTACATCTAACGTGTCCATAGAAGTCCATAACCAGCTTCCAGTGACATCTCAAGCCAAAACATCCATTTATGTTGTCGTGCCCTGGCACGAACATGGGTGTATATCCAATACACTTGGATTGTTACCCTTTAAAACATCCATCCAATATCAAAATAAGTCCAGGGTAACCTCAGAATAATTCATTAGGAACCAATGAGCTCATCCAAGGTAAACCGTACTCTAACATTTATAAGTGAGATGTCAGTACAAAGATAAGATTTCTACATTTTAGGACCTCAGAGCACCCTGAGAGGGGAGGGGTGAATCAGGCTGTCAAAATTTTTCTTTTAAAAAAATGTATCTTGTTCCCATGTTGGTAAGAACTTGTTAAAGATATCTAAAGGAATCACACAGTAATAAAACATTCACATGTAGAGAGATAACATAGTAGTTTTACTTGTTCTCCACTAAAGGATGGTCCAAGGAGCATATGCCTAAAGTGTGTCTGTCATACAAAAATACATTAATCTTCACTATTTATGGAATATATAAGTTTAGACATAACAAATATATTCTAGGAAAACTTTATTTACAATATTTTAGGGATAATACACTGCTTCTCTCAAAACACTTTCGTCGAATCCCCTCAGCTCACAACCTTGGGTGAAGTCTTACTTAGTTTAATGAATTTAAGGTCACTTTAGTAGATTGGAATTTAAGTATTTATCCCTAACTATCATGAGACCCTACTTGCATCACAGACTTGAGTAGATTCACTTGAAATAATTGTTCATTTAAACCGGATGTTCAATACTATTTTTCATAATGCTCCTTCGTGGAGATCCTTCAATAAACTCACAACCTTTATGAATAAAACTGCCTTCATAGGACACTAAGTCATCCCAGAATAACCAGTCATCACAAAACTCATTCTTCTGAGATACCTAATCATTGGTCAAGACTAAGAAAGTATTTTCACGATTCTCAGGATCACAATGAATTCTTGATTTATGAATCTCTCATCCTTCACAAATTTAGTGTGATTTATCCTTTTATCTGAATATTTTTACATGTAATGAATGAAGTGGGGGTAGAATCATATTTATAGGATCATCCTTCTTTTATGAAACCCTGCCTCTATCATATTTTTCATGAACCTCCAAATTCATGTTTGAGAATCTCCTTCACTCACGAAGCTCTAATGAAATTTAACCCACTCATAAAGATTCTTATAGTCATGGATATTACCATCAAACCTTCACACATTCATGATGATACACTTCCCATAGTTTTAGAAATTACTGTCAACCCATCACGTTTCTCATGATGCTTGTTCACAATTCTTCACATCTTCATGAATCATATCCTTTGTGAAACCCAGTCTTCATGAAACCCTATGTGGATTGACAATAAACACAAACTAGACACTATTTCTAGTTATCTAAATCCTTGGTTCCAATAATCTCTCCCTTTGGGTTTTTTGGAAATTTGTAGATAAATTAGATAAATCACCAGTAGCAAACAAACCCCAAAACACTAGAGACAAGTCATCCTACACTCTAAGTCTACGTGAGAAAAGATCAGTGTAGAAAACGAGAGGGGAAACATGAATTGTGTTCTTGTGTTTTGGAATTCTTAAATATGTACAAGTTAATCTTTGAGAAATATGAACTATTTCCTCATAACAACTAATTCTAATTGTTTCATAGAATCATTTCATTGTTTTTCAAAAACCATCAATTAGTAAACATTTATAACAACGTTGAATTTCTCCATTATCCCAAAACCATGAAACTATCAAACCTTTATAATGATGTTTAATTTATCAATTCTCCCCCTTTGGAAATAAACCCAATGAACCTGTATTTTTAATTTTAAATCTCATAAAAGACACCCCTAGATTGTATCTCCCCCATAAACCTATAACACTTCCATATAAAGATTAAAATATTTAACAAAAATGGGGATAGGGGAACAATCGTAACCCCATCATGCACTAGGAGGTGGATAAACATTGAGGTTCAACTAATATTTCTCAAACACATGTGTTTCTAGTGGATTATTCATAATTTCATCAACTTGTTCATCAGTACTAACATTCTCCATTTTAATCACACCTTGTTCCACTTTTTCCATGATAAAGAGATATATAATCTCAATATTTTTGTATGAGAGTGTTGAATTGAATTATTTGTAAGATCAATCATGCTCTTATTATCATAGTGAATCACCATTAGTTGTTTCACCTCATCACCAATATTAGTCATTTTTTTCTTCATCCATAATAGTTGAGTGAAATTCTTTGTAATAGAGATATACTCTACATCATTCGTACTAAGATAAGTGCTTTCTTATTTCTCTCACAACTATCCCATGCATTTATTTATAATGAAAAATGCATGACCACTAGTGGACTTTCTATCCACCACGTCTCCAACCCAATCAGCATAAACAAATTTTGATAATTCATTATATCTTACTAAAGAAAATAATAATCCAAAATTAAGTGTACCTTGAATATACATCATGATTTGTTTAACTATTTCCAAATTCTCTTCCTTCAGATTACTTTGAAAGCGGGCCACCAAGAATGTTGCAAAGATGATATCTGGCCATGTTGAAATCAAGTATAATAATATTCCAATGATTCTCCTATATAGGTTGGGATCCATATATATCACATCCCCATGCTTTCTAGGTTTTTTCCCAACCAAAATTGGATTCAACATTTTTTTGGAGTCATGCATGTTGAATTTATTCATAAGATCACTTGTGTATTTTCCCTAAGAAATGAATATTTAATCCTTTTTTTGTACCATTGATCTTTTCCTACTCTTTTAAATTCAAGATTATTCATATGATAATACCATTCTCATGCTTCCTGATTCATAACATAGAGAGAATTTTATGAGGTTCTGATGAAGTTTCTTCAATAATGGTTTCCTATTTTGATTCTTCATCTGAATCATATTCTTTGTGTGATCCCTAAATATTTTGAAATACTTCCACTATTTCAACATCTTAATCTTTACCTTTTCCACTGATCATGATACCTCATGAGATGAAAATACATATAATTGTCTTCGAGTGTCATTCACTTTCATTTTAGGCTAAAGATACTAAATTTAATAAGAAAAATTTAAGTTCAATAAACTTGAAACTCCTTTTCCAATGACATGATCTTCAAGAAATTTATAGAATAATCAGGTTTGATAACAATTGAAATAATGATTCTAGAAGATACTTCATCATTCTTCATTTGTCTCCCATTAAGGGAAACACTTCTCATCCTCTTTATAATGGTGGATATTATCAAGAATGGATTTCAAGAAATTTAGGTTGGGAGAATACACCAGAATGGATCTTTAACTAGTGACTATCCACATTATACAATTTTCACAACATCACCAAGGATAATCTTCTTAAGAAATTGTTCATCAGGATATCAGAAATAATATCAATACAATATGGTACTTTATTTATCCTAGTTTTATATAATAGAATATATTCTACTTCATCAAAAATTATCCTCCATCATGTTTTTATTTGAATACCAAATTAAAGAATCATTCAAAGATGGTGACTTCTTCAGCATGGATATCAAAAAAATAATATCCCTCACTAATTATCAGGTTATCTCCTAAGAAAGTGTTTCACCTTTAAAATCCCTACATTATAATCACAAATAAAATAACCAATGGTTAAGGGAATAAGGTGGATCCTCCTTGCTTCATCAATATAAACCGCACAGTTGAGATGACCTTCTCAACTAAGTTGCTCCATTTTCTTCAGTCTTTATGCTTTCACATCTAAACATCTATTTTGATTCATTTTGTGGTAGTATGTATCGCTTCACATCCTCTTATACTTTGTGTGGAGAATTTTTCTTCTTAAAAACCTTCATAGATTATACATTCTTATTCCTATTAAAGAATTATTCTTGTTGTGGTAGTAAGGTTAAACAAAATTTTTCCATGTGACTAGATTTCTTGTATCTATCACATAGAAATTATTTAACACAAGAGTTTCATTTTGTTTTAAAGATCTCACACACTTTGTATTTATCATGTGGAATCTTTTCTTTTCCTTTTGCGCCAACCTTAACATGTGAATCTTCAAGTTTTTCATTCTTTCCAAATCTTATGGCCAAATAAATAACATGTCATTATGAACTATTATAGCAAGTTTGGATCTTCCACATGGGTTCTTCTGGGTGACATCCCTCTTAGTAGCTCTTTTGGATGAACTACCCTTCAACTTCTTATATTTAGAATGCAGGTTCTTCTTAGCTTCATTACTTGAGATCTTGTGAGAATTTTTGTTCAAAATATTTTTTTTGATTTATTACCAAGGTAGCTTCTTCATACTTAGCCAGATTTTGTGGTCTTATTTTCTTATAAACTCCAACTGAATGTTTAGATAATCATGTACCAACCTTATGACTCCTACCATTTCATACATCATAGATGTTATCAAGCTTCCCAAATCTATTTTCAGTATATAGATTCTTCTGGACTTGAGGATATTTATTCTTCTTCTCTAGCTTTCTCCCCCTTGAAATAGGCTTCATTTATTAATTTTCATTTAGAGGATTATACCAATAATCCAATGCATAATGACCAAATCTATTGTAGCAACAAAATTGAACAACAAACTTTGATATCCTTATATCCTTTATATAAGGTTTTTGGATCTTATTCAAGACTTGTTATGCTCTTTGTGGGAAACTGGATTACATACTCTTTTTATTATCCACCCTAGTCATGGTGGTAGGTTTCTTATCACCATTATTCATCCATTTTTATTCATTATTTGTCTTAAAACCACCACTTTTCATGATAATAGGTTTATAATCATTAATACAAGTTGTTATGGATGGTGCCTCTTTCTTCTCAACTGCTTGAGATAGATCATAAAAAGATGTCATGATCATCTTATCACATGTTGGGGGACTTTTAGCTTTAGAATCCCCCCATGAACATTGAGTAGTTTTAGTAATTGTTTCCTTCTTTTGTGAAGTCCTAATATATTTATTTTCAATATTGGCCAACTAATCTTCCAAATATATACATGTCATATTGATGGTTTTCTGATTTTGAATCATAATCATATTTTCTTAACAAATATTATTCATTATAACAACTTTATTTTCATGCATGTTAACTTTATTCAAAATCAAAGAGTCGTGTTCCTCGAACTTCTTGGATATTTATTCCAATTATAAACCCTTGACATCCGTGTTATTTTTCAATTTCTATTCAAGCAGATGGATATTTTATTCAAGAGTCTTTTTGACTCCCTCTTTCTCTTAAAATTATTTGAGGTATTTTGAGGAACTTATTTCAAGTTCCCTATTTATTAATTAAATAGTTCTAATATTTCTGGAGATCTTTAAACATTCAAGAATTTTTTTAAGACCTTTTCCAAAGCATCAGCTTCTCCTTACAGCTAGTTGATCTCTACCTATATGCTTTGAAAGAGTCCACAAATAAGGTAGGCTCTTTATTCGATAATATCGGGCAGAAAATTTCTTAATCTATCAACTAAAAATTCTTGTGAGGTTTTAGATTGATCATCATCACCACTTGTACTAGGATCCTTATTTTTAAGACAACTTTAAAAGGTTCTAATACATACCTATTGATAACTTGAATATTTTGATTTAAATGAGGTCTAAAGGTTGTCCTTATCTTTGGTGGAAACCTGAGCCACCTGCTATTTACTTTCCAAGCCTAATAAATCTTCATTGTTAGAAAGTAATGGAGAACCATATACTACCTCTTCTTTAGATAAGAGGTACTTCTTCAAATTTCTCTTCTCTTTATTTTTCTTGTTCGTCATGGTCTTGGTAGATGTAGACTTTTGTTCAAAGATAATTGAATTTTCATCAAAACTACACTTCATTGTTGACTCTGGAAAGAAACTCAAATATTCAAAATAGAATAGCTTTACTATAGATAATCCAACATAGGTGAAACTTGGATCTGATACCACTTGTAAGATCTCAGATCACCTTGATAGGGGAGTGGTGGATTAGGGTATAAAATTTTTCTTTTAAAGAAATGGATATTGGTCCCAAGTTGATAGAAACTTGTTAAACTTATCTAAAGTAATAGTACAATAATAAAACATTCACATGCAGAGAGACAACACAACCGTTTTACTTGTTTCACCACTAAGGGATAGTATAAGGATCATATGATGATAGTGTGTCGGTTGTATCAAAATCCACTATTATTCACTAGTTTTGGTATACAAAAGTTCATACATAGTCACTCTATGTTAGCAACACTACCTTTATAAGATTTTAGGGATAACACATTGCTTCCCTCAGAACACTTCAATCAACTCCCCTAGCTCACTGTCTTGGGTGAAGTCTTACTCAGTTTAATGACTTGAAGGTCACTTCAGTATATTGAAATTTAAGTCTTGGTCCTTCACTAGCATAATACTCTGCTTTCACCGCAAACCTGAGTTGATGCACTTGAAAGCACTGTTCACTTAAACTAGATATTCAATACTGGTATTCATGAAGCTCCTTCGTGAATCTCTTTCATGAATCTCACAACCTTCAGGAATAAAAATACCTTCACATAACACTAAGTCATCATGGAATATCCATTCATTACGAAACCCCTTTTTCTGAGATGCCTAAGAATTAGTCATGACTGAGATAACTTTTTTCATTGCTCAGGCTCACAATGAATACTTGATTCGCAAATCTATCATCCTTCATGAATTCAATTTGATTCATCCTTTTCTCTAAATATTTTTACTCATAATGAAGTGGGGGAAGCCTTATATTTATAGGCTTAGCCTTTCGTGATGGTCCCACACCTCTAGTGGATTTTTCATGAACCTCCTAATTCATGCTCACAAAGCTCTTTCAAGATGCTCCACATCTTTTTGAATTACATCCTTGTGAAACCCAATTTTCATGAAACCCATTACTTTACCATATTTATGAATATTCAATCCAAAAAACCCACCTTTCAGGATGCTTTCCTCTTCCTTATAATTTTGAGCCCAAAATTTGAAAAACACTGAGAAATGAAGCCACCTTCAACATTGTAGTCATCTTGTACTGTAAGATCACTTACCCTCCAAACTACCTGATCAAACTAGTGTGGATTCACAATAAAAAAATCTAGACTCCATTCCGAAATATGAAAATCCTTGGTTCTAATCCACATATTATGAACACCGACTAATCCCAAAGTGGCATCCACATGGCGGTCAGGTCAAGCATCGGCTGGGGTCTATGAGTCTATCCAAATCATTCCTACTTGGGAACATAGGTATCATTCAGGACCAAACATGACTCCATAAGAACCACACTTCAAGATCACAACTATGATAGAGTTTACTCATCGATCCCAACGGTGTTAAAATTTAGCAAGGCATATAACTAATTCTCTCTCAATGTATCCTGAATAATGTCATGATAGGTGACATGATCGTTATTTATAAAAGGGTAAATGGAGAGGGTGCTAAGAATTTTTGGAAGATCGAAGACACTCCCATCACATTCAAGATGAAGTTCTTGGTATGTTTTCCAAAAAACCATACTCATCTCCCAAATAGAGAAGAATAGTTGAACCTTTACTAGGAAACTTCTTTTTGGAAGAAGCTTGACTTCACCTATCGACGCATCGTCATTAACTGACCATGATGACTTCACCACCCAAGGAACCTCAAGAACACTAAAATGAAACCACCATAGTCCATTCTTGATTAACAGTGTCTTCATAGGTTGCGTACACAGCCAAAACTTCCATCCTTTCCTCTTAAGTACCGACATAAAGAAATATTACTGGTCATAAGGGAATTTTAAGTGAGACCAACCATTTCCAAATAGTCCTTCTTGGTTGTGTTCCTCCTACTAGGAAGGACATGTTTTTACCATAATTAAAGAGATGATCACCACCTTAGGAGTGTCCTTATCTTTAGATTATTGAGAAAGCTATCTCATCCTATGATACACACTCCATTGACTACCAACCGTTGGTCCAAGAGGTGGTTGACATGTTCAAGAAAGTGTTAAAGTAAAGGAAGGAATAAATAGTTGCTTATAAATGAACTAGGTCAGATTTAATTTTGAGGCATGCAAATAATTCCTTCAAAGTTATGCCCACACACCATAACTTTAGGCATAAAAGATAACACCGGGCTAGTGTTTCAAACACTTTATCCTTTTTAGGATATCATCCTAAGTATTGGGATAAGTTAGAACTCCAATAACACCAACGTTACTCTACCTCAAAGATTTAATATGCCTGAATCATAACTACTCAAGATTAAATTACTAAAACCAAACTCAAATGGTTTGATTTACCACTTTAGCAACTCGACGGGTATCATGGGTACCCATGAATACTACCCTGAAATTGCATAAGAAAAAAACATCCTAGATACTTACCGTAGGATTATTAGCCTTATGAATTCAAGTATACTACTATCAAATAGTCCTTTAACAGCACTAAAAATAGCCTTTATCAGTGCTATAGAAGCACTGACTACTAGAGCGAGATTAAAATCCCGGGTCTTTTATCAACTTCGATAAAGGGGTATATTGTAGTGTGTCGTAACAGCACATTGTAGCACCAATGTAGTGTGTTATAACAGCACACCATAGCACCAAAAACACCATGAAATCAAAAAAATAAAGTAAAAATATAGAATTTAAATGGAATAAAATTTACCACACAAATACAAGAAAAATATATATATTATAGACATTTCAAACATTGATTTAAATTATTACATAAGTACAAATTATTACATACATTCAAAATAGCAGTCTTCCTTTGTCTTTTGATCCTAACCCCTGTCCAAGAAAAAAAATAACATTCATAAGAAAAAAATTATTACGTTAGTAATAATATAAATACATTAATTAATAGAAAGTGTTAATTTTAAATTAAACTTTTAGTCATACAAGGAACTTTGTGTATCAGATTGAGTTATGGTCGATTCTTGCACATCACACCATTTCTTATTCATATTCAAAAAATATATCTATGAAAATTAACTAAATAAGTATAAGATAAAAATGATAAATAAATTAATTAATTAATAGCATATAGAATGATGAGAAACAAGTCTAGGATCGTTTTCTCGGTTTTGGCAATGTGATGCATGTTTTAAACTAAAATGACACTTAAATATTGAAAAGACGTACATGGATTCATACCAGTCACATTGTGCATCGTATTGAGGTAAGGATGATTCTTTCACATCTCAAATGACTTATGTATCATTTTTATAAAGTATCAAAATAATATGAATATGTTTTCTTGGTTTTGAGTACGTCGCTTGTCTTTTTTACTAAAATTTCATTTTGAAATGGAAACACACACTTTGACTCATACCGGACACATCGTGTATCGGTTTGACATGATACCAATTCCTACACATCAAAAATTACTTATGAATCATTTTCCTAAATTATAAAGACAATACAAATGTATTTTCTCAGTTTTTAGTGAGTGGCACTTTTTGAACTAAAATGTAAATTTTAAACTGATAATGAATATATTGAGTCATACCGGACACATCGTGTAACAGATTGAGGTGAGTATAATTCCTAAATGTAAAAAATAACTTATGGATCATTTTTATAAATTATAAAAATAATTTAAATCCATTTTCTTGGTTTTGAGTAGGTCACTTTTCCTTTTTACAACAATTAATGTCAAATTTAAATAAAAAGACACACTTAGAGTCATATCGGTCGCACCGTGTGTCAGATTGAGGTGAGGATAATTAATACACATCCCAAATGTCTTATGGATTTTTTTTCATAAAGTATAAAAACAATATTAATGTGTTTACCCAGTTTTTAGTATATCACTTGTCTTTTTTACTAAAATGACATTTTAAACTGGAAACAACTTTGACTCAGACCAATCACCTCATGTATCGATTTGATGTGAGACTAATTCCAACACATCAAAAATGACTTATGAATTAATTTCCTAAATTTTTAAGAAAATATGATAACATTTTCTCAGTTTTCAATGAGTTACTTTTTTTGAACTAAATTGTCGATTTTAAACTAATAATGGACACATTGAGTCATACCGGGAACATCGTGTATCAGATTGGGGTGAGGCTGATTCCTAAATGTCACAAATGAATTATGGATCATTTTCATAAAGTATAAAAAAATATGAATGTGTTTTATTGGTTTTGAGTAGGTCAGTGTCATTGTTACTAAAATTGATGTCAATTTTAAATACAAAGATTCACTTTGAGTCATACTAGTCACACCATAAGTTGTATTTAGGTTCAGTTGATTCCTACAAGTCAGAAATGACTTATGGATCATTTTAATAAAGTATAAAAACAATACAAATGTGTTTTCTCAGTTTTGAGTATGTCAGTTTTCATTTTTACTAAAATTGATGTCAATTTAAAATAAAAAGACACACTTAGAGTCGTACCGATCACACTATGAATTATATTGAGGTTTGTCTAATTCATACTCATCAAAAATTACTTATGGATCATTTTACTAAAGTATAAAAATAATATGAGTGTGTTTTCTTGGTTTTGAGTAAGTCAGTTTTCATTTTTACTAAAATTGATGTCAATTTTAAATAAAAAGACGTATTTGGAGTCATACCGGTCACACTGTGCGTCGGATTGAGGTGAAGCTAATTAATACATGTACAAAATGACTTATGGGTAATTTTTATAAAGTATAAAAAAAATATGAATGTGTTTTATTGGTTTTGAGTAGTTCAGTTGTCATTTTTACTAAAATTGATGTCAATTTTAAATAAAAATACACACTTAGAGTCATACCGGTCACACCGTACGTCGGATTGAGGTGAGGATGATTTCTACAAGTAAAAATGAATTGTGTATCTTTTTACTAAAGTATAAAAAAAATATAAATGTGTTTACTCATTTTTTATTAGTCCAGTTGTTATTTATACTAAAATTGATGTCAAATTTAAATAAAAAGATGTACTTGGAGTCATACCAGTCACACTGTGCGTTGGATTGAGGTGAAGATGATTATTATACTTCAAAAATGACTTATGTATATTTTTATTAAAGTATCAATATAATATGAATGTGTTTTATTGGTTTTTAGTAGGTCAGTTGTTATTTTTAATAAAATTGATGTTAATTTTAAATAAAAAGACGTACTTAGAGTCATACCGGTCACACCATGCGTCAGATTGAGGTGAGGATTAATCCCTACATTTAAAAATTGACGTATGGATTTTTTTTTAATGTATCAAAACAATCCTAATGAATTTTATTATTTTTGAGTACTTCAGTTGTCATTTTTACGAAAATTGATGTCAATTTTAAATAAAAAGACGCATTTTGATTCATACTGGTAACCCCATGTGTTGGATTGATGTGTGGATGATTCCTACACATCAAAAAATGACTTATGGATAATTTTTATAAATTATCAAAACAATCTAGATGTTTTTTGTCAGTTTTGAGTACATCACCTTTTTTTTACTAAAATGTCATTTTAAATCGAAAACACGCACTTTGACCCATACCGATCACATCATGTATCGGTTTGACATGAGACTGATTTCTATATGTCAAAAATGAATTATGAATCAATTTCCTAAATTATTAAAAAAATAAAATCATGTTTTCTTTATTTTCAGTGAGTGACATTTTTTTAACTAAACTGCTGATTTTAAACTGATAACGAACACAGTGAGTTATAGTGGTCACATCGTGCATCAAATTAAGGTGTGGATGATTCCTATACATCCTAAATGACATATGGATTGTTTCTATAAAGTATTAAAATAATTGGAATATGTTTTATTAGTTTTGAGTATGTCAGTTGTCATTTTTACTAAAATTAATGCCAATTTTAAATAAAAAGAATCACTTTGAGTCATACATGTCACACCGTGGGTCAGATTGAGTTTCAGTTGATTCCTACACATCCCAAAGTCTCAAAAAAATCAAATGTAACCACATTTCTATTTTATTTCTATGTCTAACTTCCCACAATTCATATTGACCTGATGTTTTTAGCCAAAAAAACCTTTCTCATTGTTGAAAGTCAAAAGAGCAGAGGAAGATCATGTGCCCATTACATCACAAGAAGATACCAAAATATGCACATTATATTCCTACCCTCTTTTAGATTTCAATAATAAGAAATTTATTTTATCTAAGAACATTGAATCAATATGTAGTTTCGGCAGTTTGACAAAGAAAGGAAATGAAAATAGAAAATGTGATTACATTATTAGAAAGAATCATTTTATCTCTTTTGTGGCTTATTGCAGATAGTTGAAAGTAAAATATGACTTCCCAAAAGATCTTTGAAAAAACGAAATAATTATGAGATAAAAATGATAAGGAAATTAACTTACAAATATTAGATAAAATGATGAAAAAATTAATTTAACAAGTAGGGGAAATTGACCTTTTTCTGATTTTTGTATGCATTATTAATGCATTTCCTTATTGTCATTATCTCAGTTGCAGGCTCAAAGTCCAATCCCTCATGAGCATTAGAAGCTTCGAACAAACCACCCCAACTCGAACAAAATAATCCACCTATATAAGAAAACAATTATTATATGTTTAATACTAAAAATAAATAAATTAAACATAAATATGAAATAATACATTAATTCTATGGATAATGATTTTACTATGAAAACATTGTTGACCAAAGGGATATGAAGACGGTAAAAAAAGAATGATGATAAAAAAATACAAATATATCTCATCAAACAATCAATCAACGAGTGAGTAGGATGAGGAGAAAATAATATACATTGTATTGAATCTTTTAATCATTTGATAGAAAGTAAAGATATCCTATTGGGTTCATAAAATATTCATTTTGTATAATAAATAAATAAATACACATAAGATATCCATTATCAAAGGTGAAACTTATAGACAATTCTAATAATGGAAACTCGACATTTTATTGTTTCAAATAATTTCATTATGCTTTAAAGAAAATGGGTAATTGAATTTAAGAAAAGAATTACTTCACTATGTTAGGTGTTATCCTATGAATTCATCCAAAGGTAAAAGTTATAGACAATTATCATCCTCATCAGCTCATCTTCCAAATAGTTATCATTCCATTTTGTTTTTTAGAACTCATCTTCTATCTCTTGTGTACATTCCCCCATGTTTATTGAAATACTCAAAGCAGTAGTCATTCATATGATGACTAATACTCAAAGTAGTACAAGCAACATAAAAGAGATGGGGGACGAGTCCCAAACAAAAAATTGGAATAATAACTATTAAGGAGATAAAACTAATGAGTATGACAGTTATACTCTAATGTGTTCTCTAAAAGGGGTAATGAATCTCATTTTTAAGAATTACATGGATGGTAATAAGTGATTCCTAAGGGTGGAACCAAAAGGCAATGTTAAATAATGATATATTTTTTATAGATTAAAGTAAAACATGCATAGTGTTTATTAGATGTGTAATGAAATAAATGAAGTTATTTTTAAAAAGTATTAATGATTGGGTTATCATTTAAAAGATGGATATATTTTTATCAATTGTAAGAAATACAACCAAGGCTGAAATCAATGAATAAAATTTCATTAGTGATTGGAAAGTTTCGGTGAAAACTCGAAGGATTAAGACTCTACAAAAAACCTCATTTTTTCCCAGGTAGACTCTAAATAAGTTGGAGCAGCTGATAATAATGATAATTGGGTCAAATATATGCATGGGGATATTGATCCAAATAAGAACAATGTGACATGGGAAATTGTTCCAAGACTAGAAGACATAAATTTTATCAGAACCAAGTGGGTGTTCAGTAATAAATACATTGACTATGGAAAAGTGGCTCAAAATAAAGAATGGATAGTGTGAAAGTGGAACTCCTAGATCAAAGGAATTTATATTTATGATAAGTTTACTCCCATATCCTATTTGGAAAATATTTTAATTTTTTGGATATTTCAGTGTAAATGTAGTTAAAAGTTTACCAAATGGATGTCAAATCAATTTTCCTCCATGGAGTTCTTAAGGGGGTATATATTGAGAAATCAGATGGGTTTATTATGGATGAAAATGAGATAAATGTGTGTCAGTTAAAGAATTATTGTTATGATATAAAGAAATCACTGAGGACCTAGTATTTAAGGTTTGATAAATACCTAAGAAATCTTGGTTTTTAGCGATATAGAGTTGATCACACCCTCAACATCAAGAAGAATAATGAACAAAGTATGTAGGTACTCATATATGTCGAAGAAATAATATTTTAGGATTGGACAAAGCACAATGCAATTTTTTGTGGATCATATGAGGTATGATATCAAGATTTCTATGATTGGTGAAACATTTTCCTTTATTTATAGGCGAATTAAAGAAATAATAGAACATTAATTTCTCTATCAAAATATGAAAAAGAGGTTTATAAGTGATTTTTAATGGAATATTCCAAACGAATGACATCACTGACCGCTATATTGATGAATTTTTCAAAATTTGTTGATTGAAGTGAGGTATATATCATGGAATATAGGTATTGGGAGCCTATTATACCTCACAACTATTGGAACCAAGGTTTTTCATTGCTAATAATGTAGTTTGGTTTGTGTTTGTTGTCAATATGCACATGGATGACTCGGGAGTTTGTAAGGAATGAGGTCATACATTTGAGGCTGAAAGCAGTGTTGAAGGTGGCATAGTTTCCCAGTGTTTTCCAATTTTTGGGCCTAAAAAATTGGGAGTTTGGTGTTAAAAAAAATGTTTTTTAGATAGAAGTGAATGGTATGCTAAAAGACAAATAAAATTGGCAAAATAAGAGAACCGCATACCTCGGAACATGGACCGCATACCATGTTCTAGGAATGGTTCATGGCCACATTCCAGACAGCGGGAATGGTATGCAAAGCGGTACTAGGAGTGGTGCATGGAATTGAAAATAGTTCGTAGCAATGGTATATAGTGAAGGCATGTGGTATACAGAATGATGAAGGTTGAAATGAAAAACAGTTCGTAGTGATAGTACGCAGTGAAGGTATGCAGTACGCAGAGTGCTGAAAGTTGGTGGGATTGTTGCGGTTCACAAAACAAGAGTGGTACATGGTGGAAGCTAACCATACGTAGATAGAGTTCAGTATAGTGAAGATTGACCCACATTGAAAATTTGTGTAAATCAGATTAGAGAAATTTGTGGATTTATGTGCCTATTTAAGGAACAGTAATCCCCTTTGTTAAGGGACGGGATTAGAGATTAAAATTTTTGGGAAGAAATCTAGTAAAGATCTAAGTGGTATGCGGAGGAGAATATGGTACACTGATAGAATCATCCGCATAAGGAAAACAATCCTTGGAAAGAAGTTTGGTTCACGTAGGAAGCTCTCACAGTACGCGACAGAGCAAGGCAGTATGCGGAGTAGGACGGTACACGGAGAAGTTGAGTAGTCAGCGGAGTAAGGCGGTACGTGGAGTAGGGCAATTCTCCAAGGAGTTGGACGGTGCGCAGAAATGGAAGTGGTATGTGGAGGAGGTGGTTCGCGCACCATACCTGGAACATAGTACACAGAACACCCAAGGAAGCCTAAAAATTGACCTAATCAATTTAAAAAATTAATTTCAATAAAATATCAATGTACGGGAAAATAAATTACATTAGTGGGTGATTACGGGACTCCAACAAAGAATCCATTTACAGTTGAGGATGCATGATTTAATGATAAACCATTGAAGTGACCTTCAATTCATTAAACTAAGGTAAGATTCTTCCAACGTAGTGAGCAAGGGGGATTAAGTAGAAGTGATCTGATGGACGTATTGTTCTATCCCTAAAACCTTGTAAAGGCAGTGTGTCTGGCATAGAGTGACTGTGCTAAACTCTTGTAATCCAAAATTTTTTAAGATTAGTGGTTTTTGTTATGACCTAAACACTATCAACGTATTCTCCTTGGAAGTATCCCTTAGTGGTGAACCAAGTAAAATTGATGTTCCATTACTTTACTTGTTATTGTTTATTTTCTGCACTTCCTCCCGAGACAGGTTTAATAGATTCCTAGCAACATAGGAACAAGATCCATCAGTTTAAAGGAAAAAAGTTGACACCCTAATTCACTCCTCCCCTATCAGGCTGTTCCTCGGTCCTTCAAGTGGTATTAGAGGGTAAAGGTTGCTAGTGTTGAATTTTTCTGTCATGGAGAATCCATTCAACGTTAAGGGAGTTCCCCTATTCAATGGAAGTAATTTTCAAATATGGAAAAAAGGATGATATCTCACCTAAGATATCTTTGAATGGAAGTCTTATTTTCTACTACATAGGGAATACAAGTCAATGATCCTACAGGACTTTCAATGATAGATATAGACAAGAAATTGCTTAATGTTGATGAAAACGCACAAAATGCTCTCACTACAGCCCTTTCTGATCAGATTTATCTAAAGGTAGTGAGTTTCAAATCTTCCAAGAAAAACTTCAATTACTACACAACATGTTTGATGGTCTGAATATGAACCCTGATGAGAATGAAGACTCCTTTTTCAATCAAATAACTGAAGTTGTAGGAGCAATCCGAGGTCTAGGCGAAGAAATCAAAGACATTGCATAGTGAAAAAAAATCTTGAGAAGACTTCCACCCCTTTACAATGCAAAGGTGGCATCCCTTGAGGAAATATATCTCTCTAAAATCTCAATGGATGATCTTCTAAGCAATCTATGAGATTATGAAATGAGAATTAAACCAGAAGAAGTTATGACTCGTGTGAGAAAAAAATGGAATTAAAATCCATGGAAAAACTGAAAGTTTCACGAGATATTGGTGATGAATATGATGAGGAAAACAAAACTCTTTATCTTATTTCCAAGAAGCTCAAGAAGGGAACAAGAAAATTTAAAGGTATACTACCACTGGCTTGTTTTCACTGTGGGAGAGTTGGGCACATTGCCTCTCAGTGCTTAAGAAAATTTGATGATGAGGAGAGTGAATTTGAAAACATGTAGAAGCCTCGGAAAAGATTCTTCAAAAAGGGAAACTTCAAATTTGAAAATAAAGTAAATAAAGAGAATTTTTTTGTGAGGAGGAAGATGATGATAATGAATTCTATGAGGAAGAAGAACCATAATTTAAGACTGGAACCCATGCCTCCATGATGGCTACCATTGAAAAGTCAGAACCCTTGATTGATAAATCTAGAGATAATCAGTTGACTACTAATGTCAATCCCAATTTGAAACTTAAGTATAATTTTGGTAAAGTTTAAATTAAATTTAAGAGATATAGTAAGTGGAAAGAAATGTGGGAGGAATCATCAGAATATATTGATAAACTAGAAGCATAAATTGAATGACTAGAAGAACTAGTGAAAGTACAATAATCAATCCTTGAAAGCACTGATGATGTTGTGGCACTAAAACTCAGAATTGAATAACAAGAAAAGTTCATCAATGAACTTACCTCAATACTGGAGGACAATTTCAAGATCTTTGAGGGACTCTAAGAAGAAGTTGTTACTCTGAGAAGTAAACTCAAAAGTGAATCAATTTCAAAAGAAGCAAAGAAAAAAATGCAATTTGGAAGGTTCTAGAATGCTGAGCTAATATAGATATAAAAATGTGGTTCTAATGGAGTTGAAAATATCTTGAGTGATCAAAGACCCACATGCATGGGAAATAGTGAAATTGGTTGTGATTCCGAAATGTAAAATGCTATAAATAAAGTGATCTATAATAAAGGTAAGATGAAAGTTGATCATGTTGAAAAGCCACCAGAAGTACTAAAAAAGAAACCCTTAAATCAAACTGAAAAGAGAACTGAATATTATCCTCAAGTTTCCAAAAATGATAGGCAGTCAAACTATTTTCCTAAGGAAGAAGGCATGAGGAGGAATAGAAGTGAGAAGAAATTTCCTTTCATGAAGTGTTAGTTTTGTGTCTATCTGGGCCATACCATGTAATACTGTGAAGAGGCAAGGATCTATATGAATGGGGAAGAGTTAGGAGTTCAACAAAGTAGAACTTATATATATCCTACTTATTATAGAAGAAATAATTGTTATGGATATTGTTTTCAATGTTCTAACTTTGGCATAAAGATGTGTATTGCGGGTAGAGGTATGATAGGAGAAATTCTTTCAATGCTCATAGATGAGTCAATACTTTTCAACCAGAAAGTGTTTCTATTTCAAACTAGTTTTCTCCTATGGAAGAATAATTTGAATATGAAGAACCCATGTACAAAGAAGAGAGAATTGAAATACCATCATTGACTTACACTCAATCCAATATCTCATGGAAAGAAAAGAGGATAATTGAAAAGTCCAATTTTTCAGAAGTATCCATTAAAGATTCAAATAACAACAACACCTAGGTTCTTGATAGTGTATTTTCATCCCACATGATGGGTAATGCAGACCTATTAATGAATTTCAAGAAAAAGGTCAATGGAACAGTGAGGTTCGGTAACGATGGTGCTTTGAAGATAAAAGGTAGTGGAAGTACTGATCTAGCTAATGGAGAGATGAAGAAAATTGAATTCATGTATGTGGATCTTCTATGTCACAATATTCTTAATTTGAGTGAAATCTGTGACTCAGGTCTTATTATGACATTCAATCCGAATGGTTGTACTATAAGAGGAAAGTCTGAGAATTATCTCATGAAAGGTTGTAGAACAGAAAGCAACTTATATCAGGTTGACAGCAGAGAGAACATTTTCTACCTAATAGTTGGAGAGGAAAAAAACTTATGGCATCAGATATTGGGGATCATCAATCAACAAGACATGGAAAAGATATCTAAGATAAAGATAGTTATGTATATCCCTAATCTAAAGTGTGAACGAGAAAAGACCTGTGATGCTTGCATGCGAGGGAAACTGGTTTGCAGTTCCTACTAGCCAAAGAAGAAAAGAGCATTAAATATCCTTGTCCTCATCCATAAAGATGTATGTGACTTGATAAATGTTTTTGGAACACATGGAGAGAGGTACTTTGTTCTTTTCATATATGATTACAGTAGAATGACATGTGTGATCGTTATACATGGGAAGCAACAGGTGCTTGATTTCATGAAAACCTATCGACAAATCACCAAGAATGATACTGGATGGAAGATCAAATTACTACGGTATGACAATAGAGGGGAATTCATGTCCATTGAGTTTTAAAATTACCTAGAGAATAATGGGATACGACATGAGGTGGCAGTTGTGATAACTCCACAGAAAAATGGAATTGTTGAGCGCAGGAATTGATAGGTAAACAACATGGCTAGAACTATGCTGATTGAGAGTCGTATTCCTTGACATTAATGTAAAGAGGTGGTACAAGTTTTATTGTATATTCAAAATCGAACAGGTCTATATATGGGTGAAACAAAGACACCATAGGAATTGTGGCATGGAAGGAATCCCTCCTTGAAATATTTTCATGCTTTTGGAAGAAAATGTTTTATCCATAATAAATAAGGAAATCAAGGGAAGTATGGAGACAATGTAGAAAAAGGAATATTTATTAGATAATCAATGAAAATCAAAGCCTACAAGTGTTTTAATAAGCACTTGGGAAGAATTGTGGAAAGCAGTGATGTAAATATCATTTAAGAGAAAAACCCGAATTCTTCAAGGAATTCTTATGTTGATGTGATAGAATATGAAGAAGAATGTGAAAATGGAACAAATGATAATATAGAGGTAGATGAAGGTGTGAAAAACTCTCAGAATTCACATCATGATGTTGACTCTGAAGAAGAATCAGAAGAGTAAGCCATGGCTGGAGAGAATTTGGCCGAACCCCAAAGGAGAAATCGATGAGTAGAGATTGATCAGTCCAACATTATTGGGGATCGGAATGCACCTACACAGACAAGGAGAATGAGGAATAATGAAAAATCTGCATTTCTATTAGTTGTGGAACCATCTTCTTTTGAAGAGGTTGCAAAGGATGAGTCATGGTTTAAAGAAATGAATGAAGAGTTAGGTCATATTGAAAAAAATCAGACATGGGATCTTGTTAAAATACCTAAAGATCATAATGTGATTGGTACGAAGTGGATTTTCAAGAACAAATTTTATGAACATGGAAATGTGATAAAAAATAAGGTGTACTTGGTCTATAAAAGATATTCACAAATTGAAGGCATTGATGTTGAGGAGACATTTTCTCCTGTAGCGAGACTGGAGTCAATCAGGCTATTTCTTGCCATGGAAATCCAAAAAGGTTATAAAGTATATCAAATGGATGTCAAGATAGCATTATTAAATGGAGTTTTGGAATAAGAAGTCTACATTGAACAAACCATAGGGTTCTTTCTTGGAAATTATGAACCGAAGGTTTGAAAATTAAAGAAAGCTCTTTATGGAATGAAACAAGCACCACAGGCATGGTACTCTCGGTTGGACTCTTATCTGAGAAATCTTGAGTTTAAAAGAGGAGTAGTGGATCACAATATCTATGTGAAGAACACTCAACAGGATCAGTTCATGGTATTGATATACGTAGATGATATTATTTTTGGTGGAAGCAGACATGGATCAGTGTATGAATTTTCCAATCACTTGAAATCAGAATTTTAAATGTCCTTGATTGGTGAACTCACTTACTTTTTAGGGTTGCAGGTTCTTTAGAAGAAGGGTTAAACTTTCATTTATCAAGAAAATTATGCAAGAGAGCTACTGAATAAATTCAATATGCATGATTCCAAACCAATGTCGACTCCAATTGCAGTTGAATCAAAGCTCAGAAAGCATGAGGAAGGGACTTCTGTGGATCCCACCATGTATAGAAGAATCATTGTAAGACTACTAAACCTGATGACAACATGGATAGATATTGTCTTTGTAACTTTCATTGTGGCCTACTTTCAGAGTAATATGAAGGAAGAACATATGGCGGTAGTGAAAATAATCATGAGATACATTCAAGGTACACATAATTATGGGATATACTTTGTCGCATTGTATGAGAACTTTCGTTTCCCATTTTCCCTCAAAATGAACTAATAAAAATTTAAATTTGGATGGATGGATATGCTTTGTTGCAGGAAGAGATAGTCAACTATCAGCATTTTATGATTTTTACTGGGTTGGAGATGTAGTGGAAATAAAGTCTACAAGTGGTGGAGCACTCTATATTGGGAATACATGTGTGGGTTAGTTAAGTAATAAATTGGAAAGTACTTCACTTAGTACTACTGAATCTGAATATATATCTTCTACCAAGGTAAGCACTTAGTTACTTTGGATGAAGTAGCAACTGAGTGACATAGGTGATGAGGTGAAACAACCAATGGTGATTTACTATGATAAAAAAGAGTGAAATTGATCTTAATAAGAATTTGGTCCAGTATTCTTGTACGAAACATATTGAGATCATATATCACTTCATCAAGGAAAAGTTTGAACAAGGTGTGATCAAAATGGACCATGTGGGAACTGATGAGAAAGTGGTTGACATTATGACCAAGCCACTGTCAACAGATATTTTTGAGCCTCCCAGTGTATAAGGAGGTTATGAGATTCCCCTCTCCCTGGTTGTTTTAACTATTTTTAATTTGTTTTTGGAAATGATGCAGGTTTATGGGGGAGATACGATCTAGGGGGAACATGTTTTTTGTTAACTCTACAAGTTGTGATTCGGTTCATTGGGTTTATTTCTAATGGGGGAGAATGGATAAATTTAATGGAGAGTTATATATTTATTTCTGGTTATGGGAAAGATAGAGAATATAAAAAGCCAGAAATGAAACTATAGGGGATAAAAAGACGGAAATGAAACTATGGGGGAGAAAATAAAAGGATGAGAACACAATTCATTTCCTCTCTCTTGTTTTATTCATCGAACACTACTCACATGAACTTAGAGTGATGGTTGAGTTTTTTCTTGAAGGTTCATGTTTTGATCATGGTTGGCACATGGGTGAATTTATCTGGAGATTGCCAACAAACCCAGAGGGGGAGATTGTTGGAACCAAGGCTGTTCATTGCTAAAAATGAAGTTTGGTTTGTGTTTTTTGTTAATCTGCACATGGATGAATAGGGAGTTTTCAAGGAATGAGGTCATACGTTTGAGGCTGAAATCAGTGTTGAAGGTGGTGCAGTTTCTGAGTATTTTCCAAATTTTTGGGCCTCAAAAATTAGAAATTTGGTATTAGAAAACAATTTTTTTTCAGATAGGAGTGAATGGTATAAAAAACGACAAAGAACTTCTGAAAAATAAGGGAACCGTGTACCTTGGAACATGGACCACATACCATGTTATGGGAATGGTTATTGGTCGCATTCTAGGTAGTGGGAATAGTACGTGGAGTAGTGTGAGGAGAGGTGCACAGAACCGAAAACAGTTCACAGTAATGGTACGTGGTGAAGGTATGCGATACGGGGAATGTTGAAGGTTGAAACTAAAAACAGTTCACAACAATGGTACGTAGTGATGGCATGCGGTACGCGGAGTGCTGAAGGTTAGCGGGATTGATGTGGTTTACGAAATAGGAGTGGTATGTGGTGGATACTAACCGTACGCAGATGGAGTTCAATACAATGAATATTGTCATACATTGAAAATTTGGGTAAATTGGATTAGTGAAATTTGCATAGTTATGTGCCTATTTAAGAAACTATAATCCCCTTTGTTAAGGGGTGGGATTAGAGATTAAAATTTTGTTAAGAAATTTAGTAAAGTTTTAAGTGGTATGCAGAGGAGAATATGGTACGTGGAGAGAATCATCCGTATAAAGAAAACAGTTTGTGGAAGGAAGTGTGGTTCACACAGGAAGCTCTCGTAGTACACGACAGAGTAAGGAAGTATGCGGAGCAGGACAACACGTAGAGAATTTGAGCACTCTGTAGAGTAAGGTGGTACACGGAGTAGGGTATTTCATCGAGGAGATGGATGGTACATGGAAATGGTAGTGGTACGCGAAGGAGTTGGTTTGTGCACCATACCTAGAACACAGTACACGAAACATCCAAGGAAGCATGAAAATTGACCTAATCAGTTTGCAAAATTAATTTCAATAACATATCAATGTATGAGAAAATAAATTACATTAGTGGGTGATTATAGGACTTCAACAGAGCATCCATTTATAGTTGATTATGCATGATTTAATGCTAAAAAATTGAAGCGGCCTTCAAGTAGTTAAACTGAGTGAATATTCTTCCAACGCAGTGATCAAGGAGGAGTCAGCAAAAGTGATCTGATGGATACAGTGTGCTATCCCTAAAACCTTGTAAAGGCAGTGCACCTGGAACAAAGTGACTGTGTTAAACTCTTGTAATACAAAACTTGTGAAGATTAGTGATTTTTGGTATGAATGGAACATTGTCGGTGTATACTCCTTGGACTTATCCCTTAGTGGTGAACCAAGTAAAATTTTTGTGCCATTTCTTTGCTTGTGATTGTTTATTTTCTGCACTTCCTATTCAAATAGGTTTAACAGGCTCCTATCAATGTGGGAATAAGATCTATCAATTTAAAATAAAAATTTGACACCCTGATTCACCCCTCCCCTCTCAGGGTGTTCTGGGGTCCTTCAACAACAACATGACCCAACATTGGGTTTGATATACTTCAAGTCGCACAATACCAATGTTGTCCTAAGGAGATCCACATGCTATCGGGGAAGATGATACTTCAATATATCTAAAAAATGAATTATGGGTTGTTTTATTATAGGATAGTGCAACTAGAATTTTTGGGATACACAGATGTGGGATGAGAAGTTTTAGTGGATAACCGACGAAAATTAGAGATATCGAAAAACCTAGATTTCGTTCAAACCATGGTTTCATTCTATCCTTGAATCGCTTGAGCCTTGGATTTGAGCTTTGGAATAGTTGGAGCCCTGATTCTAGCCTATATTCGAGGTTGTATTCGACAACAAGGGGCAGCGACAGTAGGTCGCTTCTGTAGAGAGCTTCAAATATCGCGAACTAGTTCGCGATGGTTAGGGTTCTTAAAATATATTAGGACACTTTTATCATCACTTCCAAAAAAGCGTGGATAAAGATACATTCTATCAGGGCTAAGTTAATAAGCCTTGATAAAACTAATCTTTATCAGCGCTTTTTTAGCGCTGATAAAGATTGATTTTATCAGCGCTAAAAAAGCATTGATAAATACTTATAATACTTTTAAAAAAATGTTTTTTTAAAAAAAGTGTAATTAGTTTAGGTAATTAAAATACTTATAATAATACTTTTTATAAAATAATAATTTTATAATTCTTTGAATATATAATTATTTATTTATAATTATATAAATACATTTTTTAAAAATAATATTTATATCATTATATATATTTATATAATTATATATATATAAATATAGTAAATATATTCATTATTTAAATAAATTTATTACAATTTTATAATTATTTATTTATAATTATATAAATAATTTTTTGAAAAAATATTATTTATTTATTTATCTATTATTATAAATGTATAAAAATAGTAAATATACATTTATAAATATATTTTTACAAATATATTTTTAACATTATTAATGAATATTTAATCCTAAGTGCATGCATGTTAAAAATGAGTAAAATTGATTAATTAAAAATGAGTACAATATAGAAAATTTGGATAAGTTTTATTAGTATAAATCAATAAAAAATTGATATATATTAAAATAAATATGAATACATATTCAAAATATTAAAAATAGTAAATAAATATATATAAAATAAATCATATAAATTGGTTAAATTCCCAAAAAAATATTTGTGTGTGTGCGTATGTATATAAAATGCATTAATTATGTATATGTGAAATAAATATAATACGTTTGATCTATGTTAAATTAAAAAATCAAATGACATTCAAATATGTCCATTACTAGATGCAAGTAGTTTCTATTATTAATTCATATTAATTTTTAATTACAGCCCTAATTCACTAAATATATTACTATTTAATGTAAAGCATAAATATTTTGTATTATATAAATCATATTTATATACATTCATATATATTTATATATTTAATATATACTATATATTAACATTATCAATAATTATTTAATTAATAAAATGTTTAATATTTATCTCAATTTACTTATTTTTAATCTTTATTTGTTTAATTTTTATTTTACATATATCTATATATTTAATATATACTATTTATAATTTATATATAGTATAATCAATTTATTCATTTTTATCAATAATTATTTAATTAATTAAAATTTTAATATTATTTTAATAAAATCAATTTATTTTTTATTTATTTATTTATTTCATTTTATTTGGACTTTTATCAGTTCTAAAGAAGCACTGATAAAGGATTCCTTTATGGGTGCTAAAAATAAAGCACTGATTGTAACGCCCCGACCCCAGTTACCCAAAGTCGGTGCATTATTACGTAACATTAGCATGATCACAAAAGATCAAGTCTCCAAAGACCGATTAGTTTAGTAGCCTTGGAAACACTAGATACATTCATAAATGTTACATTACATCATAAATTGAAAAACTACAATAACATAGTCTCCATAGTCCACACTCATATCCCCTTCAGACTATCCCTGCAGGTCAGTCATAAAATATTTCTTCACATCCTGGGAAAAATAAAACATAGAAAGGGGTGAGCTCAGATGCTCAGTAAGGATAACAATATAGCAGAAACATTCATAAATAAACATAAACATTTAAGGCAATGTATAACTAAAACAAAAGCATTTTAAACTTGAACTTCAGCATAATATGGAAAAATTAAAATAAAATAATTTCATTTACTTACTCACATGGATATTCTACTAGTCAAATAATCACATGCAATATCAATAACCACTTTCATAATGATGGAATGCATAATTTCATACTATCATAACCACGTAGCCAAGGCCTCGTGCCAAGACTACAAATAAGATTTTGTCAAGGCCTCGTGCCAAGACACTAGTTTGTCTCATGAGACCTACCGATGCATCGAGGATCTATAGCAGGCTCCACCCATCACTTATTAAGTCCAATGCATTCCTCATATGAACAGGTTTAAACATATCATAAACCATAACATAATCGTATCACATAAAACATGCATAAAGGAAACATAACATTTCCACATTTCAATCACAAGATATCAATACAACACATTGATATAATAAAACCATTCTCAATACCAAAATAAAAGAAAAGTAAAACATGGTATTTATTTTTCATTTTTTTTAAAAAAATTATGGCTTGTAGAGGAAGCCAAAACTCAAATAATGGTCACGGCGGCGGAGAAGTCGTTGTCGCCACATACATACGACAAAAAAACATTCCCTTTTTTCGTTTAGTAAAACTCTTCGTATAAAAAGATTCGTTTTGAATAAATGTAAAATTCAAAGGGGTTTATACACCGTATAAAAGAAAGTTGTGTATAAAACAAAATATGCCTCAACGAAAGGAGATTGAGACGAAGTCCCTTACCTCATGTCCAACTTGACTTGATCGTTCTTTAACCTCCGGAATAATAAACTAGAGTTAATTTCTACTTGCTTAAGAACCTTTTTCATTTTCATTATTCTTTTTATATCACTTATTACCATGTTATTAACATTATGTAATTATTTAAGTTAATAACAGTCGTTTTGTCGATCTTTGGTACTTGAGTTAAAAATAAACTTCTTATAATTACAAGTTGTTCATGTGGTAAAATTTCCATTATATCCAGAATTATATTCATGATTTAGATATCATATATATGATATATATCTATTATATACATGCATTTATAATATTACATAACTTTTAGAGGTAAGAAATGAAATGCACCATTCATGGAGACGGTAAGCTGTACGTACGCATGAACACTACTTTCATTTATATTTCGTATTTAATGGAATGAAATCTTAATGATATAAAGGTATATTATAATTCCAGTATAATATAATATATAATATCATTTACTCCATCCTTTATATGTCCCACATATGGCATTAACAATTCAAATCACTTTGAGGCGGCGGTAGTCTGCACTTCCTAAAATGAAATTATCGCGTTTACCCATAATGGAAATCATAAAGGTATGACATAAATGAGAAATAAATAAGCATAAGGAAAACATAAAAATAATATATATCATATAGAAATATAGTGACATCTTAATGGACACCATGAGAGGTGTTAAAATAAGATTGAACAATCATCGTTTCGTGAGGCAGTAATTCGCCACCCACAGAAACAGTATGTTCTTTAACCATTAGACGAATGTGTGTGTAAGTTTAAATCAAATCCTTATCATAACAACATCCTAGTATATTTAAGATACTTTTTTTGTTACAAAATAAATGAATAAAAAGATTTTAAGGGGTTGGAGAAGAAAAATAATACAAAAGAACATAAGAGAAGACATTACCTTAAAATCGGGTAACTCTTTTTGATTTGAGCCAAAGGCTTCCTTGGGAAGATTTCTGCCCAAAGTAAGGCTTCTAGGAGTAAGAGAGGGAAGTTGAGAGATTATTTGGGCATAGTTTGGATGAGAAAAATGGCTTTAATGTTTGAATAAGGTGGTAGAGGTGGGGGCCTTTTATAAGAGGAGAGGAGGGGCACTTTTGGAAAGTCAAGAAATGTTACTTTATTATATAATGAGTTTTGGATTTTAAAGGTCCCACAATTATATATTTAGAGTATAAGTTGATAAGGGTTATAAATATACTCATCCAATATGTTTTTGATAAGTGTAAGTCTTAGATTTTACATTATCTTGTCATTTTATTTAAATCGTTAATTAATGAGGTAATCGCTGCATCATCATGGTGTCATAAAAGATTTAACTTATTTAATGTCTAAAAATTATAAAAAAAATATCATGATGTAGGAAATCTTTTTATATTTCCAATGAATATTTATATTAAAAAATATAACTTGTATAACCCCTTGTAAAAAAAATTTTAGTAAAACAATACATGAATGTGACATTTTTATTTTTACTTTAAATAAAATGTTATTAATGTCATTTTCTTACCCAAGTGGCTCCATGGGGTCCCCAAGTTGACCCATGGACTTTCTTGGTCGGCTATGACTCATCCAATAATAGTAGGACATGCGTAAATGTAATTTTATATTATTATAACATTATTTTTACCTTAAATTACACTAATTACCTTTAATCGCGATTAATAAAACTTAAAAGTTACTATTCACCAAAATATTGTTTTAATCCCATTGAACCACATTTTACTTCCTAATTACAACCATGTATGTCGGATTTTTGAAAATCAAATCACAGAAGTGGTAAAGTTTCATTTACACGAAAAATCAGTTTTTTAACTACCACTTAGTGGTTTCACTATTCATCAAAAATTGAAGTTTTTCAGAAAAATACCAAGAATTCGCCCTAAGCTATAATTGATATTCTGAATTCAAAAATGATGTCTATTTTATAAAATTACAAACATATAAGTTTCATTAATTAATTTTATAATTAATTCCCGTTGTCAAAACAAATAGCGTGTTTTTAAGAAACAATATCAATCAAAAGATTGACAATTGTTTATGTCCAATTTCAAAGTAAAATTAATTCTAATGACCACCATTGGATAAAATGGTAAAATAATATTCTAATTATACTTTAAAACCACTCAATAGTATAATTTATCACTATAAGTTATTTTGATTAAAAATGTTGTTTTTAAGTATTTTTCACTATTCATCAAAAATTGGAAGTTCTCGGAAAAATACCAAAAATTCAACATAGGCTAATTTCGATATTCTGAATCAAAAAATGAAGTCCATTATGAAATATAAAATTTATATAATTTCAAAAAGTGGGTATTACTATTCATAACGGCTACTTTGATTGGTCGTGGTGTGTTAGAATCTCGAACTTGCGTACAATGCAAGCTATTGCATTATTGAAAGAGAAACGTATCGTGGAAGTTTGGGGTGTTACATTATACCCTACTTCAATAAATTTTGTCCTCGTAATTTGAAATTTTTCTTCAAAAATAAAAGGTTGAAAGTATAAAATACCTTTGTGGAAAACCCACATCGGAAATAAGGTTAATAAAATTTAGCCTTAATAAGAGGGAAAGGGAAATGAAAAAGTCACCACCAAATTATGATCTCGATTAGGAGAACATTGGTGGAAATTAGAGACATATAATTGGAGGAAAAATGTAAATATTTTTAGAGAGTGATTGAGGTCATCAATCACAAACAAGTTTAAAATTTAGGGCCTCAAAGCCTTCAATCTATGTTGATTTAAAATATCATCAGTTCAACAAAACATAATGTATTAGGATAACACATTTTTTGTTTTAATATCCCTTTACTAAAGTTTAAGAATTAATTTATTCATAGAATAAGAGAGAGTTATATATATATATATATACTTGAAAAGTAGAGTTTCAACCTTCAACTAATTTCTACCACAAACTCATCTTTCCCTGAAAAGGATAATAGAACTCAAAAATATTATATTTATCCTAATCGTACAAGGTTCCAAATATTAACAAATACCATTTAGATTAGGAAAACTATTTTGTAATAATCAGGGACTTCCTGTAGGCTAGTGGTAGGTAATAAAGGTCTATCGCACTATGGTTGTGGGTTCTATTCCTACAGCTTTGTCCAACGCGATGGGTTATCCCCAAACCTACAGGTTGTCCTTTTCCTAAAACTATAGTATTATAATATTCCAAAAATAATCTTCAGAAATGTTTTAACCTTAAACAATACTATCCAAAGTTCAACTTAATCCATTCCAACCTTTATAGTTATCCAAAATACCTCTTTCCAGACTTTCTCTAAAAGGTCTCTAAATTCCAAAATCAATTGTAACATCAGATTCTCCAAACAAAGTAAAGTTTCTCTTATAGTCACATACTAAAAATATGATTACCTTCATCATGTTAAAACCTTAATGAAAACAACAAGTACTTCAGTACAATCCTTATATATATCACATTATTATTATAACCAGAATATAATCCTTGAGTCCAAAAGCACCAATACATTAATTATTCCACTTCAACTGTAGTAACAGCATATGGTTGGCCTTGATCCCTTGGACTTTTCTGAGGTAAGTTTCCCTGATGCTTAGGAAATTCATTTGTATAATGCCATGTTTCTCTACAATTATAGCATTCAACATTTACAGCCTCATTCTTTCCTTTACAATTACGAGCCTCGTGACCTTTTTCTCCACATTTGTAACAAACTCCCATTCCCTTTAGGCAAGTACCGGGGTGATTCTTCCCACAATTATCACATAATGGAAAATCCTTCTTTCCCTTTTTCCCTTTATCTGTCTCTTGTTCCACCGTTCTCTTCTTCTCTTGCTTTACATTATTGTCATAAGATTTAGAGAATTTCTTTTCTGTCTTGATAGAACATGAGACTATATCTTTGTACGTTGAGAAAGATTGTGAAACTAAAGCTCGACGGAGAAACGGTTTTAACCCATCAAAGAAACGATCAATCTTACTTATTGGGTTACGTATATAATTTGTAGCATACCTCACTAACCTTGTAAAGTTAGCCTCATACTTTGCGACATTCTCATCCTCCTTTTGTCTCAGACTCAGAAATTTCCTTTCCATATCTGCTCGATGGTCATGAGGGAAGTATTTTTATAAGAAAAGATCTTTGAACTCCCTCCATTCCATATTTGATACTTCGTCATCTTCCTTTGTGTTTTGAATTAATGACCACCATTGATCAGCATCTCCAGTGAGGTGGTAAACTGCCATGATAACCTTTTCCCTTTCACTACTCCCCAAGGCATGGAATATTTTCTCTAAGGAATTTATCCATTGCTCAGATACTAAGGGATTTTTACTCCCATTTAATGTTGGTGGTTTTTTCCTCATGAAGTGGTCTAACATTGATCCTCCACGTTGCGAATCAGGGTGCTCTATATGAGTAAGGTTATTATTCATAACCTGAGTGAGTTGTCTCAGTATGGTGATAAGCTGATCAGCACCAGTTGTATCACCAGCTCCACTATAATTATCTTGAGCAGGAGGGAAATCCCTACATGGAGTGTGTGTATCGATACAGTTTCCATTCCTTCTACTAGGCGCCATTTCTAAACAATGGCATAAACTAGATTAGTTTATGAATTGAAATACAAAATAACAAACTTGCAAAACACCTAACATAAATTGAACAGTTTATGGATATAATCCATAATCATAAAAATGTTTTCTTTGAGGAAGTATATACTCATAAACCCTTCATAATAGTTTGTAAAGAAAATGTGAATTATCCTAAGCATATCCCCTGGGAGTGTCATAACCAAGAGTGCAACAAGGCTCGTTGTCATGCACTAGTTCTCGTTTGAGTCTAGCTGAAAGCGGTGTTTTTGGGTTTTACCCCTAGGTACATCTGTGCCAGAGCCGCCTTTACCTGATTGTATCCAGACAGGTATGTATTGCTCGGAAAACTCACAAAATCTCTATAATACCAAAATTCTAGGAAGTTCTTCTATACTAATCCTCAAAGTCTATCTTAGGGTTATGTGCTCTAATCAGAATTTATCTAAATCTAGCTTCCAAGGTTAGTACTAAACTGCCTCTGATACCAATGGTAACGCCCTGACCCCAGTTAACCAGAGTCAGTGTATTATTACATAACATTGGCATGATCACAAAATATCAAGTCTCGAAAGACCGATTAGTTTAGAAGCCTTGGAAACACTAGATACATTCATAAATGTTACATTACAACATAAAGTGAAAAACTACAATAACATAGTCTCCGTAGTCCACACTCATATCCCCTTCAGACTATCCCTACAGGTCAGTCATAAAATATTTCTTCACATCCTGGGAAAAATAAAACATAGAAAGGGGTGAGCACAGATGCTCAGTAAGGATAACAATATAGTAAAAACATTCATAAATAAACATAAACATTTAAGGAAATATATAACTAAAACAAAATCCTTTTAAACTTGAACTTCAGCATAATATGGAAAAAGTAAAATAAAATAATGCCATTTACTTACTCACATGGATATTCTACTAGTCGAATAATCACATGCAATATCAATAACCACTTTCATAGTGATAGAATGCATAATGCCAGACTATCATAACCACGTAGCCAAGGCCTCGTGCCAAGACTACAAATAAAATTTTGTCAAGGCCTCATTCCAAGACACTAGTTTGTCTCATGATACCTACCGATGCATCGAGGAGCTATAGTGGTCTCAACCCGTAACTTATTAAGTCCAATGCATTCCTCATATGAACAGGTTTAAACATATCATAAACCATAACATAATCGTATCACATAAAACATGCATAAAGGAAACATAAAATTTCCACATTTCAATCACAAGATATCAATACAAAACATTGATATAATAAAACCATTGTCAATACCAAAATAAAAGAAAATTAAAACATGGTATTTATTTTTCATTTTTTTTAAAAAAGGTATGGCTTGTAGAGGAAGTCGACACTCAAATAATGGTCACGGCGGCGGAGAAGTCGTTGTCGCCGCATACGTACGACAAAAAAACATTCCCTTTTTTCATTTAGTAAAACGCTTCATATAAAAATATTCCTTTTGAATAAATGTAAAATTCAAAGGGTTTTATACACCGTATAAAATAAAATTGTGTATAAAACAAAATATGCCTCAATGAAAGGAGATTGAGATGAAGTCCCTTACCTCGTGTCCAACTTGACTCGATCGTTCTTTAACCTCATGAATAATAAACTATAGTTAATTTCTACTTTCTTAATAACCTTTTTCAAGTTCATTATTCCTTTTATATCACTTATTACCATGTTATGAATATTATGTAATTATTTTAAGTTAATAACGGTCATTTTGTCGATCTTTGGTACTTGAGTTAAAAATAAACTTCTTATAATTACAAGTTGTTCATGTGGTAAAATATCCATTATATAAAGAATTATATTCATGATGTAGATATCATATATATCATATATATCCAGTATATACATGAATTTATAATATTACATAACATTTAGAGGTAAGAAATGAAAAGCACCGTTCATGGAGACGGTAAGTCGTACGTACGCATGAACGCTACTTTCATTTATATTTCGTATTTAATGGAAGGAAATCATAATGATATAAAGGTATATTATAATTAAATTATAATATCATATATAATATCATTTAATCCATCCTTTATACATCCCACATATGGCATTAACGATTCAAATCACTTTGAGAGGTTGGTAGTCCGCACTTCCTAAAATGAAATTATCTCGTTTACCCATAATGGAAATCATAAAGGTATGCCATAAATGAGAAATAAATAAGAATAAAGAAAAAATAAACATAATATATATCATATATAAATATAGTGACATCTTAATGGCCACCATGATAGGTGTTAAAAGAAGATTGAACAATCATCGTTTCGTGAGGAAGTAATTCGCCACCCACAGAAACAGTATGTTCTTTAACCATTAGACGAAGGTGTGTGTAAGTCTAAATCAAATCATTCTCATAACAACATCCTAGTATATTTAATATACTGTTGTTGTTACAAAATAAAGGAATAAAAATATTTTAAGGGGTTGGAGAAGCAAAATAATACAAAAGAACATAAGAGAATACATTACCTTAAAATCGGGTAACTCTTTTTGATTTGAGCCAAAGGATTCCTTGGGAATACTTCTGCCAAAAGTGAGGATTCTAGGAGTAATATAGGGAAGTTGAGAGAGTATTTTTGAATAGTTTGGCCGATCCAAATGGCTTTATGGTGTGAATAAGGTGGTAGAGGTGGGGGGCTTTTATAAGAGGAGAGGAGGGGCACTTTTGGAAAGTCAAGAAATGTTACTTTATTATATAATAAGTTTCAGATTTTAAAGGTCCCAAAATTATATATTTAGAGTATAAGGTGATAAGGGTTCGAAATATACTCATCCAATAGGTTTTTTACAAGTTTAAGTCTTATATTTTACATTATCTTTTCATTTTATTTAAATCGTTAATTAATGAGGTAATCGCTGCATCATCATGGTGTCATAAAAAAATTAATTTATTTAATGTCTAAAAATTATAAAAAAAAATATCATGATGTAGGAAATCTTTTTATCTTTCCAAAGAATATTTATAGTAAAAATGATAACTTGTATAACCCCTTTTAAAAATTATTTTAGTAAAATAATACATGTTTGTGACATTTTTATTTTTACTTTAAATAAAACGTTATTAATGTAATTTTCTTACCCAAGTGGCTCCATGGGGTCCCCAAGTTGACCCATGGATTTTATTGGTAGGCCATGATTCATCCAATAAGATTAGGACATGTGTAAAGGTAATTTTATATTATTATAACATTATTTTTACCTTAAATTGCACTAATTAATAAAACTTAAAAGTTACTATTCACCAAAAAATTATTTTAATCCCATTGAACCACATTTTACTTCCTAATGCAAACCATGTATGTTGGATTTTTGAAAATAAAATCCTAGAAGTGGTAAAGTTTCATTTAAATGAAAAATCAGTTTTTTAACTACCACTTAGTGGTTTCACTATTCATCAAAAATTGAAGTTTTTCAGAAAAATACCAAAAATTCACCCTAAGCTATAATTGATATTATAAATTCAAAAATAATGTCTATTTTATAAAATTCCAAAAATATAAGTTTCATTAATTAATTTTATAATTAATTCCCGTTGTCAAAATAAATAGCGTGTTTTTAAGAAACAATATCAATCAAAATATTGACAATTGTTTATGTCCAATTTCAAAGTGAAATTTATTATAATGACTACCATTAGATAAAATGGTAAAATTATATTCTAATTATACTTTAAAACCACTCAGTAGTATAATTTATCACTATAAGTTATTTTTATTAAAAATGTATTTAATAAGTATTTTTTCCTATTCATCGAAAATTGGAAGTTCTCGAAAAAATACCGAAAATTCAACATAGGCTAATTTCGATATTCCGAATCCAAAAATGAAGTCCATTATGAAATATAAAATTTATATAATTTCAAAAGGTGGGTATTACTATTCATAACGGCTACTTTGATTGGTCGCGGTGTGTTAGAATCTCGAACTTGCGTACAATGCAAGCTATTGCATTATTGAAAGAGAAGTGTTTCGTGGAAGCTTGGGGTATTACACTGATAAAGGGTGTCCTTTAACAGTGCTAAAAATAAAGTGCTAATAAAGGAAACCCTTTATCATTGCTAAAACAAATGCACTGATAAAGACTGCCTTTTTGCAGTGCTAAAAAAATGTGGTGATAAAGGGTGCCTTTTATCATCGCTAGAAAAAAAACGTTGATAAACAGTACCCATTATTAGCGCTTGTTTTAGTGCTGATAAAGGGTACCTTTATCGTCGCATTTTTCTAGCACTGAAAAAAGTCAGCGTTGTTAAAGGTTTTTTTATATTAGTGGTATCTGGTGGATCATTCAAAAGGTCTTACTCAAATTCATACTATCCCAAATGACTTCAAACAATTTGAAAACCTCCTGATCCATCCAACACTAGAGAGATAGAAGAATAAGGGTCACGTGACCTAATAATTTTCCATCCGTAGCCTAGGAATGTCTAATCTACTAAGACTGGGCATTATATGATGCTCATTCCCTCAACAAAGTTCAAACACTACATGACCACCCATCAAAGTCAGGTGTCATTTTTTAGAAACTAAGAGTCCTACTCAAAACAAACAACACCCAAAAGACACCTAATGTGAGGAACTTCTCATTGCAGGCATTTAGTGAAGTTTTAAGGTTCTAAGGGCGCTACCTACCTTAGGATAGCCCCTTAACTAATCATAAATCATCAACCCTATAAAGGGGTCATGCTTGAAAGGTTTCTAGGATTAAGGTCCTATCATTTAGGATCAAACTATGAAAGAAGAGGCCAATGAGTAATGGTCACATTCCAATTTCAAGGAAACAATCAATAAAGATTTAGACTACCTCTATTCGAAGGTTATACTAAGAACACTACTTAAGGTTCCATTCTAATTTAAAACATTTATTTTCATCTTTCCTTTAAACATTTCAATGTTTAGCTTTTAAAGAGCATATAATACTATTAATAAAGCAAAAGTATTAGGTTCTTCATTTAATTTAATTTACTCGTAACACAGTAATTCTCTATCAAACTTACTCTTAAACATTAATTATTTTTCTGATCTACTGTCATAATTAGGAAATTTATCACAAAAACTCCATTTTAAACAACATTCATTTATTCATAAGCTTTCACCATTATCTTAGTTAAAGAAAATATCAATTGCAATCTATAGAGGAAAATTCCCTTTAGGATGTAATTGGCATTTTTATTAACTAATGCCTCATATAAAAAAACTCAAAAGTAGATAAAATGTATTTTATTAACTAAGGAGGGGATTGTTCAAGTAAAATGATATCATACTCTTATGTGTAAAACCATATAAATAAATTCAGTCACTTTAAATAACCATCCCTATGCAATATAAACATACCCCAATGGAGTTAATCACTAAGGAATAAAAGGATAAGGTGAGCTACAAGGGTCCCATTAAATAATTATGGGTTCATCTAAATACGACCCCTTTTTTATTTGAAACATTAATATTTTTAAAAACCCTTAATGGATTTATCTCATAAGCACAAAGCATCATGAGCGACCTAATATGGTTGAGTCAAATCTATCTCATAATCATCATGCCCCAACTGGCCTACTTGGGTACAGTTGTGCATCTAGGGATTTAGTCATATGATTCATCACACCAAAGTAATGGATTTACAATCCTTTATAAAAGAAACCAATTCATTTTAATTCAAAATTTAGTCAACATTTATATTTACAACAACTTCATGGTATTTTAAATTTACATATAACAATTTAATTATGTGGCTCACCAACTCCAAATTTATAAAGAACCCGTATGCTTTATGAATTGAAAATTGGCTCCCATGTAATTGTAATAAATAATGTTTCATCCCATGGATCAAATATCTCTGGATTGGTTAGTTAAGGTATCACCAAAAATCTATGTGGAACAACATTATTTAGGTTAATACTAGAACTTTAATAACCAATTTTATATTAAAATTATAACTAGGCATCCTAACATAGAAATAAATACAAGGAATATGACAATTATCATTGTTGACGCTCCTCTTTCGTCACAGAGTCTAGAGATTGGAAGAGGGGATTATCTTAACTCGAATTGATTCAACCTTTGGACAAATATCAAAAAATGACAAAGGAAGGAATAAGAAGAATACTACACATGTGTCGTGAAAGTTCCATCACTGCCACGCAATTCCACTTATAGGACACCTAATGGTCGCGCAAGTGACTTGCTCACCCCAAAGGATAACCACCCAGGGTCTTCTCCAACCTATAAATAGACCCTGTGGGCCCCCCATTTCAGAGGAGGAATTTTTCCAGAAACTCATATTTGAGCTCCTGGTGCCCTAGTCTCTTTTCAAAGCTTCTGAAACACTTCTAAGGTAATTTCTTACCTAGAACGGAATATCTAAATAGGGGGAGGAAGTCCTAAGTGTTGAAACTCATCAACACTTGCACGCCTGAGTGGCCAGCCCTTAAGGGAAATGGCCACACTTGCGCGCCGCCTAACTCCTTAAATAGAACTTGCGTGCCACTATTCTGGAAGAATCTCAAGAGGATTCTAAAGGCTTTAACCAAGAGTCACTCAAGTATTACCCTGCTGGTTAACCGTCGCGCAAGTACCCATGTGTCGCGCAGGTATACCTGCGCGACCAGGACTTGCACGCCCACGCAGTACCTGCGCGCCTGCCAGGACTTGCGCGCCCCTGCCTTTTTGGGTGCCCTTCTTGCCCATTTCACCCCTCTTATGTCATTCCACCTCTCCTATTCAAGATTCAGTCTTCAAGACACTCTTCAAAGACATTTATGGCATGATTTCTTGATTTTACATCCTTATCTGAAAGGAATTCTGTGGAATATCTCTCATAGCCTAGTGATTTACACATCTTTATGTCACTAAAGATTGAGATTTCATTCATTAAACCTCATCCTTTAAGATGAGAGAACTAGTCTCAAATATGGGCCTCCTTTTCAGGAATAAGCCCCAGTCATAATTCTCAAATATGGTCATCCTCCTTAGGAGTAAGCCCCAGTCCTCTAATTTGGGCATCCTACTCAGTAGTAAGCCCCAATTCTTAAAGTTCCCACATCTGGGCATCCTCCTTAGGAGTAAGCCCCAAGTCCCTTAATTTTTCAAGTCTCTTAACTTGGGCCTCCTTTTTAGGAGTAAGCCCCAGTCTTAATTTCTCTTAACCTGTCCTAATTTACCTTTTATCTGGGACTCCTTCTCAGGATTAAAACCCAATCATAAGTCCTCTCCTAATTTGGGCCTCCTTTTCAGGAGTAAGCCCCAAGTTAGAGTATTAAAATATCCATGAAGCACATATACCTTTATAGACCCTGTTCCTGGATTTCTTCCCTGAAGTAAATCCTAATATTCATTTATATGGGCAGTCATACATACATAAGCCCCACATTATTTCTTATGATTGCATCTTTCATGGCACAATTGTCTGTTTTTTACCAATACCTCTTGTTTCTCACAACGAGCATGGATCACGTGAGCTTATAGTGTAAAAGTAATTATGACATCCTTCTTTGAGCCATCAATCATAAACATCATACTCCCTTACTCGAACTACGTGGATTATGATTACTTTTCTAAACAAAGGATACGTAGGTAGCCCATCTGCGGGTTCGATCCCAATTCTGAAATAATCTATGTCCTTCTGAATGACCATAAACTTCAAGTGCCCCACTGAGTGGCTTTAAAACCAGCATGGTCATCATAATGACCAAGAGACTTCTATATAAATGTGTCGAAGGATACCATTGACCAATAATCTCTAATAAATACAGATGATTCTCTATCGATGAAGAACCTCGAATACATATAAAATATTCTCTAAATTTACTAAATATTTAATCATTGATTTTTAGATCTGAAGGAAATCTCATTTTATACTTGGTAATGTAATAAGGATTCACGAACATAACTTAAATCTATAAAGAGAGTCCCGGAGTAGACAATAATTCCCCTCAAAAAGGTGTGATGATTCCGACCTCCCATCCTCTCGACCAATGCAAATTCCTAAGCCTCATCAGTCCACAAACTAATGAACGCCTACCTTTGGAAAGTAGGTCCAAATGGATGTGGAATCATTGGATCTTTCCAGTTCTACGAACAAACCCGTTAGAAACCGATTGGAATGTTTGAACCTCCCATCAAGGAGGTCATCCCCAAATTCCGAGGGAAACAAAAAATGGTGAACCCGACGTGAATCCTTAACCAAGTTAAAATGATGTTTTACCTATTTGTTAGTCCCATTTTTAAAACTCAATGAGAGGGCCAACAAAAACAATCATTGACATATATTCTCATCCAAAAGATGTAGTGGCTGAATTTATCTTGATTACGTCTGTTATATCAAGCAGGCACTCTTTTCCAAGATCTTCTGCATTTCCAAAATGGCTTCTCTCAAGTTCACACCTGTGAATACTGCTGCTGCAAATGCCACTGTTGCTACTCCTGATGGATCGTCATCCGCTCTAATGATGACATCACCTACTCAGCGTCTTCAACTTTGGGTATCAAATGCGCTGGTTAAGGAGTACCGTTAACATGGTACCATTCCAACTCTGGAGGCTGCCCGACGATCCCTCCAAGTGAACAACTCACACCGGTCGTCTGGACAGCGACGACCAGTGATTAAGAAGCAGGCAGTGCTAACCACTGTCTCCAACTGTTTCGGGTCGTTATCCCTGGAACGCAATCACCATTCACTCCCATATTCTAAGGAGGTGAATGAGCAGGTCCCTCAGGTCCTTAATTCAAAGAAGCAGGAGTCCTTCCTGAGGGATCCCACCAACAATCGCCACCATACTCGTGCGGCAGTGCGCCCTCAACATGATGAGGGTACCGATTCCAGGCGTTCGGCTCAGGTTCCTCGAACCCGAGCAGGCAAGACGAACCGCCAGAGGCGAAATCTGGTCAACAGTAAGCAGGTTCTCATCTCTGCCATCTCTAGAGAAGTCCACCAACCTAACTTGGTGGCAAGCAACGAGCAGGCACACACACCTGCCTGTTTTAATTCCATTGTCCAAAAGACTCGTCTGGCAGCATCACGCCAATCCCACCAGGCAATTCTGGCAGAGTACTATAGGCAAAAACATACACTTGTTTATACATCATCAGCTAGTCAGTAGGATCTTCTTACTACATATGATGGATCTCGTCAACCACGTTCGGCGAAGTGCAATCAGCAGGCACATACACCTGCTAGTATTAATCAAACCTACCAACAGTCTCGCTTGGTAGCATTCAGAGAAGTTAGTTGGAAAGACCCGACAACAAACAGGAGTCAGACTCAACTCTCTTCCCCCACACTTGAGTACTGTCAGGATTCACTGACAGTAAAAGGAGGACAGGAGCAGGCACATACACCTACTCCAAGCCCGGAATGGACGTATATCCCTGTTACGGCAGCTGAAGTCACCAAGCATATTCTATCAATGGTGAAAGAGCAGAAGCAAATCCCTGCTCATATTCTAGATGCCTGCCAGGATATTATAAGAACTTCAGCAGCTTCTCAGGGAAAGACACATAAATCTATCCCTACCAGTGGAGTGACACATCAAAAATTCACTCCGGAACAGACACACACATCTATTCCAGTCCAAGAGGGTTGGGGGCATACTCCCCCATATCATACGGACAACCAATTCAGGAACATACACCTGATTTGAGTGGAGATCATCAGCCTAACCTGGCCATCTTTCCTGATCAGGCACATACACCTTCTCAGAGAAGCCACTTTCATCAACAAGTGGTTTCCAAAGCGAGTAAGAAGGCGTCTAAGAAGAAGACCTTCCCAACACAGTCAAGAGATCAAGAGGTAATCTGTAACAAGGCCTTGCTCGATTCTGGAGTTCTTGAAGCCCTCAGACAATTATCTGTTGGAATACAAGATTCTAATCACTCATTTCCCAATAGTGGGAACATTAGTTCTGAAGGTCTTCAATAGATACTTCCTCATGAAGGCTTGCTTCATGACAATTCGGTCGATCTTGAAGTTTCATCTTCAGATGAGATCCACAGGAACCCTCTGTGTGGTTAGAAGACCAAGGAGCAAGAGATCTCATCTTTTGTTGTAACCCATTATGGTGGTCCTCCCCATGATGATGAATTTTTCAGCGAAAGTCCTCTCCGCAGTAGTGATACACATTGCCCAGAAAATGTTCCAGTGGACAATGTAGTGCCGAGAAATCCCTCTTATCTTGAGGCACTTGAAAATGAGAAACTAGTCATGTATGATGCTTCATCGCTAGCAGGTGAAATACTTTCTCAATTAGAAGATAGCCCAGGGTGTAGGTCATTCCCCGAACCACCCCTAATTCATGCATCTTCTAGTTTAATCAGTGATTTCTCTACCAATCCTGTTGAATCCAATGAAGAAACAAGGAAGCACCAGCTCTGGTCAAAATAGGTATAAGAATATTCATGAAATGATAAAGAGGAAATGATGAACATGAGAAAACAACTGGCGAAAGGTGAAGTGCCAGTCATGTTTTGGCCTCTGGCTGATTCTCAGTATAACATTCCAGAAATGTTGACGGAAGATGGAATTCGTGATATTCATCTCAACATATAGAAAACTCTTTGTCAGTTGAAAAAGAAAGTATTATCTTATGATGAATATGAAAATCATGTTAAGATAATAGAAGGGTTACAACGCCAAATTGACTTGGCATCTCTATCAGTCTCTCGATATCTGAAGGCTAAAAAGCAGTAGAGAGCCCTTCAGCGTTCATGCCTTGGCGCACTAAGAAAGTTGCGCCAGTTAATTTCCAATGCCCCATCTGGTATTCATGTCAGGGGATGGGGTGTTCATGGAGCACTGCATTTCACGGTGCTCTCCAGTCATCAAATCCCACCTAAAATGGTCTCATGCAATGTTATTTCTCATGGCCGTCCACAGTCAATGGGATTTGTTTGTAATCAAAACCTTTCCCAAGAACAAGCTTCTACTAGTTCCTCTCAAAATCAAGAATACAGAGAACAAGTTGTTAAATTACTCCTGTATCAAGCAAACGAGAATATTGAACAGGCCTCTCGTTTGGAGAAAGCACATCACCAAGTGACAGAAGTGTCAGAAATCATCCAACGGTCTTTTGAACCAGGTGATAAAAGTGGATACAGGTTAATGAATCCAGCTAATTTATGGACTAAGGTTCACAAGATCATGAGAGCTTTTAAGAAATTCTCAAACATAGCATGTCAAGATCCACCCCAGCTCACCATACTAGGGACTCTTTTAAACCAACCCTCGGAATCAAAAAATAAGATTCGAGAAGTTGAGCAGGAATAGCCCCAGTCCACCGAACTGGGGAATTTTTCAAATCATCAATCCCCTCCTCAGATAAAGTCGGTTTTTTCTAGATTGGGGAAGAAGCGTCAAGAGGAACGAAGAGCCAAATTATCAGGATATTCCCTCAAAATTATTGTTCGTCAAGAAGTTCCTGAGGGATCGAATCAACAAAAGGTAATGTCTTATCAAATACATGGAAGAAGACAATATCATAGAAATGCTGATAGAATGGATGCGATGAGTTATGCATCAATCAATGTCATCAATGTCGTTGTTGCTGATCCACCAGATGAGGCTCACTCAGGGGACTCAGATGAAGAGTTTCCTGCTCAAGAATATGTACGCACCGATATAAATGAAGAAGGTGTGCGTACATGAAATCAAAGGATTACTCAGAACCTAGGTAATCCTTCGAGTAACCCACTTCCCCCTCTCTGAAAAGGATCCAAAAAAAGGAGGAGAAAGAATCAGGTTACATATCCTTCCTCTGGAGAATGCCAATCGCTCTCACTAGAGCAAAGGTTTGCACAACAGGAGGAAGAAATGAAGGAATTAAAGAGGTTGAATGCAGAGCTACTTCAGGGTAGTCTTCTTCCTAAGCGAGCTAGAGTTATTCATCCAAGGTAATTTGTTGCAGCTACTGAGAGGGATCAAGAATATCCTCCTCTATCAGCACACCCTCAAAGGTCTAATCCTACGGGTCAAGTGCAACAACAGTTGGCAGTGCTACCATCAGTTGCAGCACCAACCACCACATCTGTCCAAGCTCCAGTCATTGCACCTACCCAATTCCAAGTTCAACTGGATGTCTCTAAAAAGTTAATAACTACTATTGAGTCATTAACAACTCGGTTAGAAACTATGGAAGGGAAACGTGCGTAGGTTTAACCAGAAAATAAAGTTTACCCTGAATGGGTAGATTCAATCTCTCCTCCATCTAGTTTTGGAAACCCTGTATTCCCTATTTTCAATGGATCAGGTAACCCTAAACAGCATTCGACGCATTACGTGTCTTGTTGTGATCCTATGATAGGAACTCCGGAGCAGCAAGAAGTAGTAAAACTCAGATGCTTCGTACGGACCTTGCAAGAACCAGCCTTTGTCTGGTATACAATCTTGCAATCCCGGTCAATTATCGGATGGGAGGATCTTCACCAAAAATTCCTTCTTCAGTTCAACTCAACTTTGCCAAAGACAACAGTTTTCGATCTTATAAACTGTAAGCAAAGAGAGAATGAAATGGTTTCATATTTCATTGCTCGCTGGAATGGATTAACATATTCCCTAATCTTAGCACTCCCTCAAGAGGAATTGTTGCCAATCTGTGTGGAAAATCTGCGTGACGAATTACGCACGCCGTTAATCCCTGTGAAATACATAGGAGGGTTTCGAGACCTTACTTCAATCGCTCAGCAGATTGAAGATTCCCTTATAAAGGCTAAGGCTAAATCTCATGTGATTCCATCAGCTCCAGGAAGGAGAATGGGTAAAGAAAAAACTACTACAGTTATGCTTAAACAAGCACATGTACCTGTTTTTACTTCAAAACCTTCATCTTCTCGAAGGGATCCACCTCCTGAGCGCCAACAGTAGAGGCCATTTCATCAAGACGATCAAAGAGATCAAAGATGAAAACAATTTGAGGATCTGAAGAGCAAAACATACTCTTTTTGAAATGAACAGGTTCATGGTTATTTTATTTCGGCTCTGGAAAATAATTTGGTTCAATTTCCAATGCCCAAGAGGTCAAACAAGAAAGGAGATGAAGACCATCCCAATTATTTCCCCTTTCATCAAATGTTGGGGCATCCCATCCAGGAGTTTTTTGTCTTTAAGGACCTCCTGTAAAAAATGGTCGACTCAGGACAAGTCAAACTAAAAGGTTCTTCAGCTCAGGTAGCATGTGTTACTGCTACAGTTCCAGAGGAGGAAGGTGAGTGGCAAGAAGTCAAAAGTAAAAATGCACAGAAGTATGATGATTGGATGGTCAGAAAGACAATCAACCAAACTCATGCTATTTTGCGAGCACAATTAAAGAAACTGATTGTGTCTTCTGCCATGAATGTTGCGGCAAAACCCTCTTTGTTAGAGGGAAAGTCCTCAAAGAAACGGCATGATTCAAAGAAAGAAAAAGAATCATAAGAAGATGAGTATGTGTCAAAGTCTAAGTTGTCTTTGACTCTGGCAGACTTCATGCCATCTACTTCAAAGCCACGGGCAGTGCCCCACCAAACGGCACAGCCTAAATAGGCTAATCAGGCAGAGTCTTCATCAGATGAAGAGTTAATCTTCAGTTCTATTAATATGATTCAATTAATAGATCCATATGTCAGTCGCAGTTTCGATTTCGATGAGCCTGAATTCCCTATATCAAACAGGGGAATCAGAGGAAGTTCTAGAGGCTCAGGATACAGGGGAAAATGTGGATCTTTCAGAAGCCACTATTCCAATTTTACCCCTGCTAGAACTGTGTACGCAGCAAAAACTCATGGTAGAGCCCTGCAGCGAGCTCATCAAGAACAACCAAGTTATTCTACCAATAGAAAATTTAGTCCTGTCACAGTTATTTTGGAAGACCGATTGAAGGTTCCATCTTCTTCCTCTTAGCAAGTAAATGGATCTAATCAGTCTAATCTTCCAAAACCAGGAATATTGTCAACTCCTATCCCAATACAAGATGAATCAACTTCCAAAGCATCTGATTACAAGGTACCTGCTAAACCACATATTCTTATTGGGAAACACAAACCTCTGGATCAAAATTATAATGTATTGAAACACTTGGCCCAATTTCCAGCCAAGTTATCAATTCTAGATGCTCTAAATCTGTCAAAAGATCTTCGGGAAGCACTCATCGAGGCTTTATCAAGTCCTTAGGAGTTTGAAACTGAAATTGTTGCAGCTGAAGTCTATCATATAGAGAATAATCCTGCAGAATTCCATGAAATAATATCTTTTACTGATGAAGATGAAGATGATATTGTGCATGGGAATATTAGACCTTTGTACTTATCTGGAAAGGTTAATGGCGTAGACGTCCGAAGAGCTTTCATTGACAATGGTTCAGGAGTCAACCTCATGCCCATTCGTACACTTCGTCGATTGGGCCTCACAGAATCTGATTTATCTCCTTCTACCATGATGTTACAAGGATATGATAAAAATGAACAAGAACCACTAGGTGAAGTTACACTCAGAAATTAGTTTGGAGATCTTGTATCCAATTTGGATTTCATGGTTGTTGATCAAGACTCAGCTTTCAACATCTTTCTTGGAAGATCCTAGCTACATAAACATGCGGCTATCCCTTCATCATACCATCAATGTCTCAAATATTGTTTCAATTGTCAATTTGGGACATTGTATGGTGATAAGGCCCCGTTCAAGACATGTGAGTCTCAATACATTGAGGCGGAATTCTATCACATGAAGGGAAGGTATAAATCCACAACAAATGAGATTACCAAAGTTAATGCTCCATATGGTTTGGAGAAGATTCCAGTAAATCCATTTACACATGTGAGTATAGATTATGTGTTGCTTATCATTCAAATTTAAAAGATAGACCCAAATCAAAATAATCTTATGGAAAGATCCATAATGTCAATTACGGCAATCGAGCCAGACAACATGGGAGAAATTGGTAACCCACCAAGCAGTGATGAAAGAACAAATGGTGACGTCTTCATTTCATCTGATGAAATCCAACAAGTCTATACTTCGCCAATTAGGCCAGAAGAAGTTATAGCAACATCAGAGGTGAACAATGATGTCGATTCTCAATCCATCATATCCTCTTTATTACCCAAAGAATACCCTTCATCATTAATCGGATCGGAAATGGAAGCTTCTTCTTCAAGATATGCAAATTTTGACATCTATTCTGATCATGAAAATTATGCTTCATCATCTACTATACAAGTAGAAACGGAAGAAATAACACATGAAGAAGAAGAAGAGGAAGATCTCAGAGATGCTCCTCCATCATTTGAAGAGGGTATCTCTACCACTGTGGACGAACTCAGAGAAATAAATCTGGGTACAAAAGAAGATCCACACCCCACTTTAATCAGTGCGGCCATGACCCTTGAAGAGAAAGAGATGTATATTTATTTTCTAAATCAAAATAGATATATATTTGCTTGGAACTATACAGAAATTCTCGGGCTTGATTCTGATGTTGCTACTCCTCATTTGGGTTTACCAGAAGAACATTGAGGATTTAAGCAAGCCGCGAGAAGAGCACTCCCAAATTATGCTTCCAAAATTGAAGCTGAAGTGGATAAGCTTATCAAAGATAACTTTGTTAGATAAGTTCAATATCCAAAGTGGTTGGATAATATTGTCCCTGTAAAGAAGAAGAATGGAAAAATTAGAGTTTGCATCGATTTCAGAGATCTTAATCGGCATTGTCCTAAGGATGATTTCCCAGTTCCGATTACAGAACTTTTAATTGATGCAACAGCTGGTTATGAAGCACTTTACTTCATGGATGGATATTCCGGATATAATCATATCCGAATGGCCCCAGAAGATGAGGAATCCACAGCCTTCAGATCCCCTCAGGGTGTTTTTTTCTACTGGGTAATGCCCTTTGGCTTAAAGAATGCAGGTGCAACATATCAGCGTGCCATGCATCATATCTTCAAAACCTTATTAGGGAAGTTTGTTGAATGCTATGTAGATGATTTTTTGGTTAAATCCAAACAACGTTCTAATCACTTGGCTGATTTGGAAGTCATATTCCGCAAGCTTCGATGACATAATTTAAAGATGAACCCCTTAAAATGTGCTTTTGGGGTAACCTCAGGAAAATTTCTCGGCTTTGTTGTATGCCATCGTGGTATTGAAGTCGATCCTGAGAAGACCAAGTCAATCCTTAGTATGTCACCTCCTCAAAATTTGAAAGAATTAAGAGGAATTCAAGGAAACTTAGCCTATATTCGGTGTTTCATCGCCAATTTGGCAGGAAAAATTTTACCCTTCACCAAATTGATGAAGAAGGGAGTCACTTACCAGTGGACTGAAGAATGTCAAGAAGCATTCGATATTCTCAAGAAATACCTCTTGAGTCCACCGGTACTCATGCCACCTATTGAAGGAAGACCACTTATCCTCTACGTGATAGCTCTAGAGCGATCATTGGGTGTCTTTCTTGCTCAAAAGAATGATGTTGGGAATGAAAACAGCCTCTACTATCTCAGTTGAACTATGCTTGAAGCAAAAACTCAGTATTCAAGTATTGAGAAGTGCTGCCTGGCATTAATCTTTGCAGTTCAAAAGTTGAGACACTACCTGCAACATCATGAGGTCCAATTGGTATCTCGCAATAACCTGCTCAGATTCATACTTAGTCATCCAATGCTTACAGGATGTCTAGCAAGGTGGGCAGTTATTTTGCAGCAATTCGACATTCAGTATGTGTCTCAAAAGGCGATAAAGGTCCAAGATCTGGCTGATTTCCTGGATGAACACCCTTCAGTAGAAGACACATCTTCAGATATTTAACTCCCTAGTGAGGAAGTCTTCTCTATTCAAGAAAGTCCTCAAGCATGGGAAATGTATTTTGATGGTGCTTCCATAAGTACAACAGGGAGGAAAATGGAAAATCCTAAATTCAACAAAGTTGGCTTAGGAATTGTGCTCATTTCTCCAGAAAAGGCAGTGTTACCTTATTCCTTGTTATTGTGGGAAGGTGGTACCAATAATGAAGCAGAATACCAAGCTCTCATCGTAGGCTTGGAATTAGCGCTTCAAGCACAAGTGAATCACTTAAAGGTGAAAGGTGATTCAGACCTAGTAATCAAACAAATCAATGTGGATTATGCTATCAAAAAAGAAGAACTAATCCATTTGTATGATTATGTTAGAGAGTTAATGGCAGAATTCCCTTCGGAACTGACATTTTCTTATGTCCCAAGATCACAAAATGCTCAAGTTGATGCACTGGATAATATAGCCACAGCTATGGCAGATCCAAATCGGGATGAGACAACCATCAATATTGCCCACCGTCGTGCAATTTCACCTTATGTTCGAATCAGAAAAGAGGAAATTAATGAAATTAGTCCCATTCCTAAACCGTATGGTCATACTACATGATGGATGTCACCTATCAGGGAATACCTTTAAAATGGAACACTTCCACCTGATAGAGCCAAGAAAGAACAAATCTGGTGATGTGTGGTCAATTCTACTCTTTATGATAGCCCAGATCACCTAGAGAAAATTCTCTACAAACATGGTTTTGATGGAGTTCTCTTCAGATGCATTTATGGTGAAGAGACAATGGCTGTCATGAAAGAAGTGCTTGCAGGAGTCTGTGGTGCCCACCAGTCTGGACATAGACTGTCTGATCAGATTTGAAGGCTTGGATACTTTTGGCCTTCAATGATACAAGATTGTGTTGATTTCACAAAGAAGTGTCATTCATGCCAAGTACATGCCAACTTCATTCATCAACCTCTAGATTTGCTTCATAAAGCTAAATACTCATGGCCATTTTCCACATGGGGAATGGATGTGGTGGGACCTTACCCTTCGGCTACGGCCAAGCAGTTTAAGTACATTCTTACTGCTACTAACTTCTTTTCCAAATGGGCAAAGGCAATACCTCTCAAGGAAGTCAGTTTTAAATGCATTGTTATCTTCATCAAGTCTAACATCATTACCAGATTTGGTGTCCCTTATACCATATTGACGGACAATGGCACCAACTTTTGTTCATCCAAGGTGAAGAAGTTGTATCAAGAATACAACATCAAATCCAACCATTCATCTCGGTATCATGCAGCGGCCAATGGCCATATAGAAGACTTCAAAAAGACTCTGTCAAATATACTGCAAAAGATGGTGTATAAAGATAAGAAATCATGGCCTAATAAACTCTTTCATGCTTTATGGGCTTATCGGACTACCACCCGCACTACAACTCGGTCAACTCCATATTCATTGGTATATGGAACGAAAGCAGTCTTTCCCATTGAAGTTCAATTGCCTTCACTCAGAGTAGCCATTTGTGATCAGTCATATACATATGAACAATCTCAAAAGTGATTGAATGAATTGGAATGGTTAGATGAGAAAATATTGTGCACTTTTCACCACTTGGAAGTCTATCAGAATCGAAAAGCACGAGCTTTTAACAAAAAAGTTCATCTTCGTTCATTCACTCAGGGATAATTGGTATTAGTTCTCAGAACTCCAATGATGCCAGGAAAGAAACCTCCTAAGCTTGAGCCAAAATGGGAAGGACATTATTCAATACATAGGGTCTACTCCAATGGAGCTTATTCATTAATCTCGATGGATGGAGAACTCATCACTACTCCAACCAATGCCAGATTTTTGAAGAAGTATTTGGTATAAACACAAAATGTCACTATTGTCCTTGATATATGACGTTAAACTATACAGCAACGGTCCATATATATGACCTTAAACTATTTGTATTAATTTCGTCCCACACGACGTTAAACTGTGGAAAAAATTCCCTAATTTGTCCTCACTGCATGATAATAAACTGCATAGTCCCCCTATAGTCCAGTATGACCTTAAACTACACCACCATCTAGCAAGACGTTAAACTGTGACGTCCTCACTACATGACGCTAAACTGTATAAAATTCCCTTACATTTGGAAAGATGTTAAACTACATAATCAATGGTCCAGTATGACCTTAAACTGCACCTTGGTCCAGCAAGACGTTAAACTGCATCATCAACGGTCCAAGCATATGACCCTAAACTATTTTCACATACGTCCAACATGACGTTAAATTGTGTCCCATTCATCATCCTTGATATATGATGTTAAACTATACAGCAACGGTCCATGCATATGACCTCAAACTATTCGCACTTTCGTCCAATATGACGCTAAACTGTATCGTCCCTTTTTCATCCAACATGACGTTAAACTGTGTTGTCTCCATCATCCTAACTACATGACACTAAACTGTACAGAAATTCCTTTGATATGTCCTACATGACATTAAACTGTACTTTGTCCCTGCTACATGACACTAAACCGTGCAGCACCAATAGTCCTAACTGCAAGACTTTAAACTGCATAGTCCCTTTATATGTCCTACATGACATTAAACTGTGCATCGTTAAGGTTGTTGTTACCTCTTGTTTCTCACACCGAGTATGACTCACGTGAGCTTAGAGAAAACCTCAACCATAACACTCTCTCTGGGCTAATAACCATGTGTAAGTCCCAACAACATCATTTTTTAGGTCTTTGTCCCCAAGAACAACTTGATCATTAATTCATTCTTTAATTGAACTACGTAGACTTTGATCCTTTCCTTCCAGGCTGGGTATGTAGGCAACCTCCCAAGGTTCAAGCCCAAAATCAATCTCTTCACATCGGTTCACCTCCATCTCATACGATGTTGATTCGTGAAACCGCCCCTAGAATCAATATCTTTACATTGGTTCACTTTCGTCCATGTTATACGACGTTAAACTATACAAAACTTTTGTCCAGTATGACAATAAACTACAATATTCTTTGATAACCTCACCTGAGATGGAACCATTATTTACATTGATTTTTCAATCATGTTTCATTTCAAAGACTATGTCCATACATGGCAATGCCCAAACCTTTTATCTTGGGTTAAACCATCATTGTACTAAAGTCCCCTTTCACCCTTCACATGTACAAACCAAATTTGTACAGAGGGTAGTTCTAGAACTACGTGGGCTTGATTCCCATTCTTATGGGATACGTAGGAACGTTCAAGTGTCCCTCGAATCCAGCCCCAAGTCTTTGGGCCTAACCCCAAATTCCACTTTCATTCCCTTGGATGAAAAGTCCCCATGAAAGCACACACTATGTATTTCTTTTAATGGTCCAACCACTATGACCCTAAACTAGGATCTCTAATCCTTTTATCCCACACGACGTTAAACTGTATTTCAAGAACTACGTATGGCTTGATTCACATCCTTATGGGATACGTAGTGAATTCCAACATTTCAATTCAGGACCCAGCCATAACATGATTTTGGTTAGCATTGATCTATGTATCTTTGTATTCATTGGAAAATACCCATCTTTATGTGTCATAATCCTAACCTTAAATATTTTCATATCTTCATAACCCTTTTCATGACTTCTAGTCACAAAAATGTCAAAATTCTGAGAATTCTTTTACCTGACAATGCAGTACGTGCTCATAGGTGGCCTTGCATAAACAGTCTACATAACAGATTTGTCAGCCAAAAGATACTATTATTTGACTATGCATCCAATCCCCTTAGGTGGACATGCATAATTCAACCCCTAACAGGTTTTTCGGATAGTGGTAACATCATTCTTGGGAAGAATGCCTCTTTTGTCCTTATTTTTCTTAAATGACAGTATGTAGGGATCCTCAAAAGCAGCCATCCTTAACATATTTGTCCCATATCCTTTTTCATGATCTGAAAGTATTCAAGTATATGGTTTATATTCTCCTTCCCTACGTTTGGGTCAGACCTTCGTAGGAGTAATATCCATCCAGTTCTTCGATAATCTTGTTTGGAAATATCTTCTCCATATTTCAAGTACCTCTTTTTATACAGCAAATTCTATACTTTGGAAAATTTGAATCTCCATAAACTTTCACTCACTTTTAGAACTAGGAAAGTAAATTTTTGAGAGTTCTTTTGCCTGACTATGCAGCACGTGCCCATAGGCGGCCTTGCATAAACAGTCTACATAACAGACTTGTTATCCAAAAGATATTATTTATTTGACTATGCAGCCAATGCCCGTAGGTGGCCCTGCATAATTCAACCCCCTAACAGGTTTGTTAAATAATGGTAACTTCATTCTTGGGAACTAATTCTTCTAATGCCTTTTAGCTCTTTTTCATATCATTCCTCAGATTCAAATATTCTTAAGTCATAGTTTACATATTTTCCCTCATACTTGAGTATGGTAATATGTTTTCAGATAAATTTTCAAGTAATTGAGTCAATTTTAATCCATTTCGGTCAAATCTATTTTGACCTTAAACATTAGCCTTTTTAGTCCAACATGCATGACATTAAACTGCCAGATTTCTTATTTCTTCTCACCTAAGAGTCAAATCCTCTTTTCTCTCCGGATCCAACTCTGAGGGGGGGATTTTGTTGATGCTCCTCTTTCGTCACAGAGTCTAAAGATTGGAAGAGGGGATTATCTTAAATCGAATTGATTCAACCTTTGTACAAATATCAAAAAATGACAAAGGAAGGAATAAGAAGAATACTGCACATGTGCCGCGCAAGTTCCATCACTGCCACGCAAGTCCACTTGCGTGACGCCTAATGGTCGCGCAAGTGACTTGCGCGCCCCAAAGGATAACCGCCCGGGGTCTTCTCCAGCCTATAAATAGAACCCGTGGGCCCCCCATTTTAGAGGAGGAATTTTTCCAGAAACTCATATTTGAGCTCCCGGCGCCCTAGTCTCTTTTCAAAGCTTTTGAAACACTTCTAAGGTAATTTCTTACCTAGAACGGAAGATCTAAAGAGGGTGAGGGAGGCCTAAGTATTGAAACTCGTCAACACTTGTGCGCCTGAGTGGCCATCCCTTAAGGGAAATGGCCACACTTCTACGCCGCCTAACTCCTTCAATAGAACTTGCGCGCCACTATTCTGGAAGAACCTCAAGAGGATTCTAAAGGCTTTAACCAAGATTCACTCAAGTATTACCCTGCTGGTTAACCGTCATGCAAGTACCTATGTGTCGTGCAGGTATACCTGCGTGACCAGGACTTTCGCGCCCATGCAATACCTGCGCGCCTACCAGGACTTGCACGCCCCTACCTTTTTGGGTGCCCTTCTTTCCCATTTCACCCCTCTTATGTCATTCCACCTCTCCTATTTAAGATTCAGTCTTCAAGACACTCTTCAAAGCCATTTATGGCATGATTTCTTGATTTGACATCCTTATCTGAAAGGAATTCTGTGGAATATCTCACAAAACCTAGTGATTTACACATCTTTATGTCACTAAAGATTGAGATTTCATTCATTAAACCTCATCCTTTAAGATGAGAGAACTAGTCTCAAATATGGGCCTCCTTTTCAGGAATAAGCCCCAGTCATAATTCTCAAATCTGGGAATCCTCCTTAGGAGTAAGCCCCGGTCCTCTAATTTGGGCATCCTCCTCAGGAGTAAGCCCCAATTCTTAAAGTTCCCACGTCTGGGAATCCTCCTTAGGAGTAAGCCCCAAGTCCCTTAATTTTTCAAGTCTCTTAACCTGGGCCTCCTTTTTAGAAGTAATTCCCAGTCTTAATTTCTCTTAACCAGTCCTAATTTACCTTTGATCTGGGATTCCTTCTCAGGAGTAAAACCCAATCATAAGTCCTCTCCTAATTTGGGCCTCCTTTTCAGGAGTAAGCCCCAAGTTAGAGTATTCAAATATCCATGAAGCACATATACCTTTATGGACCCTGTTCCTGGATTTCTTCCCTGAAGTAAATCCTAATCTTCATTTATCTGGGCAGTCATACATACATAAGCCCCACATTTTTTCTTATGGTTGCATCTTTCATGGCACAATTGTCTGTTTTTTACCAATACCTCTTGTTTCTCACAATGAGCATGACTCATGTGAGCTTAGAGTGTAAAAGTAATTATGACATCCTTCTTTGATCCATCAATCATAAACATCATACTCCCTTACTCGAACTACGTGGGTTCTGATTCCTTTTCTAAACAAAGGATATGTGGGTAGCCCATCTGTGGGTTTGATCCCAATTCTGAAATAATCTATGACCTTCTGAATGACAATAAACTTCAAGTACCCCACTTAGTGGCTTTAAAACTAGCATGGTCATCATAATGACCAAGAGACTTCTATATAAATGTGTCGAAGGATACCATTGACCAAGAATCTCTAATAAATACAGATGATTCTATATCAATGAAGAACCTCGAATACATATAAAATATTCTCTAAATTTCCTATATATTTAATCATTTATAGTCAGATCTGAAGGAAATCTCATTTTATACTTGGTAATGTAATAAGGATTCACGAACATAACTTAAATCTATAAAGAGAGTCCCAGAGTAGACAATAATTCCCCTAAAAAAGGTGTGATGAGTCCGACCTCCCATCCTCTCAACCAATGAAATTCCTAAGCCACATCAGTCCACAAACTAATGAATGCCTACCTTTTGAAAGTAGGTCCAAATGGATGTGGAATCATTGGATGTTTCCAGTTCTACGAACAACCCCATTAGAAACCGATTGGAATGTTTGAACCTCCCATCAAGGAGGTCATCCCCAAATTCCGAGGGAAACAATCATAGAAGCATGGAATATAAAGAAAAGAATACTAATTAATCACCTAAACATGGTAAGAAACTACATAAGAAATAACTATAGAAGCATGTTTCATAGGAAAACATACTAAATAAATCACACATCATCTTATACAACAAGCATGCAATTGAATTACCTAAGAAGGTACAAAACTAAGCATGTTATTAAAATTCCTAACATGGAATAAAAAGTCATGCTAATAAAACACTCAAGGCACATCAAAAAAATTCAAATAGCCTGGAAATGTGATCTATATGGCATGGAATATTCATGTCATGTGAATCCCTATGTTCCTATAATGATGGATGTAATGCTACTTCCTTGTTGTGCCAGAACAAGGGTAAAATTCTATAAATATCATAAATCAGTAAGTAACTGAAGTACTATAATCACTCAAGGTGAAATCATAATTTACTTTAATAATGAACAACATGCACCACAATCCCATCCCTAGCCACTTGGACTTTTCCCCATATGTAGGTTGATTACTCCCAGGGATGACAATTTACCAAGTGCTGACATTTTCCTAGTCTCCTGTATACCAACCCAAAAAAGTAAGACAAAGGAAAAAAAGAGGCTCTCATACCACTGTGTAACATTATAACCTAACTGACTATAAAAATAGTAGCCATAACGATCTCCACATGGCCTCAATAACTCATCCCCATATGAAAAGGGCTACTGACTAGCAGTGGGGGTCCAATGGTGGTACGGTTGGGAGACTATACCCTCATGGTCTGAGTAGTACAGTGGTATATCAGATAATTAATAATCAACCAATAGCGAAAGTAGTGTAAATAAATGAAAAAGTAGTGGAAGGTGAATATAATGACATAAATAAAGTGGCCAAGGCCAGATACATATAACCATGCATGCATTTCCATATGATGCTACAAAATAAAAGCAGAATAAAATACAGTAGTTAGTATAATATAGTAAATAAATAAGAAAAAGAGATAAAATCCCTAATGGAGATCTCCATGAGAATCTAGAGTAATAACTCAGTCTTGTGCTCCTAAGATCCCATGTACAATGTCACGACCCATCCTCGGGGCCCGTGTTGTGACTACCCCAAGCTCGCCTTCCATAGGCCAGGGGCTGGCGACTAGCACCAAGGCGTAAATCCTAGAAAAAAGGGAAGGCATTTCCTTTGTAAAGTAAACAAACACTAAGTAAAAGCTGGTACAACAGTAAGTACGGAAAAGTAAGTGGGCCAGAATACAAACCCAAACTGAAAGTAAAGTACAACTCGAAAGGGAAAACAACAACTGAAAAGAAAATCCGCAACGTCGAGCCATCCAATGGAAGTCCCACCTGAAGGATGAGTACAGATATCCTCCACAACTCCTCGGGTCCAACCGTCCACTCCGAGTACGTCCCGCCCAGTGGTCCACCTCCAGGTACCGTCCTGCTCTGCAAGCCTCAACCACGATCAGCATTGTCCGTCGTCTGCAACCAACACAACGTAGTGCGGGCATAGCCCGTGCAGGGGTGAGTATAAGCTACTCAGTAGGGACCCCGAGACCCCCGAAGGTCTCCCAGAATCCACAAAGGATAATCCACAAAGGAAATATACAATCAAAAAGTAACATTCGACACGGATTAGGAATATGCCCGTACATATACCTAAGTCATCAATTCTCGCTCGGCTCCAACATCTGAGCTCAAGTACAACCCAGTCCACACAGGAAAGAAAAACATAAATCCACACAGGATAGCACAACACAATCCAAAAAGGAAATTAAACAGGATTCAGCTCACACAAGTACACATCATTTGTAAAGTAAGTGAGATGATCAGATGTAGTCACTAATTCATCTTACTGGGACCCATATAGGATACAAGCACTGTAGTCATCGCCGTCAAACCCACAGAGGATTCTGGTACAATTGTCTTCATCATCAAACCCACATAGGATTCGAGTACGATATTCTTCATCGTCGAACCCACATAGGATTCCAGTATGATAGTCTTCATCGTCGAACCCACAGAGGATTCCAGTACGATAGTCTTCATCATCGAACACACACAGGATTCCAGTACGATAGTCTTCATCGTCGAACCCACATAGGATTCCAGTACGATAGTCTTCATCGTCGAACCCACATAGGATTCTAGTATGATAGACTTCATCGTCGAACCCACATAGGATTCCAGTACGATACTCTTCATCGTCGAACCCACATAGGATTCCAGTACGATAGTCTTCATCATCGAACCCACATAGTATTCCAGTACGATAGTCTTCATCGTCGAACCCACATAGGATTCCAGTACGATATTCTTCATCATCGAACCCACATAGGATTCCAGTACGATAGTCTTCATCCTTGAACCCACATAGGATTCCAGTACGATAGTCTTCATCATCGAACCCACATAGGATTCCAGTACGATTGTCGTCGTCGTCACGGTCGCAGTCGCAGCCAGCACTAGGGTTCCCGCACACAACAAGCTCGTTCGGGAGGGTCCGCTCCACGAGCCGAGAGGCTGATACATCAACTGAAACATAGTCCAGAGTTGATGTATCCAAAAGTTCAGTATTGTCAACAGGAACCCAACGTCGCAGACAGCGCGTCAATCGGACGCCCGGTCTAAGAGTTATTGGCTTTTTCGTCCCAGGGGCCCGGTTGGTTTGTAAGGAAAAACCAACCCGACCATACTCCACCTACGTCCAAACCTCAGGCTAAGTAAGCCAAAAGATCCGTCTCACTTAGAGGAATCCATCAAAGTCGACGGCACATCAATCGGACGTCCGGAGCTCAAGTTATGAGCGTTTCCGCTCCGAGGGCCCGGTTGGTTTCGTGTACGAACCAACCCGGACGAACCCAAAGTATTCCAAAACCTTGAGTGAAATATACCGAAACGACCATCTTGATCCAAGGATCGCATCGCCGCTGACGGTGCGTCGATCGGAGGCCCGTAGCTCAAGATATGGGCAAAAGACCAAAAAGGTCCGAAAACGGGGGTCTGGGCCCGGACCGACCCGGCCCAACCCCCCTGGTTCGGCCCGAACCGGGTCGACCCGACCCGGGTCCGGGTCCGACCCGACCGGCGCGGCCAGGCCTGTGCGCGACCCGGCCCAGCCGGCGGGTCTGCTAGGCTGTTACGGCCGAGCCGCGGGCGGGGGGCGCGCTGCCCCCGCGTGAAGAAGAGTCGCGGCCTCGCATGGGGCCGCTCCGTGACACCCGGACGCGGCTTAAGTCGCATCCCTCCTCCGCGGTCCCGCGCGGCCGCGGGACCGGCCAGTGCCGCTGCGGCTTCAGCCGCGGCGGGTCTTTCTGGCGGCGCGCCGGGCGACGCCGCATCCTGGCGGTCGGCCGCTGCCGACGTAGCGCGCCGGCGGGGGCTTCCGCGGACCACCGGACACGCTCCGGTGGTCCAATTTGCGCGCAGTCTTCGCTAGTTCTCGTCCTGGGACTCTCTCTTCACTGCAAAGCCTTCAAAATTAACTTGCGGCCCCGTTTGTCTTTGCCCTCCAATCCGCGCATAACAAACAAAAATTGTGGTGGGTTCGGACTTGTTCGTTGGTCTGTACCCACCACGTTAGCGGTTTTTTAAAGTCTCACAACAATCATATTTAACAACCGGGGATATGAATCACAAAGATTTACAAGGAATAACCCCTACCTTGTCATTGTCGTCGAATGAGAGTTCTTCTCGGAATCGACCGTTGCGGAAGAAGAGGATCGTCGCGTTGCGGAAGGGCGTCGCGTCGTCGCGGTATACGGTGTCGCGTCGATGATCTCAAACGGATGATCAAAGATTTGTCGAGGAAGAAGGAACGTCGCAGAAGAACGTCGCGGGAGAAGAATCATCGGTGTCGCGGTACACGGCGTCGCATCGTCGATCTCTGAGGGTTCGGCGTTCTTCATCGCCTTTCGTCAAAGGCTGACGTTCTTCGCGTTCTTCGCATTCTTCGCGAAGGAGGATGAAGATACAGATTCTCCAAATCCTCTCAACAAACCACACCCCAGAAGAAAGTGTGTTGGTCTTATTTTATTATTATGCCAACAGTTTGAAAAACAGGTTAAGAAACGAACCATTAATTTGGTGAATTAATGGTAAGGACTTAACTGTCCAATTAATAGGGGCGTTAAAAGTTTTTGAAAACGCACCAGTTGACTTTAATTAAAGAGGAGTTTTCGCAGGTGCATTACTTAGAGGAAAAGAAACGGTGGGGCTCGTGCGGGCCCCACCTCACAAATATCCTACTAAGAGGGTAGGATATTTTGGGTTCCACCCTATCCGCTTCAACTCAGCTTAAGTAGCTTTAAGTGACTTTAAGTGGCTTTAAGTGAAATAAAATAAAGTTGTCGCACCACATTATTTTATTTTCTTCACTTAACCCCAAAAATTAAAAACCACACCCGAGAAAACGCAACTCCGGAAGAGGCGTTTCTAAGCAAATACCGGCGCTGCAATTCCATCGGTGCCCTCGGAATTCGATTTCGAGCACTGGTTCAAAAGTTAGAAAAACCCGCTCGTTCCTTCACTGAACGTACCCGAGCCAAACTTTGGAAAATGATTCTGGGCACACCGGGCCTTGGAATGACGTGCCGTCAGAAACTGCGTTCTTGTAAAATTCCAAAGAAAATTAAGAAAAAAAATTTCCTTGAAATTTAAGGGTCTTTACATCACTCCCACCACAGGGCTTTAAGTCCCCGTAAAGATACATCATAAACTAGGGAAACAAAAGCGGGTACTGAGCACGCATCTGAGCCTCTCGCTCCCAAGTGCTCTCCTAGAGGTTCTCGTGCTGCCATCTGATGCGCACAAGAGGAATCGACCGTCCATATAGGACCCGCTCCCGTCGATCCTCGATCTCCACTGGGACCTCCGTAAAAGTCTCCCCATCATCAACGCCCAGCTCCCCATGGTCAATGATATGCGTCGGGTTGTGCACGTATCTTCTCAGCTGAGATATGTGGAAGATGTCGTGAACCCGGTGCAACTGAGGTGGTAGAGCCAGGTGATAAGCCACCTTGCCAAACCTGTTGAGGACCTGGAAGGGTCCGATGAAGTGTGGAGACAACTTGCCGCCTCAGCCAAATCTCCGTAACTCACGTCGAGGTGTGACCCGTAAGGAAACGTGGTCGCCATCTTCGAACTCTAGTGGTCTCCGCCTCCTATCAGCACAAGACTTTTGCCAGCTCTGAGCTGTCCTCATCCACTCTTGGATGACTTGGAACTTTCTGGTCCTACTCGATCTGCTGAGATTTCTTCTTTGCCGAGAAGAGAAATCTGGTCTCATCCCCTGGATGAACCACGTTCTTCACCTAATACAGTCAATCCCGTCATGGATGATATAATTCCATACCAAGGATGGTGTCGTAAGGCCTCGACGCTACTACCAAGAGATCCAACCGTTACTCTCGCCTCCAAGGGTTGAGTCACACTGTCAGCATCAGTGTGTGGTCACTGGGTCTCCTCCAGTAGGTATCTCAAAGTGAGGGTCAAGTCAACGGTTTTTTTAAACCGAAACCTCTTAGTAACAACTAAAAGAGAGGACAGGAAGGTAAATGCCACAAGAAAAGTGTCGTTTTATTACTGCAGCTCAAAGTAAAAAGACACAAAGCAAGATGAACAAAAGTCTCCAGGTCTGGAGCTAGTCCCGCTTTTGTCCATCTGCCCCCGGAGCTCCATGATCGTAGGCCTCAGCTGCCTTAAGCTGAGCTCTTCCCTGTCCACCTATTCCCTGCGGTCGGGGTGGTCTCCCAGGTGGTGGTGGTGGTAAGGCCTCAAAGATTCGTCCACCACCCGCTGCTCGGCCAGATCCTCTGCCTCGCCCGCCTGCTCCCTGAGGACCGTCATGGTCGAACCTCTGCCTGGGAGGTCCCTATACCACCTGATGTTCATCAGCAGGACGAGTCGGGCAGTCTCGAGCCATGTGACCCTGCCCTCCGCATGCGTAGCATTGCCTGCTCCTCGAGTAGCTGGCTCTCCTTCATGTGCCCCGCACAACCGAATCATTACCCTGAGATTTCCCATCTAAAGTTCTGGCCCGCTTGGACCTCTGCGTCACCTGTCGACTACCAGCTGCAGAAGACTCCTCTACGGGTCGTCCTGCGGAGGGTCCTGCCATTGGTGCCTGCTCAGCGAGGAAACTCTCCACTAAAAGGGCTCTCTCCAACACCTCTTCCAACATCAGAATGTTGAGGGAGATCATCGAGGCCCTGATCTCATGCCTCAGTCCCTGTTCGAAGGTCCGGGCCCGGAAGAACGGATCCTATACCATATCAGTGGAGTAGCACGAGAGATCAGTAAATCTCGCCGAATACTGGGCAACCGTCATGCTGCCCTATCGCAGCTGTAGTAGATCCTGGATGCGCACCGCATGGAGGGTGGCTGGGACAAACTCCAAGCGGAAGATGCTCTCAAAGTCTGTCCAGAGGAGAGATGCCTCATCGTGCACCTGGAGCATCAAGCTCAACCATCTGCCTGCTGCCGCGTGCAGGAGGCTCACTGCGAGGATCACCATGAGGTCTGCTGGTGTCCTCACTAACCTGAAAACCCGTACAACTGCCTCCAGCTAGTCCTCGGCGGCCTGAGGGTCCGTCTCCCCGTGGAACCTAGGCGGTCACTAGCGCTGAAACTCGTGAAGTGCACTAAGGCGACGTGCATCGTCAGCAGATGGGGCTGGTAGCATCGGTGGCTCGGCGGGTATAGGTACCGTCGGTGCCTCAGCTGTCAAAGGGCCCTGTACCGAGGCCTCGTCGCTCGGCGGGCTGTCGTCACGCTCAACTCTCGGAACCCTAGCTGGCTGCCATCGTTGGGCCATCCTGAAAAGGAAACAGGTGCGCCACGATCAGAACAGTATACCTGGAGAGCTGACACAAATTAATCACAAAGAAAACTTGAAACACACATGCAATCAATGTTTTCTTGCATTAAGTCGGAAATCAGAAGTCAGGGTCCTAGTGTACGGATACGTCGGTCTCCACACCAACACTGGACTCCCTGGACTAATAACCACACTCAATAAGCTTAACATTATTTCTTTACATAGAAAAGATCAGAGTCCCAAGGTTCTACGGTAGAACCGAACTCCTCTGATACCAATTTTTCACGACCCGTCCTTGGGGCCCGTGCTGTGACTACCCCAAGCCCGCCTTCCATAGGTCAGGGGCTGGCGACTAGCACCAAGGCATAAATCCCAAAAAAAGGGAAGGCATTACCTTTGTAAAGTAAACAAACACTAAGTAAAATTTGGTACAACAGTAAGTATGGAAAAGTAAGTGGGCCAGAATACAAACCCAAACTGAAAGTAAAGTACAACTCGAAAGGGAAAACAGAAACTGAAAATAAAAGCCGCAACATCGAGCCGTCCACTGGAAGTCCCACCTAAAGGATGAGTATAGATAGCCTCCACAACTCCCCGGGTCCAACCGTCCACTCCGAGTACATCCCGCCTAGTGGTCCACCTCCAGGTACCGTCCTGCTCCGCAAGCCTCAACCACGATTAGCGATGTCCGTCATCTACAACCAACACAACGTAGTGCGGGCATAGACCATGCAGGGGTGAGTATAAGCTACTCAGTAGGGACCCCGAGACCATCGAAGGTCTCCCAGAATCCACAAAGGATAATCCAAAAAGGAAATATACAATCACGAAGTAACATTCGACACGACTTAGGTATATGCACATACATATACCTAAGTCATCAATTCTCGCTCGGCTCCAACATCCGAGCTCAAGTACAACCCAGTCCACACAGGAAATCAAAAAGTAAATCCACACAGGATAGCACAACACAATCCACAAAGGAAATTAAATAGGATTCATCTCACACAGGTACACATCATTTTTAAAGTAAGTGAGATGATCAGATGTAGTCACTGATTCATCTTACTGGGACCCACGTAGGATACAAGCACTGTAGTCATCGTCGTCGAACCCATAGAGAATTCTGGTAAAATTGTCTTCATCGTCAAACCCACATAGGATTCGAGTAGGATAGTCTTCATCGTCGAACCCACATAGGATTCCAGCACGATAGTCTTCATCGTCGAACCCACATAGGATTCCAGTATGATAGTCTTCATCGTCGAACCCACATAAGATTCCAGTACGATAGTCTTCATCGCCGAACACACATAGGATTCCAGTACGATAATCTTCATCGTCGAACCCACATAGGATTCCAGTATGATAGTCTTCATCGTCGAACCCACATAGGATTCCAGTACGATAGTCTTCATCGTCGAACCCACATAGGATTCCAGTACGATAGTCTTCATCGTCGAACCCACATAGGATTCCAGTACGATAGTCTTCATCGTCGAACCCACATAGGATTACAGTACGATAGTCTTCATCGTCGAACCCACATAGGATTCCAGTACGATAGTCTTCATCGTCGAACCCACATAGGATTCCAGTATGATTGTCATCGTCATCACGGTCGCAGGCGCAGCCAGCCCTAGGGTTACCGCACACAGCAAGCTCGTTCGGGAGGGTCCGCTCCACGAGCCGAGAGGCTGATACATCAACTGACTCATAGTCCAGAGTTGATGTATCCAAAAGTTTTGTATCGTCAACAGGAACTCAACGTTGCAGACGGCGCGTCAATCAGACGCCCAGTCTGAGAGTTATTGGCTTTTTCGTCCCAGGGGCCCGGTTAGTTTTTAAGGAAAAACCAACCCGACCATACTACACCTACATCCAAACCTCGGGAAGAGTAATCCAAAAGATCCGTCTCACTTAGAGGAATCCATCAAAGTCAACGGCACGTCAATCGGACGTCCGGAGCTCAAGTTATGAGTGTTTCCGCTCCGAGGGCCCGGTTGGTTTTGTGTACAAACCAACCCGGCCGAACCCAAAGTATTCTGAAACCTTGAGTGCGATATACCGAAACGGCGGTCTCGATCCAAGGATCGGATCTCCGCTGACGGTGCATTGATCGGAGGCTCGTAGCTCAAGATACGGGCAAAAGACCGAAAAGGTCCGAAAATGGGGGTCTGGGCCCGGACCGACCCGGCCCAACCCCCCCTGGGTTGGCCCGAACCGGGTCGACCCGACCTAGGCCCGAGTCCGACCCGGCCGGGGTGGCTCGGCCCGGCCTGGGCGTGACCCGGCCCGGCCGGCGGGTCGGCTCGGCTGTTACTGCCAAGCCGCGGGCGGGGGGCGCGCTGCCCCTGCGTAAAGAAGAGTTGAGGCCCCGCGTGGGGCCGCTCAATGACACCCAGACGCAGCTTAAGCCGCGTCCCTCCTCTACGGTCCCGCACGGCCGTGGGACTGGCCAGCTCCGCCGCGGCTTCAGCCGCGGCGGCTCTTCTCGGCGGCGCACCGGGCACCGCCGTGCCGGCGCAGCGCTCCGGCGGGGGCTTTCGCGGACCACCGGACGCGCTCCGGTGGTCCAATTTGTGCGCGGTCTTCACCAGTGCTCATCCCGGGAGTCGTTCTTCACTTCAAAGCCTTCAAAATTAACTTGCGGCCCCGTTTGTCGTCTCCCTCCAATCCGCGCATAACAAACAAAAAGGGTGGTGGGTTCAGACTTGTTTGTTGGTCCGCACCCACCGCGTTAGCAGTTTTTTAAACTCTCACAACAATCATATTTAACAACCGGGGATATGAATCACAAATATTTACAAGGAACAACCCCTACCTCATCGTTGTCGTCAAATGAGAGTTCTTCGCGGAATCGACCGTCGCGGAAGAAGAGGATTGTCGCGTCGCGGAAGGGCGTCGCGTCGTTGCAGTATACGGTGTCGCGTCGACGATCTCAAATGGATGATCGAAGATTTGTTGCGAAAGAAGGAATGTCGCAGAAGAACGTCGTGGGAGAAGAATCGTCGGTGTCGCGGTACACGGCGTCGCGTCGTCGATCTCCGAGGGTTCGACGTTCTTCGTCGCCTTTCATCGAAGGCCGGCGTTCTTCGCGTTCTTCGTGTTCTTCGCAAAGGAGGATGAAGATACAGATTCTCCAAATCCTCTCAACAAACCACACCCCAGAAGAAAGTGTGTTGGTCTTATTTTATTATTATTCCAACAATTTTAAAAACAGGTTAAGAAACGAACCATTAATTTGGTGAATTAATGGTAACGACTTAACTGTCCAATTAATAGGGGCGTTAAAACTTTTTGAAAACGCACCAATTGACTTTCATTAAAGAGGAGTTTTCGCGGGTGCGTTACTTAGAGGAAAAGAAACGGTGGGGCTCGTGCGGGCCCCACCTCACAAATATCCTACCAAGAGGGTAGGATATTTTGGGTTCCACCCTATCCGCTTCAACTCAGCTTAAGTAGCTTTAAGTGGATTTAAGTGGTTTTAAGTGAAATAAAATAAAGTTGTCGCACCACTTTATTTTATTTTCTTCACTTAACCCCAAAAATTAAAAACCACACCAGAGCAAACACAACTCCGAAAGAGGCGTTTCTAAGAAAATATTGGCGCTGCGATTCCATCGGCGCCCTCGGAATTCGATTCCGAGCACCGGTTCAAAAGTTAGAAAAACCCGCTCGTTCGTTCACTGAATGTACCCGAGCCAAACTTCGGAAAATGATTCCAGGCACACCGGGCCTCGGAATCATGTGCCATCAGAAACTGCGTTCTTGTAAAATTCCAAAGAAAATTAAGAAAAAAATTCCTTGAAATTTACGGGTCTTTACATACAAGGCATGGCACAAGCAAGAGACTATGGACCTACGAACATAAAGATATGATCACGTACCCCAATTCCATGGCGGCCCGAGAAGGGTGTGATATATACCCAATAGGCCACCACTAATGGTGTCTAAAGCATAATCCAGTTTATGTATATAAATTACAATAGTGTGCATGTATGACAGGTGATGCTATAATTAAATAAAAGAAAATAATAAAGTCAACTCAAATTCCTAAGGGACACCTATCTGGCCATACCTACATTTTCTTAAGCTAGAATGTCTCTAAACTAGGGTCAACATGTAAAAATGTGATTTGAAGTAATAACGGGTCATCATAATTAAAGTAGTGAGAATAGATTGAGCCTAGGAATGTGATTTGACTTAGTGGATGCATCCTTTCATTTAATTAATTACCATTTTAACTTAATATAAATGGTCATCTCTTGTATTTAATTAAACAGAATCTTGGGCCCATCCAAGGTGAAACTTATAAAGGAACCCAAGTATTTCACTAGGAGTCTAACAATTCATCCAAAATCAAAGGAGTCCATACATGGTAATCCATAAATGGAATCCCAAGTATCACTCTCAGCATAAATTGAACATGTCCCCTCTGAGCCTATCCCTGGTATCTAACAAAGGGTTCTGAGTATCACTTGTGGCATGGTGTAACTATCTTTCCATTGAGCATACCCACAGTTTCTCCCCTAGGAACCGGTATTGCTCATATAGAGGTAAGTAACCTACACAAAGAGCCCGCCCAAGATATATCATGTATCACTTTCAGTGTATAAAGTCTCAACAACCCATGATCCCATCCTTGGAATTCCTTAAAAAGGAAACCGAGTATCTCTCAAGGTGTAAACAATTTATTTAATCTTTTAAACATTTAACTTTTATCATGAAGGAGGTCCAAACCCATTAATCATTCAAATTATATAATAAAGAAGGCCATGTAATTAATAATTTCACAAAACATTAGAGGATCACTGCATGGGGGCCATTCAAATAACATTTCATTTAATTAATTAATTAGTCTTTCCCATTATTAAAGAATACCAAGAATTGAATAAGTGTAATAGGTCTAGGTGGACTGCCCATGGTAGATAACACTATACATGCAAATGTATAAGGTGGACATGATAACATACATTTCATACACAAACATCAAGAATTATCCATAAGATAAAGGCCATAAACACTTAGAATATGGGTTGGTAGCTAAGGTATAACATAGAGGGGTTCACATCCTCCCACTTTTTATTTAAATAACAAGTTTATATTTTTGAAGACAACGCACCTCATCGGGGGGTTTTATTAAAAACAATTAATTAATTAAAGGTATTAATGGATCCCACCCTTAAGGGTGGTTCCACTATAAGGTCCATGATTATAAATAAGATCGAATTAATTCAAAGTGGATATTATATTAAAGGTATTAGTTTCTATGAATTATATTCCACATTTAAGAGGCATAATACAAAGATTCTGGCGTGTGGCACAATGGAATACTATATAAAACACTAATAAATTAATGGAAAATCTATATACTACCTAAAATATACCATAAAAAAACCCACACATCCAATATAAAGGCTTGATTCAGTCCTATTTGAGATAAAATAAATAAATGGATGAATGCTCAGAAAATATGGTGAATTAGATCACACTAAAATAGCACAGGAGGTGTGAAACTAAATGGGTAAGAGGGGAAGGAGGAGTCATAGACTTATCAAGGGTTATCCAATGCACTTGACGGCACTTGTATCCAACTCTAAATGGAGGATATATCTCAATGGAAGGAGAGGAGAGGAGAAGCTCCCATGGGGGAGGTTCTACGTGTGGGTGATAGGAAAAACAACAGAAGAAGAAGAAATAAGGATGGAGGGGAATTCTAGTAATTTCCAACCCCGTTAATGACGTGTATGGTTTGGCCACATGGTTAGAAAAACCATGCACCAACCATTATAGAGATACTACCAAATGAGGAAGATTGTATAATTCATGTGCACGGTTTGGGAAACCATGCGCAAATTGTGAACTTCCCTCTATCAAAGAGACCTGAAACTGGTGCACGGTCGTGCATTTTGGTGTGCACGATTTGAAAAAATCATAATACACCCTTATCCCCACTAATCAGGCCACATGGTTTCCTCTATTGGTCTACATGGTTTCAAAAAAATCATACACCCTGACCAGTACTTCCTAATTTTGAATTTCCAGAGCCCGGTGCTCCCGAAACTCTATGGAACACTCGAGGCACCCCTAGGGACTTTAACCAAGTATAAAAACAACACTTTTGAGTGTTCCAAAACTCATATTTACATCCCGGGACTCGCTTTGAAGAAATTCTTGTCCACATACTAATAAAATTCAAAATCCCTTGGAAATTCATCTAGACCAAAAACATGGGACCCTACATAAGCCAAAGGAGGTCTCTCAAAGAAGAGGTAATCGTATTACCCAACTCTTTCAAAGATTATTTCTTATTATATTTCCTCTAAATATTTTGTATCTATTGTAACATAATGAATCTAGTGTCATAAATATAATTATATTTTACTATGATTATGGTACAACCATTTTCCACCTCCATTCTATCAAATGGGAAATGAAAGTATCACTCACGTTTATGTGTAGACTACCACCTCTACGTAGCGTTGTGATTCATTTTCCATCGCCACCTCCCATGGATGGTTATAATGAAGGATTTAATAAATATTTATGATATTTATGATTTAATAATGATTTTGGTATGATAATATATTATCTACTTTCTTTTCCTTTTTCTCATTATAAAATGGAATTATTGATCATGCGTATGTATGGACTTCCATCTCCATGGGCGATATATTTCATTTTCAATATTCACCTTTTATGGATGAACCTAAATTATATATAATGAATATATATATATATATATATGATACTTATGATATGAATAATCTTCTATAAATTTCATATTAAGATTATACCATGACATGTTTTTACTTGTTCAGACTTTATAACACACTCTTGTTTAGGTCGATTTTACCACCTGTATGAGGGATGTTATAATATTTATGACATGAATGATTAATAAATGTTGAATACTGGTGATTTTATGTAATAATTTGATATAAATTACACTATTAAAAAAAATTGATGATGAAATCATGATCAAGGTGCAAGGATAGGAATTGTCGAACTGAAACATACATGAAAAACAAAACAGTTATCACTCGAAATAGTCATTTTAATAGAAAATTGTTAATGAACAAGAGATGATATGTTATAAGTAAACCATGTATGGTAGAATAATTATGAATATGGTTCTATTATGAGTTATTAATAATTATAAAATCATTATATTGGAGTATCAAACTCATACAACTAATCGAAGACCCAAGGTAGGGGGTTTTTCATCTCAATTTCACTTCATTGAGACTTATGTTATATTACACACTTAATTTATTTTATATAGTGTATATAATACCCCTTTTAAATATTATGTAACACACTTATTTCAATTACTTCACACTTTTATTATGTATTTTGAGATTATATAATTCTTGGGTTATGTTTTAAGAGTTTCTAGAGTGTTTTAGAGTGTTTTGGAAGCATTTATGGAGGTTCATGGTTTGAGTATAGTTAGTAGAAACTATGAAACATATCTTTGAAACTATGACAGTGAGGATGGGAGTCACTGTTAAGGTATACATTTTTTGTATAGTTTCTCCAAAATGTGTGAATTCCCTGGAGAAACTGTGCATATGGGGATAGTGGTGAAAACACGATTGTTGTATGGTTAGTCTAACCATGTGAGAAAACCTTGTGAATAGTTTCCCATGAGATGTTAGTAGAAAACAATTATAATTCCAATCTAAATTTGACCATGATATTATGTGGGTTAACTTTGAATAATTATTCAATAAACAATTATATCTTCAAAATTTCAAGATAGCAAGGATGAATGACTTCTTCAGTTTGAAACAAGAGAATCTATCTGAGTATGTAACCAAGTTTATGAAATTAGTTTGTTTTTCCCTAGAAATTTCTTCTGGTGAATACTTGAAGGCATGCATATTTTATTCTGGGTTGTGACCATATATTTTCTCTAAGATAGTTGTTCTTTGAATTATGGACTATACAGAGATGGTAAATCAATCAATGGTGGTGAAAAGATATATTTATAGAAATATAGCTAGAGGAAGTATGTTTATCTCAATAGGAATAGGTGGGAACTAAAATGATGGAAATTAGTGTAAGTGGGACACTTATTTACAAAGTGGTGGAGTATATCAAAATCATTCCATGGGATCAGTTAACTTTCCTCCAAGACCCAAGATTAAGCCTGGGTGCTTTCAGTGTGGTTCACTTGAGCACGTCAACAACAATTGTATAATGCTGCCAAGAGCATGTCATAACTATAACTAGATGGGACATCTCTAGTGCTATTGTCGTAGTGATCTAAATCCTAGTGTTATAAATGAATCGCATGTTTCTCATGAATCTCATGCTTCGATGATGCGATCTCATCATAAAAATTCGCATCCACAAAACCGAGTGAGCCAATGTGTGTAACATCCTAACCCAGGTGCCACATATTGTTTCCCTAAGCTGGTTCACTAAAAGACCTTAGGCATGCCTCCCCATACACCAGATGTTGTTGACTAGCAGCAAGGGTCTAATATATAACATGAGGAGACTATACTCTCTTTATCAAATCATCTCAACATAAAAAATAAATAAAAAATAAACAAAAGATATAACCAATAACCAGAGTAATACAATAACCAGAAAAACCTTGTATCACATGATAAACCAAACTGAAAATAATATCCATAACTAAATAGTAGATATGTTATTCCAATTAAGTGCCAAATGTCAAAATGAAACCCAAAATAAATACACTGAAAAATCCCCCAAGTGGGTCCCAAAAACAAGTTTGGTTTCCTCATCCATGCTTTATCCCAACTCAGTCATCTAATATAGGGCTCTTGCCCTTATCATATCCTACAAACATTAAGTATATTCAGATACTGATCAAGCAGCTTGAGTAGGGTGTGAGTGAAACTTAGTAGGAAACCACCAACAGTGTCTAAAACAATATCCATTCAATAATAGTGTATTTAGTTGTATAAATAATAAGGTACAATTCATAAATTAAATAGTTATCACATTTCATCATTCTTTAATTAACCACATAAATCCACAGGTTCATCATGACACCCATACTATCAATACCTTCTTCGGCCCATTCTAGAGTCTGAACTATCCCCAAGGGATATTACATATCACAATACCATGGTTATAATTTATCATTTTAATTCAATTTATATCACAGACAATCATAACCATAGTCCAATTCCAATCTCATGGGTGTGGAACATTGTGTCTAACACCCCGTGGATATTTGGAGCCTCTGTCCATGTCCCAATCCTCAATGTCACGTGGTTATTTGGATCCTTAGACTCTTTCCCACACTCATTTATCATATATGGGTATTTGGATCCCCATTACTTGTCCCTCACTCATTTATCACATATGGGTATTTGGAGCCTCAGTCCATATCCCACACTCATTTATCACATATGGGTATTTGGAGCCTTGGTCCCTGTACCACACTCGTTTATCACATATGTCACAGACATCACAATATCACACAAATCACAATTAACAAGGTTATTCAACATTAACCATCTTATCACGTTCTCATTAAGGTGTACATTTTCACCTTATCACAACAATCATAACTCTTTACTTTAAACATGTGGAATAATGTGGAAAATTCATCATTAAACCAATTATCAACATTTATTCACATAACCCATTAACCCTTTAAGTTTAATCCAAAAAAAAATGCTTATTCCCATTATCAATTAATTTCAAATCTCAACAATTAACCAATTACACAATCCCATTTAATTTACCATTTCCATAATCCCAATATCCCATTGATTTCATAATCACATCATTCCATTAATTAATTAACCAGTTAATTGATCCAATTCAACTAATTAAAATTACCCCAAAGTCAACCCATTCAATATGACATGTAAATTTAATTAAATAAATTCATTATTTGGTGAAATTTCCCAATCATGGAAATTGAAATTTCACAATTACATACATGTAATTAAAATCAAGACTATGGGATTTGCAATTAGACCACCTACCTCAAAATTGATGATGAACGCTCACCAATGGAAATCCTCAATTGATGTAAGATGTTCAAATAAAAAATGTTAGAAAACATATAGACTAAAACCTAAGATCAAGATCAACCCTCAAACCCACAACTATCAAAGGTTCCACCACTTCATAAGAAGGAGAAATGGAAAGGAACCAAAGAAAAAAGGGCTTATTGGGTATCCAGAACCAATCTGAAATGATTGGAGATGAATAAATCACTCCAAATACACTAATAATAACCCTAGGGTTAGGGGGAGTAATTCTTCATAAAGTAAATAAACCAAAATGATTTTCACATCACTTTTAATCTACTACTCGGGAAATTACATGATGTGTAATTACATTACATGTTGTGTAATTATTTTTAATGTTTTACGTCGAAAAAACCCCATCGCCTCAGGTGATTTTATCCTATTTAAAATAATAAATAACATTTAATATCATTACACAGTGTGTAAATTTTCTACAAATAGTTTTTCATCCCAAAAAATTATACATAAAAAATCTAGCCACCTCCAAATCCTTCCAACCCAAAATCAAACCCTTAGCAACCCTTGAGCAATGGAAAAAACTCAAAAGGTAGCGTACCTAGAAAAAGAATGGGATCTTAAAATCTCCCCACCATATAACAGCTCATCCTTGAGCTATAATCCCAAGCTTATATAAGATTATAAGATAAAAAGATCAGGCCACTGAGCCTGTATATATGTGTCTCTCTCCCATGTCTCTTTTAAACACACCCATGTTGCCACAGTATGTGAATTATCGGCATGGTCCTTCCCTAAAAATAATTCTATTTGTGATGGATGATCCTCAAAGGAAGCATGTATATAAATCTCAACAAAATATATATCGATCATATGAGAAGGGTTGGGCTGATACCGTTAAAGTTGAGATGCATTAAAAACATCACACATAGAACTATGTCTATGTGGAAGAGCCAATCAGTACACCACTAGCCTGATTCTCTACACAACCTCAAATGGTCCAATAAACCTGGGCTCCAACTTTACCTACCTCTGAATCCTATGGTGGCCCAATCTTGGAAACACCCAAAGGAACACAAAAACACCCACTGAAAACTCAAGTGGTCATCAACATCTATCGACATATGACTTATGTCTGCTCTAAGTCATAAACATATGGTTCAAAATCATCTAAACCTACACTAATATCTCCTAAATGAGACTTGGTCCTAATAACTTTGACTAACATGCCTCCATCCAACATAAAGGTGACCTATATTTCCTACTATAAAGATCCTCATATGTTTCTATCTAAATAGTATTATGATAACTATTGTTATAGGAAAACTCCACCTATGCTAGGTGCTTCTCCCATTAACCACTAATGTCAAGAACTCATTCCCAAAGAATATCCTCCAAAACATATATAGTATGTTACGACTACCCATATATATGTGGGTGGAATGACATACTCATAAAACCCTATATAACAAGCACCTTATTTAATCCTTTTCATAAGCACATAACCACATGGAACCCCATGCAGATGGACTATCTCTCAAACCTATAAGTATCCCAGCTAATCCACTGATAAAGTCTCTTTTATAGGAAAAAAATGCACTGCTTTCATCAATTGTTCCATAAACACCCAAATAGAGTCATTCTATGGATGTGTCCTTGGGAGACCCACCACAAATTACATGGTAACATCATCCCATTTCTATTCTATAATGGGAAATGAATATAGTAAACCACTAGGTCATTGATACTCGGCCTTCACCTGTTAACAGGTGTAACATCATGTGACAAACCCTACAATATCCTTTTTCATGCCCATCCACCAATATTGTCATCATAGTTCATGGTGCATTTTGGTAAAACCCAGATATATTGCCCATTTTGAGGCATGAAATTCATGCATCATCTCCTCCCATATACTTGTGGGCATAATGACATGATTCCTGACATAGTTGATCTCATCCTAATCTATAGTCCAATCTGGCTTTCCCTCAAGGGAAAACATTTTATATCCTCATACTTCCTTTCCCTAATCTGACTCAAAAGAGTAGACTCCACTAAAACTGATACAAGTGTCATCTACTTCTATTCCTCCTGAACTACAACATTCATCTCATCTAGAAAATTCATTATCTTCCACTCAACACTAGACTCATAAACTATATGAGTCTGATTTTTTCTACTTAAAGTGTCAACAATGCTATTTCCCTTTCCATACGTATATGATAGATCAAATTAGAATCACTTCCGAATATTCAAATATCATTGTGAAAATATACACTTTAAGCTCTTGTGATTGGTATACATATTAAATGTTTCTCCCAACAGATAATTCCTCCAACACTTCAAAGCCTAAATCACAATATCTAGCTTGAGGTCATGCATAGGGTAATTCCATTCATGTAGCCTCAACTACTATGATATATACACCATAAATCGATCCCCCTGTATCAACACTTCTCTAAGCCTGATCCCAAATGCATCACATAAAGCTTTATACTCCACCCCTGGCTTAGGTAGGATCAAGATCGTTGTGGTAGTAAAATGCATCTCCAAATCTTGGAAAGAATTCTCACATACTTCAGACCATTAAAATTTAAATCCCTTCTTGGTAAAGCCCTAAATAGGTACTTCCAAGTGGGAAAAGTATTGGATTAACCTCTGATAATAACCTGTTAATCTCAAAAAAACTGAGGATATCAAATACATTCTTGGGTTATTCCCAAGAAAAAACTCCCTAAAATTTCTATGGTTCTATTGAAACACCTTCCTCCAAGGTGATGTGACCCAAGAAATGTACCTAATCAATCCAGAATTTTACCTTATATAGATTGATGTATAGCTGATTCTCTCTTAGTGTACTTAGGATTATGTCAAGGTGTTGGGAATGATCATCATGGGTCTTTGAGTACACCAAGATTTAATCCAAAAATACTAACACAAACTAATCTAGGTACAGATGGAATATTGAGTTCATCAAGGCCATAAACATAGTGGGAGAATTTTTCATCCAAAATGGAATCACGATGAACTCATATAGGCTATACCTACTTCCAAAAGATGTTTATGGTATATCAGAAGGTATAAATCTGAACTTATGATACACTGATATTAATTAAATATTTGAGAATACACAATCTCCCCTAAACTATTTAAAGAGATCATCAATATGTAGAAGAGGATATTGGTTCTTCATTGACATACAGTTCAACTTCTAGTAGTCAAAACATAAGTGCAAGGCCCCGTCAAACTTATTTACAAAAAAAATCAGAGATCCCCAAGGTGAAGTTCTCAGATGGATAAATACCTTATCCCTCAATTACTTCAGCTAAGTCTTAATCTCTCATAGCTCTATTGGTGTCATTCTATAAGGTGGAATGGAAACTGGATCATCCCCTATAAGGAGATCAATTTTAAATTCTGCATATCTATTAGGTGGTGGCCTTGATAATTCCTCAGGAAACATGTTCTTGAACTTGTCCACTATAATTGGAAATATATCATTATTTACACCCCTATCACCCAGTAATAGACTAGAAACCTGGGCAGTGAGCTCCCCCAGTTTCTGATGAACTAGCCCTATATGGCCCACCTAGATTTCCCACTCTCCACAGTGAACATAATTGTCTCCCTAAGGATATTTATAAGTCACTCTCTTATGGTAAAAATATATGTGGTCTCGGTACACCACTAAAAATTCCATACCTGTAATTAATTCAAATCCTGACATATTTAGAATGTAAAGATCCCAAAAGAAATGATACTCACCAACCTTGAGAGAATAACATTTTCACAAACAAATTTCTCTCGACTACACTCCCAAAGGTTCATTTATCATCTTAACCCCTCTCATAAACTTTACTATCAGGATCAAACTATTCACAAGTTGTGAAGATATAAATTAATGAGTGGTACCAATATCAAATAAGGAACTAGAAAGCATATAAGCTACAAGAATAGTATATATAACTATCAATGGTCCATCCTCACTATCCAAAAGTATAGGTTAAACTACATGAAAATATCCTACCCTTCTTCCTTGTGATGCAGTCCAAGTAACCTAAGATACACCACTGTACTGATATGAGCATTCTTTCTCAAAAGCACCATGTCCAATACCTCTACCACCACGGATAGTAGAACTATAACTATCGAACTAATGTGGTGTAGAAGACCCCTTCTAACACTCTGATTCTACCTAGATGGTTCATTACTACCCATGTGATGTGGGTTCCTATAGAACCACTAAAAATGTATCATCATGCCACAAGATTGGAACTCTACCAGTGGTTGGGAATAATTTATATGAAAGTGTCTCATCCTACCGCACTGATGGAAAATCACTCGGGTAAGATTTTGAGTAACTGACCCTTCCCCCTAGATACTCTTCTTTCCACATCTTTGGTCAAAATTATCATAGTGACTCTTCTTACTCTCATAATACATACATCCTGAACATCTAGAATAAACCACTTATCTTCCACTGGAAGACTTATTCAAGTTCCCCTCACATATGAGAGCCCAATCCACCACTTCATGAAACTTATTTAACTGAAAGATGTTAACTTGGAACTTAATATCATATTTAAGTCCATCCTGAAAATGCATTGTCGTAGCTATCTCATCCAGTTCCAGCACTGGAGAAAATAATTGTAAGTCAATAAAGTAACCAATATAGTTCATCACGGACATACTCCCTTAGGTCAACCACATAAACTCATTTTCTCTCTTCTGCCTCAGTGTCTCTGGATAAAAGTGCTCTAGGAAATTCTCTTGGAAGTACTTCTATACCATACCATCTGCATGCCCAGTCTAAGACTGAACATTCCACCAATGATTCACTGATCCTAGTAACATATAAGTATCCAACTTGAACCTTTTCTTAGTAAGAGTCTCTAAATGGTCAAGTATAGTCTGGATGGACTCAATATAGAAATCAGTTGCCTTAGATCTACCCTATCTAATGAAAGTTTGAGGGTTTTCTAATTGAGACTCCCATGTAAGGTCATACATACTCTTCACAACCCATTCTTGGTATCTCTTCATGAAATTCATGAAGTGATAAAATTCCTCATATATTTTCTCTCTATATCCTTCACCTAGCACTATCTTTGCCTTGAGTTACACCACTAGTGGATCATTTCCATCCATATCCTTTTATCATCCTATCAACAAGCATCATCATGGAGGCAAATATATTCAATCCAAAACACACATCTTAGGGTACATAACACAATATTATCAAAATAATCAAGTTATATTCACATAAATATATAAAAATTCATCCCCCTTATCCCACCACATGGTCAAAACTGAGGAACTAACACTACCATCAACCATTCCTTATCTAGGTCATGGTTAACAAAAAGGATAAACACATTCTCATTTTCAAGTTTCTCATTAGACACCCATTTTCCACATTTTGTATCATTTTACAATTTTCAATTTCATATTTGGCACCTTTTCATTTAATTCTATAAGAAAATAAAAGCATTTTTATTTTTTAACTTAACCAAAACCTATTTTTCTCATGTGTTCCTAAGATGATGTATGTCACATAATAATCCTAAGTGCCTAGAATTATGCATGAATACTCAACTCTCATGTCATACTGATCCATGAATCAAATCTTATAAAATATCAAAAATAATAATCACATCACACAAAAAAATACATCACTCGAGGTGAAATAGCATCCAACTATAACAAAACGCATCAATAACAACAATCCCACCCTAGGTACTCAGTTTTTACCCTCATACATGGGTTAGATACTCCCATGCAAAAGCTCTTAACCAAGTCCCTACTTATCCTATTCTCCTTTCTACCTTCCCAAATAGTAATAAAAAATAAAATAAAATAAAACCCATTTGATACTACTTTTTAACATCTCCAACTGGGTTCCACATACCTGTTCCTCGAGCTCGTTCGCTACAAAACCCCAAGCGCACCTCCCTGTATTCTAGAGGCTTCTGACTTACAAGTGGGTCTAATATATTATCACGACCTGTCCCCCGGGTCCCATGTTGTGACATACCCCTTGGGCTGCTAGAGTACTCCTCCCCAAATAGTACCTCAATATGATGTCCAAGGTGGGAAGCATCTTTGTGTGACCCGACATGCCCATGGTGGGGAGCGGCTCTGTGTGAACCAACATTCCCGCAATACTCATTAGGGATGAGTACCACAACGGTCCATGGTTAATGGGAAGTGGATCTGTGTGACCCAGAAGGCCCACGGTGGGGAGCGTCTCTATGTGACCCAGCATACCCACGATACTCATTAGGGAGGAGTACTCTAGTAGCCCAAGGTGTTAAGTGATGTGACTGTTAGTCATACTTTCCTTACTCTAGATTATACCCAGTGTGATATGTCATTCTTAGTGATCATGCTTTTTGTTTTGCTTCGAGAATTTATTTATGGCCTTTCCTTATTGATTTGGGGTCCCTACTGAGTATTTTTTTCCTCACCCATGCACGGCCTTCGCCCTCATGTGTTGTGTCTGGTGTAGATGACTAAAGACTTGGCGGAGATCTTGGTGGCCCAAAACCAGGTGGTTCCCAATGAGATCAGGAAAGTAGGAAGTGCTTCTATGGATTCCAGTAGCTACTCTATACTTACCCATCAGGTGGGGTTCTCAGTGGATGACTTTCAGAGTTTCCTTGTATTTTCCTATTTTTAGTTCGTCTTTTGTTGGGTTTGTATTATGGCCCATCTGACCTACAGTTTTTACTTTTACTCAGTGGGTTTTTAGTGGCATGAATGTTTACCTTTCCAGTTTTGGGACGTGGTTGTGTGTGTGTGCGTACAGGTACTCAGGAAAAATCCTCCCACTTGAAGGTTGACGCCTTCAGCACTAGTCACCAACCCCTGGCCTTTGGGATGCAGAATTGGGGGATGTCATGGCACAGGCCCCGGGGGATGGGTTGTGACAAGCGACCATGTGTGGGTAAACTACAATGGACCATTGGGAAGTTTCTCTGTGTGACCTGGTAGGTCCATGGTGGGGAGTGGCTCTGTGTGACCCGGTAGACCCACGGTACTTGATAGGAGGAGTACCTTAGTATGGCCAAGGTGGGAATTAGATTTTGTGCAACCCAGCATGCCCAGGGTGGGGATCGTCTTCTATGTGACCTAGCATACCCATGTTACTCATCAGGGATGAGTACCATAGTAGTCCAAGGTTAGTGGGAAGCAACTTATGTGTGACCCGGTAGGCTCACTCTACTCATTGAGGAAGATTTCTCCAGTAGCCCAAGGTTTTCGATGATATGATTGACGGTCCTACTCTCCATAATCTAGATTATACCTAGTGTGATTTGTCTTACTTTGTGATCACACTTCGTGATCATACTTCATGATCATACTTTGTGGCTTTCTTCTGGATTAATTTGTGGTCTTTTCTTGTTTGTTTGGGTTCCTTACTAAGTATTTTGTTACTCACCCCTGAACAGGATTCACCAAAATGTTTTGTGTCTGGTGTAGACGACCATAAACTTAGTGAAGGACTTGGTGGCCCAGGACCAAGCGGTGCCCAGTGAGACTAGGCAGATGGGGCATACTTCTACGGCTTCCAATAGCTACTCTGTACTTTCCTATTAAGTGGGGTTTTCAGTGAACGGCTTTCAGAGTTTCCTTGTAATTTCTTGTTTTTAGTTCATATTTTGTTGGGTTTGTATTTTAGACCATTTGACCTATAGTTTTTACTTTTACTCAGTGTTTATTTAGTTGCATGCATGTTTACTTTTCCAGCTTTGGGACGTGCTTGGGTGTGCATGCGTACAGGTATTCAGGAAAAGGGCTCCCACTTACAGGTTGACGCCTTCAGTGCTATTCTCTAACCCCTGGCCTTCGGGAGGCGGGCTTGGTGCTTGTCAGGGCACGGGCCCCAAGGGACAGGTCGTGACATATATAACATGGGGATACTATACCATATTTATCAAAGAAACTCAATAGTAGAAAATAAATAAATAATAACAAAAATATATAACCAACAACCAAAGAAATACTATAACCAGAACAACCTATTATCACATGATGAACCAAATTGAAAACAATAACTAAACAATAGATATGTCATGTGAAGTAAGTTTCAAGTGTCAAAATGAAACCCAAAATAAAGACACTAACAACTCCCTTAAGTGGTTCCCAACACCAAACCTGGTTCCCTCATCCATGCTCCATCCCAACTCATCAAAATAACATAGGGATCTTCCCCTTGTCCTATCAGGTAGACATAAAGTCTATTTGAGTACCAATTAGGCATCCTGAGTAGGATGTGAGTACAACTAAATAGGCCACCACCAATGGAATCTAAAATAATATCCAGACAATAATAGTGTATTTAGTTGTATAAAGAATATGGTACAATGCATAAATTAAATAACTATCACATTTCATCATTCTTTAATTAACCACATAAATCCCCGGGTTCATGATGACACCCATACTATCAATACCTACTTCATCTCGTGCTATAGTATGAACTATCCCTAAGGTATATCACATATCACAATACCATGGTTATCATTTATCATTTCAATTAAATTCACATCACTTCCAATTGGAACCATAGTCCAATTCCAATATCATGGGCATAGAATATCATGTCTAACACCCTATTGGTATTTGGAGCCTCTATCCCTGCCCCACACCTCAATGTCACATGGGTATTTAGATCCTCAATCCCTGTTCCACACTCATTTATCACATATGGGTATTTGGAGCCCCAATCCCTGTCCTACACTCATTTATCACATATGGGTATTTTGTAGCCTCAATCCTTATCCCACACTAATTTATCACATATGGGTATTTGGATCCTCAATCCTTATCCTACACTCATTTATCACATATTTCATAGATATCACAATATCTCACAACTCACAATTAATAAGGTTATTCAACATTAACCTTCTTATCACATTCTCATTAAGGTATACCTTTCCACTTTGTCACAATAATCATAACTCTTTACTTTAAACACATGGAATAATATGAATAATTCATCATTAAACCAATTATCAATATTTATTCACATAACCCATTAACCCTTCAAGGTTAATCCAAACATCCACTCATTCCCATTATCAATCAATTCCGTATCTCAATAATTAAGCAATTACACAATCCCATTTAATTGACCATTTCCATAATCCCAATATCCCATCGATTCTATAATCACACCATTCCATTAATTAATTAACCAATTAATTAATCCAATTCAACTAATTATAATTTCCCCAAATTCAACCCATTTAATATCACATGACAATTTAATTAAATAAATTCAATCTCCAATGTAATTTCACAATCATGGAAATTAAAATTTCACAATTACATACATGTAATTAAAATCATGACTATGGGATTTGCGATTAAACCACCTACCTAAAAATTGATGAGGAACTCTTGCCAATGGAAATCCACAATTGATGTAAGATGGATGAATCAAAAACAAAAGAAGAGATCTAGACCAAAACCTAGGATCAAGATCAACTCCCAAACCCACAACTGTCAAAGGTTCCACCACTTCATCGGAAGAAAGAGGAACGAAATGGAACTAAAGAAAAAAGGGCTTAACGGGTATCCAACACCAATCTGAAATGATTGGAGATGAATAAATCTCTCTAAATCCACTAAGAGTCACCCTAGGGTTAGGAGGAGGAAGTATATATTAAGGAAATAAAACAAAATTATCTTCACAACACTTTTAATCTATTGCTCAGGTAATTACACAGCGTGAGATTATTTTTAATGGTTTATGAAGAAAAACCCAACACCTTGGGTGATTTTATCCCGATTAAAATATTACACAATATGTAATATCATTACATGGCATGAAAATTTTTTGCTGATAGTTTTTTAGCCCAAAACATTATACATAAAAGATCTTTCCACCTCCAAATCCTTCCAAACCAAAATCAAATCCTTAACAACCCTAGAACAAAGGAGAGAACTCAAAAGGGGATGTTCCTAGAAAATGAACAAGATCTTATAAGGTGATTATAGGCACACCATTACTCCTCATGCTATGCAATATTATAAAGTAAATAATAATCAAGGAGGAGCAAGTAAGAAACTGTACAGTGCTCAACATTTGATCATGGAGGATCAACCTAGTCCTTTGACAGTGCGAGGTACTATTCTTTTGAATTCTACCCTTATGCATGCCTTGTTTGATATGGGTTCATCCCACTCTTTTATTTCTTCTTGTGTTGTTCATCATATGGGTTTACATGTTGAGATGATGTCTTCTATTTTGAAAATTCAAACATCGTTGGGACAAGGAGATTTTCAGGCCTTTAAGTGTGTAGTATGTACCATAACTATCGATGAGGATAAATTGGTTTGGGGTTTCTATATTCTTGATATTTACACATATGACATGATTTTTGGGAATGTATTTGTTGACATACTTCAAATATCACATTGACTATTATTCCCAACATGTTATTTTCACATCTCTCGATGGAATTAAGCATCTTTTTAAAGGATATTGGGATGTGAATTCAAGAAAATAAGGACCTTTTTTACTAGTGGTTAGGGGTATTTCTTATTAATTTGCATTAGTTAATTTAGAATACATTGATTAAATTAAACATAGGAAGTTTCCAACCATCATTAACCAATTTCTTGTTGTCTTTCTTGAAAATTTCTCTAGATTAGCATCCGTAAGATAAGTGGAATTTATGATTGATCTCCAACCATGGACCAATACTATTTACCATCAATTTTATAGGATAGACCCAATTGAATTGAGGTAATTGAAGGTCTAATTGGAAGAGTTGGAAAGAAAAGTTTTCATTCGACTAAGAACGTTACCATGGGAATAACCAATGATTTTTTTAAAGAATACGGATAGAACTCTTCAACTATGTGTGGATTGTAATAAGATAAACCAAGTTACAATAAACAATTGATATTCTCATCCATAAATTGATGATCCATTTAATAAACTGATGGGATCTGTATGGTTCTTTAAAATTTATTTATGATCAGGATATCAGCAACTTTGAATGACAAAGGAGTAGATTCTAAAAACATATTTCTAGAGTCACTATGGATATTATGAATATGTAGTGAAACCTTTTGGTCTTATGAATTCACCAGTAATATTTATGAAATTGATGAATTAGATCTTTTAGAGGTATCTTGACTCTTTTTTATGGTGGTAATAAATGAAATTATAGTGTATTTTAGGACTAAGGTCGATCATGAGAAACAATAGGATATCATGTTTGGTATCTTGTGGAAACATCGCCTTTATAAAAATCTTTCAAAGTATGATTTCTGGATACAAGAGGTATATTTAGTCATTCCATCTATAAAAGTAGAGTTTTTATAGATATTGAAAATATAAAAGTTTTTATCTATTGGAAACCACCAAAGAATGTTTTTAAGATACATAGTTTCTTTATCTTATTAGGATATTATCGATGTTTTATTCATGATTTTTCATGATTTTCCTTGCTAATGATAGCTTTTAAAAGGAAATGTGTTCCTTTCCAATGGAGAGATGAATTCCAGAAATCTTTCCAAGATCTTAATGTTTGGATTACATCATCACCTATCCTTAAATTTTCGAAGTCTGAGCAAGGCTATGTGGTTTACTATGATGCATCAATATCTGAGTTGGGATGTGTTCTCATGTAGGGAGATCATGTTGTTTCTTATGGATCTTGAAAGTTATGTGTTCATGAGAAAAACTACACAACGCATGATTTGGAATTAGTTTTCATTGTTCATGCTTTGAAATCTTGTTTTCGTTATCTTTTGGGTGAGAAATTTATAGTTTTTATGGATCATAAGAGATTGAAACACATTTTCTCACAAAGAGATTTGAATTAAGGAAATGAAGATGAATGTAATATTTGAAAATGTTTGAATTTGACTTGATGTATAAATCAGGTAAAGGGAAATATATAGATGATGTATTGAGTAGGAAGTCATATAATCAGTTGGCTAAAGAGGCTTCAGATTAGTGGAAGATAATATTTTTCATAGCTAATATGTATTTGGATTGTGTTGAGTGAGGTCATACTATAGTTTTATTTATAGTATCTTTTTTCCTGATTTGGTTGTGTAGGTGAAGTATTCTTAGAAATATAATTCAGAATGTCTATCCATGAGTTCAAAACTCAATGGTGGTAAGACGATTGAGGGATGGATTCTAGATGAGAGATATATGTTGCGATATAGATATTGTATTATGGTTCCTATATATTATAATTAATAACTTCTTAATGCCTACCACTATTTAAAATAGTTTTTTTATCCTGGTATTTAGAAAATTTATAAGGAATCAAGATCACAATTTTTCTGGGTTGACATAAAGAGGAATGTGGCAGAGTTTTTCTCAAGATGCCTTTCCTATCAGAAGGTCAATGTAAAGAAAAAATGTCAAGTTGGTATGTTAGATTTCTTACCTATTCATGTATAGAAATGGGAGTAGATAATTATGTATTTTGTCATGGGTCTACCAAAAATGGTTTGAAAACATGATTAAATATGGGTGATTGTGGATTTGTTCATGAATTCATCTCACTTCATCCTGATTCTTGAAACCAATATGGTGGAAGACTTGTCAAAAATCTATATCCAGGAAATTATAAAGTTGTACGACATTCCAGTTTCGATTGTGTCTGATCAGGAACCCAAGTTTACATCTCATTTTTATAAGACCTTAAAATAATCCCTCAAAACTAATCTGAACATGAGCATTGATTATCATCCTTAATGGATATTCAAAACAAACAATTAAAATTTTATTATTCATGCTTATAGCCCGTGTAATGGATTTTAGTGGATCATGGGAGGATCATATACCATTAGTGGAGTTCTCATACAATAACATTATTTAGGCCTGGATACATATAGATCCTTTCAAAACTTTATATGGTTGTCCTTGTCATTATCCACTTTTTTGGGTGAAAATAGGTGAGACTTCACTTATCGGACCTTGAATTGTACATGAGACAATAGAGAATATTCCAATTATTATAAAAATAATGGCAGCAACTCAGGGCCATCAGAAATTATATGTGGATCATCATTGACAACCATTATCATTTGAGGTGGGTAAAAATGTTTTATTAAGAATCTCTCCAAGGCTAGGTCATCATCATTTTGGTAAATAAGTCAAGTTTTCTCCTTAGTAAATTGGCCCTTTTGATACACTAGAATGAGTTGGTGACATAGATTATATATTGTCCTTATCACCAAGGTTTAGTTCTATGCACAATGTGTTTCATGTATCTCAATTAAAGTATCAGCCTGATCCTAACCATATGATTCAATGAGACCGTACCGATCTTGAGTCAGATTCTATGTTGATTCATATGACAATATAGATTGTGGATAAGCATGTAACACCCCAAAATGATAAAGGGTTAAATTACTAAATGATATGTCTCATTCCAATAAGGTGAACCTTTTTTGGATCCTACCTGATTATAACACCAAATTTAAGTATGGAGTAGTGATTAGGATGGGTGACCTTCTAGGAAGTTTCCCATGGTGTGTACGGTTGAGGACAAAGCACATTGGAAAGAAAATATGTTGGCATGGGGGGATAGTCATTAGTCAAATGACCCATTCAGGCATGTGGGTGGGCCCCAAGTAGGTTTCCATGTGTTTATAGAGCAACTGATGGTACCTGGTGGGCCAGTACCTGACGTTCATGTTAAGGAGGTGTGTTTGTGTTGTTAGCGAGGCCCAGTTATTACAAGCAAGATAATCTCTTGTCTGGTAAAAACATCAGTTTGGTATGAGTTTTATGGTAACATGGTTATATTTATGAAGAGACATGGGAATGAGAAAATTAAATGTGTGAGTAGTGGCTTGAAATCTTCCAAAACAACACCATAATCTTTATTTATGAAGACGGAAAGACCAATGGTGGGGAGAATTTAACACCTTATGTTTTAGTAACCTTTTATTATGTATTTTGAACTTATATAATTTTTGGGTTAATATTTAGGATTTTTTGGATGGTTTTTGATTGTTTTGGAATCATTTATGGAGGTCTAAAGTTTGAGAATGGTTAGTGGAAATTGTGCACCATCTCCAAGAAACTGTGAAAGTGGGGATGAGAGTCACTGGTAAGGCACACAGTTGGTGCATGATTTGAAAAAACTGTGAAAATTCCCATGAGAAACCATACATGTGGTGATAATTGGTAAAAGTATAATTATCTCACGATTAGTCTAACCACGTGAGACAACTATGTAAAGGGTTGTCCTTGAGAGTGTAGCAGTGCACGATTGGAACAAAGTTTGAAAAACCATGTGGAAAAACTATGAAACTCTCTATTTGATAGACAATATCATGCATACTGTTGGATTTTGGTTTGTTAAACTGTGTGGTCTAACCATGCGACATGTAATTAATAATCCAAAATTTATATTTTAACTCAGATTATGACCCTAAAACCCTCATTTTTTCCTATTCTTCCAATGTCTTGAACTCCTATTCCTCCCTAGGCTCCCTTGGAAATTACCTTTAATGTAGAGGAATATTTTATCAAGTAAAAGTGAATTGAAGATCCAAACTCATCGATAAGTTATTTTTTCCTATCTCTCTCTCTACTTATATCCTCTCATTTTCTCTCACCTAGAACATTATATATAGTCCTCCATGGGCATATCTATGTTCTTTTTTATGTATCTTGATGAGATCTTGGTGGATCTATTAAAGGTAAGGTGTTGTGAACCTGTATCTAGAAGTTTTAGTATCGTTATTCATTTTCATCATTTGTTAAGAGGTAGGTGGATTCTCTATCATCTCCACTTGATCTAGAACTTGAAGGCTTGGTTTCATTTAAATATTTTTCTTGTATTTTTCATGAAATTTTTTGTGATTTATTGATGTAAACTACTTTGGAATCATGCTTTTGAATATGGGAAAATTGGATGGATTTTGGAAAAACCCTTTGATTATAATTTTAAAATTATGGTTTTAAAATTATGTAATAATTTTAACACATGAGAGATTTTTGATAAAAACATTTCAATAGAATATAATTTTTATATGAAATTTTGTGGCATAGAATTTATCAGAATGGGTTGGTATGTGTTTTCGGGGATAGAGTGTGGTCATGAAGTACCACTATCAAAATGGGTATAGAGCATGGACGTGAAGTAACATTTTCAATGTGAAACACCAAGTTTGGGTGTTTGTGTGTGTGTGTACATGGAAATTATTATTCCAAATACTAAATAAGTATATTAATGTTGGTTCATTGTTTATATCACCTATATTTCCTTTTATCAACATTTTTATATAAATTTGATAACGAGTTCTAGTTCTAGTGGCATGTGTCGGGAAGTCTTTGGGGAATTCCCATTGAGTTTATACTCACATACTACTTGGGTACTTTGGTGAGTTTGTAGATATTATCTATCATGAAATAAGGAAGGGAAAGGTATCTTATTTCTCCAGTTATGAATATTAATATCATGGGTATGGTAGTTGGTTTGGATCTTGGAGATAGTTTGGGTGATGCTTGGAATGATGCCACTTTGGTTTCTTTAAGTTATGTTGTATTTTAGTGGATTGTTTTTTGACTTTTTGTCTTCCATTTTCACTCTGATATGGTTATACTTTTGGATTTCACTTTTGGTTTGTATTGTTTATACTCATACATCATATATTTTGTCTTGGTTATTTATGTTGTGTGGTCTAGTAGTTTTACTTGTTCAGGGTAAATCATCCCCCCAATGTTTTCTTATCCCCTTGGTATTTATTATCAGCCTTTGGTGTCTTGGAGATGTCATCTAAGGTAAATAGAACATCTGTTTCTTCTCAAATTAATGGTTGAGGTGTGGGATGTTACATATTATATCATAAATTCATATATATTCATGGTATTTGAATTTTCAATTAAATTTTTCTATTTAAAGGGGTTTTGATTCAAAATTTATTAAATCTTTGAGGTATTTTTCATTAAAACGTTGTTTTAAATGTTTTCAACTTTTTTCTTACATGTCAAGGTTCTTTTAAATGTTTCAAGAATATTCTTCTTTAAACTCAAATGATTATTTTAAGTCATTTTGAACTATATTTTACTTTATCTACAAATTTTTAACAATAATATTCTTGTTTCTTTTCAAACGATTCACTTTTATAATTTTTTAAAAAAGTATGAAATGGATCATTATTTTAATGTTTACCAAATGAATGTAATTTATTAACATCATAACCATTCTTTAATTTGAATATTCCTTTAAAAAATTTCAATATTATTTTCAGAGAAATTTTTTTTCCAAATATTCTAGAAATTTTTATTTAAAATTTTATCAAAATAAAAGTTTATTATTTTCATAAAATAATGAAAATAATTTTAAAAGTGATTTATAACTTCATTATTACACAAATTTACAAGGAATTTATTTTTAATGTTTTCCTCTATTATCTATTCTATTTCTAAAAGAATTGGTTTTACTACAAAACCTTCATTTCTGATGAATTAGTGGTCTTCTTCTTCCTTTAATGATTTATGATTTCTTAGTTATTATCCTTCTCATGATTATATTCCCTATCATTTAATTGGAAATTATTTTCTCTTATATATCCAGATTTTAAGTATCATGGATTATACGTCATCATTTCTACCACTCTGATGTTGTCTCAATCTTATACCATTTCTATATATGGTATAAGTTAAAGGACGTTTTTTAAGAAAGTTATTATATTGACTGGGGAAAATATTAACATTTCATATGATAGTTTATCAATAAAAATGTTTATATTGATTATTTATTATATTATTAATTTAATATATAATGAATGCATTGGTAATATCTAGGTGATGTGTGGGGTCAATTATAGATAGCCTTCTGATGCATTGATATGTCTCATGAGATAAAACAAGAATGGGTATCACTTGGTGTATGATAACTCATACAATAATAATGTCTTGGTTGAGAGTCCTTGATGATATATAATATATCTTGGTTGAGATTCCTTGATGATACATAATATGTCTTGGTTTAGTGACTATGATGATATGTAAGAATCCTTGGTTGAGAGTCCTTGATGGTAAGATCGTGAATGTCCAAATTTATGCATTTCCTTTATTATGAATTCGGTTTTAATTATCCATGTGGTTGTTATGTTGATATTAGCCATGGATGTACTTTGAACTCAAGTTATTTATTGAATGTCATGTGTTTTGATTATCCACTCTTCCATATTGATTATGCCTTATTTACACATGATTACTTCTTCTATATGTATCCCTTACTGAGTATTTGAGCCCACCCTTTATTTGTTTTACTTCCCTTAGGATATGAAGAAGGATTCTTTGAATAATATCAATTATGCAAGAAAGATTCTTCATGTTGTGTTTTTAATTACCAATGTAATATGGAATTCGTGTATATATTTAGTATTCCAAGACTATTAAACTTATTGATCTTGGGTGTTATGATCCCTTATATATTGTACCAATATAATAAGTAACCATTGGCTCTGGGTTTTTGGGGTTGAGGATATTATACTAACTATTGTATTTGAAAAAGACAAGTCACCACTAACCTTAGGTGACATCCCCCAAACACCAAAGTCCAAGAATAAATAACAAGGGATTACTAAATTGTTGGGGGACAATTCCACATTAAAACAAACACAATTATTCAGGATAATAATAAAAACAATAAAACCAAAACTATATGATTCATGACATGTAAACAATAAAACTCAAAAATACAAAAAACCAAAAATATCAGAGTAGCAGTAAAAGGTGGAATAATACACCCAACTAAAGACTAAAATGCATCCTGACATAGCAACATCAATGTGGAATCACTCCAACCCCTCTATGTGAACATCTCCAAACTCCAAACACCATCCAAAGAATGTAGCAACACGATTATCCACTTGATAAATAATATAATTTTCCTTTACCTATTTCATTAAAAAAATGTATGTTTATACATCGAGGTGTATATACTGTGGTGAGTAATCAACCTAATAGTAAATCCCCAAGATACTTCTCAAATCATGCCACTAGGACAATAACAAGTTATCTCGTAGTTCAAAATATAAATAAAACATATGAGAGGAAAATCCATTGTATTTTACAAATTTAAATCAATTAAACATAAATAGTAAAAATAGTTAATACATTTATTCCACTTTTTATACCCTTTCAACATTTCACACACACACATACACACACATGACTTCCATGACAGTCCCAATACTCATGAGAGGAAACTCATCCATTCCCCATTCTGAAGATTAGTGATAATCTTTTGTGTGCCCCAAGTGAATTGGGTACCATGTTCAACCTAATAAGGACTTTTCAAATGAAAATGAACACACACCATTCCATATAATTCAAGTTATCATTCCAATAATTTCTTCTTAAAGCCAATAGTTCTTTTAGTTATTTTATAAAACATGTAACATGTGTTAATTCAAGTTATACAATTTAAATCGTGAAACTAAAATATTTTTGTTGACAGCCTTTAGAAATAAATCCAAGGTTCTCAAATCATAAAACAAATAGATTCCATTAATAAGAATTCATAACAGGTTTTCCTTGAAAATCATAAGAAACCATTATAAAAATTTAAGCCTTCAAGTTCCATAATGAGTGGATAGAAAGAGATAATTCACCTACCTCTAGTAATTTCCATCCAATAATTTATGAAATTTAACCTGGATTAGAGAGAAAACATCCACAAAAGCCTTCAAGAAACCATTTTAGAAGACATCACATCATAGATTAGTCCACAATGGTGAATATCAGTCCACCATGGCATGTAATTTCATTAGAATTAGGCTGCCATGATGCAGATCAGACCACCACAGTATAAAAGTACAGTGGAATTAGGCCACAATGGAACAGAGCAATCCACCATAGTGTGGAATCACTCCCACAACCTTTATAATTTTTAGACTGAGTGATCTGGAAAGAGAGGAGAAAGGGGTATTTAAAGGGTCACAAACCTTTCCAAAATTGAGTGGAAATTCAAGTTAAGGACTCCCCGTGATATCCCATATGGATCCTCTCTTTAAGACCATTAATTCCCCAAATAATAAGCAGTTAAATCACCATAAAATAACTAATGTGTAAAGACACTACGGCATAGTGATTCTCACCATGGTGAAAAGATATGGATATAGACCATGGGTTTGACACCACAACACAGACCACTGGGAATAATATGGTGTGGTTATTTTCACCATGGAAGAGAGTCAGTTCCTTAGATCACCATGACACAGTGATATCCACCACAAATTAGTGGTCATCCAAATTGCCTCCACTATGGTGTGGTTATGCATATTTCAAAATGGTGCTTCCCATATAGCTAGAATCTATATTTCTCTTCCAAAATCCCTTCCCAACTCTTAAACCCAAAGAAAAACACTCCTAATCAACTCAAAATAACATGAAAGGAAAAAATACCTCAAACCGGGGTCTTACATTCTCCCCACCATAAGGATTTACATCCTTAAAAATCTGTAGATTGGTGATGCTTTATAAGAGTTTCATCCATTACTCCAACATCACATTCACATTTTCCCATGTCACCTCTTGAAGTTCTCCATGTTTCCATAATACCTCAAATAAAGGGACATATTTTCCTCACAATATTTTATCTTGTTTATATAATATATGAATCATTTCATGAATAAATATATCATATGGTTCAAGATTAACACGATCCCATTGAATAAAATGGATATAATTGGGCTGGTATTTCTTTAGTTTTGATATATGAAATACATTATAAACCAAATTTAATTGTGGCAATAAATCCAATCGATAAGAAACATCACCATCTCATTTAAGTATCTCAAAAGGTTCAATATACCTAGGATACAACTTTCCTTACATACCCAGTTGATGATACCCCCTCCTTGGAGAGACTTTCAAGAATACATAATCTCCCACCGAAAAGGATAAAGGGTGATTATGATTATCCACATAATATTTTTGATGGATTTGAGTAGAAACCATCCATTTATGGATCATCTATATCTTCCCAGTCATTTCATGAACAAGGCTATGTCCCAATAGTGAATTTTCTTCAATCTATACCCAAAAAGATAGAGAGTGATAAGGAGGACCATCCAATTCTTTGAATGGATCCATTTGTATTCTGGACTGATAACATTTATTATATGAAAACTCCACCAAGGGAGAATGGTCCTCCCATGAGCCATTAAAATCCGTAACACAATCCCTAAGCATGTCTTCTAGTGTCTAAATCATTCTTTCTTACTACCAATACATTTGAGGATAATATGTTGTGCTCATGGTCAATTGGGAACCTAAATATAGCTATAAATATTTCCAAAACCAAGAGGTAAATCGAGGATCATAGTCATATGTGATCAAAATTGGAATTCCATGAAATTTTTCCACTCCCTAAACATAGAGTTTTTCCAAGTCATCTATCATAATGGATTCATAGATCAGAATGAAATGGGATGAATTTGTGAGTTAGTCCACAATCATATATACTGAATCATTCTTCCAAATAATTCTTGATAAACCTATGAAAAATTCCATAGTGATATGTTCCCATTTCTATATGATCATAGGTAAAGATTACAACTTACCAAATGGTCGTTGATACTCATATTTGACTTGTTGATAGGTGAGGTATTTGGTCACATAATCAACCACATTTTGTTTCATACATGACTACAAAAAATGTGTCCTAAATGCCTTGTACATCTTTTTTATTTTTGGATGAATTGCCCATATATAATGTTGATAAGAATAAAGAATATTTTTTTAACAAGATCGTAGAACGGCTATCCAGTCTTGAAAATAAAACACTGAGTTTGTATCTTGTTTACATCTACCAATGGTCTCCCCAGCATTAAGTGTTGAATTAATAGTAAGGTAGTCAGGATCCAATATTTTAGCATTTCAGACTTACTCAACCAATTTAGGTGTATGATTCATTGGAAATAATACTTCAACTTAATTCTATCCATTAAAATCCAAATTCATATTAACAATCATACTCATCAATTTCTACTGATCACAAGATTCTATAAATAGTTAGTTATATGAATTTAGACTTAAATCATCATCCATATAATTTTCTTTAATAGGTGTATAAACCAAGTCAAATTCAAATATTTGGAGATATTTCATCCATCCTCTTTGTCTCTGGTTCATATGCCTTTTTGAAAATATGTGTTTCAAGATTTTATGATCTATGAATAGAGTAAACTCATCAACAAAGAAAAAATGCCCATGTGTTTTCAAATTATGAACCACCACAACTAACTCCAAGTTATGGTTTGAATAATTATTTTCATGAATTCATAACTATATTGATCCATAAGCTATGACATGATCTCCTTTCATGAAATCACAACCGATTCTAGATCCAGACGTGTCACCATAGACCACATAACCTTTTCTAGGTTCTAGAAAGACAAGAATGGGTGTTGAAGTGAGCATGGCCTTTAGAACCAAAAAAGGATTGATGGAAATCATCACTATAGTGGAATGGAGTTCCCTTTATTGTTAAAATTGTCATAGGAGATGAGATATGTGATAATTCATGAATGAAGTGGTGATAGTAACATGTTAAGAACCAGAAATTTGTGTATCTCAAAGATGTTTTTTAAAGGTTTAAAATATATGAAAACTTCTATATTTTAAAGGTTTATTGATATGACTTTCTCAACAAGTTACATTCCTAAGGAATAGGACTTATTGTATCCATAAATCATATTTAGAGAGTTTTTTATAAAATCAATTCTCTAAAAAGTGTACAACACAATCTCTAAATGTTTTTCATGGTCTTTTAAAGTTCAAGAATACACCATAATTTCATCCAAAAATACCCCCAATAAAGGAGTCCAGGTACCTTTAAAATATAAAATTCATAAATTCCATGAAAACTTCTAGTGAATTTGTATGACCAAAGTGCATGAGCAGATATTCAAAATGATTATAGTGGTTTATGAAAGCAGTCTTGGGAATATCCTTTTTCCAAACCTGAAGTTGGTAATACCTAGACTATAGATCAATCTTGGGGAACCATTGATAACCTTTCAATTGATCAAAAATATCCTCAATTCATGGAATAGTATATTTATTATTTATCATAACCTACTTCATTTTATGATAATCAACGTAGAGTCATAAAAAATCATCTTCCTTCTTTACAAAAAGAACCTTGGTGGCCCAAGGTGATGTACTTGGTGTTATGAAACCTCTACTTTCCAATTCCTCTAACTGGACCTTCAATTCCCTCAATTTCATTGGCATAATTCTATATAATGGAATTGAAATAGTATTTTTCCCTAAAAGAAGATCAATATAAAATTATTCTTCCCTTTATGGTGGTAAAATAGTGAAATTTTCTAGAAATATGTCAGGATATTGATCCATAATGGTAGGAAAATATATAGTCTCAATTATGTCATTAGTCCCCAAAGTAACTGTTTCCAATTGATATTAAATAGTTCCAATCATCGGTTCTAAAGGTCCTAAAAATATTCATGCTTTTGGCTGCATAAATTCATTATTATATCTATCTTGAAGGAATGTAGGTATAAATGGTTATTGAACAATTCTTAAAATCCATCCCACCTAAGATTGTGGTCGAGTTTATCTTGAATGGATAAATCCTACCATTATCATGTGAGATAATCTAGAATGTAAATTGTTAATTTCACCTTTACATTAGATGGGGTTTTAAGGAAATTAAATATCTGGTTCATTTTGTTAATCCATGTTTCTGCCTTTTTAGGTTATAAATCCCCCTGAAAGATTGGTGGATTTTGTTTCTAAAACTATATAGAATGGTCCACATGTTTTGGTATATCGTTTTAATTTCATTTATCAATAACTTGAAATTCTTAGATAATTCTTTGAGAAAGTTTTTGGTTCACCTATGGTTTAGGTGTAACTACATTCTCTAAAACCTCCTCTTACATATTTCTAGGTCATCTAACCAGTTCCATTTCTCTATAATGAGAACAAAAGATCCAATTATTCTCCACTTAAATAACAAACTAAAGGATTGTGATATTCCAAAATCAAAATCTATAATCATTATAATAAATTTCCAAGAATCATCAAACATAATATGATAAATGTAGTCATGTTGGAAAATCTCACTATTAATTCATGATATGCTACACTCATCAGCTAAACCCACGACGATGAGGTTTCAATAATCCTATAATTGTCTAAAAAATAACTTTTCCTACCCAGGATTCTTTGGTAACTTGAAGTTTAGTATAAAGAGGTTAGTTCTGTCACTTTATGCTATACATTTCAATTTCTGGCATGTCTTATCACCTTTATACCATCCCAATATGAAGTACCAAACAAACTAATATCGTTTGTAACATCCCAACCATAACCATTGGATTGAAAATAAGTGATGTGCCACTAACATTTGGTTACATCCCTTAGTAACCAAAGTATGGAAATAAATTCCAAGGAATTAATAAATCATTAGGGGATAATTTTCTCATTAAACAAACACAACCTGTTAAGAAAATAATAAAAACAACCAAACTAAAATTATATAATGCATGACATGTAAATAATACAAATCAAAAATACCAAAAACCAACAATATAATAGTAGCGAAAAAAGGTGGAATAATACACTCAACCAAAGACAAAAATACATCCAGATATAGTAACACTGATATGGAATCACTCTAACCCCTCCATGTGAACATCTTCAAGATCCAACCACCATTCCAAGAATATGGTATCATAATACTCCACTAGAGAAATAAGATACTTTTCCTTTACCGGTGTCATGAAAAATAACTTTTGTATATGCACCAAGCTGAATAAGCATGGGTTGAGTAATCAACCCAATAGGTAGGCCCTAAGAGACTTCCCAACTCATGCCACTATGATAAGAATAAGTTAGCACACATTTCAAAATGTAAATAAAACAAATGAGAATAAAATACAAAGTAGTTCACTAATTTAAATCAATTAAACTTAAACATAAAAAATAGTTAATCCATTTATTCCACTTGGAATACCCATTCCACATTTTACACACACACACATGAATTCCATTACAATCCCAATACTCATGAGCAATAACTCATTCATCCACCAGGTCATTCATTGATGATATTCCTTTGTATGCCCCAAGTAGCATCAAGTATGGGTCCAAACCAACAAGGCCCCATAAAATGTAAATGAAAACTCACCATTACTTATATAGTAATTTCTCATTCCAACAATCCCTTTTGAATCCAATAGTTCTTTTAATCATTTTATCAAACATGTAACATGCATTAATTCAAGATATAAAATTTAAATCATGAGACCATAATATTTTTCTAACAACCTTTAAAAATAAATCCAAGTTTCTCAAGTCATAAAATAAATAGAGTTCTTTAACAATAAATCATAATGTGTTTTCCTTAAAACCATAAGTAACCATTTTAAAATTATAATCCTTTAAGTACTAGAATTAGTGGAGAGAAAGAGAGAAGACACCTACCTCTAGTAAAGTTAATCCAATAATTTTTGGAATTCAACCCAGTGTATAGAAAAAGTGTTTATAACATAATTTGGGAAACCACTTCATAAGATATCATAGTGTAGAGTAGTCCACCATGGTATGTAAGTGCACTGGAATTAGGCCACCATGAAACATATGGGTCCACCACTGTGTGGAAGTGTATTGGAACTAGGCCACCATGGTGTAGAGAAGTCCACCGCAGTGTGAAAGTACACTGGAATTAAGTCACCATGGTGTAGATCAGTCCACCATGGCATGGAATCACTCTTATAGCCTTCAAAACATCTAGATTGAGTGCACTAGAAGGATAAGAAAAGGGTTATTTAGATGGTCACAAACCATGTCAAAATATGAGTGGAAATTTTTGTTAAAAACTCCTTATAATATCTCACATGGATCCCATATTTAATACCATTAATTCACCAAAATACCAGGATATCGACTCACCATAAAATAACTAATGTGGAAAGGCACCACATCACGATGATGCTCACCATGGTTTCAAACTCTGGAAATAGTCCACGGGGTTGACACCATGGTGAAAATCACAAGGAATAACATGATGTGGTTTTTTTCAACACAACATATATTTAGTGACTTACATCACCACAATATAGTGATATGAACCCTGACTTGGTGGTCATAAATCACCTCCACTATGGTGAAGTTATGCATATTGTAACATGGTGTTTACAAGAAATCCAGAATTCTGATTTCTCTTCCTATTACCCTTCCTAACTCTTGAATCTACAGAAACCCCCTCCAAATTAACCCAAAATACATGAAAGGAAAATTAAAATAACTCAAACTAAGGGTGTTACATAAATCCTCCCTATTGCACACCATCTACCACTAGGCTCTCCATCCTAACCGTATACTTTCACATTTCACCCCCCTATCACTAATAAGTGACCACTTGCACACCTACCTTTTATGCATTATCTATATAAAACCTGACATTGCACCTTTGTCAGTAAACACCCAAGGCTACTATACCATCTTCCTCTCACCCTTCAAGCACTAGGCCATCCAAATCCCTCACTTCTATGTTGAATTCCTTTACAAAACCTCTATGTTATACGCCTAGTGCATCACATCATCTCCTAGGTAGTGCACACCCTTTTTTAATAGCGGGTTATAACATGAATTGGAACTATTTTGGTGGAGTTTTTTTATCACATTCTTGGTTGGTGGTACCCCGTCAACAATTTCAACATGCACATAGGTTCAATTTTTATTTTTGGAATCCAAGGGTGATGAGTTCTAGTTTGACAAGTCGTTATTTGATAATAAGGTTGTATTTTACATGATTTATTATTTTCTGTATTGCATGTATTTATTCATGATGTTGATTTGAATTTTTATTCCTGTAATGATGTTAATTAAGTCATAAAAATTATTGTGCATGTCAACATTTTAATATTTTTGGTGATTAATTACCAGTTGGGTTTATTTTAATTGGATTATTATTTTTCATAATTATATTTTTGTTTAAATTAAATTCAAAAAAAATCAAACTGGCCATTTTAATTCATAGTTTTCAAATCGATACTAAGAAGGTTAACTTCTCCAATTGATCGTAGTGTAAATAGGTTATTCGAATTTGTGAGAAACGGGTTGTTTCATTTTTTCTAAATGGTTTATCACTCAATTTAGTCTCATAATTTATTTATAACACTATAGAGTGAAACTTTAAATAAATTATGATAAATAAATGAGCTTCTAAAAAAGGTTTATAACTTTGGATCTAGTGATAATTTAGTATAATAATTATTTAATCACCAAAAAAAATTTATGACATGTGTAGTAGTTTCATTATGATGTTATCATCTCAGAAATGTTTTAATGCTAAAAGGTTCCTCATAATTATTTTAATTGTATTGCTTCTATTTTTTTCATTATCTTAAATTTTTTAATTTAAATTAAAAATATATATAGGATAAAATTTCCCTCTTAGGTATCCCACCTAAACATCATAAAAATATATCCATTTTAGTGACTTAAACCTTGTTCACTTGATGGTTTGACTCTAATCACCACTTCTAGAGTAGACAGTAGGTTATAAATTTGTAAATTTAGCGCACCAAGATATTATGTACCAAATTTCTAGCATTATTTCTTGAGAGCATATTCTATCCTAGAATTAGATAATTATCAACTAGACCTTGATTTAGGCATAATTTCCCTCAATGGTGAACACTCGTAATTTAGATCTATCAAAAAACAATCCACCAATAAACCCAAAACTAGAACATCATAGGAAAGGGTAATCTTTAATTGGGAGCTCTTTAAAAAATTAAATGAATCCATGGTAATAAACCATCGAGATTCATATTCTAATACTTCCTAGTAGATAAGTCCATCCCCTTTTCTAGAACCATCATGATAATCAAAGACCAAGGACTACTATGAGACAAGACTTGAGACCCAACATAGTTGGAGTAAACTCAGGAATTATTGGTCTAAGTATTCAAGTGATGCATATTGAAATAAATATGTTAATGATCAACCTGCTGCAATAACATGTGCAATTTCATGGATTAAGAAGTGAAGTCCCTTATATAAATATGAATATATTTCTTGAAGTTCATGACACATTAAAACATAATGGGGTGATTTATGATACTCTAATCCAAAGAATGTTTACATTATCATTTCAAGGGAAATCCAAAGACCATTTATAAATTTTAAACCCACATGTCATCTTTGCTTGGGAAGTGATGAGAAGGAAATTTCTAGATTGATGCTACACAATAATACAATCAATAAATAATAAGAGAGACCTTTAATACTTCTTCCAAAATGAATATATATCATTAGGATATGATTTTAAATATTAAAGTATATGTTAATGTGTTATCCTAATCATATAATGAAGTTATAAAACTAGTTACAAGATTTCTATCATGGAATTCAACCTGAAAGTAAGTCGGTAATCATCACAGTGGTTGGAAATGAATTTAGGGAGATATATCCTAAATATCTATACAACTTAATTCAAAACATGGTAGAAAACTATTTATAGTGGTTGGAGTATTTTTCAAGATAGAAAGTAACACCACATTAAGTCAATTCTTAGACATTTAGATCTATACAATTTGAAGGTCTAAATAAGAGGATAGACAACTTTTTATTGAGTCTTCCTAAACATGTTCATGTAGTTAAATTTTAACAATTTCCTCATTTTGGAGGTCCTCATGATTATTATATGTGTTTATATAATACATCTTTCAACAACATGTATGAATCTAACATTTTTAGTTACGACATAGGAAATTATGAAAACAATTATAACAAAAAACGGTTAAACAATAACCAAAATCTTAGATGGAAGGAGACAGTGTCTACTCAATAACTCAATAAGAACATAAGTAAACTTGGGTCCCTACTCAAACCATATTCAAACCTATAGTTAAACCACAAGGGTGAGGATCTCAATATCCATATTTATCACTCACATATTAGTAGTAACAACACAAGCATCAGAATAAAACCAAAAACTATGCTCCTACTTCAATATAATGTCAACTTTATTTGGAAGCAATCCTAGAAAAATTAATGATAACCACTCAATCAAATTTTTAGTATCGAGATATAGAAACTGAAAACATAAAAATAACCATCCAAAACCTACATACAACAATCCAACACTTACAATATTAAAACATAAATTTATAAGCTTCCATGTGTAATATGGAAAATAAATTTTTTCATATGGCTGTATAAATTCATGACTGGCATCAAGAAATTCTATCGGGTAACACAAGGGAAAACCATGAGAAGAAGAAAAAATTGTCCTAATATGCATTAGAATACAAGTTCTGGAGTGAGAAATACCTATTGCTCAACCAGTATAAGAGATGAATAAACCTTCTCTTGAGGATGGTCATTCAATGGAAAAATTAATCCATGCTAAAAAAAGAGAGAAGGAAGATAAAGAAAATCATGAGGAATCAGAGAAATTATTAAAAGAAAAGAAAAAGGAAGAATTAAATGAAAGGTTTAAAGCTCACACACCACCTCCTCCATTCCCATAAACATTGAAGCAATATAAGTTGGATGCTCAATTTATAAAAATCATGGATATGTTCAGGAATCTTTACATAAATATTATTATTTCATAATAAATCATACAAATAACCCACTATGATAAATTTATTAAAGATATTTTTTCAAAAATAAAGAATATTTATGATGTGGGGACTATCTTAACACGTGAATAATATTTAGTAGTTATACCTAGATCCAAACCTCCAAAACATAGAGACACCTTAAGTTTTAGTATACCCTATAATATTAGAGGATTTCATTTTGGGAGAGATCTATGAAACCTTGGAACAAGTGTTATCCTCATGCCATTTGGAGTTATTAAAGAATTAGGGATCACAGAATTAAATCCTACTAGGTTTTCCTTGTAAATAGTAGAGTGATCAATGATGCATCCTTGAGTAATTTTAGAGGACATGAACATAAATGTTAACAAATTTTATTTCCCCACTAACTTTAATGCCTTGATATAGAATAAGATAAGGACATACCACTCATTATTGGGTGACCATTTTTATCTACATACATAGATCTTTTTGATCCCAAGAGGGAAAATTAATTTTCATATTTGAGGAAGAAAAATTAACATTTGACACCCTGAAAGATATAGAAAAACCGCCAGTGGATGATTTTAATTTCTTGGATATAGATGAAAAATGGGATTAGTTAGCTAAGGAAGAATTTAATCTTGAGTATTTTAACAAGGAAAAAGGGGAGTAAATTGAATCATTATAATAAGTATAGTTCATTAGAAACATAATAGAGCTGTTAGATAGACTGGAGTTTACATCATTGACTACATCACTTGAAAACCCATCAGTACTTGATCTTAAACCACTTCCACAAAAGTTGACATACAACTATTTAGGACATTAAAAAAATTTAACAATCATTATAAATTTTTATCTTTCAAGTAAACAAGAAAGTAAATTTCTTAATTTCCACTCATGAAGGAATAAAATGATGGGTTGGATAGTAAATAATTTTAAAGGTATAAGTACTACCATTTTTACCCACTAAAAACATATAGAAGTTAAATCTAGACCTTTTAGGAATCCACGATGATGATTAACAAATTAGATGAAATAAATCATCAATAAAGAGGTTATTAAACTTCTTGATGCTAGATTAATATTTCATATCTCTAAAATTAAGTAGGTCATTCTATTACAAGTGGTACCTAAAAAGGGTGGGAACATAATGGTTGAAAATTATAATGGGGAATTTATATCCACTAGAAAAAATTATTAGATGGAGATTTCATGTCAAATACCATAGATTAAATTAAGAAAAAAGAAAGGAACGCTTTCTATTTACCTTCATTGATCAAATCCTTGAATGGTTGGAATAAAGATATTACTATTGTTTTCAAGATGGATACTCAGGTTATAATAAAATAGTGGTCACACTAGATGGTTAATAGAAAATCATATTCACCAATCTATATGGTACATTAAATTATTTGTGAATTCATTTTTGAATGTGAAATTCATATACCACGTTTCAGTGATGCGTGATGGAAATATTCCATGACATGGTTGATTATTTATTAGAAATATCTATGGATGACTTCTCTATTTATGGAAATTTATTTTATAGATCTCTGGGATATTGGGATAAAGTTTTGGCAAGATGTGAAGAAAATAATTTGGTGATCAATTGAGAAAAATATCACTTCATGGTATAAAGTGGGATAGTTTTAGGACAATGAATTTCAAAGAAAGGCATTGAAGTTTATAAGGAGAAAATTAGTATAGGTTATAAACTACCTATGACTACATCAGTTCATGATATAAAAGGTTTTCTTGGGAATGTTGGATTAAACTGATGTTTTATTAAGTATTTATCTATTATTTCCTTACCCCAAAACACCTTGGTAGGAATAGATGTCACTTTCCATTTTGGGCTTAAATGTCATTAAGTGTAAAGACCCAATGTTTTATTTATAAAATTTCCTTCTTATAATTATTTCTTATAGTATAATCATATAATACTACATATAGAACACAAAAAAACCTTATAAATGAATAATGAGTAAAATAAAAGGTATTTCTAGATGTTAAGGAACGTATACTGATGAAAAAGTAACTTGACCTTTGGAATAGTAATGTCGCCCTTATGAATAGTAAACTGGCCAATTGAATAGTAATCTCACTAATGAAATTATAAATAAAATTTATCCATATTATAAGTGATAATATGATATAAATATAACATAGTATAAGTAAGTAAATATTTTAAAAAATATTAATTAAGCATTGGTATTTTTAAAAGTCATGTATATTCAATTACAATTTTAAGATTAATTTAACAATTTAAAAGAAAATTTATTTTCATAAAATGTATTCATAAATAATTTTTTTTATTACTTATTATTATAAGATAATTTTAAGATACCTTAGTTTATTTTTCAAAGTGTTAAAAAAGCAGTTTTAATTTTAAAATTTGTATTTTTCAAGTAAATTATGATTTTAATTAAAAGTTAAATTTCTCATATTTAGAAAAGTATTTTTATAAAATGGAGTTTATTTTTGAATTATACACTTTGAAAAAAATTTGGGGTGAATTTTTGGGATTTTTCTAAAATACTTGAATTTTTTGTGAATAGTAAAATACGATAATTTACGATAAATGCTAAATAAATGAATTTATACATAATTCTTGAGTAATGGATGATGAAAATGGACATTGGTTCGAACTCACATGATATATTTACTATTTTTGGTCATAATAATCAAGACTATTCATAGTCTTGAGAAAAAATATTAAACTAATCATTAAAATAATGGGAAACTCCTCCTCTCCTCCACTATAAATACCACCCCTCTTTACCTCTTCTCTTCACTCCTATAAAGCATTTTTCCTAGTCCAAGTTATTCTCAAATATCTCCCTAATCCCATATCCCAGGTCCAAAATCCCTTGTTATCTTCAAAATACCAAATCCTCTCCCCTAAAGCGGCTCGCAAGCAAGATATATTCAAGAGGTAAATTCTTCTTTTCATTTCCTTTATTTTATTTCAAGTTCCTTTCTTTCTTTTTATTTACTCAAATCCTTTCATCCAAATGATATGATAACTCTATTACCTTAAATTTACTATAATTTTTTTATTATAATGTAATAATTCATCATCATCACTTCTTTCTTCTCTTTTTATACTAGAAATGAAAACACTATCCAAGATGTGTTAATTTATCACATTCAAGGACGACGAGTTTTCAATTTCTATTGCAGTATTCAATTCTGGTCATAAAACCATTTTTATGGTTGAAACATAATAATATATATATATATATATATATATATATATATATATATATATCATGTCTAATTTAAGGTTCTGTAATCTTTTTTACACATGATATTAATTTGTAAAGCAAAATGTGTTTGGTGTGATCAAAAACCGCCAATTAACCAAAACAGTTATCATTAAAGTTTTATATAATGATTCATCTTCACTCCAAATAAACAAATGAATTTTATAACCATTTAATATTATGTATGTTTACTAATAACATAAAACTTTAATTTTGGACAACCATTCTCATCTTACATGTTTATCCTTACATATATATAAGTAAACCAATCATGAAAACCAAGGAAACAGATGCTCCCAAACAATGAAATTGAACTTCTTAACCTATCAAAAAGGTCATTAATGGACTTAATAAGGTTATAATAAATAAATTTCATGAATAATAGGTTCTGTAGATATTAATTAATGAATGTAATTTGGTTATCCAGGACATTAAGATCAATTGAAGGACACCATCGGACTTAAGGTAAGGGATTCTACCCAAACCTCCATTATTCTTTCAGGTTGCTCTATATTTATTTTTACCCAAATTAAGTTATCTATTATTTTTATATAAATATTATAAATTCTGTGTATATTCTCCAAAATCATGTATCAATATCCAATCATCATTCTCTTTCAGGGATATGCATTTTTTTAAATGGTTCCCTCCTCAATACTTCCCAAAAAGCAAACTCGTTTTAAGGGAACTTCCTGAATTCTTACTCAATTTAAAGAGAACTATATAATATGTTTTAATCCACCAATATTTTTATAAAACCATTATTTTTATGAAAACCTTCTTGGTTCACTTCTGGTTTTATATAAATTATTATTTCCTTTTCTATTTTAAATGCCCTTTAGTATTTTCCTTAAAAACACGCTAAAATGTTTTACTGCTAAAATTTCTTAAATTATATTCTTACATGTTGTAACTTATGTTTGAAATCACTTACCATGATATATGATTATTTTCCCTTATGAATTTCCATGTATGTTTTAATTAATTTCTTTCATGGACACTTTCATGATACACCCATTCATTATTCTTTATGACGTGATTATGATACCCATTTCTTTCCATGGGTACCCTTATGTTTATATATGATTGATTATATATGATTCTTTATGTGTAAAGCATATTCATAAACATTTTAATATGTGTGAACCTATATAGTGATCCAATACATTGGATAAAGTTTAGTCTCATGAGACGTTATGTGCAATGGTCTTGGCAGTTAGCCTTGACTCGTGCTACCATGTGCAACGGTCTTGGTGGTTAACCTTAACTTGTTATCTTATATGTGAAATGATCCTTGAATCATGTTAAAGTCATGTTTTATGTTTCTGCCACATTACTATGAATCCATGTTTATATTATCCCATATTTATATGTAATGATTCCATATGTTTCATGCCCTTTTATATCATTATGTCATGCCTTATAACCCATGTGCTAAAGCTTTATTCATATGTTTATTCCTTTACTGGTATTTTTAGCTCATACCTTTGTTCATGTTATACCCAAGTTATCCTATGAAGATGTATGATCACAATGTAAGTTATGAGCTCTTTATGAATATTAAATAAAGAAATGTTTTATTTAGTCCCATGTTTTCAATTTTATGTACCTATTCTTCTAAGACACTAGACTTTACGATCCTTGCCTTTTAATATGATATTTTATTATGCTTAAAATCATGTAATGATATGTGTAAAAATCTAGGGTCTCTATAGTTGGTATCAGAGGATGGTCTGGTTATTTTTAGATATTAGGAATATAACACTTTAGTAAGAACCTTAGGGATGAAACTAAGTATAATAAATCATCCCTAAATTTTGGTAAGTATAGAGTAAGTCGTTTATCAAGAAAATACATCCTTGTTTGGATATGAACAAGTGGATATGGATTTAGCACAGATGTATCTAGGGATAAAACCTAAAAATATCACTTTGAGCTAGACTCGAATGGGAACCAGTACATGAAACGGGCCTTGTTGCACTCCTGGTTTGACACTCTCAGGGGATATGCTTTGTTAAATTCATAAGCTTAGTATGAACCATTATTAAGGAAACAAAAAAGAAGAATCCCATAAGAATAAATGTTAGGAAATAGATCATAGATAACTATATTGAAACCTAGGGAATCACAAGTTAGGATATACTTTTCCTTTAAGAGTTTATCCTTTTATGTTTAAATTTTCCTTTTTTATGCTTAATAGCTAAGTATTCAAGCCCCATAATTATAATTTATTTTTCATATCACATGGAAGGAAATAAAATAAAACATGCTAACAATAAATGTGATAGGAAATGTGACGATTTCCCTAATGATATTCCTGAGATGATGGGAATGGGTGCTCAAAACTTTATGACGGTACTTTCTCAGCTAGGTTAAGTTATGAATAATAACTTAAATCATGTGGAAGTCCTTCCTCCTCTAAGGAAAGATCAAGTTGTCATATAATCCTTCATATGACAAAGGCCTCCCATGTTTAGTGGGTCTTCTAATCCCCTCATCATGGAATAGTGAATTGACTCCATTAAAAAGATATTCTTTATACTCTAGTGCTTAGAAGAAGAGAAAGTCGTACTGGAGGTCTATTATTTTGATGGGGAAGCTGATCAGTGGTGGAAAATGATCAAAGATACAAAGTCCCAGGATGAAATTGATTCCATGAATTCAGAGGAATTCAAGAAAATGTTTTTCAATAAACATTTTCTCCAAACCCTCTATCTCAATATGGAAATAGAGTTCCTCAAACTCAAGAAAAATGAAGATGATTCTATCAGGGTGTATGAAGCAAACTTCACAAGGATTTCAAGATACGCCTCCGGCTTTTTCATGAACATTGAAATCAAGGTGGATCACTTCTTTAGCAGTATAAAACTAATTCTATGAAAAGTGTTGATGATTCATGACTTCGACAGTTATAAATAGATTTTCCATTATGCCATCAAGGTTGAAATGGAGATCATAGACTCTTAGTGGTCTCATGGGCCTGGTGACAAAAAGCAGAAAATATAGTCTATTATGGGTGTTTAGGAAAATAAATCCAATTATATAAAGAATATCGAACATCCCATGTGTCAAAATTGTGGGAAGAAGCATCCTGGGAAATGTATAAAGGGAACCAGGAATTGCTTCAAATGTAGAAAAATGGGATATCTGGATAAAAACTTCCAAAGGGATATGAAGAATCCCACTAATGTGAAAGAATAAATGTTCATATCAACACTCGACTTATAGTGCAATGTTACAACTGTAAAGAACATGGGAATTATGAGAACAATTTCCCTAATCTAAGTGTTGCCAGAGGAAATCAACAACAACCTCCAAGGAAATAAGGAAGGGCTTATGATATCACTACTAATGAGGTGGAGTCATACAACGATGTGGTGACAGGTGTGCTAGTTATTCATTCAAGAATAGAGAACTTGCTATTTGATTCTAGTTCTATGCATTCTTTCATATCTTTCAAGTTTAGTAGAACTATTCAAACACCACCTCAAAATTTGGAGGTTGAGTTATCTATGAGAACAGTGAATGAGGAAATCATTTCGTCCAAAGTATATAACTCCTCCCAGGTTAATGTTTGTGGACTTAACCTCCTAGAAAATCTCATCATACTTCCTTTAGTGGAGTTTGATGTTATCTTGGGTATGGATTGGTTATCTTTATATAAATCCAAAATCAACAGTCGGGAAAGGGAGATCACTCTTCACATCTCGAAGAATCCTCTAATTCTTTACATGTGTAAGGTGGAAGATGAATTTCATTTAGAATCATTATCTCAAGTGTGGATATTAATTCCTTATGAGCAAGCATGTATAGCTCAAATGATGGATAAAAAGGAGATGATACTGCTCGAAGACATGCCCATCATGAGGGATTACACTGATGTATTCCCTAAAGAATTGTCTACTATACCTCTTGATCGATAGGTTGAGTTCTCAATTTAACTCATTCTTGGATCCCAATCTATATAAAAGACACCTTATAGAATGGATACCATTGATTTGGAAGAGCTGAAGAAGTAGTTATAGGAGAATCTAGACAAGGGTTTTATATGCCCGAGTGCTTCACCTTAGGGAGCACCAGTCCTCTTCATCAAGAAGAAGTATGGTTCAATGAGACGCTTCATTGGTTATCATGATATCAATAAGATCATGATAAAGAACAATTATCCCCTACCTTGTATAGATGACTTGTTCGGTCAGCTTCATGGGGATAGTTATTTCTCTAAGGTGGACCTTTGGTCAGGATATCACCGATTAAAGGTAAGGAAGGAATATATTTCCAAGACTGCCTTTCGAATGAGGTATGGACACTATGAGTTCATAGTGATGTCCTTTGGACTCACTAATGATCTGTCAATTTTCATGGATCTAATGAATAGATTATTTAGATATTACCTTGACAAATTTTTTGTGGTATTTATCGATTATATTTTGATTTACTCTCAAATCAAGGAGGAACATGAGGAGCATCTGAATACTATGCTGATAACTTTGCAAAGGGAGAAACTTTATGAAAAGTTTGGAAAATGTGAGTTCTAGATGGAGGAAGTATCATTCTTGGGGAATGTTATCACCAGAAAAGGGATATCTGTAGACCCTTACAAGATAAAGGCAATTGAAGAATGGCCCAGGCCAATATCTGTAATGAATATCTATATATTTTTGGGTCTAGATGGGTATTATTGAAAATTTGTGAAGAAATTATCATGATTTTCAAACCCAATGAAAAAGCTGACATGAGAGGGGGTGAAGTTTTTATGGACTCAAGAATGTGAGAAAATATTTAAGGAGCTCAAAAGGGGGATTATCACTATACCAGTACTCACACTCCTGATAAGTGGATAACTCTTTGTGGTGTATAGTGATGATTCAAAGAAGGTCTTAGGCTATGTGATGATGAAAAATGATAAAGTGATAGCCTGCGCCTCAAGGTAACTAAAAATACATGAAAAAAACTATTCCACGCATGATTTGGAGTTGGTGGCTATGATATTTGCATTGAAAATCTGGTGGCATTATCTCTATAGGGAGAAGTGTGAGATATATACTAATCACAAGAGTCTCGAATATATATTCACACAGAAAAAGATCAATATGCACCAGTGAAGATTTTTTTTTAAAAAAAGGTGATTTCTTGGCCCAAAATGACCAAAGCACAATTATTATTAAAAGAAAGTTTACAAGAGTCTAAAATACAGGATAATATTACAATATTTTTTATGAAAGGAAATAAGAGTAGCAGGGAGGTCTTTGAATCAGTTAATTTCTTGATTTACTCCCATGTTGACCAGACCATCTGCAACTATCTTTGCTTCTCGATAAACATGTGTGATGATATAGTTAAGATAGATAAGTGAACGGGTGCATTCCATCCAATGGGTAGTAATTGGCCAAGAAAGATGTTTTATGTCATTCCAAATCGCTTGTACGATGGTAATAGAGTCACTTTCAATCTAGAGTTTGTTCCAACCAAAGATCTTGGAAAAGGAAATAACATGAATCAAACTCAGCATCTCAGCTTCAAGGGAGGTGGCAATTCCACATTTACCCATGAAGCATCCAAGTATCTGGCCGAGGTGATTCCTAAAGACAGCACCACATCCTGCAGGTCTCGGATTTCCCTTGGAGGCACCATCAATATTGATTTTGATCTATCCAGGGAGGGGCGCTTTCTAGAACACCTCCAGAGTGTGATGTAGTTGACAAAAATTTCTTTTAATCCTTAGATGCTTTAGGATTTCAAAGTTGTGCACGGTGTTGTGGCAATGTACCTTTTGTATCAAGGTAGCTTCATGTATGGAAATGAGGATCCTTATCTGACCTGCATTTTGATTGAGTGAGTAATTGTTATGAATAATAGCATTCTGATTATACCAAATCACATGGTGGAGCTCAGCAACCGCAGTAAGGAAGAGGTTTCTGATTTGTTAATATCCTTCCATTTTTGCACATTTTTTTTGTTGACCTTTGAAAGAATCAGCAATCAACAATCTGTAGTAAAAAATGACAAGAATATAGTTCCAAAGATCATAATAAGTAGAAAAATAGAGGAATATGTGGTTACCATGTTCTCTGTGTTGATTATAGATTTTTCACTTAGAGTTGAGCTAGATTCCAAAATATTGGAGGAAAATTTTAGTGGGAACTGTGTTGTGAAAAAGAAACTAGATGAGATTGAATCTTGAAGGTTTTATCCAAGGTTTGTTGAAATGTTTTAACCAACTATAATCGCTCTCAGAGTTACAGAAATAATGATTGTAGAATTTTTTTTGAGTTAATCATACCATTGTGAGGAGGTTACCATGTTAATAAATCATTAGTGTAAGTGAAAGAGTAGTTTTAAATGACGTTCAAAATAGTATCAGGGAGGTGATCATGTTGAGAGTTTAAAATATATCTGATAGAGCTGTTGGTATTATCAGGAGTTTTATCGGGAGATATCATAGAAATTAAAGGAATTCCAGTCAATTGTCCAACCAAAATTTCATGGAGGAGTCTCTGGAGACCATCCATCTGAAATTATTCATAATAATGGTGAAGGGGTGTTTGATGGAAGTCCAAATAGAATAATTAATGAAATTCGAATTTCCCACCTTAAGTTTGTCAAGAAACCTATTTTTGAGAAAGGTAATAACTTCAAAAGTATTGTGAAAAATGTTCCAAGTGATTCTTTCTTGAAGGGATTAATTAAATTATTTTATATTTTTTATACCAATGCCACCATTTTCAATGGGCTTACAACAAGTTGACTAGGGAACAATCACAAGTTTTTTTTCAGAATACTCATAGTCCAGATGAAATTCTTTATAGCTGTGTTCATTTGTTTAATGAGACCAACAAGACATTTGTAGACCATCATGGATTAAACCGTCTTAGAGACAATAGTGGATTTAATAAGTCAAGTCCTACCTACCATAGAGAGATATTTACCTTTCCAATAAGATAAATTATTTAGAACTTGGTTAATAATAGTCGCAAAGTGACAAGATTTGGGTCTTCCCCAAAAGATGGGAACACCAAGATAAGTCAAAGGAAGTGTACCTTATTTCAGACCTAGGTCACTGATAATGTTACATTTTCTGTTGGGATGAAAGTTCTTCCCAAAGAAGATGTAGGATTTGTTCCAACTAATGGTTTGACTAGAAACCTCTTCATAGTTTGAGAGCACATTTTTGAGGTTAAGAATGTTTCTTTTATCACCTTGAAGTAAACATATGATTTCATTAGCATAAAAAAGATGAATAGAATCATTCACACTCCTAGATACATGTATGGGATTCAGTTTATTCCAGTCCACCAGACGGTTGATCAGACGACTGAGGTAGTCTTATGGTATCGATAAGAGAATGGAAGATAGGGGGTTACCTTTCTTGACACATTTGGTGCATTTAAAATATCCCTTGGGAGATCCATTGATCAAGATGCATATAGACGCCGAGTTGAAGAGAGTTCTGATTGCAGTGATAAAATAGGCGTTAAAACCAAAACCTTGAAGGAATTTGAAGATAAAGCTCAAATCTATGGTGTCAAAAGATTTTTTGATTTCAAGTTTAATAGATATGTTGACTCATCTATTAGTTTTATTAAAATTATTGACACACTCAGAGGAAATAAAAATACATTCTTGAATAAATCTACCCTTTATAAAACTAAATTGGTTCCAGGAGACAATTTTGTCCGTGAGAGTGAAAAGTTTGTTGGAAATGATTTTGGTGATGATTTTATAAAGAGTGTTGATAAGAGAAATGGGTCTAAATAGTTGAATCTCAGAGGCATTATCCACTTTCAGGATCAAGGTGAGAAACTGGGCATTAAGATCCTCAGGAAGCACCCCATTAGAGAAGAAGGATTTTACAAGTTTACAAACATCGATCTTAATCACATCCCAATAATGTTGGAAGAAACAATTATTGAATACATCGGGGCCCAGTGCACTATCGAGATTCAGAACAATGACAATGTCTTTTATTTCATGATCTAGTGGAGTGTTGATAAGGAATAATTTTTCCTCATCAGTGATCACTAGGGGAATGACCTCAGGTAGGAGGTCGTTGTTGATATAAGGACCATTGAAGATGGATTCATAGTAGGAGATGATATGATGAGAGATGTCATATTCATTTTCAAGGAGCTTGTCCCCATCTATTAGAAAGGTTAAAGGCCTGTAGGCCTTTCTGATTCTTTGAAGAGAGTTATAGAATTTAGTATTTATGTCACCGTCTATTAACCATTTAACTTTAAACGCTTGTTTTCTCATATTTTCTTTAAACATGAACAAGGAGTTGAGTTTGACCGCAATGTTTAGTTCTTGAGTAGGATCAGTGTTGAGTTCAAAGATGGTGTTTTTTTTAAGATCATTGAGATATTTCTCAAGAATCATGATGTCATTATTAATTTGTTTGGATTTAGAGATACACCAAGTTTTTAGAGTATGTTTGAGATGTTTTAATTTGAGATTATAGTCAAAGGCATCATTGTTATGAGACATTGAGGATAAATAGTTTTGGATGATATGAGTGCACTCATCATCAGAGAACCAAACATTGTTAAATATGAAAGGAAATTGGGGTTTCATTTCTTTGGTGGAGACATTGACTAGGATGGGGTGATGATCAGGGTTCAGCCTGTAAAGAGTGGTGCTGGATATAGTGTCCCATTTATCTAAAGCACAGACATTTGTGAAAGCTCTATCCAACTTGGAGGAAACTACTTTGTTGTAGTGTCTTCTATACCAAGTTTATTTTTCACCAGTGATATTAATTTCAATGAGATTGTTTTCATCTATCGAGGCTTTGAATTCTCTCGTGGAAATAGAAGCATGAGAAGGTCTAATTTTCTTAGTTGGGTTGAGAATGACATTAAAGTATTCAATAATAAAATATGGTGCATTAATGTTAGTGCCAATATATGAGAGATGATTCCAAATCATTCTCCTTTCTTTGTGTTTATTATTAGCATAAAAAATGATCAGAAAATATGTGTTCCATCTATATTAAAATTGCAAGTAAAAATTTGGTCAGTGATATTGAAAACACTAATATTCTATAAAGAAGAGTGAAAAAAATCCATAAAGATTTAGCATTGAGGTTATTATTGATTGCACCAGTAAATACATAATTATTTTGACATAAATGAGATTATTTAGAGGAAAAAGTAATTTTTGGCTCCGCAATAGCAAATAAAAAAGGATGATGAGTGTCAATTATTCTCTTTAAAACAATGAACGTGTTAGAGTTATCAATACCCTGACAATTACAAAAATGGATCTTCATTTAAACCTAGGTTTGGAGTTAGAACTCCCCTTTTTATTTTTTCCAGATCCTTTATTTCTGGAAGAGCTTCTAAACTCTTGTGTATTATTAGAGGTATGTTCCAGTTTATTACTAGATATGATAGCATTCTTCTTTGTAGGTTCATTTATTGGAACACTCGTATTTGAGTATCTAGAACTCTTAGAACATAGCAACAAATAATTGGTATTATGGTTCGAAATAAAATTTATATAATTTATAAAGTAGTCATCACTATCTATAGATATAGAAGTAGTTGTATATGGAACCTTTGAAGTGGTTGTATACTATTGTTTGACATTGTCTAGATCAGATGGACAACACTGCATCTGATCCATAGAGTCATTCATTACCTACATAAGCTTCGTTTCATGTATCGAGGGTGTGTTACCATGTTTAATAGATTATGGTGTCATGAAAGTAGTATTATTAGACATAAAAATTATGGTTTGTGTCTTGGCCTGAGATTCCTTAGGTATAAAGGTCATTTTCCCAGAATCAGTAGGATTGATAAAAGATTTAATGCGAGTAGAGGGAGCAGAAACTAATTCATTATCTTTCATTTTGTCTTAATTCTTTATCTCTAGAGTAGTGTCATTATTATCATGTTGTATTATTGAAGCATTAAGGGTTGGGTCTATAGATTTCATATTACAAAACATCATAGAAACATTACCATCACTACTGTCAACAGGTTGAGAACCATCAAAATAGAAATTTTCAGTAGTGGAAATGGTTGTACGTGAGTCCATTGTCTTTTCCACCTCATATTTCTCCATGGGTATCTGCTTATTGGAGCCATTGATTTTATGAATTTGTACAGGATCCTGTACTGAGGGTGTAGCTCCCTTAAATGGTTTAATAGATTCCAATTCCTTGGAAACAATTTCAGTTATCTTAGTAGTAATGGACTGTGTTTTGTCCTAAATATCCTTCAGGTTAGTCATAAGCTTCCAGGATTTTATAGTGTGTCCAGTGGAATCCTGAGTTTTAGAGAAAATAACAGATGTTCTTTGATCATGGGGAAGATAGTCTAAGTCATTTGTTTTGTTGTTAGATTCATTCTTTATCCCTAAAGTATTAGTGGCATTTAAAAGGTAGGGGTCCTAGATCTGTCCAGTACCCAAATCTAGGGTGTGTTCATCCACATTTTGTACATAGATTTTCCCAGGGAAATCACAATTATTTAGGGTTGTAGTGCATGTGTTTCATGCATTTCATTTCTCTTGTTTAAGTGAATTATCCCTCTTACCTAGGGTATGATCATCATCTTGGATGAGAATAGATTTTGAGATCTGACCAGATTGAAAATTATTGGGTTCTTCCTTCTCATTAGCTATCCTTGTAGTGTCTAAAACTAGATTTTCTATTTCTTATAAGAGTCCTTGATCTGTAATGGAGTTTTATTCTTCTTCAGCAAAATCTTCCCAGTTTATACCCGAGGTAACCCCTATGTTTTTCAAACTTTTTTAAAATGGTGGAAGCTATTATAAATAGGAAATCCTTTGAGTTAAAGATTAATAAGGAATGAGTTGTAAGATTTGGGTCACAATTATGTGTACCATCCAATCCAGAGATAAAGAAGGATCATTTGAATGACGTGCATAGCTCAACCTTCTCTATTCACCCAGGGAGCACAAATATGTATTGATATCTCTAAGAGAAATTTTTGTGGGATAATATTAAAAAAGATATTACTGAGTCTACATCAAAGTGCTTGGAATGTTATTAAGTGAAGGATGAAAGTAAAAAAGACTAAGGGGATGATGCAACCACTACTCATACCAACATGAAAGTTGGAGAACATAACCATGGACTTTTTCACTAGACTTCCAAGGAAATCTATAGGAAACAATGTTATATGGGTCATTGTGGATCATCTTACAAAGACATATCACTTTATCACAATTCGAGAGGACCTCTCATTGGATCAATTTGTGCAGAGATATATCAAAGAGGTGGTAAGGATGTATGGAGTACCACTATCTAATGTATCTGATCGAGATCTGAGATTCACCTAGAAGTTCTGGAAAAGTTTCTAGCATTCTATAAGAACTGAAATGAACTTTAGTACAGGCTATCATCCTCAAACTGATGTCTAATTTGAGAGAACTATTCAGATATTGGAAGATATGTTGATAGAATGTTTTATGGACTTCAGAGGAGGGTGGGACCAGCATCTTCCACTGGTCGAATTCTCTTATAATTATAGTTTCCACTCCAGTATCTGAATGGCACCATATGAAGCCATTTATGGGAAAAGATTTAGAACACCGACATGTTGGGATAAAGTCAGTGAATGTAAGCTACTAAGACCTTAAATGGTCGAAGAAATGGTGGAGAAGTTGAAAACCATTTAGCATCACATCAAGGCAGCCTAAAGTCAAAAAAAGAGTTATGCATACAATCGCCGATGGGGCCTTGAGTTCAAAGTTGGAGACATGGTATTCCTTTACATATATCCATGGAAGAAGGTCATGAGATTTGGGAAGAAATTCAAGCTAATTCCTAGGAAATCATCCCCTTTGAGATTCTTGATCATGTCAAATTTGTGGCCTATCGACTAGCACTTCCACCTACCATGTCTAAAGTGTGTGATGTCTTCCATGTATCCCTATTAAGGAAGTACATACTAGATCCTTCACATGTACTATATTCAGAGGTGGTACAGTTGGATAATGATCTTTCTTATGAGGATCATCCATTGGAGATCTTGGATCATAGAGATAAAGTTCTATGTAACAATACTACTCACCTGGTCAAAGTACTATGGCAGAACCATAAGTACAAAGAGGCAACATGGGAACTGGGGGAAGCAATGAATAAAAAATACCCACACCTGTTTATGGATTAAAATATAAAATTAAATTTCGAGGGTGAAATTTCATAAGGGGGAAGAATGTAACGACCCAATATTTTATCAATAAAATTCCCTTCTTATATTTATGTCTTATAGTATAATCATATAAGATTACATATAGAACACAATTCAAACATTATAAATGAATAATGAGTAAAATAAAAGGTATCTCTAGAAGTTAAGGAATGTATACCAATGAAATAGTAACTTGACCTTTGGAATAGTAATGCGACCCTTATGAATAGTAAATCAGCCAATTGAATAGTAACCTCACTAATGAAAGTATAAATAAATTTTATACATCTTATAAGTGACAATATGATATAAATATAACATAGTATAAGTAAGTAAATATTTTAAAAATTACTAATTAAGTGTTGGTATTTTTGAAAGTCAAGTATATTTAATTACAATTTTATGATTAATTTAATAATTTAAAATAAAATTTCTTTTGAGAAAATGTATTCATAGTTAATTATTTTTATGAATTATGATTATAAGATAATTTTAAGTGACCTTAGTTAATTTTTCAAAGTGTTAAAAAAGCAGTTTTAATTTTAAAATTTGTATTTTTCAAGTAAATTATGATTTTAATTAAAAATTAAATTTCTCATATTTATAAAATTACTTTCATAAAATGGAGTTCATTTTTTAAATCTAAATGTCAAAAAATGGTTGGGGATAATTTTTGGGATTTTTCTAAAATACTTGAATTTTTGTGAATAGTAAAATACGATAATTTACGATAAGTGCTAAATAAATGAATTTATCTGTCATGATTGAGTCATGGATAATGTAAATGGAAATTGGTTCAAACTCACATGATATATTTACTTTTTGTTCACAATAATCAAGACTATTCATAGTCTTGATAAAAAATATTAAACTAATGATTAAAATAATGGGAAACCCCTCCTCTCCTTCACTATAAATACCACCCCTCTTTACCTCTTCTCTTCACTCCTCTCAAGCCTTATGACTAGTACAAGTTCTGCTAAAATATCTCCCTAAGTACATATCCCACATATATAATCCCTTGGTATCTTTAAAAGACCAAATCATCTCCCCTAAAGAGGCTCTCAAGGAAGATATATTCAAGAGGTAAATTCCTTTTTCATTTCTTTTATTTTCTTTCAAGTTCCTTTCTTTTTATTTCCTCACCTCATTTCATCCAAATTTTATGATAACTCCAGTACCTTAAATTCACTGAAATTTTTTTATTATAATATAATAATTAATCATTATCTCTCATTTACCCTCCTTTTATACTAGAAATGAAAACACCATCCGAGATGTGTTAATTTATCACATTCAAGGACGACGGGTTTTCAGTTTCTATTACAGTCTTCAATTATGTTCATGAAACCATTTTTATGGTTGAACCAGAATATAATATATATATTATTTCTAATTTAAGTTTTTGTAATCTTTTTTACACATGATATTAATTTGTAAAGAAAAATGTGTTTGGTGTGATCAAAAACTGCCAATTAACCAAAATGGTTATCATTAAAGTTTTATATAATGATTTATATTTACTCCAAATAAACAAATGAATTTTATAACCATTTAATATTATGGATGTTCACTAATAAAATAAAAAATTCAATTTTGGACAACCATTCTCATCTTACATGTTTATCCTTACATATATATAAGTAAACCAATCATGAAAACCAAGGAAATAAATGCTCACAAACAATCAAATTGAACTTCTTAACCCATCAAAAAGGTCATGAATGAACTTAATAAGGTTATACTAAATAAATTTAATTAATACTAAGTTATTTAAATATTAATTAATGATTGTAATTTTTTTATCCAAGACATTAAGATCAAGTGAAGGACACCATCAGACTTAAGGTAAGGGATTCTACCCGAACCTCCATTATTCCTTTGGGTTGATCTATCTTTCTTTTTATGAAAATATTATAAATGATGTTTATATTATCCAAAATCATTTATAAATATCCAATCATCATTCTCTTTTAGGTATATAAATTTTTTTAAATGGTTCTATCCTCAATACTTCCCAAAAAGCAAACCTGTTATAAGGGAACTTCCCGAATTCTTACTCAATTTCAAGAGCACTCTATAATCTATTTTAAGCCAAAATTATTTTTATAGAACTAATATTTTTATGAAAACCATCTTGGTTCAATTATAGTTTTATATAAATGATTATTCCCTTTTCTATTTTAAATTCTCTTTAATATTTTCCTTGAAACCGCGCTAAAATGTTTTATTGCTAAAATTTCTTAAATTCTCTTCTTAAATGTTGTAACTTGTGTTTGAAATCACTTACCATGGTATATTATTATTTTACCTTATGAATTTCCATGTATTTTTTAATTCCTTTCTTTCATGGACACTTGTATTATACGCCCATTCGTTATGCTTTATGACATGATTATGAAACCCATTTCTTTCCATGGATACCCTTATGTTTATGTATGATTGATTATGTATGATTATTTATGTGGAAAGCATATTCATTAAAATTTTAAGATGGGTGTTCCCAGATATCACTCTAATTCATTGGGTAAAGTTTAGTCTCATGAGATGTTATGTGAAACAGTCTTGGCGGTTATCCTTGACTCGTGCTACCATGTGCAACGGTTTTGGTAGTTAACCTTGACTTGTACTCTTATATGTGCAAAGAGCCTTGTCTTGTGCTAAATTCATATTTTATGTTTATTACACATTAATATGAATCCATTTTTATATTATCCCATATTTTTATGTAATGATTCCATATTTTCCATGCCTTGTTATATCATTATGTTATGCCTTCTAACCCGTGTCCTAAATCTTTATTCTTATGTTTATTCCTTCATTGGGATTTTAGATCATCCCTTTATTCATGTTATCCCCACGTTATCCTATGAATATGTATGATAAAAATGGAATTTAGGATCTATTTATGAATATTAAATTAATAAATGTTTTATTTAGTCCCATGTTTTCAGTTTTATGTACCTAGTATTCCAAGACACTAGACTTTATGATCCTTGGCTTATAATATGATGTTTTATTATGTTTAAAATCATGTAATGATATGTTTAAAAGGCTAGGGTCACCATATTAAATGTTTTAATTGTTAAAGAAACACTTGGTAGAAGCCCTAATAATGATTTCACTTGAATGGGAACAATAATTTGAATTAATGTGTGATGCAAGTGACTAAGTTGTTGGTGATTCATTAGGGAAAATCATAAAAATGATTTTTTTTAGATCAATTTATTGCACTGATCTCACATTTAATGATTCTCAACAAAATTACACAACTAAAAAAGATATACTATCAGTTTTTTTCACATTCAATAAATTTGAGTGTTACTTGTTGTTCTCCAAAGTCGCTATATATACCGATCACTTTACCTTATGGTATCTGATGACCAAGAAAGATATTTTTCCTAGACTCATTATGTGGATATTGCTACTTTAATAATTTGAAATTGAAATCAAGGGGAAAAGGGCACTAATAATTTAATTTTTGATCATTTATTTTACCTATAATAGGAAACAAGTTATATCATTATCGAATTAATCAATGAAACATTTCCTAATTAAAAAATCTATGCCACTGAGAATATAACATCATGGTATGTCAATATTGTGAATTTATTAGATTTAAGTGTCGTGCATCTAGATTTATTGAAGAAGCATAGGATAATATTTTTTTAATGAAGCATGTCATTACTATAGGGATAATCTATTACTTTTGAAGGATTATACAGATTGAATGACTAGAAGATGTATCTTAGAGGAAGAAGTTGGGATTATTTTACATTTGTGCCACTCTAGAGAAGTTTTAGGTCATTATGGAGTTCATCACACAATTATCAAGGTGTTACAATATGGTTTATATCAGACTACTTTACATCAGGATATTTGAGAGTTTATCATGAATTGTGATAAATTCCAAAGAACTGGAGGCATCAGTCAGAATTGTTCGATTCCATAACATCCCATTATGGGTATTGAAATTTTTAGAATATGGGGGATCAACTTCATGGGAACTTTTCAAAAATAATTTAATAAATCATAAATCCTAGTGTTTGTTGGATATGTGTTAAAGTGGGTGGAATATGAATCATGTTTTTAAAACACTACTTGAGTGGTAATTAAATTTCTTAAACAACACATATTAACATGGTTTAGAATCCAAAGACTCATAATCAGTGACCATGGTGATCACTTCAAAAATGCTATGTTTTAGAAGTTGATAACTTGTAATGGATGTCTCCATTACATGATCCCCACATATCATCCATAGTTAAATGGACAATATGAAATTTTGAACTAGGAGATCAAAATCATCTTGGAGAAAACTTTGAATAATCCCAGGAGATATTGGTCTACTAAATTTGATTAATCACTTTAAAAGTGTAGGAATGTATATGAAATACTAATTTTAAAGTCCCCATACCACTTAATCTTTGGAAAAACCTTCCACATACCTGTATATCTAGAACATAATTCCTATTGGGCTGTATTAAAAATAAACATGGATTTCAAAACCACCCCATAAAAATTATTTCTATAGATGAATGAATTATATAAGATAAGGATAGAAGTATATAAAAATTATATGATCTATAAAGAGAGAACTTGAGTCTTCCATGATAAGAGAATTCAACAATGAAATTTTTCACAGTGTGATAAATTCTTACTCTTCAACTCATGGCTTAGGGTTATGGAGGGAAATATTAAATCAAAGTGGTCAGGACCATACACTTTCCCAATTATATATCCCCATGGTTCTGCTGAAATTTCAGATGGGGATATTCCTCCATTCAAGATGAATGGTTAATTCCTCAAACTTTATCAAACATAAGATATGATAAGCATCATTGAAGAAATTTATTTAAAATAATTGGTCACTCATCCAACTGAAGACGTGAAACTTAGAACTTCATGAGAGGAAACCCATATTTTGATACTTTCCATTTTTTTAGTATATTTTTTTAGTAAATAAAACTAACATGTGTGGTAATTTTTTATTTTCTCTAGACATTTTTGTGAATTTTCTATTCTCTTGTATATTTTCTTTCATCCATGTCATCTCTTTCTTTTGATGTTATATTTATGGTGTGGTGTGGGTATCTATTGCATTTTTTATATCTTTATAGGTATATAATTTTGGGAGATTCATTGGATATAGGTAGTCACTCTCCATTTATATACACCTACTCAAGTAAATGTTACATTTTCTATTATATTTTATTTACCCTTCCAAAAAAACCATTTAATATAACTAATTAATAACTAAAAAATGAAAAAAAAACTAACAACCCTTTCATTTTTAAACCCACATACAACCTATTTTATTTTTATATTAACATTATTAGGGGAATACTTATTTTTTCTTGGTAAATCAATCATGTGATTCCTAGTCAAAATTATTTGATTCTTAATACCATAATTTAAATGATTTTTGATAACACTCCATACATTGAAATTTTTTTCCTTAAACTTATTTTAATTTTGAGACACTTGTTTATACTCATGATTATTCATGTTATCCAGTGTTATATTTACAAGACCATAAGGACTTTATCCCCATTTTATATCTCTTTACATCTCTTTTTCATGAGGTAATCTCCCATGTGTTATGTAGTCTAGAACTTTTCATGTTTGTCTATTAAAGCAATAGGTTTTTTAAAAGTTTCACTAAAATGACTAAGTCATTTTATTATTTTATTTAGTATCATTGACCCACTAATCCACTCTTTCATTTTCTATATTTTATCACCCATATAATCCATGAAGATTCCTTTTTAGTATGATCCCAATAACTATTATGCTTTCCTACCCATATCTTGAATATTTACTTGATAATTTTTTATCTAAGTATAGGGGAGAGTGTTTTTAATGGAGAGGGTAGTTTTAGGGGCAATAATTCATTTAATACACATAGATAGACATTATATTCTCATGTTATATGTTTTCCTTTTCACAGTAGCACTATTCATTTCATGTATATTTTTATATGGGGATATAAATTCTTTTTTTCAATCTAATAATGAATATATTTGTGGTTATTACATTGTAACCCTCACCCTTATGGATGCCTATAAAAGTGATAACACAATACTTCAGGATCTAGAGAGTTTTATATGACATACTTTCACTGAGATTTTATATAGTATAAGTTACTTCTATCCTTTCACTAAGGAATATTGTTTTATATTTATTTCATGGGTTTTTGAAGCCGATACTCACATGTTTATCATCCTATTGTTTGAGTGAGTTATATCCCCTTATTCCTATTATGCGGTTTGATATTATCATTTTCTTGGGTACAAGAAATTTTTTTGGTGTGGGGGGAAATATTTTAAGGGAGAAATTTGTATTGATATATATTGTGAATTTATTTCAAGATTCAATTGTTATTTTTACCTAATAATATAAAAAAATATGACAAACCATCCCACAACCCCAAAGAACATTTGAACCCAATGTGAAGTCCTCAAGATTGGTGCTTTCTTTTGATTTCCACTAAAAGATATTTGAAATTCATGGCAAGTATATAGTAAGATTTATTGTGTGTGAGAATTGATCATATCATTGATTATAAATTGTTTTGAGTGATGAGAATGACAGATAGGTAGGTTATAAGATTTAAGAGTATAGATGTATAATCTAAAAAGAAAGTGAGAATAAGAGAAATTATTTTTAAAAATTGGTATTTTAAACAAATCATGATATTTTGTGGGTAAAGGATTGAAAAAATTTAAACTTTTAGTTGTGTTGTTTTTATTTGACTTAAGGTGTATTCATGTGGCATTCTCGATTTTTTTTATCAGGAGTGAAAAAGTTTAGTGTGGCGGATTTGATTCACATCGAAATTACTATAATTTTTATAAATTTTTAACTTAATTTTAATTAATTAGTAAATAGTTTTTAGTGCTTTGAGGTTATTTTTATATTTTCATAATTTTTTAGTTAATCTAATTTTTAGTTAATTATATATTAATTTAGTTATTTATTATTGGTAGCAGTTTGTATTAATTTTATATGTTATTAGAAAATATATTTTCTAGCATATATATTATTAATATTAGGATTATAAATATTAAGTAGTATAAAAATTATTATTACCATCAAATTGTATTAACATTTAGTAGTAGTAGTAATATTATACTATTATCATGTGTATAATTATAATTTTATCTAATTATATTTATATTTTATGTATTATTATTAGTATATCTAATTATATATATATACATATATATTTTTATATAATTATTTATTTTAATTATATACATTACTATTATCATTATAAATATTATTATTATTAAATTATATTAACATTTTTATTAGAATATTTATTAGGTTATTATTTTATTTTTAATTATATTAATATAATTATGTTTAATTTTAAGGTATTTTCCTAATTTATCTAATTATATACACATAAAAATGCATATATATATATATATATTCTAATAATAATTAATTATTACTATTACTAATATATAATACTTATTATTGTTTTAATTTTCTTATCTTATTGTTATTAACTAACAAATGGATAATGTTTTTTTTAATTTTGAAATAGCATTTTTTATTTTCTTTTTTTGAAACTTCATAAACGATATGTTATCTTCTCTGATGTACTTCCCTTATTCATTAGTAAAAAATCCCTATGATCAAGGAGGATCGGCTCACTACTACAAATTTAACCTTTATTGACTGCTAAAAGCATTTGCTAATGGTTTTTAGAGACCACCAGCTAACCACTTTTGGCGGTCAGAGTTGCCCCATAACCAAAGAGAAATAGAGACCACAAATGATGTTCTCTATAGGGGACTGCATACAACCACAATGGTGGTCGATGGGAAGGGATTTAGAGACCGCTATAGATGGTCACTAATGTTCCTAGAAAAAAACATTTAGGACCTCCATAGGAGGTCACAAACCTGCATAATTTTTTTTAAAATTACATTTTAAAAGTCATGATGAATAAAAAAAAATGAAAAACCAGTGATCCAAACACCTATAGACCCCTGTAATGTTCTTTCCTTATCAACCTACAAAAATGATACAAAAAACAATTAAACAAATAAAATACTGATTAATATGTTTACATTAAAATCAATTTTTTAAGTTAATATATATAGAATAATCAAAACAATTTATATAGTGTTACATACATAAAATATCATAAATATAGAAATTATGAAAATATAATATAAAATGTCTGATTATCCTATTTAATTATCAGTTGATAAATGGTTAGTAAAGTTTAAAACCAAGTTTACTGCATACTGATCAATCCAGACATTAGATTAATGCATAGTTGGTTCTGTTAGAGTTTGTATCCTAGAACCAACTTCTATATACTTTATGATAACTTGTATTTATATGTTTTAATATTAATAAACTTCTTATCACATCATAATAATTCTTTTTCATAACATAGTATGTGATAATGTCCTTAGAGTAGTTGTCACACTAAAAGGTCATAGAAGTTCCCCGCTATGATGAGAACCCAAAAGTTCCACAAAAATATTCTTAAATATATATTCTATATCTAGATGAAATCATTTCAGGGACATAAATAATTTAGGCTATCAGGGGTGGAGAATCATAGGACTTTTAAACATATTCTCATGGTGTACATCCTTGGTAATATCTAGTGTAGGATATTATGAGAATGAGTCTCGCCAGTAGGAAATCCACATTTATATGTTTCATTGGATGTTTTTATCTACAGATGTATGTATTGATCATTAGACTTTAATATTATTATTAATGAGTATTAAAAGTCACTTTATTTGATATATTTATGAAAACTATGATGAAATATATTCCTAGTGATGTAGGATACGTTGGGTGTATCATGATTAATATTGAATTAATGAATAATGTGATAAAGTATTTTTCACTTCTATTTTTCAAAGGAAGTTGATATATCAGGACCTTTGATATAAATGATATATCCAAAATAAATCCATGGCAACGGTGTTCTATAAGCAAGTTTGATTTCCATAAATTCCAATAAAGAGGCATCAAGCACATAGGTTGATGGCACCAGGATGCAACCTTCTTGATTAGAGATATCATGAAAAAGTGATTATATTACATAGTAAATATATGTATGAGGTTTTATGTTATTGCGGCATTAACTTCTTTCTTTATGGGTGCCTTAGCATGTTACTAGATGCTAACCTTGGACTTTAGGCCGCTTCGCCTAATGCCACTGATAAAGAGGCCTAGAGGGTCACACACTAAGTGTATCCAAAATATAAGTTAAATAATATATTATTATTTATTATTTAACAAGTTGAATATATATTATTTCCATATGTGGTTTAATAATTATTCATGTTTTCTTGAGCTTATATATTCTATCACCAGTTATTTGAGAGAATATTATGTGGGAGGAATATTTAATAAATATTTATTTGTTATTTAGTGAATATAATATTTGTTTATTTATTTAAAAATAATGTAGTGACATTTATTTATTAAATAAATAGTCATTATTCAAGGCCTGATAAATATTATGGAGGAATGGAAGACCAAGTTTATAGGTTCGGTGAGAAATAATATATATTGAATATTATTTGAATAAATAATATTTAATTTTAATTTGTGAGTTTAGTGCATGTTGAGAAATAATAATATTATTATTATTATAGACATGGGGTTCTTTTGGGAATTTACTGTATCAACAATACTCTATAAATCATTTTTATTTTGATGCTCACAAATACCCCTATCTGTTTTACTAATAAAGTTACTTTAAGTATTTTTTAGGAATATATCTCTTGAGAATATTATCTTAGTTATAGGTTATAACATTTGTTAAAGTATTTTGAATATGTATTTAAGGTATTCTGGAAACACTGGTCATACCCTACGTTTGTAAGTATAAGCGTAGCATATAGTTCATAAACCTTATGTTTCAAATAGCGCGTATAGATCATGTACCCAACATAGTTTGAAAAGTATTGTTTATAAACCCTATGTTTTGATTGAACCCTATGTTTGAGAAAAAGGAAAGTATGGATAAACATCCCTATGTTTGGATCTAACCCTATGTCTGAGAAAAGGGAAAGTATGGACAAATAACTCTACATTTTTAAGAAACCCTATTGTTGGGCAAAAATCCCTCAAGGTATCATTGAAGCCTTTTTGAGGTGATTGTGTTTGTTGACAAAGTGGACATCTGAGTTGTGATTGTTAACAAAGAGGATTTCATGATGGAATGTCGAGTTCAAGAGCTGAGGTCAACGATCCATGTTTGATTCAAGAACGTCGATAAAAGGAATGGAAGATCTGGAGGCGGTACAAAAGAACAGATACAAGGTGACGCCGTTTTCCAGTGTTTGCCAAATTTTTGGGCCTGAAAATCGGCAAATGAAGAAAAGTGTTTTTGGCAAAGGGACTTGCGCGCCGTGGACTTGGAGTATAGGAAACTTGCGCGCCACATGTTTTTCAAGATCAGAAGATCAAAATATGGCTAAGGAAATAGGTTCGCGCAAGTTTGGGAGTTGGTCGCGCAAGTGTCTAAAGGAGAGGAGACTTGCGCGCCGAAAATGGGTCGCGCAGGTGACTTGCGCGCCGTCGCGCAGGGTGGTCAGATTGCCTATAAATACCGGACCACCCCTCCTCATTTCTAACCGGAGTTCAAGACGAGAGCTCCCGTCGCGCAGGTGTGGTGGTCGCGCAAGTGGTGTGTGTGGTCGCGCAGGTGGGACTTGCGCGCCAGTGGTTGAAGTTGTGCGCTGGTGTTAGAAGTTGCGCGCCGGTTTGCAGTTGCGTGCCAATAGTGGTTTGGGCGTAAAGGGAAGAGAGTCGCGCAAGTTTGGAGTTGAGGAAGCTTGTGTCGCGCAAGTGTCAGAAGAGGACTTGCGCGCCCATTGTGACTTGCGCGCCGATACTTGCGCGCCGAGGTTGACTTGAGCGCCAAGTAAGGCTTGTTCTAGCAGTGTTTTTCGGGCTGCGTGGAAGCTGGAAGTTTGCCCAATACCTTCGGTGCAAAGAGATATTCATCAACGGGTGAAAGTTAAACTTCATCAGAGCATCTACATACAAGAGAAGATGCATTCTTTCAGGAAAATGAAGAGACCTACAGGTCTATAAACTGTGAGTGGATTCCTTCCAAGAGCAGTGAGCTTAGGAAGAGGAAGAAGGTGATCCTCTCCACCGGCAGTGAGCCAGAGAGAGAGAAACAGGGAGTGACCCTTGGGAAAGCAGTGAGCTGACCCTAAACTTTGTATAGGCAGTGAGCCTGGGCATAGAAGTGATCTAGCCCGAACATTGTAATCCACAGCTAGTGAAGTCTAGTGGAATTTGGTACGAACCGACAACTTGTCGGCGTATGCTCCTTGGACATAGCCCTTAGCGGTGAACCAAGTAAAAATCTCTGTGTCTGCCTGTTAATTTTCATGCATTGCATTTAAGGAATCATCATCAGATAAAGGAGCAAGTAAGTGATCATAACATACACACAAGTGCAAACAAAGTGACCCTTGTAACAAAGAGGTCAAGATCCAGCGGGGTAGAAAGAACTTTGAAAAAGAATATCCATACCCTGATTCACCCCCCCTCTCAGGGTATATAGGCCCTTATTGGCCCTAACAATTGGTATCAAAGGGACTGGTTGCTTCTATCAGATTTTTTTTTTGCTTTAACTTGGTGTGTCGATCTGTGTAGTTGAAGATATTGTTTGCGCTTATCTCGGTCTACCATGGGAAAAAGAAAATCTTCAAAGAAGAATCAGAAGTCAGGTGGTATCCCTCAGTGTGGAAGTGTTTTTGGAAAAAGTGTGATTCAACTAAAAGAATCAAACAGCTTACTGAAGGAATCATGTAGTGAACAGAAAAATGATTTGGATAAATCATACCACAAAAATACTTACTCAGTCAATGATGCTGATGGAATGATTGAAGAACCTAACTTTCCAAGTGACGTTGGAACCACTGACGGTGAAGAAGAAGAAATTGAAGGAAGAATTGATATGCGAGCTGAGTTGGAGGCTGCTCTTGAAGAGATAGATGTTTGGAGGGCCAAAACTAAGAAAGCTAACAAAATTGTTCGCGATGCCAAACTCTATATGCAGCAGCAAGAAGAAGAGAAGTCTGAGCTGATGGAAGAAATTGAGAAACTTAAGTTATCAACATCAGAGAACTCAGAATCAGTTAGTAAGTATAAGCTGAAGGTTGAAGAACAGAAAAGAGAGATTGATGGCCTAGACAAAAAGGTGGAATTTGTCCATGAGGCTAAAGATTTGGATCAGAAATCCACTGAGGAAATTAAATATAAAGGCATTCGGATCCATGATCTGGAAACTGAGATCAACAAGCTAAGAGGCTTAAATCAAAGGCTTATTGATATAGTTACTGACCTAACAGAGAAGAGTGATTCTCAAGGTGAGCAACTACAAAAGATGTCTAAAATGAAAGGAAAACAAAAGGCTGGTGATTATGAAGAGAATCAAGAGTCCGATGAAGTTCGGAATCTGAAAGCCAAGAGTGATGATTTGGCTACACAACTATCTGAACTAGTTCAGAAGCATCAAAGACTACAACAAGAGAATGCATTTTGCTCGAATTCTATTGCTCAAGAAAAATTGAAGGTAAAGGAGCAAAATGACATGGTTAATGAGTTGAAGCATGAACTGGAAGATGAGATGAGTAGAGGGAAGCTTCTCAAGGAAGAAAATGATGTCAAACTTGAATCAAGGGATATGAAGATTCAAAAGTTGGAAGAGGAGCTAAAATCAGTGAAGAAGGAAATGGAGAAAGGCAATGCTGAAGGAACGCCTAGAATGAAGGATGACTTGCACCTATTGTTTGATTATCCTTCAGCAGGTGATGATAAAATGAAGTCCAAATATGCTGCATCAGAGGAGAAGCATGAAAGGATTGTATCTTCCCAAAGGTCATCCTTTTTGGGAAAATCTGGAATTGGATATGATAATCCCACTCCTATGGCTAATAAGAAAAATGTAGTGAAAAATTCCAAAGGTAAGAAAAATCATGTAGGTGCTGGAGATAGGCCTATGAGGGTAGTTTCAAGGAGTGATGATATGTGCTATTTCTGCGGAGTTCATGGCCACACATCAAGCTTCTGTATAGAGGCTCTGGAGTACATCTCAGGCTGTGAAAATAGAAACATCAATAAATCTGAGAACATGAAGAGGTATAATGACAAATCAGAGAGAAGAGTCTCTCAGAGGAAAGCATATGTTAGATGCTATTACTGCGGAAGAATGGGACACACAATGAGTACTTGTCAGGAAGCTCAAGAGCCCAATATCAAAAGAAGAACTCAAGGTGCATCAACATATCAGCAGAGAGATGATGAAATGAGGTATGCCTTTGAGGGAAAATGTTTTATATGTTCTCACTATGGGCACAAGGCGAGACATTGCAGTAAGAAGAAAGCAGGAAAGGGAAAGGAACAAGAAAAAGGATCTCCACCACATGAAGTGTACAAGAAAGAAGCATGTACTGGGAGACAAAGTGGTAAGGAGAAGAATAGGCTTAGAGCCTCGGGGAAGTCACATGGAGCTGATCGAAAGGTGTATCAGTCACCTCCTCTATCGTACACACAACAGCTCTCAAGGAGAGAATGTGAACAAACCTGGAAGATTAAGGGAAGATCTACTCCAGTTGTGATAAAGAAGAATGAACGTTCAGTGGAGGACCCACCACCAATGCAAAAAAGGGTGGCGACTCATAAATCTGATAAAAGGCAGATTAGCAAAGAACGCATTGAAAAATCCACATGTCATGTTTCTCAGCGAGAAGTGAAGGAAAGAGGAAGACCCCTAAGATGGGAGAAGAAGAAATGGAAGATGCCAAATAGAGAGGTTTCTACTCAGAGAAATAATCAAGGAAAATGGAATTTTGGAAGAATCTCAAAGAAGGAAATGTGTACTAGCGGGTTTATACCCCAAGCGGTGAGAAAGGCCGAGCCTACCAAATCTACATATCAGAAAAAGTCTCAGAATGTAGGCAATGAATGCCTAGTCATATGGCCAGAACAGTTGAAGTTGGTCAGGCAGTTGGAGGAAGCAAGAAAAGAGTGTGATGCCCTCCAAGAAAGAATCAAAGGGTTGACCCATCAGGATCAACCACAATCCTCATCTTGAGGAGTCCGGAATAAACCCCTCTACCTATGTATATAAATGCTATTAACTGATGATCCGTGTGTTTCAGGTTTTAGGGAGATACAATCCAAGGGGAAGTGGCATCTAAGGATGAAAAGTGAAGAAGTGAGATGCTCCAGAATTTCCATAAACTCAAATCTGGTACTAAAGCTGAAGAAGAAAGGGAGAAATGAAGCACAATAGGAAGAAATTGTGTTACTAACTCTATCTCTTGTTTCCTACATCGAGTTTCAACTCAGTAGGCTTAGAGATTTTGTTAATGGCTCAATTCCAGGTGGAAGCTGAGAATAAGTGATGCAGGAGAAGAACGAATGCTTATGGGTTTAAACAATGGCCTAACCCCAGGGAGTGGTGCACAACCAAGGGGGAGCATTCAACCGAAAAAGTCAGATCAGGAGTGTTCGAACGGGGGAATACTCATTTCTGGAGAAGCAGCAATAGTCAAGAATTTCATGATTATTTATTTTGCTCTAACAATGTGGTATCAGCTGACCATTTTCAGGATACCAAGAAGCTGTGAGAGAATATCAACAGTGCCTTAACAGCAATGACACAGTGAAAAGTTATCTGTTGAAAATAAGGATGCGGTAAGAGACTCCGGGGGAGTAGAAGTGGCAGATGCAGACTTAGAAGAAGACACTGATGATGAACAAGAGAGTCAAGTCTATGCATGCAAGGAAGCCAAAGAGTCGAGCTGAAAATTATTGGAAAGATAACATTGGCTAAGCTGAAATGCTTTACTGATGAAGTTAAAGGTGATAACTGGGTTCAGGCGATGATTGAAGAGCTTGACCAGATTGAGAAGAATCAGATGTGGGAGATGGTTTCGAGAAGAGCAGACAAGAATGTCATCAGGGCTAAATGGGTCCTTCGGGACAAAGATGAATGAAGATGGCACATTTGTTCAAAACAAAGCACAACTAGTGTGCAAAGGATTCTCCCAGACAGAGGGAATAGATGTTGTTAAGACATTTGCATCGGTTGTAAGGCTGAAGAAAATCAGATCATTTCTAGCTATTGCAGTACAACATAAGTTCAAAGCTTATCAGATGGATGCAAACTTAGGACTTCTTAACAGAGGTACTAGATAAAGAAGTGAACGTCGGAAATCTAGATGATTTCCTCATTTATGAGAATGAGAACAAGGGTTCTTGACTAAAGAAGTGCACAGTGGCAACAAGGTAGTGAATATCACAGAATACAGGCAAATCATCGAAAGATAGTTGTACCCGACCCCAACAAGGCCTGATATGGTTCTCGCCACATGCCAAGCAGTGAGACATCAGAGTAATCCCAAGGAAAGCCACATGCTTGCAGTAAAAAAAATGCTTCAGTTTATCCAGGGCACAGTGGATTTCAGCCTGACGTATACTGACAAATCTGATACAGAGTTATTGGGATTTATAGTTGGATATTGGGCCAATTCTGCAGATCAACGTCTGATGGTGCATTCTATCTTGGTGGATTGTGTATTTCTTGGCTAAGCAAGAAGCAAGATTGCATTTCATTAAGCACCGCAGAAGCTGAGTATATTGCGGCCACTCAAGCCTGCACACAGTTATTGTGGATGAAGCAGCAGCTTGAAGATATGGGAGTTGAAGTGAAGTCTCCGATCGGAATCCAGTGCGACAACTCAAGTGCTATAAATCTTAGCAAAAATCCTGTCCATCATTCCAGGACAAAGCACATTGAGATCAAGTATCATTTCATCAAGGAGAAGGTTGAGCAGGGCATCGTGAAGTTGGAGTATGTACCTACAGAGCTACAGGTTGCAGACATTCTGACAAAGGCCTTACCCAAGGAAGCTTTTGAGAGGCATCGACTAGCTCTAGGAGTTCAGTCGATTCCCCGCACTTGAAATAGTGTGGACGCGGGATCCACCCCCCTCTCCCCGAGGTATGCTGTGTTTTCCCGACTGTGCTAATGTGTTCTCTACTATGTTACAGACTACAAAGGCGTGACCTTTGGGTTCGTTGACAAAGGGGGAGAAAATAGTGGTTGTTCAAGGGGGAGCCAGTGCGGAGATTTGATAAATCATAAATGATATGGGGAGACGCTGACAGGTGGAGCAGCCAGATAGGGGGAGTTGAAGCTAGTTGAATGTGCTTAGCCAGAGCTTAGCTTGGACAACACAGGAAATATGGCTAAAGAGGTGTTGAAGCTGTGAGCAGAAAGGGGGAGCGTATTACATCTGACGATGCTAGAAGTGATCGATCAAAGAATAGATATCACGACAGCTGAGGATCGTGATAAAAGCAGAAGAGTGGTGTTGGACAGTGTTTGGTGTCAACAATGGATGTTAGAGACAAAGTGATTCATTGATGAACTTTTCATTTACTCTTGTTTCTCACGCCGAGCATTGCTCATGTGGGCTTAGAGTATGTGTTGAGTAAATCCTTGGTCGCTATCAGAATCGCAATGCGGCGAATGGAGGTTGAAGAATCAATGACGTATCTTTGTTTGGAAGAGTTGTCAACAAACCCAAAGGGGGAGATTGTTGGGCAAAAATCCCTCAAGGTATCATTGAAGCCTTTTTGAGGTGATTGTGTTTGTTGACAAAGTGGACATCTGAGTTGTGATTGTTGACAAAGAGGATTTCATGATGGAATGTCGAGTTCAAGAGATGAGGTCAACGATCCATGTTTGATTCAAGAACGTCGATAAAAGGAATGGAAGATCTGGAGGCGGTACAAAAGAACAGATACAAGGTGACGCCGTTTTCCAGTGTTTGCCAAATTTTTGGGCCTGAAAATCGGCAAATGAAGAAAAGTGTTTTTGGCAAAGGGACTTGCGCGCCGTGGACTTGGAGTATAGGAAACTTGCGCGCCACATGTTTTTCAAGATCAGAAGATCAAAATATGGCTAAGGAAATAGGTTCGCGCAAGTTTGGGAGTTGGTCGCGCAAGTGTCTAAAGGAGAGGAGACTTGCGCGCCGAAAATGGGTCGCGCAGGTGACTTCCGCGCCGTCGCGCAGGGTGGTCAGATTGCCTATAAATACCGGACCACCCCTCCTCATTTCTAACCGGAGTTCAAGATGAGAGCTCCCGTCGCGCAGGTGTGGTGGTCGCGCAAGTGGTGTGTGTGGTCGCGCAGGTGGGACTTGCGCGCCAGTGGTTGAAGTTGTGCGCTGGTGTTAGAAGTTGCGCGCCGGTTTGCAGTTGCGTGCCAATAGTGGTTTGGGCGTAAAGGGAAGAGAGTCGCGCAAGTTTGGAGTTGAGGAAGCTTGTGTCGCGCAAGTGTCAGAAGAGGACTTGCACGCCCATTGTGACTTGCGCGCCGATACTTGCGCGCCGAGGTTGACTTGAGCGCCAAGTAAGGCTTGTTCCAGCAGTGTTTTTCGGGCTGCGTGGAAGCTGGAAGTTTGCCCAATACCTTCGGTGCAAAGAGATATTCATCAACGGGTGAAAGTTAAACTTCATCAGAGCATCTACATACAAGAGAAGATGCATTCTTTCAGGAAAATGAAGAGACCTACAGGTCTATAAACTGTGAGTGGATTCCTTCCAAGAGCAGTGAGCTTAGGAAGAGGAAGAAGGTGATCCTCTCCACCGGCAGTGAGCCAGAGAGAGAGAAACAGGGAGTGACCCTTGGGAAAGCAGTGAGCTGACCCTAAACTTTGTATAGGCAGTGAGCCTGGGCATAGAAGTGATCTAGCCCGAACATTGTAATCCACAGCTAGTGAAGTCTAGTGGAATTTGGTACGAACCGACAACTTGTCGGCGTATGCTCCTTAGACATAGCCCTTAGCGGTGAACCAAGTAAAAATCTCTGTGTCTGCCTGTTAATTTTCATGCATTGCATTTAAGGAATCATCATCAGATAAAGGAGCAAGTAAGTGATCATAACATACACACAAGTGCAAACAAAGTGACCCTTGTAACAAAGAGGTCAAGATCCAGCGGGGTAGAAAGAACTTTGAAAAAGAATATCCATACCCTGATTCACCCCCCCTCTCAGGGTATATAGGCCCTTATTGGCCCTAACACCTATGTTTTAGATAAAAAAATGTATGGTACATCAACCCTACTTTTTTAATCATCCATACATTTTTAACCCTATGTTTGGAGTTTTTTCATCACATGAAGGAACCCTACATTTGAATATTCAATAACGGAGTTTTATTTAGAGATATTTTCCATGATTTCTATAACGGTCTCAATGGAAGTAAATATCATTTTAAAGATATTTTATGACCGACTCAAAGGATCTTATTCAAAGGAGTAAATCATTCCTATTTCTAAGGAGATTTATGACTCTATTTAAAGAATTAAATTTGAATGATTGCAATCTATCAGGAAACTTTTTTGGATCTAATCAACCGAAATAAATCCAACATTTTTGTATAAATATCAAGAGTATTTTTGCTTTATATAATGAATACATATATGAAATATATTTTGGAATACATAACTACTATTAAGAAACAAAAGATCAAGTGATTTCTATTTCTGAAGAAACTACATTTGGGATATATGTGTGTGTGAGTGTGTGTGTTTTAATCTCATACTTCACTTTAGCTGTTGTTATTTGTTTGTTTCTACTGTTATTTAATATCATTTTAAACTAAGATATCTTCAAAGCTATTCATTCTTGGATACAATCATCTTTGAATAAGAATATTTGTATTCTGTCATTTGCCACTAAAATTTTGAATAATAACTTGTTAATACAATCAAATCAAAATATTTCGATTTATTTGAGTTTTGATAGCTTGAACTCAATCATGAAAGAGTGTGAACTTATCATACTAATATTTTGAAAAACCGACTCCCTATAAAATAACCATAAGGCTCTATAAGGCCTTTTTGTAAAAGGTGTCAACAGTCTGCACTCAGTTGTGAAGGTATTTTAATAAGAGGATCATTCTAGTGAAAATCACCAAGCTTATAGAGAGAGTGTCGGTGGAGTGGACTAGGGGATATTTATGTACCGAACCACTATAAAAATTATTATATTCTTCTTTACTATTTATCCATTTCTCAAATTACTTACAGAAGAGAATTTTGCATATCTATATAAATTGAAAAGAAATTTAAAATCCAGAATCTGTCAAGATTATTGAAAAGACATAATTTACCTCACCTATTGTGTATCTTTTTATTATTCTGACCAAAAAATTGGTATTAAATGAGAGATTTTTGGTTAAATAATATAGTCTCTAGGAAGCTCAAAAGTATAAGTTCTATACAAAGATAGATATCAATAGTTGATCCTACATAAGGTATGTTAATGATGTGTGCTCCATACTTCAATGGTGATTAATATGGATGCTAGAAATATCGTATGATCATCTATTTGAAAAATTTTGGATTAAAATTATATATAAAGATTATCACTCCATATAAAATTCCTAAAAAATCAGAGACATGGGATGTTTTCAAAGAAGATTAGTATGACATCAATTCAAAAGAAATGAATGCTATGATTTGTAGATTTCGTCCTAAAGAATTCAATCAAGAATATTAATATCCTACTACTTATGAAATGTGGTATACAATCATTATTTCATATGAAGGAATTGACAATTTTATAAAAATGAGTTATGCTACTACAAAACTAAATTTTGACACATTTATATTGTATAATGGTGAAAGCATCACCAAAATGAACAGATGGTTGACAGAAATTGTCAATAATATTGATGCTTTGGGAGATAAAATTACTCAATCAGATCAAGCATTTAAAGTACTTAGATTACTACCCTCAAAATAGAATGGAATATTTTCTACTATAAGACAATCATCACCAGTCAAATATTTTTCAATGAAATAATTGATTGGAACTCTGATGATGTGCGGAGTAGAGATGCAGGATAAAACTGAAGATCATGAGATTTTAAAAAGCTAAAATACTTCCCTTAAGGTTAAATCTTAGGATCATGAAAAAAAATCAAAAGAAGATATTAAAATCTCAAAAGATTCATATTTCTTAGATTCTGACCTGGAAGTGGCTCATCTAGATTGAAAATTTAGATATTCTACATGAAAAAGAGAGGCTTTAAAAACCCCATCAAGAAAGGTGAGAAAGGATATAAAGATGTAAGATGATATAAATGAAACCAGATGATTCATATTAGACTTGATTTCCCCTAGTTAAAATAATATAGATGAAAGATAGAAAATAAAAATTCGAATAAAACTGATTATGATCATAAAGGGAAAAGAGCTATAAAATCTACTTGGAGTGTATTTAAAGAATCTAGAAGATCTTACAAATCTAATTCAGAAATAGATCTAAAAAAATCTTAAAGAATACATTTTCATTATAGCTAAGGTAGAAGATGAGGTAAAAACCTATTACTCTTCTACTTTTGACTCTAATAACTATTCAAGTAGAAAATTAGCTATTTATTGCTTAACGGTTGAAGAAAAACATGATTCTCTTGTAAAATAGTATAAGTTGATAAAAATATTCATAATTCTATTTTAAGTGAAAAATATGAAATTCTAAAACAATATCAAGAATTAAAACAAAAATTTAATACATCTACATAAAATTGTATTGTTCATGAAAATAAAATAAAAGAACTACAAGAAGAAGTATAATCATTCAAAAGTTCTGCTAGTATCTTAACTAAAGGAGAAAAATCTCAAAATGAGATTATTGGAAAAACATTTATTAAAAAAGTAAAATATGGAATAGGAAGAGAAGTATAAAATCAAAATTATATAAAAAATATTTTGTGTCAAGTTCTAAAAATGCTACCTGTTTCTATTGTGGAATGAAAATACATTATTATAAAAATTGTTATTTAAGAAATCCTCCGATAAATGGAAATAAAAAGTCTTTTATTTTAAATAATATTTTTGAATAAAGTAATATAATTTTTTTAAAATAAGGAAAATATGGATTCCCATATTTTTTCTTGCTAACACAGCTAAACCCAATAAAATATGGGTACCAAAACAAATTTTTGTTTAAAAACTTTTGTAGGTAAATGACTATTGGAATATAAATGTTGTATGGTATATGGACAATGGCTGCTGACACGTGAGTGGAGACTCTTCCAATTTTCATACATTGTAAAAAATGGATAGAGGACTAATCACATTTGGAGACAATGCTAAAAGAAAGATAGTTGGGTTTGGATCAGTTGGAGATCCAAAGTCAATTTCAATCAACAAAGTGCTATATGTTCAAGGACTAAAGAATAACCTTATAAGTATTTATCAACTTTATAATGATGTATTTTATGTTTATTTATCTAACAATTTTTCTCAGTTTTTAAAGATAGACTTCTTAAATTTAGAGCACCTAGAGCTGAAAATGTTTATACCTTGGATCTTGATTCCCTATATAAACAAAAATTGAATTGTTTAACTACTGATAAAAATGAGTTTTGGATCTAGAATAGAATACTTGGACACTATAATGTATTTAATTTATATAAATTTTCTAATAGACAATCAGTTTTTTATTTTCCTATTCTTAAATTTGATGATGATATATTCTGTGATTCATGACAAATTGGAAAACAACACAAATCATCTTTCAAAATAATTAACAAAGTTAATACATCTAAAACAATTGAAATTATCCATATGGATTTTTTGGACCATCAAGGGAAGTAATTTTGGCATAAAACTTATATGTTTATATATTAGTTGATGATTTTTCATTATTTTCATGGGTTTATTTTCTAAAACTCAAGAGTGAAGTGTTCACTATTTTTGAAAGATTTTTAAAATTGTTCAAAATGAAAAAGATTTTAATTTAATTTCATTAAGAAGTGATCATGGTGGAGAATTTGAGAATCAATAATTTAATTCTTTTTGCTTAAACTCAGGAATTAAACACACCTTCTCTACACCAAGAACACCTAAAAATGGAATTGTTAAAAGAATAAAAATAACTATTAAAGAGATAACAAGGAAAATTTTGAATGAATATAGCCTTCCTACCTATTTTTTGGGCAGAATCTATAAATATAGCATGATATATCATGAATAGAGTTTTAATAAGACCAATTATTAAAAAAAACCTATAAACATTGGAATAATAGAAAACCTAAAGTAAAGTTCTTTAAAGTATTTTAATGTAAGGTGTATATCTTGAATACTAAGGAAAACCTTGGTAAATTTGATCCAAAGAATAATAATGGAATCTTTCTAGGATATCCTACTACTTTTAAATCCTACATAGTGTATAATAAAAATTCAAGGATTGTTGAAGAATTAGTTCATGTGATTTTTGCTGAAAATAATCCTTTCAATAAAAGGAGATATCAAATAGATGAAATTGTTGACTCTTTTGACAACATGAGGATTGAATCACCTAAGACTCATTTTTAAAATAAAATAAATGATATTAATTCTAGTCTAGAAGTGTAAAAACCTAGAAATTCCATGTATTTTTTTAATTATTTGGGATTATTACGAGTCTGTGAAAATTGACGGCGCATGATTCCAAGTCCCGGTGTGCCCGGAATAGATTTTTGAACTTTTTTAAGGTACGTTCAGTAAATGTGCAGACGGCGTTTTCTATCTTTTTAACCTGTGCTCGGATTAAAAATCTAATGGTACCGTTGAATCTGTAGTGCCAAGATTCACTTAAGGGAGGCTTCACTTCAACCACAATAAGTCGAGAGAAAAAGTTAAATTTTGGACTTTGCAGAAAAATAATAAAATAACTAAACAAGTTATTTTATTTATTTTTCTCTAGAGGATGAGAGACGGTGGTGGGACCAATGGGTTTTCAAGATAATTAATGGATTGACCCTAAAACTTTGTAACATCAACGTTGCATCAGTAATTGTGGTTCCTAAATGAACCGCATTAATGACATGAAACATGGGAGGTTTCCCATTCTATTTAAATGGAGCTCGGGGTGGGGTTTTGACACGGCTTCATCAAGTGAGGAACCTCTTGCGAAGTCCTACAACAACTTCCACCGATGGAGGATGAAATCTTGGGTAGTGATGATCCCGGATCGACGAATGCCAATGACCTCACTCCAACAAGGACTCTCCTCCCGCCAACGACCGTGATACCTCTTACGGTTCACGAGGTAGGGGGCTTATTTTTATTATAGTTATCTAGGATGAATTATTTACTTATTCTTATTATCATGTTAACATAGAGGCCTCATGCCAAATTAACAAGGCCCATACCCTCTGCCGCTTCATTCTTGTTGCGTTCTTCGAGGGACAATTCTTCAACTCGTCAGAATATGAAATCCAGGAGCCGCGCAGTGAGGGCGGCATCTCAGGGAGCCCGTAGATGCGAGCGGAAGTGAAAACTGAGATTCAGAGCATCTTCTGAGCCCCGTGGAAGAAGTGTCAATGTGGCACCAGCGCGGCGGTGCTCGCAGACAAGATCGGCGGCCAGAAACCACTGGCCGCGGTGGAGGAGCGGCACCTCTCGGCGCCGCGGTGGTCAGACAGGCGGCCAGCCGCAGAGGTGGAGGAAGCACGCCATCGCGTGATGCATTGAAGGAATCCATAGCAGAGCTAGCAAGTGACCCGCTCCCTGCAGGTCCCGCGAGTGATGAGGTGGTGCCATGTGGCGCCACCAATTAATGGAGCTGATCGGCTCATTTGAGTTGTTCGGGAGCAGCGGACTGCGTGACCATGTGTGTGTCATGCCAATCGGCAGGCCAAGACTGCAGCGTCCCAAACCATCTAGGGTCAGGCTGGTTCAGTCCGACCGGGTCGGGCCTGGTCAGTCTGACCGGGTTGGGCCAGACCCAGACCCCTCTCGGGCCCAGTTACTCTTAAGTGACTGTATCTTGTGAACTGGATGTCCGTTTGATGAACCATCTGTGGCGCTGGGATCCTTGGAGCTAGAATCTCATTTTGAGATACTCAATGAGATTTTTGGAGAAATTTGGATTATGGAAGGGTTGGATCAACCCTGAAGTCAACCAGTCCATTGGCACAAAAATGCCTATAACTTACAGAATGGGCGTCTGGTTGACGCATCATCTATTGTGTTGGAACCCTTATGACATGACGGATCATCGGGTTACTTATTCATGGGACTTTGTGTCGGTTGAAATATAAACGATGGCTTGAGGAGCGGTTCTCACAGAATCAAGCGTACTATGAGCGGGAATCCAGTGGCTGGCAGTGAGGCGGAGGTTGGAGACAGATCATACAGAGGTTAGTATCGAATGATCCTATGTGGGTCAGCACCTAGAGATCCTATGTGGATCAACACTGAGTGATCCTATGTGGATCATCACCTAGAGATCCTATGTGGATCAGTAGTACGTGGCCCGACGAGGACCAACCTTAGAGCAGCCCATCGTGGATCAGTGACATATCGATCATATGTTGGTCAGATCTTGTGTAGGTCAGCGCTTATCAATCCTGTGTGGGTTAGCGCATACCGATCCTATGTGGGTCAGATCCTGTGTAGGTCTTATGGGGGTTGGTACATATTTACTCTGAGCAGGTCGGATCCTGTGTGGGTCTTGTGGGGGTTATTACCTATCGATCCTGTGTGGGTCAGACTCTTTATGGTTAGCAGCAGTGCCTCTCGATATAATAAGATGATCTAGCTTCTCAACTAATCATCCGTACTTATGTGTTTTACTTATACCTGGTTTTGAGCTGTGTCTATTGCCTTGTGCTTTCTGATTTAGATCATGCTTTGTGGTTTTCCTTTGTGTAATTCTGAGAGACCTTCAAGGGGTCTCAGGGTCCCTACTGGGTATTGTTATACTCACTCATTCATGGGCTTTTCCCGCACCTTGTTGTGTCTTGTGCAGATGAAGAGCATATTGGTTGAGACTTGAGGGAGCCAGGATTAGGCGGTACATGGAGGAGATTTGCTGACGTGGAGATTAGTGGAGACAAGTTGTACCTACCCTTCAGGTAGGATTCTTGGTGGATGATTCGAGGAGTTGTTTTCTGTTTTTCATTTGTAGTTTTACCTTTCAGTTGTGCTTGTATTATGGCCCCTTTACTTTTAGTACACACCTTTACTACTCCAGTTTTACTTTGTGGTTCTATCTTGTTTTATTCTTGGATTGTGTGTTTGTACAGATTTAAAGGAAATGCCTTTCCATTTTAGGGATACACCTTTCCGGTGTTAGTATCCAACCCCTGGACCATGGAAGGTAGGCTTGGGATAGTCACGACACGGGCCTCGGGGGACTGTTCGTGACAAAGTGGTATCAGAGGAGTCAGTTCTATCGAAGAAATAGGACTCTGATCTTTTAATGGATCAATAGTGTTAAGTGTTTTGAGTGTGGTTTTCAGTTCAGGGAGTCCATTGTTGGTGCGGTGGCTGACGTATCCATACATCATGACCCTAAATTCTGATTTCCGACTCAGTGCATGAAAATACTGATTGCGTGTGTTTTGGAAATGTTTTTACTTTGATCTCTTTTGAGTCAGCTCACCAGGTATAACTTATTGACCATGGAACACCTATTTCTTTTCAGGATGTCTTCGCGTAAACATCCATCCAGGATTCCCAAGAGAGTACATGATGACAACCCACCAAGCAATGAGGCTTCAGTGCAGGGTCCTCTTACTGTGTTGGCACCTTCGGGTGGTGTACCAGCAGCACCACCACTCTGAGGGAAATAGTTTCCACTAGCACCACTATCAGATAATGCATGTCGATTGAGCACATTGCACGATTTTCAGCGGTAGAGGCCTCTGAGGTTTCAAGGCGAGATAGATCCCCAGGCAGCTGAGGACTGGCTAGAGGTTGTGGCTAGAGTTTTTCGCTTGGTTAAGACACCAGCAGAGAAGATGGTTATCCTAGATTCTATCCTTTTCCAGGGCACAGTAGGGATATTATGGAGACTGATGCTCTAGACACATGATGAGACAACCCTCACCTGGATGGACTTTGAGAGCCTCTTCAGGGCAGAGTTCGTTCCAGTGACACTACGCTCAGTGCGTATCCAAGAGTTTTTGCACATACAGCAGGGAATCTTATCAGTGGACCAGTACTCGAAGAGATTCACTGACTTCTCGTGCTACTCCACCGACATGGTGCGGGACCCATTCTTCAGGGCCTGAAACTTTGAGAGGGGTCTTCGGTAGGAGATCGGAGCATTGATGATATCACTCAATATCCCAACGCAGGCTGGAGTGCTCGAGCGAGAATTATTGGTGGAGATATTAATTGTTCATCAGGCACCAACGGTGAGATCCACTACCAGATGATAGGTAGCTGAGTCATCTGTAGGAGTCAATAGACAGATGACGCAGAGGTCCAAGCAGGCCAAACCCACCGGTGGATGACCCCGGGACGTAGGGTCGGAGGTGAGGAGCTCGTGAGGCAGAGAAGGTCAGCTAGGAGGTAGACTATGCTTCACGTGTGGCGAGAAGGTCCACATGGCTCGCGACTGCCCGACCCGCCATACCGATGATCAACAGACGGTCGAGGGACTGCTGAGAAAGAGGCATAGATTTGAGCGAGGAGGTCCGCAGGGCGGAGGATGAGGCAAAGGAGCAGGTTGTGCAGCAGGCAGCGAGCGGTGATTTTAGGTTCTACCGCCACCACTACTAAGAGGTCCACCCGACCATAGGGAGTAGGTGGACAGGGGAAATCACAGCTTCAGGAAGTTGAGGCCTATGACCACAGCACTCCAGATATGATTAGAGGTATGGTATTTGTCTAGTCTATCCTAGATTCAATACTTATAGACACAAGTTCCAGTCACTCTTTCATTACCACGACACTCGTTCGTAGCTCAGATATTATGATGGAGTCGTCGGATTGATCCTTACGATTAAAGACTCTTACAAGAGAGGATTAGATGATTACACACTGGTGCCGATAGTGTGAGCTTACTTTAGGATGTGATATCTTTGGCTGGGATCTCCTAGTAGCAGCGTCGAGGCCTTACAACGTCATCTTGGGTATAGAATGGCTATCCACAGTCCATGCTCATATCGACTGTTTTAGGCACAAAGTGCGGTGTGTCCATGAGGATGGGATCAGGTTTTCCTTCACTAGTGAGAAGGAAACATTTGTATCACATGATGAGATTTCTCAGAGGAGGGTACAACCGATCACTCACCAGTTAGATAACCTCACCCTCAGAGCAGTTGGCGTGAGAAGTCTGAGTTATCCTATAGTGGTGGATCAGTATGTTGATGTCTTTCTTGATGATGTTTTGGGACTACCTACATGCATAGAGGTTGACTTTAACATCAACTTATACCCCGGGATGATACTGATATCTACACCAGCATATCGGATGGCTCCTGTGGAGCTTCGGGAGTTGCGGGTATAGCTGGAGGAATTGAAGGGAAAGAGATTCATAAGGCCCAGTGTTTCTCCATGGGCATCCCTAATCTTGTTCACCAAGAAAATGGATGGGAACTTGAGGATTTTTGTGGACTATTGGTGCCTGAACCTGATGACCGTGAAGAACAAGTATCCACTCTCGAGGATCGATGATCTCTTCGACCAGCTGAAGGGAGCTTGATGGTTTTCGAAGATAGACCTCAGATCAGGCTATCATCAGCTCAGAGTACGGGACGAGGGCATACCAAAGATAGACTTCAGATGTTAGTATGTCCATTATGAGTTCTTGTTGATTCATTTCGGTGTGAACAAAACTCTAGCAGTGTTCATGGAGCTCATGAAAAGGATCTTTCAGCCATACCTTGATCGCTTTGTGGTGGTCTTCATCGATGATATATTGATATACTCAGCGTTAGAGGAGGAGAACACCACACACCTGCATATAGTTATTGATACACTCTAAGAGCACTAGCTTTATGGAAATCTCTCAAATTACTAGTTCTGGATACGGGAAGTCCACTTCTTAGGGCACGTTATCTCGGAGGCTGGAGTTTCTATGGATCTGGAAAAGATAGAGGAGGTGCTTGCTTAGGATCCACCCAGGAGTGTGATCGAGGTGCGGAGTTTTCTGGGATTGGTTGGGTACTACCAGAGATTTGTACCTAACTTATCCAGGGTAGCGACACAATTTTCAGCTTTGAAGAAGAAGGGGAAGCCTTTCCTATGGATGGATAAGTGTCGGTAGAGTTTTCAGGAGCTGAGGCAGAGATTGAAGAGTGCCCCCATCTTGAGGCTACCAGAAGAGGGAGTTGGGTACGTAGTCTACTATGACGCATCAGGGACCGGACAAGTTTGTGTTCTGATGTAGGAGTGAGCGGTGATCACCTAAGGATCATGATAGTTGAGACAGCATGAGCAGAACTATGTTACCCATGACCTGGAGTTAGCAGTAGTGGTCTTTGCGCTGAATATGTGGTGACACTACTTGATGGGAGAACGTTTTAAATTCTACTTTGATCACAAGAGTCTTAGGTATATCTTCTCACAGAAGGACCTAAACCTGATACAACGACAATGGCTATAGTTTCTCTCAGACTATGACTTTTAGATAGTATATAATCCTGGGAAGGGGAATGTAGTAGTAGACGCACTCAGTAGGAGGTTTGGTCTATATCTACTGAGTGAGGTGACAGAGCAGCTAGCCGTATTGTAGATATACTTTGTGGATAGAGATGGAGCATCCTACCTCTAGTCTATGACTGCCACTCCCCCACTTCTTCAGCGAGTTTGGGAGGCACAGCTTGGGGATATAGACTGCGAGGCCTGACATGCTCATATATCCTTAGGACAGGCTCCTGATGGATTTTATGAAGGTGGGGCACACGTCATCCTCTTCAGAGGATGCACTATGGTACCAGTGACGCTTCAAGAGGAGGTGTTGAGGGAGTTCCACACATCCCCTTTAGTGGTACATCCTGAAGTGGAAAAGATGTACCAGAACCTCTGGCGTCAATACTGGTGTCCAAGGATAAAGAAAGCAGTGGCAGAGTTTGTATCCCGATGCCTCACTTGTTAGTAAGTGAAGGCAGAGAATTAGGTACCAGCGAGCTTAGCGCATCCACTTGAGGTACCGAAGTGGAAGTGGGATGGTATCTCCATGGACTTTGTGACAAGGTTACCATGTACATCTAGGGGTTGTGATTCTATCTGGGTAATCATTAATCGACTCACCAAGTTGGCCCACTTCCTATCCATCTGAGAGTAGGGATCAGTAGAGGGCTTGAGACACCTCTACATACAAGAGATTGTGCGACTTCACAGGGTTCCATCGACGGTCATCTCAGATTGTGATGCACGTTTTACATCCTTCTTGTGGAAGGGATTGTAGGAGGATTTCAAGACTCAGCTACGCTAGAGCACGACCTTTCATCCACATACAGATGGTTAGACGGAGCGGACCATATAAACACTCGAGTACATGTTTCGTGCTTGTGTCCTCGATTTTGGTCGTAGTTGGGAGGACCACCTTCCCCTAGTGGAGTTTTCTTACAATAATAGTTACCACTCCACTATCGACATGGCTCTATTTGAGGCCTTGTACGGGCGACCATGCAGATCACCTCTTTGTTGTATAGACCCAGGGGAGTTGGCACTTATGGGTCTAGAGTTAGTACAGGATACCACAGAGAAGGTTTAGATCATCTAGGAGTAGATGAAGACTACACAGAGCTAGCAGAAGTCTTATGCCGACAGGAGATGGAGACCCTTGGAGTTTGAAGAAGGAGACCATGTCTTCCTACAGGTCTCACCCCGATGAGGATTATGGAGGTTTGGTCGGGGTGTAAAACTTTTACTGAGGTTCATCAGACCCTTTCAAATCCTCAACAGGTTAGGCAAGGTGGTTTACTATCTATCTCTTCCCCCACAGATGCACCGGGTGCATAATTTTTTCCACGTGTCGTAGCTGAGGAGATATGTGCAAGACCCATCACACGTTATTGACTAGGGCGAGCTAGAAATCGACGATGGGGAGTGGGTCCTTTGTGGGTGGTCGATTCCTCTAGTGTGAGTTCATTGGCATCACATGCACCTCTATGAAAGCACATGGGATCAGGAAGCTCAGATACGTGCTCAGTACCCCCATTTTTGTCCCTAGTTTTGTTGTAAATTTCAGGGATAAAAATCCCTAAGGTGGGGAGAATGTAATGACCTAGAAACTCCATGTACTTTTTTTTAATTATTTGGGATTATTACGATTCTGTGAAAATTGACGGTGCGTGATTCTGAGACCTGGTGTGCCCAGAATGGATTTTTGAACTTTTTTTAAGGTGCGTTCAGTAAACGTGCGGGTGGCATTTTCTATCTTTTGAATTGGTGCTCAGATTAAAAATATGAGGGCACCGTTAAATCTGCACTACCAGGATTTTCTTAAAGGAGGCTTCACTTCAACTGTAGTAGGTTGGGAGAAAAAGTTAAATTTTGGACTTTACAGAAAAATAATAAAATAACTTAACAAGTTATTTTATTTCTTTTTCTCCAGCGGATGAGCGGCAGTGGTGGGACCGATGGGTTGTCAAGCCAATTAATGGATTGACCCACTAACTTTGTAACCTCAACATTGCAGCGTTAATTGCAGTTCATAAATGAACCGCATTAATGACATACAACATGGGAGTTTTCCCCTTATATTTAAAAGGATCTTGGGGTGGGGTTTTGACACAGCTTCATCTAGAAAGGAACTTATGGTGAAGTCCTGTGGAAACTTACACTGAAGGAGGATGGAAGCTTGAGCAGAAACGATCCGGGTTCGACAAATTCCGACGACCTCACTCTGACGAGGAATCTACTCCTTATAATGACCGTGATACCTCTAACAGTTCACAAGGTAGGGGGTTTATTTTTATTACAGTTATTTATGATGAATTATTTCTTTCTGCTTGTTATCATGTTAACACAGAAGGAGCGGGCCAAACAATCAAGGCCTGAACCCTCCACCGCTTTGTTCTTGTTTCATTATTTGGGAGACAATTCTTCAACTCATCAGAATCTGGAATCTGGGAGCCACACAGTGACAGAGGCATCCCGGGGAGCCTGTAGATACGAGCGGAAGTGAAAATGGAGCTCTAAAGCATCAACGAAGCCCCGTGGAAGAAGCACCAGTGCGACACTGGCATAGCGGCGCTGTCGGACAAGAGAGGTAGCTAGAAACCGCCAACCGCGATGGAAGAGTGGCACCGCGGCAGTCGAACAGGAGACCGGCAGCGGTCAGTCGCAGAGGTGGAGGCGGCGCACCATTGTGCGTCGCGCTAAAGGAAGCCGCAGTAGAGCTGGAAAGGGACCCGCTCCCTGTGGGTCCCGTGGGTGATGAGGCGGCGCCATGTGGTGCCGCCAATTAATGGAGTCGAATGGCTCCTTTGAGCCGTTCAGGAGCAGCAGACCGCGTGACCCTGTGTGCGTCGCGCCAGCTGGCGAGCTGAGCGGGCCGCGGCCTAGCCCAGCCAGGGCGAGCTGAGCGGGCTGCGGCCTAGCCTAGCTAGGGCGAGCCGGGCTGGCCCAGGCCAGTTCAGGCTAGGTCGGGTCGACCCAAACCGGGTCGGGTCGGACCAGACCGGGTCGGGTTGGGTTGCCCCATACTGAGTCGGGCTGGGTCAGACTGGACCTGGACCCCTCTCGGGCCCAATTATGCTTAAGTGACCGTATCTTGTGAACTGGACGTATGTTTGACGTACTTTCTTTGGTGCTAGGATCCTTGGAATGATATGGTACTTTTGAGATACTCCACGAGAGTTTTGGAGAAATTTAGAGTACGACCGGGTTAGATCGACCCTAAAACCAATCGGTCCCTCGGCACTAAAGTGCCTATAACTTACAGACCGGGCGTCCATTTGATGCGTCGTCTGTTGCGTCGGAACCCTTATGACGTGACGTATCATTGGGTTACTTCTTTGTTGGACTTCATGCTAGTTTAAATACGACTGATGGATTAAGGAGCGGTTCTCCCATAATCAAGCATACTATGAGCTGGAATCTAGTGGTTGGCAGTGAGGCGGATGTTGGAGATAGATCATATGAAGGTTAGTACCGAGCGATCCTATGTAGGTCAGCACCTAGTGATCATGTGTGGATCAGCACTAAGTGATCCTGTGTGGATCAGCACATAGAGATCCTGTGTGGATCAGCACCTAGTGATCCTGTGTTGATCAGCAATATGCGACCCGACGAGGACCAACCTTAGAGCTGCCCGTCATGGATCAGTGACATAATGATCCTGTGTGGGTCAAATTATGTGTGGGTCAGCGCTTAGAGATCCTGTGTGGGTCAGCGCATACTGATCCTATGTGGGTCATATCTTGTGTGGGTCTTGCGGGGGTTAGTACCTATCGACTTCGGGCGGTTCAGATCCTGTGTGGGTCTTTCGGGGGTTAGTACCTACTAATATTATGTGGGTAAGACTCCTTATAGTCAGAATTAGTGCCTCTCAATAGAATAAGATAATCTAGCTTCTCAAAAAATAATCTATACTTTTGTGCTTTACTTATATCTGGTTTTGAGCTATGTCTATTTCCTTGTTCTTTGTGATTGAGATCATGCTTTTTGGTTTTCCTTTGTATAATTCTGAGAGACCTTTGGGGGTCTTGGGGTCCCTGCTGAGTATTGTTATACTCACCCTTACACGGGCGGAACCCGCACCTTTTGGTGTCTTGTATAGACGATGAGCATCTTGACTGAGACTTGAGGGAGCCAGGACCAAGCGATACACGGAGGAGATTGGCTAACATGGAGATCAGTGGAGACGAACTGTACCTACCCTTCAGGTAGGATCCTCAGTGGACGATTCCAAGATCTCTTTTCTGTTTTTTAGTTGTAGTTGTACCTTTCAGTCGGTCTTGTATTTTGGCCCCTTTACTTTCAGTACACACCTTTACTACTATAGTTTTACTTCTTGGTTGCATATTTTTGTGTTCTAGGATTGTGTGTTTGTACAAGTTTAAAGGCAATTACTTCCCATTTTAGGGATACGCCTTTGTATATCTAGTCGCCAACCCATGTCCTATAAAAGGTGGGCTTGGGGTAGTCATGGCACGAGCCCTGTGGGATGGGTTGTGATAAGAAGAACATGAAAAAGAAGAACCTAAAAGTTTCTTACCTAGAAAGTATCAAACCTTAAAATATCATCCTTTAGAAACTGTTATAGGAAATCTAGACACAAGAGTAAGAACCAGAAGAAATGTATGGACCTTAGCTAAATTTTCTACCTTTATATCACAATTAGAACCAAATACTATAAAAGAATATTTAAATGATGATATTTGGTTAATAGCAATGTGAGAAGAACTTAATCATTTCAGTAGAAATAAATTTTGGAAATTAGTTGACAGACCAACCAATTATCCCGTAATAAGAACCAAATGGGTCTTTAGAAATAAAAAATATAATCAAGGAAAAATAACTAGAAATAAAGAAATATTAGTAGAAAAATGATATAACCAAGAAGAAGGGATAAACTATGATGAAACCTTTGCACATGTTGCTATATTAGAAGAAATTATAATCTTTCTAGCTTATGCATCTCATATTAATTTTAAATTATATAAAATGGATGTAAAATCTACCTTTTTAAATGAATATTTAATGGAGGAAGTTTATATTGAACAACCACCAGGTTTTGAAAACCATCATTTACCATAATTAGTTTTTAAACTTATGAAAGCTCTTTATGGCCTTAAATAAACACTCGGATCATGGTATGAAATATTAAACTCATTTTTATTGGAAAATAGATTTTCTATAGGATTATCATATTATACTCTTTTTAAGAAAAATATTTTTTCTAATATATTATTAGTAAAAATTTATGTATATGATGTTATTTTCGAATCAACAAATAGAAATCTTTATAATGATTTTTCAAATCTTATGAAAAAAGAATTTTAAATGAGTATGATGGGAGAATTGAATTTTTTTTAAAATTTAAAATTTATCAAAAAGATTATGTAAATGTTTTAAATCAAAGAAAATACATTATTTATTTATTAAAAAAGTTTGAACTAGAAAACAGTAAGACTTATACAACTCTCATCTGTACTAATGTAAAATTTGATTTGGATGAAGCTAGAAAACTAGTTGACAATAAGTTATATAGAGGTATGATTGGTAGTTTATTATATATTACTGTTATCAAACCAAACATAATGTTTTTTTATGTTTATGTGCTAGATTTCAGTAAAACCCAAAAAGAATCTCATCTTAATATAGTTAAAATAATTTTTAAAATATTTAAAAGGATCTATTTTTCAAGCTCTACCTTACCAAAAAAACTCTAATTTTAATTTAATTTCATATTCATATGCTGATTTTGGAGGATATTTATTGGATAGAAAAAGTACATCAAGAACCTATCACTTTTTAGGAAAATATTTAGTTTCATGGTCAAGTAAGAAACAACATTCATTTTCTCTATCAATAGTTGAGGTGGAATATATATCTACTGGAAGTTTTTGTGCACAAGTGTTTTGGATGAAATACACCTTACTAGACTTTGGAATTAATTTTAATAATATACCAATTTTATGTGATAATACAATTGCAATTAATATTTCCAAAAATCCTATAAGTCCTTCAAGAACCAAGAATATTGATATAAGACGTCATTTTCTAAGAGATCGTGTTATTAAAAAGGATGTATATTTATAATTTTTAAATAATAAATATCAACTTTCTGATATTTTTACTGAACCACTTCCCACTACAAGTTTTTATTTTATTAAGGGGGTTAGGAATATTTAATTTTAAATAAATTTTTATTAATTTGTTTTGCAAATTTCTATTTTAATAAGTTTAATGTATTTAGTTATTAATTTATTTATTTATTGAATTTATTTCAATTTTGAAAAAGAAAATATTTTCAAAATAAAGAATTAACGATTCACTGAGTAATATGATCAAGAAACCAGACTGGCATCATCAAAACTGTCAAAAAACCCTCACTCTATCTCTCTCTCTTTCACTCTCATTATCAGTATTCTGTCCCTTTTCAACTTTTAGAGCTCTTATTTTCATTCAAAACCCTATAATCCAAACCTTAAACCCTCAGACTCTCAGAAATATTGATGACTTGTATAATAGATGCAGGAAAACAAAGCAGAATGAAGTGACAACGCGTTACTTACGGAAAAATTCTTCAAGGAAGGTAATATATTTCAAATGGATCCAATAGAAAAATCTTTTTCTAAAGCATGATAAAGAATTTCAAGGTCTAGAACCTATTTTTACTAAAGTAAACACTGAGTTTATTTTTGATATATAAGTAAATGATTTCTTCAAAAATATACAATTAAATTTTGGTGGCATAGAGGATGTCATCATATTTTAGGTAAATGATAAGGATTTTTAAATCTCTTCAGTCAAAATAGCTAAATTTTTTGGTGTCCCCATGAAGGGGTCTTTCATTTTGATCTTTGATTGATAAGAAATAAAGAACATAAATCAAAGGATATTATTTCATTTCTCTTCAGCTCCACCTAAATAAGAAAAATGCAAGTTAAGGATCTCAATGCTAAAAAGAAGGTGTTGGTCAAGTTTATCCAGTTAGTAATAATTTGAAGAACTGATGAGCTCAAAAATATTATTTATCCAGACATGTATATGATGTTTATAATGATGAGTAATATTAAGTTTAATTTTGTAAGGTGCATGTTAAGATAAATGCAAAATGTTTCCAAGAAGAGGCAAGAATGTATTTTTTATCCTTATGGGTAGATAATTTCTTTGATGTATATAAAAGAGGCACTATTAGAGATGTATATATTCATACCAAGTGTCATCACAGTAACATTCTTAATGTTTGTACTCTAAGGAACAACAACCTAAAAATCCACCATACATTAGATAAGAGCAGGAGGCTCTTGATGAAAATTGGAATTTAAGAGGTCTTATTGTAGAACAAGTTTAGGAAGATGCTCAAGGAAATGAGAAATTTCAACTGGTAGTTGATTATATTTCAAGGTTAGATATTAATCAATCAATTTTTGAAATAGTTAATTCCTTGGACAAAGAACCTTTTGAACCTATTGATCATATAATGGTTCTTGAGATTTGATTTTCTACCGATAGTGAGAAAATTAAAGAACAATCCTTACCCATGGTTAAAAGAGGCCAACCATATCAAGATCAAGAAATAGAATCATATAATTCTTTGAATAATATAATTGAATTATTTTTTGTTCATTTTAATAAGTTGAAAAAAGAAAATTATAATTTTTAAAATTAACTAGAGGCTACAAGAAAATCATTGGAAGATTTAAGAAGTACAACTGTCCCATAGAGAAATTAGAATTTGTTCAGTCCCAACTAACCAATCTCAGAGAAATATCAGTTTCTAGAAGATATTTTGATGCTTTTTGAAGATAAATGGTTGATATGTTTGGTATTATCCAAGTAGAATCTTTTTCAAAATAGATTTTGGAGATTTGAAAAGATGTTTGGGGAGTCGGTTTGACTCTGTCAAAAGTAGTGTCAATCAGTCCAGATCTTCTACATCAACACCCCAAACTTCTCTAGATTTAATTAGAAGTTTTGAATTAATCATAGTTTTAATTTCAAATTTAAATGATAGACTTCACTCATTACAATGTGATAGTGCACCTTTAAAAGTTTTTTTGGACAACTAGATATATCTAATAGAGAATCTGAATTTAGGAGAGCCTAGTATAAGAACTCTTCTTAATCAGTTAGGTGAAATGATAACTCGGTTTTTTCAGTCATAAGAAATAGCACATGAATTTCTGAAATTGAATTTGGTTGAAAGTTTAAAAATTGGTCAAGATTCAAATCTTTTGATGTGATAGTAGGCTAAAATTTTAATTGAAATTTTAAGAGGACAGATGGAAGAACTGAAGGAAGTTCTTCAGGCTGTTCAAGTATTATCAAAATCTGAAACCTCTTCTGAACCAATACTATAAAATTCAACCATCCCTTCTTTTTAAAAATTTCTTGGCCAACATTATTCTTGTAATCATAAAACATCTTTTTATGAAGTTCTTTTGTTTATTATATTTGAGTTTATTTTATTATTGTTCAGTTCTACTGCCTTAACACATTTCTCATTTTTATCCTAAGAATAATGTAACATTAATTTATAGTTATGTGATATATTAAATGTATTTTAATCCATTTTAATATAATTTCTTTTTTATATCACAAAAAGGGGATAAAATTGGGTAAACACAACATTCATGATTCTATTATTCAAATTATCAATTTATGTTATCAATTAAAAGAAATTCATTTTGCTGTAAAAATTAAATTTATATAATTATAATCTCTATATCTTTTTGAATATATTATTTCATTTGTGTTTACAATTCCTATATTTTATAAGTTAAGTTATGGGTTTTGTGATTATAAAAAAGGGGGAGATTTTTGGGCATGTATTGTCTCAACAATACTCTAAAAAACTTATTGATTTTTATGTTCACAAATACCCTTATTTGTTTTACTAATAAAGTTAATTTAATTATTTTTCAAGAATATATCTCTTGATAATATTATCTTAGTTACAGGTTATAACATTTGTTAAAGTATCCTGAACATGTATTGAAAGTATTCTAGAAACACTGTTCATACCCTACGGTTGTAAATATAAGAATAGCATATAGTACAGAAACCTTGTGTTTGAAATAGAACCTATAGATCATATACCCAACACAATTGGAAAATTATTTTTTATAAAACCTATATTTATATGGAACCCTACATTTGAGAAAAGGGAAATTATGGATAAACAACCCCACATTTGGATGGAACCCTGCATTTGATAAAAGGAGAAGTATGGATAAACAACCCTGCATTTGTAAGGAACCGTATGTTTGAGGAAAAAAATGTATGGTATATCAACCCTACTTTTGTAATAAACCTTATGTTTTCAAACCTACATTTGAATTTTTTTTGCTAGGTGAATGAACCATGTGTTTGACTATTTAATTATGGAGTTTTATTTAATGATATTTTCTGTGATTTTTGCAACAATATTGACAAAAGTAAATATAATTTCAAAGCTATTTTATGACTGATTCAAAGTCCCATATTCAAAGGAGTAAATTTTTCATATTTATAAGGTAATTTAAAACTCTCTTAAAAGAATTAAATTTGAATGATTGAGATCTATCAGGTGACTTTTGTGGATCTAATCAACCAAAATAAATCCAAGATTGTTGTATAAATAGCAAGAGTATTTTTTTTCTTCATATAACGAATATATATATATGAAATATATTTTTGAATACAGAACTTCTACGAAGAAAAAAAATATTGAGAAACTCTTTTATTTCTGAAGAAACTACATTTTGGAGATATTCATGTTTTAATCTTATGTTACTTTGTAGCTATTGTGGTTTGTTTGTTGCTACTATTATTGAAGATCATTTGAAACCAGGATCTTTTAAAATCTATTCTTTATTGAAGACATTCATCTTTGAATAAGAAGATCTATATTCTGTTAGTTTTCACTGAAATTGTGAATAAGAACCTATTAATAAAATAAAATCAAACTCTTTTGATTTATTGGAGTTTTGAATGCTCGAACTCAGTCGTGGAAGAGTATCATCTTCTCAGACTAAGATATGGAGAAATTGGTTCCCTATAAAAGAACTAGAATGCTCTGTAAATCCTTATTGTAAAAGGTGTCAACTACCTGCACTTAGTTCTGAAGGTCTTATAATAAGAGGACTATTCTAATGAAAATCACCAAGATCGCAGAGAGAGTGTTAGTGGAGTGGACTAGAGGATCTATCTTCCCTGAACCACTATAAAAACTATTTTATTCTTATTTACTGTTTATCCACTTCTCAAATTACTTATAGAAGAGAATACTTCATATCTACATAAATCGTAAATAAAGCTAAAATCTAGAATTTATCAAGATTATAAAAAAGACAAAATTCACCCCTCTTGTGTATCTTTGTATTATTCTGGCCTAATAGGTTCTGTAAGGATTAAATAAATATTAAAGAGAAATTTTTAATTATTTATTTCTAACCCTGGTGATATATAAACATAATTGTATTATTTTTCAATAGAGCCAATTCATTTGTTTTGTTGTGAACAATGAATCCCAAGAATCCTCTTGAATCCCTAGAGATATCCCTTCTCTAAGAATGCTCCCAATAATGGAGAGCGATCTTCCTCCACCTTCCACTCTTAATTCTATAGATATTGAGAAGAATCCTTTGGAATCGATTCTCAAGGCGATCAAAGATGAATGAATCAAGTGTTAGGATTTGTTGTGCTATCACCCAAATATTCCTACAGTGATGTTCAGAGATTTTTGGAACATGTTTGGATCACTACTAGAGGGAATCTACCCTTAAATCATACAGTGTAATGACGGTGCAGTTTAAATATGTTGTGAGATCCATCAACTAAGAAATATTTTCTCACATGTTAATTCTTTATTTGATTAAATTAATTATAAATAATATGTTATGATCCCATGTTTTGGTTCTGGTGTTTTATCCCTTGTCTATATTATTTGATCCAAATCTGTTGATCGTGACAATTATCATCATGGAAATCTTAGATTGATCATCGATTATGACAAAAATAAATGTTGGGAATGACCCATCATACACTTCTGTTGTGCCTAAAACCTTTAAGTGGCATCAGATTGGGTCACATAATTATTTATAATTATTTAAAGATCATTTATTTATTTATACATAAGTAATTGGTTTTCAATTTCATTTTAACCGTTCTTTAATATGAATTATGAGATTTTCTTCTTCCTCTTTATTTCTCATAAGTATAATTGAATAGATTAATTTTATGAATGAGATAAATTTTAAGATCTCATCCAGAGGTTCCAAGGAATATAGTCATATAACACAATAGTACACACCATGTAACCCAGATGTACATGTTGTGTACTAGTGTTTAATGCTCCAAGAATTAATTTGGAATTAATTCAAGGCATGTTCATTTATTACACACGATGCATTTAATTATACACTACGTGTTAACTAGGACTGCCTAGTATATGGTCATCCAGAGTACACACTATGTAAATTTCTTACACGGTGTGTAGTCCTTTAGTAACAGACAGTCTGTGTATATTCTTACACAGCCTACCTGACTGGTGACCATGTAACTTGAAGACCACACAATGTGTAAACATGTACACATTGTGTACTGCACATTTTCTCTTGGCATAGTTATACACTGAGTCCCTAGGCATGTATCGTGGATAGATGGTGAGAAAACATACATGTTATTTAGCTCCAATGTCCACGCCATGTACTTTTACCAAATCATGTGGAATTAAAATTCATTTATTATATTGTGAAAACCTTATCAACATGCACTTGTGTGTGGTCATTAAGTTGATAAGACATGCCATATGATGGGTTTTAATATATATATATATATATAAATGTTTAATTAATTTATATATAATGTTTGGATCTTTATATCTTTTATAAGTCATATTACAATTATTAATCTACATTCATTAAATCATAACACATGATAGAAAAATCATGTAATCCATGTAATCATTAAGTTGATAGTATACGTCATGAAACTATGTGATAAGTTGTGTATGCCACATGTCACAAGAGTAAAAAGTATAGGAGTATAATATATGTTGGGTAGTTTAGATGGGTACTCACCGTGTTGACTCCAAGGTACATTTTGTATTGTACACGGTTAATTTTAAATAAATTTATTTATTTTTTTAAAAAATTATGATGGATGATAATATCAAGGAAATTCAAATAAGGATTAAGATAAAGGAATTTATTAATTAAATAAGATAATAAATTGATTTGAGGTATATTTAACTTAAATAAGAATTATTAAGAATTGAATGGTAGATTTATTAAATTCATAATTTATTACATGAATATGGATGATCATGAGATTAGACAAGACCATTGTATGTGATTGGTTTCATTTAATTTATTATTAAATTAAATTTTTAACCTACATGTCATCTCTCCTCTTATTATATAAGGGAATGTTCTCCCATGGTTTCTTTTATGTAATTTCCTTCCCCTCACCCGTGTGTGAGTAAAAGGATATGTAATGGATGAAGCTCCCAAGCTAGTGGTGGCAGTTCAAGTTTAGAGCTGAGGAAAAACCAATCCAAGAGAGATACATAGGTGGATAGGTGGAAAAATGCAACATAAACCTTAAATGGTTCAAGGTGTTTTTTACCTAGGTCAATGATTAGCCTATCATCCACTAGATAAACTAACCATTAGTAAAAGATCATTATCATAAAACTTTATTGTTTTCTTTTTTTCAAGATTCATGGTTATTTCATTATGGATGTTTTTTCACAATCACATGAATTAATGAATTAAAAATCATGCAAGATATAACTAAAATAAATTGTCTTATGCGTAAATATTATCTAAGCCATGGTTAAGCCCTTAAGTAAACCTAATTAATATTAAAAATCATGTAATAAATATAATAATTAGTAATTTACACATAAAATATAAAATCCATCAATTATAAATATTAAGTTAGTATAGCCTTCCACTACTTTAGCTAAAATCGTACCATAGTTCAAAGTGTTTGACCAGACAAAGTTGGGGTGCTTTAAATTATCAGGGAAAACTAACTTAAAGTTTTGGGTTGAATTAAATTAGTTCACATCAAGGGTTGACTATTGAATTATGACTTGTTGTAATTGAGAGGCAAGGGTTGAGGAAATCCAATTTAAGAATTTTAGGATTAGGGAGTCCACTCAACAGAACAAGGAACTATGAGTTAATGCAGTTGGTATTTTGAATTCCTACCTAAAACCCTTCAAATTTCTTGACTATCCAAAATTGGGGTGATGAGAAGGAGAATATGTATCTTTGACACTATAATTTCCAAGAAATATGATATTAAGAAGCTAATGGTAAGGAATATTTGGTTTCAGTAAAATAGTGGGAGATAATAAATATAATATTTATTTATTTGTCTAAATTTTATGAGATAAAGTACTAAATATGTGCTCATATTATTTATAGAAACAACAATAAAAATGACTTCAAACATAAAAATACAATCCATAATTGATAAGGATAACCTTCTGTTTCCTCTAGAATTGGGGATGACCTCGTTGATTGAAGGTTCAAACATTCCAATCGTTTTCTAATGGGTTTGTTCGTAGAACCGGAAACATCCAATGATTCCATATCCATTTGGACCTAATTTCCAAAGGTAGGTGCTCATTAGTTGTGGACTGATGAGGCTTAGGAATTTTCATTGGTCGAGAGGATGGGAGGTCGGACTCATAACACCTTTTTGAGGGGAATTATTGTCTACTCTGGGACTCTCTTTATAGATTTAAGTTATGTCCGTGAATCATTATTACAAGACCAATTATAAAATGAGCTTTTCTTAGATCTGACAATCAATGATTGATATGTAGGAAATTTAGAGAATCTTTTATATGTATTCTAGGTTCTTCATCGATAGAAAATCATCTATATTTGTTAGATATTCTTAGTCAATGGTATCCTTAAATACATAAAAGTCTCTTGGTCATTATGATGACCATACTAATTTTAAATCCACTCAGTGGGGCACTTGAAGTTTATTGTCATTCAGAAGGACATGGATTATTTTAGAGTTGGGATCGTACCCGCAGATGGGCTACCTATGTATCCTTTGTTTTGGAAAAGGAATCAGAACCCACGTATTTCGAGTAAGGGAGTATGATGTTTATGATTGATGGCTCAAAGAAAGATGTCATAATTACTTTTACACTCTAAGCTCACATGAGTCATGCTCGGTGTGAGAAACAAGAGGTATTGGTAAAACCAGACAATTGTGCCATGAAATATGCAATCATAAGAAATGATGTGGGGCTTATGTATGTATGACTGCCCAAATAGATGAATATTAAGATTTACTTCAGGGAAGAAATCCAGGAACAGGGTTCATAAAGGTATATGTACTTTATGGAGATTTGGATACTCTAATATTGGGGCTTACTCCTAAGGAAGATGCTCAAGTTAGGAGGGGACTTATGATTGGGTTTTAATCCTGAGAAGGAAGCCCATATCAAAAAGTAAATTAAGACTGGTTAAGAGAAATTAAGACTGGGGCTTACTCCCGAGAAGGAGTCCTAGGTTAAGGGACTTGAAAAATTAAGGGACTTGGGGATTACTCCTAAAGAGGATGCCCGTATTTGAGATTGGGGCTTACTCCTTAAAAGGAATCACAGGTTAAGGGAATTATGACTGGGGCTTACTCCTAAGGAGGATGCCCAGATTAGGGGACTTGGGGCTTACTCCTGAAAAGAAGGCCCAAATTAATCAGGACTTGGGTCTTACTCCTAAGGAGGATGCCCAAATCAATGAAAATTTGGACTGGGGCTTACTCCTGAAAAGGATGCCCAGGTTAAGGATTCTCTCATCTTAAAGGATGAGGTTGAATGAATGAACTCTCTAACTTTAGTGATGTAAAGATGTGTAAATCACTATGTTTTGAGAGATGTTCCACAGAATTCCTTTCAGATAAGGAATCCAATAAGGAAATCATGCCATAAATGGCTTGGGAGAGATTTTTGAAGGCTTAGTCCTGAAGAGGAGAGGTGGATAAGTGTAAGAGGGGTGAAATGGGCAAGAAGGGCACCCAAAAAGAGAGGGGTGCGCAAGTACTGCGTGGGTGCACAAGTACTACGTGGGTGCGCAAGTATTGGTCATGCAGGTGTACCTGCGCGACACATGGGTACTTGCGCACCGTCCAATCCTTAGGGTAGAATTTGGGCGAGGCTTGAGCCAATCCTTTTATACTAACCCTGGAGACTTCCAGAAGAGAAGCGTGCAAGTTATGTGGAAGGAGTAAGGCGGCGCGCAAGTGTGGCCATTTCCCTTAAGGGCTGGCCACCTAGGCGTGCAAGTGTTTATGAATTTCAACCCTTAGGCCTTCCTCCCCCTCTTTAGATCTTCCGTTCTAGGTAAGAAATTACCTTAGAAGTGTTCGGAAGCTTTGAGAAGAGACTAGGGCGCCGGGAGCTCAAATCTGAGGTTCTGGAATTTTTTTCATCCCTGAAATGGGGGGTCCCACAGGGGTATTTATAGGCTGGAGTGACCCTGGGTGAAATTTCAAAGAGGGCGTGCAAGTCACATGTGCGACCATTATGCAGCGCGCAAGTGTACTTGCACGACTATAAGGGAACTTGCACGACCCAAATGGAAAAGAACCCTTGTTCAGGCCTTTGCCAATTTTTGATGTTTTCTTCAAAGGATGAATCAATTTATGCTAAGGCATTTCCCTTTTCATTCATTTAGACTCTGTGACGGAAAGGAGCATCAACAAAATTCCCCCCTTAGAGTTGGATTCAAAAGAAATGAGGATGTGACTCTGAGGAAAAGAAGAAAATCAACGAACATGCGGCGCGCAAGTTCTGTTGAGCGCGCAAATTGCGGCGCGCAAGTGGTGAGCCGTGCAGGCATCGACGCGCAAAAGTTTAGGCGCACAGGGGTGTGGCCTGGCCTATATATAGGCGGTCATTCCTCGCATAAAGCACCAAATTTCAAGCTTTCAAGCTCTCGCCGTGCAAGTTACTTGTTTTCCGCTGTTTTACTGCTATCGTGCGGCTTTAGAGGTAATAAGACTTGCGTGGTGATACTTGCGCGCCAAAAACTTGCGTGACACATCCATACTTGCGCGCCAAAATTATACTTGTGCATCTTAATGCCTTATCCGTTTTTTCCAAAATCCTTCACAAATATTATGAAAAACCAACTTACTTAAGAGTTAATTATTAAACTTTTGTGCAGAATCAATGGATCCCAAGAGAATCAGAATGGCTGATGAACTGGAAAGCAAGCGACTTGATGATATGATGAGCATCATTGGCCATGATTACTATGATATATGCGATAGCACTCTCCCAGATTTGGCTAAGTATTTGAAGAAATATCATCTTAATTTCCCATAGAGAATCTACTTGTCTCTGTATGGTCATGGTCATCTACAAGGAGTCAACGTTCCAAATGAAAAGAACTATCTGCCTGAGATGCAGCTGCACTGTTACTCCTCTATTTCGGTTATGTTGTGCATTAAGAGCAACAACAATGGTGTGAAATTTCAAATTTTCCTTCCATGCCATTTCCTTGCAGATATGAAAATGGAAAACCATGGGCCGATATGTTTTCTGCTACTGGTTGATGGAGAGAAGATTATCAGGACATTAGAAACAATATCTGAAAAGAATACTCTCTCCAAATGGCTCTTTACTTCCAGTGCTCCATTCTCAAATCCATGTGTCCATCTTCCAAGTCTCTTGGACAGAAACAGAGTCACTGTTTGATCATCAGAAAATTTCCTCAAACCGCACTCAAGAACATTATTTTACAATTGTTCCAAGAATAGCTGGTATCACTGCATCTCTTATTGTATCCAGTTCAATGAATGAATTCCAGGTGGTTGCTGATGAAGCTCGGGATTCCGTAAATCAAATGAAGAGTTATGTTGAAAGACTCTTGTAATTCCTTGGAAAAGAGAAGAGAATCCAATCTGTGTATGTCCTTCTAATTCTTGTGCATCAAATGAAAAACATTCTCATCTTCAATAATTTGTGCAAGTATTTTCCTTTTCTACCTGCTTTAGATTTTTACCTAAGCCAATGGGCCTAGTAAGCATAGTTTGATTTTTTACTAGGATTATTATAAATAACCCTACAAACTTTGAATCTTTTAATTGCTCAATATTACCCAAATCATGAAAAATGTATGTTTAGTGAGCTGGAACTTGACTTTTGTTTAGAGTTCCCTTGTCTTTTGTGGGCAGTTTAAATTCATGCACATCGGACATAAAAAGGATAATGTTTAAGGTCGAAATAACTTTGACCAAATGGGTTAAAATTGACTCAATTCCTTGAAAATTTATCTGAAAACATATTACCGCACTCAATTATGAAGGGAAACATGTAAACTATTACTTAAGAAATTTTTAATCTGAGGAATGATATGAAAAAAGAGCTAAAAGGCATTAGAAGAAGTAGTTCCCAAGAATGAAGTTACCATTATTTAACAAACCTTTTAGGGGGTTGAATTATGCAGGGCCGCCTAAGGGAATTGGATGCATAGTCAAATAATAGTATCTTTTGGCTGAAAAGTCTGTTATATAGACTGTTTATGCAAGGCCGCTTAAGGGAACGTGCTGCATAGTCAGGCAAAAGAACTCTCAGAAATTTACTTTCCTAGTGCTAAAAAGCCAGTGAAAGTTTATGGAGATTCAAATTTTCCAAAGCATAGAGTTTGATGTATGGAGAGAGGTACTTGAATATGGAGAAGATATTTACAAACAATATTATCCAAGAACTGGATGAATGTCACTCCTACGAAGGTCTGACCCAAACGTAGGGAAGAGAAATATAAACCATAGACTTGAATACTTTCAGATCATGAAAAAGAACATGAAAAAAATATGTTAAGGGTGGCTATTTTTTGCGGATCCTTACATATTTTTTATAAGACCAATAAGGACAAAAGAGTTTTTCTTCCCAAGAATGAAGTTACCATTATCTGACAAACCCGTTAGGGGGTTGAATTATGGAGAGCCGCCTAAGGGCATTGGTTGCATAGTCAAATAATAGTATCTTTTGGCTGAAAAGTCTGTTATGTAGACTGTTTATGCAAGGCCGCCTAAGGTCATGTGATGCATATTCAAGCAAATTAACTCTCAAAAATTATACATTTTGTGACCAGAAGTTGAGAAAAATTGTTATGAAGATCTGAAAATATTTAAGGTTAGGATTATGACACATAATTATGGGTTTTTTCCAATGTATGCAGAGATACACAGATCAATGCTAACCATAATCATGTTCTGGCTGGGTCCTGAATTGAAATGTTGGACTTCACTACATATCCCATAAGGATGGGAATCAAGCCATACGTAGTTATTGAAATATAGTTTAACGTCGTGTGGGATGAGAGTATAAAAGATCTTAGTTTAGGTTCATAGAACTCGGACCGTTATAATAAATACACAGTGTGTGTTTTCACGGGGACTTTTTAGCCAGAGGACTGAAAGTGGAATTTGGGGTTAGGCCCAAAAGACTTGGGGTTGGATTCTAGGGACACTCAAACATTCCTACGTATCTCATAAGGATGGGAATTAAGACCATGTAGTTCTAGAAATACCCTTTGTACAAATTTGGTTCGTACATGTGAAGGGTGAAAGGGGACTTTAGTGCAATGATGGTTTAACCCAAGATAAAAGGTTCGGGCATTGCCATGTATGCACATAGTCTTTGGAATATAACATGATTGAAAATAAATGTAAATAATGATTCCCTTTCAGGTGAGGGTATCAAAGAATATTGTAGTTTATTGTCATACAGGACAGAAATGTTGTACAGTTTAACGTTGTATAGAAAGGATGAAGGTGAACCAATGTAAAGATATTGATTCTGGGGGCGGTTTCACAAATAAACAACATATGAGATGGAGGTGAACGGATGTGAAGATATTGTTTTTGGGCTTGAACCTTGGGATTTTGCCTACGTACCCATCCTGGAAGGCAAGGATCAAAGTCTGTGTAGTTCAATTAAAGAATGAATTAGTGATCAAGTTGTTCTTGGGGATAATGATTTAAAAAATGGTGTTGGGACTTATGCGTGGTTAGCGGCCCAGAGAGGGTGTTATAGTTGAAGTTTTATCTAAGCTCACGTGAGTCATACTCAGTGTGAGAAACAAGAGGTAGCAACAACCTTAACGATACACAATGTCATGTAGGACACATGAAGGGACTATGCAGTTTAAAGTCTTGCAGTTAGGACTATTGGTGTTGCACAGTTTAGTGTCATGTAGTAGGGACAAAATACAATTTAATGTCATGTAGGATGTATTAAGGAATTTTTATACAGTTTAGAGTCATGCAGTTAGGAAGATGGGGACAATACAGTTTAATGTCATGTTGGACAAAAAGGGGATTGTGCGGTTTCATGTCATGCAGTAAAGACAAAATAGGACACAGTTTAACGTCATGTTGGACATATTAGGGATTTTTTCCATATTTTAACATCATGTTGTACGAAAAAGGGATGATACAGTTTAGCGTCATGTTGGATGAAAGTGAGAATAGTTTTAGGTCATATGCATGGACCGTTGGTTATGCAGTTTAACGTCTTGTTGGACGTAAGGGACTTCTGTACAGTTTAGCATCATGTAGTCTGGACGTCACAGTTTAACGTCATGTTGGATGTAAGTGCCAATAGTTTAAATTCATATGCATGGACCCTGGATAGTGCAGTTTAACGTCGTGCTGGACGTAAGGAACATGCAAATAGTTTAAGGTCATATGCATGGACTATTGATGGTGTATTTTGTGTTTATACAAAATAATTCTTCAGAAATATGGCATTGGTTAGAGTAGTGATGAGTTATCCATCCATTGAGATTAAATAATAAGCTCCATTGGAATAAACCTTATGTATTGAATAAGTTCCTTCCCACTTTGGTTCAAGCTTGGGAGGTTTCTTTCCTGGTATCATTAGAGTTCTGAGAACTAATACCAATTCTCCCTGAACAAATGAACGAAGATGAACTTTTTTGTTGAAATATTGTGCTATTCGATTCTGATAGACTTCCAAGTGGTGCAGGGAGCACAATATTTTCTCATATAACCATTCCAATTCATCCAATTTCTTTTGAGATTGTTCATCTGTAGATGATTGATCACAAATGGCTACTCTAAGTGAAGGTAATTGAACTTCAATGGGCAAGATTTCTTCTATTCAATATACCAGTGAATATGGAGTTGACCGCGTTGCAGTGCAGGTGGTGGTCCGATAAGCCCATAAAGTATGAAAGATTTTATCAGGCTATGACCTATTATCTTTATCCACCATCTTTTTCAGTATATTTAACAGAGTCTTTTTGAAGGCTTTTATCTGTCCATTGGCTGCTGCATGATACCGAGATAAATTATTGGATTTGATGTTTTGTTCTTGATACAACTTCTTCACCTCGGATGAACAGAAGTTGGTGCCATTGTCCATCAATATGGTATGAGGGACACCAAATGTGGTAATAATGTTAGACTTGATAAAGCTAAAAATGCATTTAGAACTGAATTCCTTGAGAGGTATTGCCTCTGCCTATTTGGAAAAGAAGTCAGTAGCAGTAAGAATATACTTAAACTGCTTGGCTGTAGCTGAAGGATAAGGTCCCACCACATCCATTCCCCATGTGGAAAATGGCCACGAGTATTTAGCTGTATGAAGAAATTCTGGGGGTTGATGAATGAAATTGGCATGTACTTGGCATGAATGACACTTCTTTGTGAAATAAACACAATCTTGTATCATTGAAGGCCAAAAGTACCCAAGCCTTCGAATTTGATCAGATAGTCTGTGTCTAGACTAGTGGGCACCACAAACTCCTACATACACTTCTTTCATGACAGCCATTGTCTCTTCACCATCAATGCATCAGAAGAGAACTCCATCAAAACCATGTTTGTAGAGAATTTTCACTAGGTGATCTGGGCCATCATAAAGAGTAAAATTGACCACACGTCGCCAGATTTGTTCTTTCTCGGCTCTATCAGGTGGAAGTGTTCCGTTTTGAAGGTATTCCCTAATAGGTGTCATCCATCCTATAGTATGACCATATGGTTCAGTAATGGGACTAATTTCATTTATTTCCTCTATTCTTATTTGAACATAAGGTGAAATTATACGATGGTGGGCAATACTGATGGTTGTCTCATCCCGATTTGGATCTGCCAGAGCTGTGGCTATATTAGCCAGTGCATCAGCATGAGCATTTTGTGATCTTGGGACGTAAGAAAATGTCGGTTCTGAATGGAATTCCACCATTAACTCTCTGACATAATCATACAAAGGGATTACTTATTCTTTTCTAATTGCATAATCCCCATTGACTTGTTTGATTACCAGGTCTGAATCACCTTTCACCTTTAAGTGATTCACTTGTGCTTGAAGCGCCAACTCCAAGCCTGCAATGAGAGCTTGGTATTCTGCTTCATTATTTTTACCACCTCCCAACAATGAGAAAGAATAAGGTAACACTGCCTTTTCTGGAGAAATAAATACAATTCCTAATCCAACTTTATTGAATTTAGGATTCTCCATTTTCCTCCCTGTTGGACTTCTGGAAGCACCATCAAAGTACATTTCTCAGGTTTGAAGACTTTCTTGAATAGAGAAGACTTCCTCATCAGGGATTTCAATATCTGAAGATGTGTCTTCCACTGAAGGGTGTTCAGCCAGGAAATCAGCCAGAGCTTGGCCCTTTATTGCCTTTTGAGACACATATTGAATATTAAATTGCTGCAAGATAACTGTCCACCTTTCCAGACGTCCTTTAAGCATTGGATGACTAAGGATGAATTTGAGCGGGTTATTTCGAGATACCAATTAGACCTCGTGATGTTGTAGGTAGTGTCTCAACTTTTGAACTACAAAGATTAATGCTAGGCAGCACTTCTCAATACTTGAGTATTGGGTTTCTGCTTCAAGAATAGTTCAACTAAGATAGTAGAGGTTGTTTTCATTCCCAGCATCATTCTTCTGAGCAAGAAAGGCACCCAATGATCGCTCTAGAGCTGTCACATAGAGGATAAGTGGTTTTCCTTCAACAGGTGGCATTAACACCGGTGGAATCAAAAGATACTTCTTGAGAATATAGAATGCTTCTTGACATTCTTTATTCCACTGGTAAGTGACTCCCTTCTTCATCAATTTGGTGAAGGGTAAACTTTTGCCTGCCAAATTGGCGATGAAACGCTGAATATAAGCTAAGTGTCCTTGAAGTGATCTCAATTCTTTCAGATTTCGAGGAGGTTAAATACCAAGGATTGACTTTTTCTTCTCAGGATCGACTTCGATACCATGATGGCATACAAAAAAGCTGAGAAATTTTCCCGAGGTTACCCCAAAAGCACATTTTAAGGGGTTCATCTTCAAATTATGTTGCCAAAGTTTGTGGAATATGACTTTCAAATCATCCAAGTGATTATAACATTGCCTATATTTGACCACCAAATCATCCACATAAAATTCAATGAACTTCCCTAAAAAGGGTTTAAAGATACAATGCATGGCACGCTGATATGTTGCGTCTGCATTCTTTAAACCAAAGGGCATTACCCGATAGCAAAACACACCCTGAGGGGATCTGAAGGCTGTAGATTCCTCATATTCTAGAATCATTCGGATTTGATTATACCCGAAATATCCATCCATGAAAGAGAGTGCTTCATAGCCAGTTGTTGCATCAATTAATAGTTCTGTAATCGGAACTGGAAAATAATCCTTAGGACAATGCCGATTAAGATCTCTCAAATCAATGAAAACTCTAATTTGCCCATTCTTATTTTTCACTGGGACAATATTAGACAACCACTTGGGATATTTCACTTCTATGACGAAGTTATCTTTAATGAGCTTATCCACTTCAGCTTCAATTTTGGAAGCATAGGTTGGGTGTGTTCTTCTAGCAGCTTGTTTGAATCCTCGATGTTCTTCTAAAAAACCCAAATGATGAGTAGCAACATCAGGATCAAGCCCTGGCATCTATGTATAGTTCCAAGCAAATATATATCAATTTTTCTTTAGAAATGAAATATACTTCTCTTTATCTTCAATAGTCATAGCCGCACTAATTAAAGTGGGGTGTGGATCTTCTTTTGTACCCAGATTTATTTCTTTGAGTTCATCCACGGTGGTAGTGATACCCTCTTCAAATGCTGGAGAAGCATCCCTGAGATCTTCCTCTTCTTCTTCAACATGTGTTATTTCTTCTGTTTCTACTTGCATAGTAGATTATGAAGCAAAATTTTCATGATCAGAAGAGACACTAAAATTTGTACATCTTGAAGAAGAAGCTTCCATTTCTGATCCGATTGATGGTGAAGGGTATTCCTTGGGTAATAAAGAGGAGATGATGGATTGAGAATTGACATCATCATTCACCTCTAACATTGATATAACTTCTTCTGACCTGGTTGGTGAAGTATAGACTTGTTGGATTTTTAGCAGATGAAATGAAGACATCTCCATTTTAGCTTTCATCATTTCTTGGTGGATCACCACTTTCTCTCATGTTGTCTGGCTTGATTGTCGTGATTGATATTATGGAGGTTTCTATAAGAGTATTTTGATTTGGGTTTATCCTGTCAATTTGACTAATAGGAAACACATAATCTGTACTCACATGTGCTAATGGGTTTACTTTAATTTTTTCCAAACCATATGGAGCATTAACTTTGGTAATCTCCCTTGTTGTGGATTTCTCATTTCCCTTCATGTGATAAAATTCCACCTCAATGTATTGAGATTCACATGTCTTGAACGGGGATTTATCACCATACAATATCCCAAATTGACCATCGAAACAATATTTGAGACATTGATGGTATGATGAAGGGATAGTCCCATGTTGATGTAGCCAGGGTCTTCCAAGCAAGATGTTGAAGGATGAGTCTTGATCAACAAACATGAAATCTGAATTGGATACAAGATCTCCAAACTGAGTTCTGAGTGTAATCTCACCCAGTGGTTCTTGTTCATTTTTATCATATCCTTGTAACATCATAGTATAAGAAGATAAATAGGATTCTGTAAGGCCTAATCGACGAAGTGTAAGAATGGGCATGAGGTTGACTCCTGAACCATTATCAATGAAAGATCTTCGGATGTCTATACCATTAACCTTACCAGATAAGTACAAAGGTCTAATATGTCCATGCACGACATCATCATCATCTTCATCAGTAAAAGATATCATTGCATGGCATTCTGCAGGATTATTCTCTACATGGTAGACTTCAGCTACAGCAATTTCAGTTTCAAACTCCTGAGGACTTGAAAAATCCTCGATGAGTGCCTCCCGAAGATCCTTTGACAGATTCAAAGTATCCAGAATTGATAACTTGGCTGGTACTTGGGCCAGGTGTTTCAATACATCATACTTTTGATCCAAAGTTCTGCGTTTCCCAATAGGAACATGTGGTTTAGCAGGTTCCTTGGAAGTAGATACATCTTGTATTGGGATAGGAGTTGGCAATATTCCTAGCTTTGGAAAATTAGACCGATTAGATCCATTTACTTGTTGAGAGGATGAAGGTGGAACCCCCAACCGATCCTCTAGAATAATTGTGCCAGGACTGAGTCTGCCTTGTGTGGAAGAACTTGCTTGTTCTTGTTGAGCTCGTTGAAGGGCTCTACCACAAGTTTTTTCCGCGTACACGGTTCTAGCAGGGGTAGAATTGGAATAGTAGCCTCTAAAAGATCCACATCTTCCCCTGTATCCTGAGCCTCTAGAATTTCCTCTGATTCCTCTGTTTGATACAGGGAATTCAAGCTCATCAAATTCGAAACTGTGATTGGCATAAGGATCTGTTAAGTGAATCATATTAACAGAACTGAATATCAACTCTTCATCCGATGAAAACTCTGCCTGACTAGCCAATTTAGGATGTGCTGTTTGGTGGGTCGATTCTCGTTGCTTTGAAGTAGATGGCATGAAATCTTCCAGAGTCAAAGACAACTTAGGCTTTGACACATACTCATCTTCTTATGATTCTTCTTCTTTCTTGGAATTATGTCGTTTATTTGAGGATTTTCCCTTTGATGAAGAGGGTTTTTCTATGGCATTCATGGCAGAATACACAATTGGTTTCTTCAATTGTGTTCGCAAAATAGCATGAGTTTGGTTGATTGTCTTTCTGACCATCCAATCATCATACTTTTTTGAATTTTTTTTCTTGACTTCTTGCCACTCGCCTTCCTCCTCTCGATCTGTAGCAGTAACACATGCTACCTGAGCTGAAGAACCTTTCAGTTTGACTCGTCCCAAGTCGACCATTTTTTTCAGGAGGTCCTTGAAGAAAAAACACTCCTAAATGGGATTCCCTAACATCTGATGAAACGGGAAATAGTTGGGATGGTCTTGATCTCCTTCCTTGTTTGGCCTCTTGGGCCTTGGAAATTGAACCAAATTATTTTCCAGAGCCGAAATTAAGTAACCAGGAACTTTTTCATTTTGGAAAGAGTAAACTTTGATCTTTAGATCCTCAAATTGTTTTCATCTTTGATCTCTTTGATCATCTTGAAGAAATGGACTCTGTTGCTGACACTCAGGAGGTGGAGCCCTTCAAAAAGATGAAGGTTTTGAAGTAGAAGCAGGTACAGGTGCTTGTTTAAGCATAACTGTAGAAGTCTCTGATTTACCCATTCTCCTTCCTGGAGCTGATGGAATTACACGAGCTTTATCCTTAGTCTTTATAAGAGAATATTCAATCTATTGAGTGATTTAAGTAAGGTCTCGAAACCCACCTGTGTATTTCACAGGTATCAGTGGTGTACGTAACTCATCATGTAAATTTGCCACACAGATTGGCAAAAGTTACTATTGAGGGAGTGCTAAGCTTAGGGAATATGTTAATCCCTTCCAGCAAGTAATGAAATCTGAGACCCTTTCATTCTCCCTTTGCTTACAGTTTGTAAGATCAAAAACTATTGTCTTTGGCAACATTGAGTTGAACTGAAGAAGAAATTGTTGACGAATATCCTCCCACCCGGTAATTGACCGAGATTGCAAGCTTGTGTACCAGACAAAAGCAGGTCCTTGTAATGAATGTACAAAACACCTGAGCTTAACTGCTTCTTATTGCTGAAGGGGTCCCATCATAGGATCGCAAAGAGAAACAAAATGTGTTAAGTGTTGCTCTGGGTCTCCCGAACCATTAAAGATTGGGAATGTGGTACTTGAAAATTTTGATGGGGGAGGAATTGCATCAACCCATTTAGGGTAAGCTCTCTTCTCTAGTTGAACCAGAGCACTCTTTCCATCCATAACTTCCAACCAAGATTTTAATGACTCAATAGTAGTTATTAACTTTTGAGAAACATCCAGTTGAGCTTGGACCTGAACAGGTGCAATGATTGGAGCTGGTAAAGATGTGGCAGCTGGTACTGCAACCAATGGAAGTACTATCAATTGTTGTTGCACTTGACCCATAGGATTAGACCTGTGAGGGTGTAATAATAGAGGAGGATATTCTTGATCCATCTTAGTAACTACAACAAATTCCCTTGGATGACTGACTCCAGCACGCTTAGGAGGAAGACTACCCTAAAGTAATTCTGCATTCATCCTCCTCAATTCCTTCATTTCTTCCTCTTATTGTGCAAATGTTTGCTCTAGTGAGAGCGATTGGCCTTCTCTATAGGAATGGTATGTAACCTGATTCTTTCCTTTCCCTTTATTGGACACCTTTCGGAGAGGGGGAAGTGAGTTACTTGAAGTATTACCTAGGTTCTGATTAATCCTTTTATTTCTTGTACGCACACCTTCTTCATTTGTGTCTTTGCGTACAACTTCTTGAGCAGGAACCTCTTCATCTGATCCCTCTGAGTGCACCTCATCTGGTGGATCAGCAACAACAGCATTGATGAAATTGATTGATGCATAATGAATTGCATCCCTTCTATCAGCATTTCTGTGATATTGTCTTCTTCCATGTCCTTGATGAGACATTGCCTTTTGTTGATTTGATCCCTCAGGAACTTCTTGACGAACCTTAATTTGGAGGGAATCTTCTGATAATTTGGATCTTCGTTCCTCTTGATGCTTCTTCCCCAATTGAGAGAAGACTGACTTTCTCTGAGGGAGGGATTGAGGATTTGAAAAAGTCCCCAATCCGGTGGACTGGGGCTATTCCTACTGCCTTTTCTCAACTCCTTGAATCCTATTTGTTGATTCTGAGGGTTGGGTTAAAAGAGTCCTCAGTCTAGCAAGTTGGGGTAGTTCTTGACATGCTATATCTGAGACTTTCTTGAAAGCTCTCCTGATCTTGCGGACTTTAGTCTAGAAATTAGCTGGATGCATCAATCGACATCCACTTTTATCACCCAGTTCAAAAGACCATTGGATGATTTCTGACACTTCTGTCACTTGATGATGTGCTTGATCCATATGAGAAGCCTGTTCAATATTCTCATTTTCTTGATGTAGGAGTAATTCAACAACTTGTTCTCTGTATTCTTGATTTTGAGAGGAACTAGTTGAAGCCTGTTCTTGGGCAAGCATTTGATTACAAACAAAACCCATTGACTGTGGCCGGCCATGGGCAATAACATTGCATGAAACCATTTTCGGTGGGCTTTGCTGACTAGAGAGCACGGTGAAATGTAGTGTTCCATGAACACCCCATCCCCTGATATTAATACCAGATGGGGCATTGGAAATTAACTGGCGCAATCTTCTTAGTGCGCCAAGGCATGAACGCTGAAGGGATCTCTGCTGCTTTTCAGCATTCGGATATCGAGAAACTGAGAGAGATGCCAAGTCAATTTGGTGTTGTAACCCTTCTATTATCTTCACATGATTTTCATATTCATCATAAGATAATATTTTATTTTTCAACTGAAAAATATTTTTCCATATGTTGAGACGAATATCATGAATTCCATCTTCTGTCAACATCTCTATAATATCATATTGAGAGTCAGCTAGAGGCCAAAACATGACTGGAACTTCACCTTTTTCCAGTTGTTTTCTCATATTTAGTACTTCCTCTTTATCATTCAATGAATATTTTTTTACCTATTTAGACCAGAGCTGGTGCTTTCTTGTTGCTTCATCAGATTCAACAAGACTGGTAGAGAATCCACTGATCAAACTAGAAGATGAATAACCCAGGGGTGGTTCAGAGAATGACCTACACCCCGAGCTATCTTCTGATTGAGAAAGTATTTCACTTGATGATGATAAAGCATCATACATGACTGGATTTACTTTTGAAAGTGCCTCAAGATAAGAGGGCTTTCTCATCACTGCATTGTCTTCTGAAGAATTTTCCATACAATGCGAATTACTAATGCAGAGAGGGCTTTCGCAACTAAATTCATCATCATGGGGAGGACCACCATGGTGGTTTATAGCAAAAGATGAAACATTTTTCTCCTTGGTCTTCTGACCACACAGAGGTTTCCTGTGGCTCTCATCTAAAGATGAAGCTTCGAGATCGACCGAATTGTCATGAAGCAAGACTTCATGAGGAATTATCTGATGTAGACCTTCGGAATTAATGTTCCCACTATTGGGAACTGAGAGAGTAGAATCTTGAATTCTAATAGATAATTATTTAAGGGCTTCAAGAACTCCAGCATTGAGTAAGGCCTTGTTACAGATTGGCCCTTGATTTCTTGACTGTGTTGGGCGGGTATTCTTCTTAGATGCCTTCTTACTCAATTTGGCAGGTGTATGTGCCTGCTCAGGAGAAATGATCAGGTTAGGCTGATTATCTCCACTCAAACCAGGTGTATGTGCCTGAATTGGTTGTCCGTATGATATGGGGGAGTACGCCCCACAACCCTCTTGGACTGGAACAGATGTGTGTGTCTCTTCTGGAGTGAACTGTTGATGTGTCACTCCACTGGTAGGGATAGATTTATGTGTCTTTCCCTGAGATGCTGCTGAAGCTATTATAATATCCTGGAAGACATCCAGAATATGAGAAGGTATTTGCTTCTGATCTTTCACCATTGATAGAATATGCTTGGTGACTTCAGCTACCGGAACGGGGATATATATACATTCTATTCTTGGAGTAGGTGTGTGTTCCTGCTCCTGTCCTCCTTTTCCTATCAGTGAATCCTGACAGTACTCATGTGTGGGGCAGAGAGTTGAATCCACCTCCTGTTTGTCGCCAGAGCTTTCCGACTGACTTCTCCGAATGCTACCAAATGAGACTTTTGGTAGGCTTGATCAATATTAGCAGGTGTATGTGCCTGCTGATTTCACTCCACCGAACTTGGTTAACGAGCCTCCTTCAACATTGACAGACGAGGCTGCTGGCAGGATTGATGGTTGTAAGCAGGTGTATGTGCCTATTTACCAGTTGTAAACACATTTGGTTGGCGGGCTTCATCATATGTAGTCAGATGAGCCTGCTGACTAGCTAATGATTTATAAACAGGTGTATGTTCCTGTCTATAGTACTCCACCGGAATTTCCTGCTGGGATTGGCGTGATGCTGCCAGACGAGTCTGCCAGACAGCGGAATTAAAATGGACGGGTGTGTGTGGCTGCTCATTGCTTGCCACCGAGTTAGGTTAGTGTACTTCTCCGGAGATGGAAGATATGAGAACCTACTCACTGTTAACCAGATTCGCCTTTGGCGGTTCTTCTTGCCTTCTTGGGTTCTAGGAACCTAAGCCGAACGCCTAGAGTCGATACCCTCATCATGTTGAGGGCGCACTGTCGCACGAGTCTGGCGGCGATTGTTGATAGGATCCCTTGGGAAGGACTCATGTCTCCTTGAATTAAGGCCCTGAGCGGCCTTCTCAATCACCTCCTCAGAATATGGGAGTGAATGGTGATTGCGTTCCGAGGATAACGATCCAAAATGGTTGGAGACGGTGGTTAGAACCGCCTGCTTCTTGATCACTGGTCATCGCTGTCCGGATGACCAAGTTGAATTATTGACTTGGAGGGCTTGTCGAGCGACCTCCAGAGTCAGAATAGTACCATTTTGACGGTACTCCTTAACCAGCGCATTTGATACCCAGCGTTGAAGACGCTGAGTAGGTGATGTCGTCCTCAGAGCAGATGATGATCTAGCAGGAGCAGCAGTAGATGCATTCACAGCAGAGGTTTTCACAGTAGAGGCATTCACAGATGTGAACTTAAGAAAATCCATTCTTGTAATGCAGAAGATCTTGGAAAAAAGAGTGACTGTTTGATATAACAAACGTAATCAAGATAAGTCCGGCCACTATATCTTTTGGATAAGCACATATGTTATTGATTGTTTTGTTGTCCCTCTCATTGAGTTTTAAATAGGGTCCTAAAAAATAAGTAAAACATCATTTTAACTTGGTTAAGGATTCACATCGGGTTCACCATTTTTTGTTTCCTCTAGAATTGGGGATGACCTCGTTTATTGAAGGTTCAAACATTCCAATCGGTTTCTAACAGGTTTTTTTGTAGAACCATAAAAATCCAATGATTCCATATCTATTTGGACCTACTTTCCAAAGGTATGTGCTCATTAGTTGTGGACTGATGAGGCTTAGGAATTTTCATTGGTCAAGAGGAAGGGAGGTTGGACTCATCACACATTTTTGAGGGGAATTATTGTCTACTCTGAGACTCTCTTTATATATTTAAGTTATGTTCGTGAATCCTTATTACATTACCAAGTATAAAATGATATTTTCTTTAGATCTGATAATCAATGATTGATATGTAGGAAATTTAGAGAATCTTTTATATGTATTCGAGGTTCTTCATCGATAGAGAATCATCTGTATTTGTTAGAGATTCTTAGTCAATGGTATCCTTCAATACATAAAAGTCTCTTGGTCATTATGATGACTATACTGATTTTAAATCCACTTAGTGGGGAACTTGAAGTTTATTGTCATTCAGAAGGACATGGATAATTTCAGAGTTGGGATCGTACCCGCAGATGGGCTACCTACGTATCCTTTGTTTTGTAAAAGGAATCAGAACCCACGTAGTTCGAGTAAGGGAGTATGATGTTTATGATTGATGGCTCAAAGAAAGATGTCATAATTACTTTTACACTCTAAGCTCACGTGAGTCATGCTCAGTGTGAGAAACAAGAGGTATTGGTAAAACCAGACAATTGTGCCATGAAAGATGCAATCATAAGAAATGATGTGGGGCTTATGTATATATGACTACCCAAATAGATGAATATTAAGATTTACTTCAGGGAAGAAATCCAGGAACAGGGTCCATAAAGGTATATGTACTTTATGGATATTTGGATACTCTAATCTTGGGGCTTACTCCTAAGGAAGATGCCCAAGTTAGGAGGGGACTTATGATTGGGTTTTACTCCTGAGAAGGAATCCCATATCAAAAAGTAAATTAAGACTGGTTGAGAGAAATTAAGACCGGGGATTACTCCCAAGAAGGAGGCCTAGGTTAAGGGACTTGAAAAATTAAGGGACTTGGGGCTTACTCCTAAAGAGGATGCCCGTATTTGAGACTGGGGCTTACTTCTGAAAAGGAAGCCCAGGTTAAGGTAATTATGACTGGGGATTACTCCTAAGGAGGATGCCTAGATTAGGGGACTTGGGGCTTAATCCTGAAAAGGAGGCCCAAATTAACGAGGACTTGAGGCTTACTCCAAAGGAGGATTCCCAAATCAATGAAAATTCGGACTGGGGATTACTCCTGAAAAGGAGGCCCAGGTTAAGGATTCTCTCATCTTAAAGGATGAGGTTGAATGAATGAACTCTCTAACTATAGTGATGTAAAGATGTTTAAATCGCTAGGTTTTGAGAGATGTTCCACAGAATTCCTTTCAGATAAGGAAGTAAACAAGTAAATCATGCCATAAATGGCTTTGGTGAGAGTTTTGAAGGCTTAGTCCTGAAGAGGAGAGGTTGATAAGTGTAAGAGGGGTGAAATGGGAAGGAAGGGCACCCAAAAAGAGAGGGGTGCCCAAGTACTGTGTGGGTTTGAAAGTACTGTGTGGGCACGCAAGTATTGGTCGCATAGGTGTACCTGTGCGACACATAGGTAATTGCACGCCGACCAATCCTTAGGGTAGAATTTGGGCGAGGCTTGATCCAAGCCTTTTATACTAACCCTGGAAACTTCCAGAAGAGAAGCGCGTAAGTTATGTAGAAGGAGTAAGGTGGCGCGCAAGTGTGGCCATTTCCCTTAAGGGCTGGCCACCTAGGCGTGCAAGTGTTGATGAATTTCAACCCTTAGGCCTTCCTCCCCCTCTTTAGATCTTCCGTTCTAGGTAAGAAATTACCTTAGAAGTGTTCGGAAGCTTTGAGAAGAGACTAGGGCACCGGGAGCTCAAATCTGAGGTTCTGGAATTTTTTTCATCCCTGAAATGGGGGGGCCCACAGGGGTATTTATAGGCTGGAGTGACCCTGGGTGAAATTTAAAAGAGGGCATGCAAGTCACATGCGCGACCATTATGCAGCGCGCAAGTGTACTTGCACGACTATAAGGGAACTTGCACGACCCAAATGGAAAAGAACCCTTGTTCAGGCCTTTGCCAATTTTTGATGTTTTCTTCAAAGGATGAATCAATTTATGCTAAGGAATTTCCCTTTTAATTCGTTTAGACTCTGTGACAGAAAGGAGCTTCAACACCTTCTCACCGACACAAATTTCCAATAGTGGCAAAGGCGCTTGCACGTTATCCTACACTATGAAAGGAAATTATATGTGCTTGAAGAACCTATTCTTGATGTGCCTGCTAATGAGGCTAGTGAGGAAGAGTTCTCTCTCTATCATAAACATTTTAATGATGCTAAATATGTTCAATGTTTCATGTTATCATCCATGACTAATGATATTTTGAAGCAACATGATGGCATGGATGCATATAGCATGATTTCTCACCTTCAATAACTATATAAAAATAAGGAAATACAAGAGAGATATGAGGTCTCCAATGCTTTGTTTACAACTAATATTGGATATTCTGTCTCATCTGGGACTCATGTAGTCAAGATTATTGGATACATTGAACACTTAGATGTCTTAGGGATTAAATTCTCGGATGATTTTTGCACACATCTCACACTTTCTTCAATACCCAAGACCTTATCTAGTTTTATTATTAATTATAACATGATCAATAATGAGAAGAATCTTTTAGAACTTATTACTTTTATTATCCAAGTGGATAAGGACATGGGGAGTGACAAACTCATGGTCCTTATGGTGAATAAGAAAAGTAAGAACAAGGAAAAGTGTCCCAAGACTCATAACAAGTCTAAAGCTCTCAAGCACCGTCCTTACAAGAATAGGAAGATTCAGAGGTTGGGTAAGTAAAAGAAGGTAATATGTTTTTTATATAGAAAATAAATCCACTGGAAGAAGAAATGTACCCAAAAGAAAGGGGAATCTAAAGGTTAATTTGTTAGTGAGTGTGATCTTTTAATATCTACACATTAGGTATTAGATATATATTATAGTGATCAAATCTATATCTAAATATAGGAACCAAGTATATTTTAAAAACTTTCTAGAGGATGGGTAGATTTTTGATCTGTCAATGGTGCAAGGATGGCTACTCTAACCATTGGTGACTACCACCTTTCATTTCCAACAAGAATGATATTGGTTTTAAGGGATTGTTATTATGTACCAATCATTACCATGAATATAATTTTTTTATCATGCCTAGATGCATATGTTTTTATTTTCAAGTTTGGAAATAAAATTTATTTCTTTTATAAAGTCAACATATGTTATGGTAAGGTAAATTTAAATAATGGTTTTTATGTATTAAATTACAAAAACCAATTATTGAAAATAGATAATGAATCATGTTCACACAACTCATATAACACCCAGCTATGACATCACATTCTTGGTTATGTAAAAGAGAAGCATTTGAAAAAGCTCTGTCAATATGGTTATTTAGAATCTTTTGAGTTAAAAATACTTGAAATATGTCATGGTTTTTTACAAGAAAAATGACCAAACTTTCATTCAGTGGATAGGGTGAAAGTTCCATAGAGCTTCTAGGATTAGTACACACTGATGTATATGGACCATTTCCAGTATAAGATAAAGGTGAGTATTCTTACTTCATAAATTTTACTTATGACTTGATTTTATATGACTATATCTACTTGATGAGGTTTAAATCTGAGTCCTTTGAGAAATTAAAAGAATTCAACAATGAAGTAGAAAATTAACTTGGAAATAAGATAAAGAATCTTCGATTAGATTAAGGTGGTGAATATCTTAACCAAGAGTTTATCAAATTTTTATGGGGGTTTGTGATTCTATCTAAAATCACTCTACCTTACACACCATAGTGGAATTGTGTTTTTGAAATAAGGAATAGTACCTTGTTAAATATGGTAAGGTCGATGATGAGTCATGTAGATCTTTAATTATCCTTTTGGGGATATTCATTACAAACTGAAGCATATACATTAAACCAAGCACCAACTAGATCAGAAAATGAAATTCCCTTTGAGTTATGGAGTGAAAAGAAACCTATTTTTTCACATACACATGTATGGGGATGAAAAGAATTTTTTAAGGCCTTCTTAGGTAACAAACTAGCATTTTGGGGCATAAAGTGTATCTTTAGAGGGTATTTTAAGAAAACAATGGGATGATATCTATACAACACCTCAGACAAAAAAGTGATTATAGCTAAACAAGTCATCTTTATTGAGAAGGAGAATATCCTCAAAAAGGATAGTGGAAGAAAGATTGAATTTGATGAAGTTAATTCTCAAGATACACAAGAGTTGGTACAAAAATAGATTCCACAGTTCCCCATGAAAAAAGTAGTTCCTAAAACACAAGTACTGCATAGGAGCACTAGATAGGTAAGAGAACCAGTGAGATATGGTTTTCTAGTCACTGAATATGGTGACTCATTATTAGTTGATAATGATGAAATTGTCTCCTATAAATAGGTAGTAGAGAGATCAAAATCTACAAGATGGCAAGAATCCATGAATTCTAAAATGGATTCCATGTATCAAAAATAAGTTTGGGTTCTAGTCGATGCATTGGTTTATGTAATTCCCATAGGGTGAAAATGGGTATTCAAGAGAAAAATAGAACTATAAGGTAAATTAAATACCTATAAAGTAAGGATATTGTCTAAAGGGTTTAAACAACATCAAGTAATTGAATATGATGAAACCTATTTGCCAATTTTCATGTTTAAATCCATCATAATCCTATTTTTTATAGCGGCTTACCATGACTATGAAATTTAGTATATGGATGTAAAAAAATACTTAATGGGAACCTTTATAAATATGTCTATATGGAACAACTAGAAGGGTTTTTGACTCTGGATGATTCCAAAAATATTTTCAAGTTGTAGAGATCCGTTTATGGATTGAAGCAAGTATCTAGGTCATAAAACATTCGATTTGATGAAGCTATAAAAGAATTTAGTTTCATTAAGAATGAATGTGATCCATGTGTTTATAAGTGGTTTAGTGGAAATTTTTTCATTATGCTAGTATTATATGCTGATGACATATTACTTATTATAAATGAAATACTAGTCTTATAGTCTGTTAAGGACTAGTTAAATAAGTGTTTCTCTATGAAGGAATTAGGTGAATTAGCCTATATTATAGGGATCAAGATCATTATTAATAGATCCAAGAGGCTTATTTGACTAAGTCAAAGTATATATATTGACCAGATACTAAAGATATTTAGTATGGAACAATACAAGAGTGTATTAGTTCTAGTGTCACATGGTATACATATTTTTAATAAAATGTGTCCTAAAAACAACAGGAGAAAGAGAGAATGAGTAAGATATCATATGATTCAATGATATTATCAATCATGCATGCCATGTTATATAATATACTTGAGGCTACCTATACATTGATCATGGTGGGAAGATATCAACTGGATCTAGGAGAATAGCATTGGTTTGTTGTTAAGGCTATCCTTATACATTTGATAAGAACTAAGGATATGTTATTGATGTATAGAGAAGATGAGGATATCATCATCAGGGGTTATACCAATTATAGTTTTTAAATAGATTAGAATGATCTAAAGTCATAGTCGGGATATGTTTTATGTCTCAATGGTGGAGTTGTGAGCTGGAAGAGTTTAAGGCGGCCAATTATCGCTAATTCTACAGTGAAGTCTGAGTATATAGAATCTTCTAATACAGCCAAGGAATCTGTTTGGATATAGATCTTTGTCCAAGAGATTAATTTTTAACCTAGTAGTAAAGACCATATCACATTATATTGTGATAATACTATAGCGGTGGTTCTTTCAAAAGATGTAAAGTTACACCATTGGACAAAGCACATACTACATAAGTATCACCTCTTGAAGGATTTTTATCAGAGGGGTAAAGTTAAAGTAAGTAGAGTTACCATAGAAAAAAAAACATGATGGACCCCTTGACTAAATTTTTAAATTAGTAGAAGCATGAGTATCATGTGAGATCTAGCATACTGAAGTTTGTTAGCAGTTGGATCTAGTGCAAATGGGAGTCTATTGGAGTTGGTTCCCTAGAACAAACTTTTTTGTACTTTTATGATAACATGTATTCATAGTTTTTAATATTAATAAACTTCTTATCACATCATGATTGTTATTTTTTGTAACATAGTATGTGATAATGTCCTAATAGTAGATATCATACTAAAAGGTCATAACAGTTCCCCACTATGATGAGAAGCCCGAAGTTTCACAATAGTATTCTTAAATATATGTTCTATAGATGGATGAAATCATTTTAGTGACATATATGATTCATGATATTAGGGTTGGATACTCATAGCACTTTAATGAATTTTCTCATGGTATACGCCCATGGTAATATCTAGTTTAGGATATTATGAGAACAAGAATTGCCTGTAGGAAATCCACATTTATATGTGTCATTGGAAGTTCCTATCAGAGAACATGTGTATTGATCCTTAGAATTTAATATTATTACTAATGAGTATTATAAGTCATGTAATTTGATGTATTGATGAAAACTATAAGGACATATTTTCACAGTGAGGTAGGATACATTGGGTGCATGACGAGTAATATTGCATTAATGAATAACACGAGAAAGGATTTGTTCCTTATGTTCTTTAATGAAAGTTGATATCTCAGGAACTTTGATGGAAATGATATAGCCTAAATAAAACCATGTCCATAGTGTTCTATGGGAAGTTTTATTTCTGAATATTCAAGAAAGATACATCAAGAACATAGGTTAATGGAACTGGCATGCAACCTGTTTGATTAGAGATATCACAATAAAGGGATTATAATACACAGTAAGTGTCCATATGAGGTATTATGTCATTGTGGAATTAACTTCTTTCTCTATGGGTGCCTTGGAATGTTTTTAGATGATAACCTTGGACTTTAGGATGCTTTGCCTAATGTCACTAAGAAATGGGCCTAGTAGGTCACACACTAAGTGTATCCAAAATCTCAGTTAAATACTGTATTATTATTTACTATTTGAAAATTTAAATAAATATTATTCCCATGTGTTGTTTAATAATTATTCATATTTTCTTGATCACATATATTCCCTCGCCAGTTATTTGAGAGAATATTATGTGAGCGGAATATTTAGTAAATATTTATTTTCTATTTAGTGAATATAATATTTATTTATTTATTAATAAATAATGTATTGACATTTATTTATTAAATAAATATCCATTATTCAAGTCCTGATAAATATTTTGGAGGAATGGAAGACTAAGTTTATAGGTCTGGTGAGAAATAATATATATTGAATATTATTTGAATAAATAATATTTAATTTTAATTTGTGAGTTTAGCACATGTTTAGAAATAATAATAATATTATTATTATAGACACGGGGTTCTATATGGATTAAATAAATATTAAAAGGCACTTGTTCAATTATTTATTTCTAATCCTATAGGTATATAAACCCAATTATATTATTTTTCAATAGAGCTAATTCATTTGTTTTATTATGCATAAATAATCAAGAGAATCCTCTCGAATCCCTAGAGAGATCCCTTATCTAAGAATTCTCCCAATAATGGAGAATGATCATCCTTCACCTTCCACTCTTGAGTCTAGAGAGATCAAGAAGAATCCTTTGGAAGTGATTCTCAATGTGATCAAAGATGAACAACACAAGCATCAGGATTTTTCATGCTAGCACCTGAAGATTCCTACAATGGTGTTTGGAGATTTGTGGAACATATGTGGATCACCACTTGAGGGAATATACCCTTGATTTATACAACATAACGATGGTAAAACGTAGATCCATTATCAAATCCATCAATTAAGAAATAATTTCTCACAAGGTAATTCTTTATTTACATAAATTAACTATAAATAATATGTGATGATCCTGCATTTTGGTTCTAGAATTTTATCCATTGTCTGTATTATTTTATTTGAATATGTTGATCATGAAATTTAACATCATGTAAATCTCAAATTGATCGTCGATCATGACAAAAAGAAATATTGGGCATGACCCATCACATGCTTCTGCTATGCCCAGAACATTTAGATTCCAATATATCACAAATAATACAAGGAATGTTCTCTAAGATTTTCATGTCAATAAAAAGTCATTTTCTCATTTTTGACCCCCTAATGGGAGATATGCCATTTTAGTAGAACTATACAATTTTACCTACCATTTTTCATTATATCGAGTGACATGAGCATTTGAAGGATGTGGTGTTGATTCTTACAGATCAAAAATGACTCAATGATTGTTCTCTCATGATTTAATGTCAATCTAAGTGTTTTTTCTTAGTATTGACCCCTTTTATGTTATTTTTCACTTAACTACAAATTTGAGGCACAAATTCCACTTTTGATCATACTAATAAATTTGAATATCTGATCAATGTGCCTATGATTCCTAAATATTTTAAATGATGTAAATATAATTTTCCTAAGATTCCATGTCACTTAGATATTATTTGGCCATCTTTGACCCCTACACACATTATTTTACCACTATTTAAAAAATTTTAATAATGTCAAATAATAACTTAATCCATAATAATAAATCTTGGAATCATATTGACATGTAGTTGATTCCAATAGATCACAAATGATTTGATGAATGTTCTCATAACTTTATAAATAAATCATAAGTCGTTTTCTCATTATTGGGATGCTTATTTATTTAGTGATCTCATTGATAGTAATAATGAATTATCATACATGCTTCTTGAACAAGAACATGTTTCTCAGGATAAATCCTAACAAACGTGGTTTAAAGTGGGAGATAGCGACACAAAAAATCAGGCTTGTATCAAAGAGAATAAATGGGTTGTGTCTCCTAACATACACATGGAGGATGACTCTTTCACTCATGATATTACTATGGTGGGAAATATGGTGGATAATTGTTTTAAATATTTACTCATGGGTACCAACTCATACATTCGAGAGGGATATTAAAGGGGGAATTCCATCTTATGGGATGTTATTTCTAATGTGGTGTTGGAGGCTGTCAACTTGGATCTTAATAGAATTTTATATGAGGGAGATTTGGTATGCGGTAGACACTCTTAATCAGGAGAGCTCTCTTGGACTTTATGGGTTTCCAATCTTCTTTTATGTGGCCTATTGGGATATTTTTAAACATGAGCTACTAGATATCATTTAGGATTTTTTTCATTGGGTCAATTTACCCCAGGTGGCTAATAAAACTACGAATGTCCTTATTTCTAAGGTATGGGACCCTTCCTCAATTAAACATTATATACTAATTTGTATGTGAAATTTTCGATACAAGTTTATTTCTAGTGTGATCAATGGGAGACTCTCATACCACCTTTAGGAGTTGGTTTCAAATGAACAACATGGCTTTGTGAGAGGAATTTCTACCCAATTTTCCATTTCCCTAGAAAAAGAGAAGGATGAAGACATAAATTGGAAGTCATCAGGGTCCAAAATTGAGATTGAAATTGATATAGACAAGGATTATGATAGAATTTAATGGGGATTTATTCTGAAGGATATGAACTATATGAAGTTCTCTATATAGGTTTCAAACTAATTTTTCAGATGTTTCGGATCACCTTGGTTTTTGGTGAATTTCATGGGAAAGAGATGTGGTTTTTTCAAATCAGTTCACGATCTAAGATAGAGAGATACTCTTTCACCAAGTCTCTTTATTCTGGATCAAGATTACTTTATCAAATTTATGTCCACTTTCTTTCAAAATATAATTATTCTCCATTTTAGGTGCATGATACACTTTAATGGAATATATCACCTCCTTTTTTCCGAAAACATGCTTCTCTTCAGCAATAAAAATAAGAGATATCTTTAAGGAATCACCAATGTAATGAAGGAAGAATACAAGTGGAGTGGTCATCATATCAACTATGAGAAGAGTAGTATTTATATTTCAAAACTATGTTCTAAGTTTTGTGTCAAAAAAATTTCATACATGTTGAGGATTAATAGGAAACCCTTTTCTATGGATTATCTAGGGGCTCTGATTTCTTTAGGAGGTCTTCACATTCAGCACTATGAGATCTTGGTTGCTAAAATCACTAGTTTCATAATCAAATGGAAGAGTCAATTATTATCCTTGGGGGGTCACATCATGTTGGTTAAGTGTCACTACTAGAAAAATACCATATACCAATGGTTTGGAACCATTGGTATAGGCCTCCAAACTGTTGGTATAGCCTATACCAATGGTTTGGAGAACCGTTTCCAAGTAAGCCGTGGGGATAGGTCTATACCAACGGTTTTGGGAAAACCATTGGTATAGACCTATACCAATAGTTTTGAAAACCGTTGGTATAAGTGATATGAAAATCTATACCAACGGTTCCATAAAACCGTTGGTATGTGTAGTTCAAAAAATAATCATTCGGTTGGTTTTGATCACAGTACCTCTCGTTTGTGATTGAACGACCTAACCACTAACTTAACATACTTTTGTGAACATAACTTCATAAATATATATGTGTGTGTGTGTGTGTATTATCATAAGTATTTTAAATTTTGATTTATTTAATGTCCTCTGTAAGAAGATTCCATTAAAAATACATGTACCTATACCAACGGTTCTCAAACCCATTGGTATAGACCTATACCAATGGTTTTGAGAACCGTTGGTATAGTTTATTTGATTTTGGGACCTATACCAATGGTTTTGGACAAACCATTGGTATAGCGGGGGACCAATACCAACGGTTTGCCATATAAGTGACCTATACCAACGGTTTTGGCCAAACTGTTGGTATAGGTCCAAATTAGTGAACTATACCAATGGTTTGCCCAAAACTGTTAGTATAGATCATATTTCTAGTAGTTTGTTTTCTTTCATCTATACCTATACATGTGCTTTCATTTCTCAAATTCTCAAAAACATTGGTAAGTAACATTGAAAAAATCATGGCTTCTTTTATGTGGGATGATCATATGGATGGTCATTTCCACTGGGCATCTTGGGCCATAATGGCCAAACCTGTGGTATTAGGAGGTATTGGTCTTAAAAATATAGTCAATGCTATGCATATCCTTCAATATGTATTATCATGTGAGGCCCTTGAATTTCAATCATTATGGGGAAGATTTATTGTTGGTAAATATAGTGATATTTTAGGCGATCTGAAAGGGAAGGTCTCCAAACTGTGGCATATGTTGTGTGGGCACTTACTGGAGCTCCATCGATAGTCTCGTTGGATTGTTGGGTGCAGTAAAATTAGATACTAGAAGAAAAAATGGGTGGGTTAACCCCTTGGTTTTATGGATGCCCTACCCCCAACATTATATATGCTTAAGCATGCACTTTTTTCATTCATTTGGGCCACTCTCAACTCGAACCAACATGATATCTTCATCAACATTCATCTTTATTTTGAACTGGATAAACTTGCATTCACTTGTATATTTCTTGGTTTTTTAGTGCTTATTGTATTCAGTTTAATCCCAAAATGAGATCGATCAAGCTTTTATAGTGTAATGATATTCTGATTAAGTTTAACTTCCCCGCCTGATATATTTGCATCATGTTGTTCTAATATATTACATGATTAGACACAAATGGATTTACTATAATGACCCTGAACCTAGTATCCCAGATCTAGTGCCTGACTTTATTATATTGTAATGGATAAAATATTTGAATCCCAAAGGACAGATCAGTTTAGTAGTTTTGGAAACTAGATTACTTACATGAATCTTACATTACAATTAAAAATATAAAATAAAATATAGAAACCTTATTGGAAACACCATTAGTATCATAGATTAACCTTTAATATCATTCATAATAAACTTCTTGGCATCCTGGGGGAAAATAAAACATAATAAATGGGTGATATCAGATGCTCAGTAAGGGTATACATACAACGGAAGCTATTGTTGGAGTTGGTGCCCTAGAATTAACTTTTCTATACTTTATGATAACCTATATTCATATTTTTTAATATTAATGAACATATTATCACATCATGGTTATTATTTTGCATAACATAGTATGTGATAATATCCTAATATTAGTTGTCGCACTAAAAGGTCATAGCAGTTCCCTACTATGATGAGAACCTAGAAGTGCTACAAAACTATTCTTAAATATATGATCTATAGCCAGATGATATCATTTTATGTACATAAATTATATAGGCTATTATGGGTGGATACTCATAGGACCTTGATACACCTTCTTATGGGGTACACCCTTGGTAATATCTGGTAGGATATTATGATAATGAGACCCGCCGGTAGGAAATCCATATTTATACGTGTCATTGGATGTTTCTATCTGTGGACATGTGTATTGATCCTTGGAATTTAAGATTATTATTAATGAGTATTATGAGTCATGTACTTTGATGTATTGAAGAAAACTATGATGACATATGTTCGCGGTGAGGTAGGATATGTTGGGTGTGTTACAAGTAATATTGCATTAATGAATAATGCAAGAACGAATTTTTCCCTTATGTTCTTTAATGAAAGTTAATACCTCAGTCCCTTTGATGTAAATGATATATCCTAAATAAATCCATTTTCATGGTGTACTATACACAAGTTCAATTTCTATAAAGTCAAAGAAAGATACATCGAGCACATATGTTGACGACACCAGCATGCAACCTACTTGATTTGAGATATCATGATAACGGGGTTATATTACATAGTAAGCATCCTTATGAGGTATTATGTCATTGTGCCATTAACTTTTTTATCTATGGGTGACTTGTCATGTTTCTAGATGTTAACCTTGGAATTTAGGCTGCTTCACCTAATTTCATTGAGAAAGAGGCCTAGAGGGCCACACACTAAGTGTATCTAGAATCTCAGTTAAATAATATATTATTATTTATTATTTAACAAGTTGAATAAATATTATTCCAACACATGGTTTAATAATTATTTATGTTTTTTTTGATTTCATATATTCTATCACCAGTTATTCGAGAGAATATAATGTGAGTGGAATATTTAATAAATATTTATTTTTTATTTAGTGAATATAATATTTATTTATTTATTAGATAATAATGCAGTTATATTTATTTAATAAATAAATAGTCATTATTTAAGGCCCGATAAATATTGTGGAGGAATGAAAGATCGAGTTTAATGGTCCGGTGAGAAATAATAAATATTGAATATTATTTAATTAAATATATTTAGTTTAATTCGCAAGTTAATCGCATGTCGAGAAATATTATTACTATTATTATTATTTGACATGGGGTTCTGTAGGGATTGAATAAATAATAAGGGGCACTTGTGAAATTATTTATTTTTAACCCTAGTGATATATAAACCCAATTATATTATTTTCTCAATAAGCCAATTCATTTGTTTGGTTGTGCACAATGGATTTGGAGAATTCTCTCGAGCCCTAGAGAGCTCCCTTCTCTAAGAATTATCGCAAGAATGAAGATAAATATTCCTCCACCTCCCACTCTCAAGTCAAGAGAGATTAAGAATAACACTTTGGAACTGGTTCTCAAGGTGATCAAAGGTGGATGATACAAGAGATAAGATTTTTCATGCTAGCACCTGGATATTTCTACGACGACGTTCAAAGATTTGTGGAACATGTTTGGATCACCGATAGAGGGAATATGATTTTATTCCTATAACACAACGACCATACAATGTAGATTTGTTGTCAGATTCATCAATAAAGAAATAATTTTATCAAGGTAATTCTTTAATTTATTAAAATAATTATAAATTATATGTGATAATCCTCTCTATGGTTCCAGCATTCTATCCCTTGTCTATTTTCTTTGATTCAATTTCATGTATTGGGATGTTATCATTGTGTAAATCTAAAATTGATCATTGATAATGACAAAAAGAAAAGTTTGGTATGACCCATCGCATGCTTCTGCTTCACCCAGAACCTTCAAGTGGTATCAGAGTGGTCACAGAATTATTTATAATTATTTAAATATCATTTATTGATTTATTAGTTTTTTATTTAGTTTTCAATTAAAGTTTAATCATTATTTTAATATGAATTGTGAGATATGATTTTTCCTCCTTCGTTTATTGTAGATATAATCAATACCATTAATTTTATGAATGAAATAAAATCAAAGATCTCATATGAAGGTGCCAAGGATTTTGGATGGGTAACACAAGAGTACACACTGTGTAACCAGAGTTACATGATATGTACTTGTGTTCAATGCATCATGAATTAATTTAGAAATTAATTCAAACCTTATGCATTGATGACACACGGTGAATTTATTTCTTACACTGTGTGTTGATCAGGCTAGCCTGGAACACGTTTAACCAGAGTACATGCTGTGTATCCCACATACACAACATGTAGTCCCTTTGAATCATATATGGGTCATGTATTACCATATATGGCCTACCTAACCAGTGGTCATGTAACTTGGGGATCACACATCATGTAGTCGATTATACACGTTGTGTAATCCAATTTTCTGAGGCATGATTTACATGCCAAGCCCCAAGGCGTGTGACTTAGATAGGTGGTGAGAGACATACACACCGTGTAGATCCATGTACATGTCATGTACTTATACCAAATTACACAGATTTAAATTTTATTTATTATACCATGTAAACCTTATCGACGTGTGTTTGAATATGGTCATTAAGTTTATAGGACACACCATGTGATAGGTTTTAATATATATATATATATATTTATGTGTGTGTGTGTGTGTTTAATTAATATCTTTGAAATGTTTAGATCTTCATATCATGTGTGTGATTCATACTATAGTTGTTACTCTACATGAATTAAATCATGACATGTTATAGAAAAAATAATGTAATTAGTGTAATCATTAAGTTGATATTACACGTCATGAAATTACATGATAATTCATGTATGTTATATGTCATAAAGAACATATTGTGTATGAGTATAATACACGTTGGGTATATTTGGATGGGTATTCAACGTGTTGCCTCCAAGGTACATTTATGTACATAGTTAATTGTAAATAAATTTATTTAATTTTTTTAAAATTATGATGGATGATAATCTCAAGGAAATTCAGATGAGAATTAAGATAAAATAATTGACTGATTAAAGAAGATAATTAATTGATTTGAGTGTTATTTATCTTAAATAATAATTATTAAGAATTGAATTCTAGTTTTATTAAATGTTTAATTTGTTCCATTTATGTGGATGATCATTATCATAGACCATACCTTTGTATGCGATTGATTTCATTTAATTTATTATTAAATTAAATTGTTGGTCTGCTTGCCTTCTCTCCACTTATTATGTAAGGGCCTGCATGGCCAGGGTTTCTTTTATATAAACTCCTTGTTTCCCTCATCTGCATGTGAGTAAAAGAATATGTAATGGATGGAGCTCTCAAGCTAATGGTGGTGGTTCAAGTTTGGAGCCAAGGTGAAACCAATCTAAGAGAGATATATAGGTGGACAGGTGGAAAGCTGTAACATGAACCATAATTGGTTCAAAGTGTTTTTCCCCTAGGTCAACGGTTAGTTTATCAACTGCTAGATAAAATAACCAATAGTATAAAATTGTGATCATACCACTTTATTATTTTATTTCTATCAAGTTTCATGGTTATTTCATTATGGATGTTTTTCTACGATCACATGAATTAATTAAATTAACAAGAATGTGAGATAGAACTAAAATAAATTGTCTTATTTGTAAATATTATCCAATACATGGTTAATCACTTAATTAAATCCACTTAATATTAACAAGCATGTAATAAAGATAATAATTGTAAATCTACACATAAAAGGATAAAATACCTTAATAATATATATTAAGTCGGTATAGACTTCCACTACTTCAGTTAAAATCGAACTATAGTTCAAAGTGCTTGACCATAAAAAGTTGGGGTACTTTCAATTATCAGGGAATTATAACTTTAAATTTTGGGTTGACATAGCTTAGTTCGCATCAAGGTCTGACTTACAAAGCAAGACTTAGTGTAACTGAGAGTCAAAGGTTAAGGAAATCCAATTTAAGGATTTCATAATTGGGGAGTCCACTCAACATATCAAGGAACTGTGATTTAATGCATTTGGCATTTGGAATTCCTACCTAAAACCATTCAAGTTTCTTAACCAACCAATGTTGGGGTAATGATAAGGGGAATATGGATCCTTACCACTTGAATTTCAAAGCAATAGGATATTCCAAAGCCATGGTTAGGGCTATTGGGTTTCGATAAAATAGTAGGAGACTAATAAATATAATATCTATTTATTTTTAAATATTTTATCAGATAAAGTACTAAAATTCTACTCATCTTATTTGTAGAAACAACATTAAAAATTAAATCAAACATATCACTATGATCCATACTTGAGAAGGATAACCTTCTCACCGAGACAAATTTCTAAGAGTGGCAAAGTCAATTACACGTTATCCTTCACCATGAAAGGAAATTATATGTGCTTGAAGAACCTATTCCTGATATACCTAGTAATGAGGCAAGTGATGAAGAGTTATCACTCTATGAGAAACATTTGAACAATTTCTTATATTTTCAACGTTTCATGCTATCAACCATGTCCGATGAGATTTTGAATCAACATGAGGACATGGATGCATATAACATGATGTATCACCTTTGGGGTCTCTATCAAGATAAGTAGAGACAAGAGAGATATGAGATCTCTAATGCTTTTTTTAAAACTAATATTTAAGAGTCTATATCATTGGGGCCTCATATAGTCAAGCTTATTGGCTACATTGAATGCTAATACATCTTAAGGATTAAATTCATGGATGAGTTGTGCATATATATCATACTTTCATCACTGCACAAGACCTTCTCCAATTTTATTATTAATTAAAATATGAACAATAATGAGAAGAGTCTTTCATGACTTCTTACTTTAATTATCCAAGTGGATAAGTACATGGGGCATGATAAACCCACAGTCCTTGTGGTGAATAAGAAAATTAATAACAATGAAAAGGGGACCAATATCATAACAAGTAAAAATATCATGAGTACCATCCTTCCAAGAAGAGGGAGATCCATAGGTAGGGAAAGGAAAAAGAGGCAGTATGTTTTTCATGTGGCAAGCCAGGCCACTGGAAGAGGAACTACAACCAAAAGTAAGGAGAAGCTAAAGGTGTGTTTGTTATCAAGTGTAATCTTTCAATATCTACACATTGGGTATTAGATATAGCTCGTGGTGCTCATATATATATTCAAATGTAGGAACAAAGTAGATTTCGAAAGATTTATAGAGGAGAGGTGGATCTGAGAGATGATAATGGTGTGAGGATAGATGCTCTAGATATTAGTGACTACCACCTTTCATTGCCAATGGGAATGATTTTGGTTTTAAAATATTTTTATTATGTACCTATGGTTACAAAGAACAAAATTTTTGTATCATTCCTTAATATAGATGGGTTTATTTTCAAGTTTGGAAATAAAAGTTGTTTATTTTATAAAGATAGTATATGTTATGGTATGTGACATTTAAATAACAGTCTTTATGTATTAAATTATGAAAATAAAGTAATGAAAATTGATAATGAATCATGTTCACATGAATTGTATAACACCCAGCTTTGGCATCATTGTCTTGGTCATGTAAACGAGAATCCTTTGACAAAGCTCTATCAAGATGATTATTTAGAATATTCTGAGCTAAAACCACTTGAAATATGTCATGCCTGTTTACAAGGAAAAATGACCAAACCTCCATTCAGTGGATAGGGTGAAAGCGCCATAAATCTTTTAGGATTGGTACACACTGAGGTGTGTGGGCCATTTCTAGCAGAATCTAGAGGTGGATATTATTACTTCATAACTTTTATTGATGACTTGAGTAGATATGGATATGTCTACTTGATGAGGTATAAGTCTAAGTTCTTTGAGAAATTAAAAGAATTCAAAAATTAATTGGAGAATCAACTTGGAAAGAAGATAAAGAAACTTTGATCATATTGAGGTGGTGAATATCATAACCAAGAGTTTATTGAATTCTTATAGGAGTTTGGGATTCTATCTCAACTCACTCCACTGTATACACCATAGTGGAATGGTGTTAGTGAAACGAGGAACTGTACCTTTTTAGATATGGTAAGTTCGATGATGAGTCATGTATATCTTCTATTATCATTTTGGGGATATTCATTACAAACTACGGAATACATATTAAATCGAGTGCCAACTAAAGTGGAAAATTAAATTCCCTTCGAGTTATGGAGTGGAAAGAAACTTGTTTTGTCTCATACACATGTATAGGATTATGAGGAATTTGTTAAGGCCTTCTCAGGAAACAAACTAGCACCCTAGGTCACAAAGTGTATTTTATAGGGTATCCTAAGGAAACAACTAGATACTACCTATACAACCCCTCAGACAAGAAAGTGATTGTTTATAGACAAGATATCTTTCTTGAGAGGGAAAATGTCCTCTAAAGGGATAGTGGGAGTAAGATTAAATTTGATGAATTTGATTCTCAAGATACATAAAAGTTGGTACATGAATCGATTCCATAGATCCCCATGGAAGAAGTAGTTCCTGAAACACAAGTACTACGTATGAGTGCTATAGAGGTGAGAGAACTAAAGAGATATGGTTTTTTAGACACCGAAGATGGAAAATCATTATTGGTTGACAATGATAAACCACTCTCAAACAAAGAGGTAGTAGAGATCTCAAAATATAAAAGATGTAAAGAAGCCATAAATTCTGAAATGGATTCCATGTATCAGAACCAAGTTTGGGTTTTGGTTGATACGCAAGTTGATGTAAAGCTCATTGGATGAAAATGGGTATTCAAGAGGAAAATGGACATGGGAGGTAAGGTAAATACCTATAAATAAATGATAGTGTATAAAGGGTTTAAAAAATATTAAGGAATTGACTATGATGAAACATTTTCACCAGTTTCCATGTTTAAATCCATTAGAATTCTAATTTATATAGTAGCTTACCATGACTATGAGATTTGGTGATGGATGTCAAAACTACATTCCTTAATGGGAACATTCAGAAAGATGTATATATGACACAACCAGAAGGGTTTGTGACTCTAGGAGATTCCAAAAGGATTTTCAAGTTGTAGAGATGAATTTATGGATTGAAGTAGGCATCCAGGTTATGGAACATTAGATTCGATGAAGCCATAAAATAATTTGGTTTCATTAAGAATGAATGTGATCCATGTGTTTATAAGAGGTTTAGTGAAAATATGGTTGTTATACTAATAATATATGTTGATGAAATATTACTTATTGGAAACATAATACTAATCTTATAGTATATTAATGACTAGTTAAACAAGTGAAGCGACTTATATTCTAGGGATAAAGATCATTCGTGATAGATCCAAGGGGCTTCTTGGACTGAGTCAAAGTACATATGTTGACTAGATACTAAAGAGATTTAGTATAAAATAGTCCAATAGAGGATTGGTTCTAGTGTCACATGTTTTACATATTTATAAGAAAATGTGTCCTCATACACAACAGGATAAAGAGGGAATGATCAAGATCCCACACACTTCAGCGATAGGATCAATTATCTATGCAATATTAGGTACTCGACTTGATGTTGCCTATACATTGATCATGGTAGGAAGATATAAAGAAGATCTAGGAGAACAACATTGGTATGTTGTTAAGACTATCAACAAGTATCTGAGAAGAACTAGGGATATGTTACTAGTGTATGGAGGAGTCAATGAGTCACTCATTAGGGGTTGTGCTGATACTAGTTTTTAGATAGATCAAAATGATCTGAAGTTGTAGTCGGAATATGTTTTATGTATCAATGGAGGATTTGTGAGCTGGAAGAGTTCAAAATAGCTAGTTATCACTGATTCTACAGCGAAATATGAGTATAAAGCAGCTTTTGATGTATCTAAGGAATCTGTTTGGATGCAGAACTTTGTCTATGAGCTTGATTTGGTACCTAGCAGTAAATACCCTATCACATTGTATTATGATAATACTATAATGGTGGCTCTTACAAAAGAGTCAAGGTCACACTAATGGACAAAGTATATACTTTGGAAGTATCACCTCTTAAGGGATTTTTATCATAAGGGTGAAGTTGCAGTAAGTAGAATACCCAAAAAAGGGAATTTGGTGTACCCCTTGACTAAAATCTTGTCACGGTAGAAGTATGAGCATCATGTCAGAGCTAGAGGACTAAAGGTCGTTAGTAGTTGGTTATAGTGAAAGTGGGAGTCTATTGGAGATGGTGCCCTAGAACCAAATTCTAGGTGTTTTATGATAATTTTAATTCGTAGTTTTTAATACTAATAAACTTCTTATCACATCATGATTGTTTTTATATGTAACATAGTATGTGATAATGTCCTAATAGTATTTGTCACTTTAAAAGTTCATAGCAGTTCCCTGCTATGATGAGAACCTGAAAGTGTTATGACGTTATTCTTAAATATATGTTCTATAGTTGTATGACATTATTTTATGGACATAAATGATATAGGCTATCAGGGATGGAGACTTTTAGGACTTTGATACACCTTCTCATGGTGTACACCCTTGGTAATATCCCATAGGATATTATGAGAATGAGACTCGCCAATAAGAAATCCACATTTATATGTGTCATTGGATGTTCCTATTTGTGGATGTGTGTATTGATTCTTAGACTTTGATATTATTATTAATGAGTATTATGAGTCGTGTACTTTGATGTATTGATGAAAATTGTGATGACATATGTCCACGGCAAGGTAGGATGCATTGGGTGTGTCACGAGTAATATTGCATTAATGAATAATGTGAGAAAGGATTTTTTTCCCTTCTGTTCTTTAATGTAATTTGATACCTTAGGCCCTTTTATAGAAAAGATATATCCTAAATAAATCCATGGTCATAGTGTACTATAGGAAGTTTCAATTTCCAAGAATTCAAATAAAGATACATCAGACACATAGGTTGATGGAACCAGCATGCAACCTGTTTGATTTGAGATATCATGATAAAGGGATTATATTAAATGGTAAGTAGTTGTATGAGGTATTATGTCATGGTGGCATTAAATTCTTTCTCTATGGTAGCCTTGACATGTTACTAGATGCTAACCTTGGACTTTAGGTTTCTTTGCCTAATGCCACTAAGAAAGAGGCCCAGAGGGTCACACACTAAGTGTATCCAGAATCTCAGTTAAATAATATATTATTATTTATTATTTAACAAGTTGAATAAATATTATTCTCACACATGATTTAATAATTATTCATGTTTATTTGATTGCATATATTTTATCACCAGTTATTTGAGAGAATATAATGTGAGTGGAATATTTAATAAATATTTATTTTCTATTTAGTGAACATCATATTTATTTATTTATGAGCGAATAATGTAGTGATATTTATTTAATAAATAAATAGTCATTATTCATGGCCCGATAAATATTATAGAGGAATGGTGGACCAATTTTAAGGGTTTGGTGAGAAATAATAAATATTGAATATTATTTAATTTAATAATATTTAATTTAATTTAATTTTCAAGTTAATCGCATGTCGAGAAATAATATTATTATTATTATTTGACATGGAGTTTTGTAGGGATTAAATAGATAATAAGGGGTACTTGTGTAATAATTTATTTCTAACCCTAGTGATATATAAACCCAATTCTATTATTTTCTCAATAATCCAATTCATTTGTTTGGTTATGCACAATGGATTTGGATAATTCTCTCAATCCCTAGAGAGATCCCTTCTCCAAGAATGCTCCCCAGAGTGGAGAGTGATATTCCTCCACATCCCACTCTTAAGTTGAGAGAGATCAAGGAGAACTCTTTGGAAGTGGTTCTCAAGTCAATTAAAGATGGATGACGCAAGCGATAAGATCTGTTGTTCTAACACCTGAATATTCTTATGGCGATGTTTAGGGATTTGTGGAACATGTGTGGATCACCGCTAGAGGGAATCTAATTTGATTACTATAATGCAAAAACCATACAAAGTAGATCTGTTGACAGATTCCTCAACAAAGAAATAATTATATCAAGTTAATTCTTTAGTTAATTAAATTAATTATAAATAATATGTGATGATTCTCTCTCTAGTTATAACATTTTATCTCTTTTTTTCTTTGATTCAATTTTTTGGATCGCGGTGTTTATCGTTGTGTAAATATCAAATTGATCATTGATCGTGACAAAAAGAAAATTTGGGCACGACCCATCACACACTTTTGTTGCACATGGAACCTTCATATATCATAAATAAATAAGCATAAACATTAGGGAAAGGTTAATAACTGAAATACAATCAATTTAACCACAATATTGAGAATAATATGGAAAGAATAAATGATGATCAAATAATTTTATATAAATAATCACATGAGAATGAAACTTAACCACAAATATTCTACTAATTGAATAATCACTTGGAATATCAATAACTAATCTCATAATAAGGGGATGCATAATTCCGAACATCATAAACATGCCATCCAGGATTCGGCCAAGACACCATACATAAACGGGTAAGGTCTTAGCCAGTACTCAAACTAGTTTGTCTCATGAGACCTACCGATGCATCAAGGGGCTATAGTGGTCCCTTCCCATCACTTACTAAGTATGATAAATTCCTTATATGAAAAGTTTGAAGCATAAACAACATAAACACTCGTATTGAAAAAATAGAATACAAAATGTGAATACTTTAACCAAAAACCATGAATGGTATCAAAAGAGCGCATCCATAGTCAAAATGATCATAAAACCTTTAATAAAATATGGTAGATGGTATCATAAGAGATAAAACTCAATCAAGTATAAGATCCAACAAAGGATGTTGACATATATGAAAATACTCTAATAAAATGATTAAAAATTTCTTTAAGGAAATACCCCTTTTTACTTTGATATTAATTATTAAAAAGTCATGAAATTACAAAAGAAAACCTTTTATTTGAAAATAACCTTATAAACTAGTAAATGAATCTTCAAAACTTTAATTTTTCATGACTATGGAAAATTCTATTCATGCTTCATAAGATAAAAAAATTTCTTCCATATTTTTGTCAAAAATTCATAAAGTACCTCATTTGGAAAATGATAAAAAGATTCCTTTTAAACCATTTTATAGAAAGTAAAAATGGGTAGAAAGAGTTAAAAAAAATTAGGATAATAGTAAAAACATTTTTGGAAACATTTTTACAAAACATGTACATTTAAGAAAGATTCACCCTAGTGGATACTTAAACTTAAAAAATCTCGAATAATAATGAGATTGTGAAATAATCCTTACCTTAGGTATGATTTCCTCTATACATGTATGAAGCTCATATATAGTGGTTTTAAATATATTATTAACTTATAAAATAATCATAATAATATTTATGATATCATATATGATCCCCTTATAACATTTTACCACTCATTTATTAATAATATTTTATTCATTTCACTGTTTTGGGTATTAATTTCCATGTTTTCTCATGCATGTTTTGTCTTGAAATTACCAATTATCTTGCATAGGATATATATATATATAATATAAATAATAATATTAATTTAATAAATATCATATTTATTCAATAAATTCATTTTTTTAACCACTCTTGAATTTTGAGCATAGATAATGAATCGCATCGCTTTGTGGAGACGGTAAGTCGTACGAACGCACGAGCAATGATATCATTCCCTTAATAAGTGAAAGGATAATGAATTTTATGGAATATTAATTTTTAAATAATTTATATAATGTCATATTTATTATATATATCCATTATATCCATCACCATACCCATACAAATAAAGTGGTGATGAAAAATAAATTACACCATGGCATGCAGATGGTAATTTGCACGCACGCATGCGTGGTGTTTTCATTTTTTTGTAGGATGAATAAAAGTTGGAATATGGTTGTACCATAATCATGATAATATATCATAATATATATGATATTTTATTTATTACTTAACCATGGAAACAACACATGGAGATTAAGTATAATAAGAAATGAACTTGGATGAGTTGGTAAAAATGATTACCTCTTCTTCGACGGACTTCCATTAGATCTCTTCTTAAGGGATATAAGGTTGGTTTTTTGGAAGACCAATATCTCCATAACTTGTAAAAGTATATTTGAAGGAGAAATGGGTAGGTTTTGTTCAAGATATAATTCTCAAAGTGGTGTGAGGAAGTGTGGAAGGAGGCGCCCTTTTATCATTGAGGGGAGGGGCACTTTTGGAAATCTTCAAAATATTAAAATATAAATGGAAATTTTAGACATAAAGACTTAAAAATTGACTATAAATGAATAGGGGAGGAAATTTTAGACCATATATTATCCCCTTTGTGATTATTTAACATTTATGTGATTTTTAAATAATTCAATAAAATATTAATTCAATAAAATATCATTATTGTCAAATTTAATACTATTCATTTCATTTGACTTCAAATACACCAAGACAAAGTCAAAATTCAAATATAATGACTTAAAACATCTATAATATATACTATAGATTTATAAAAATTATTATACACATTAAATAATCCCAAATATATCAAAAGTAATACTTTTAAAATCAATTATTTTATTTTTCTATTAATTAAATAAATATTGTATTAGCATTGAAGAAGTATTTAAGGTAATTATATAATTTCTAAAAATTAAAAATAAACTTCTATAATGAAAATAATTTCAATAGGATCAAAATAGATATCTATTTGCATTCATATCTTGAATTTTTCATTATGTGGACACATAAATGATATTAAATACAAAGAGAGTGGCATTTAAAAACTATCTTTGATTTAAAAAATATATTAGTTATTTTCATGAAACATTATTTATTAAATAACTCAAATTATATATTAAGTTTATAAGGGTCGAATAATATTCATAAAATAATTTTTAAATAAGTTTAGATCACATTCTTACCCTTATCTTTTGGTTTTAACCCCTATTAAAACTCTTTAACTCTTATCGTGACAACATTTGTTTTTACTCTTTGAAGGTTAATATATTTACTATAAAATATAAAAATTAACCATAAATGCATCATTAATGAAATTTTAAACATTATCTCAATAATTTAGCAAAATTTATATTTTTATGAATTTTATATCATTTAATAAAATATTATTTATTTTCACATATCATTAATATCAATTTTGGCACTATTTATTACTTCAATTTTTTTAAAAATATTAATACACTAGATAAATTAGAAAAATTTATTTTAATAAATTCATAATATTTCAAAGTCGTCTATAAAATTCTTGGATGAAATTAATTATGTAAAATTGTATTAATTTTAATATTTTTAATATCATTTATTTGATATGTCCATTAATTAAACAATTATTACATCATCATTGTGTAAGCCTTTAAGGTAATAATTTATTTCTTAGAAATTAAAAATAAATCACCATGACAAATATAAATATTTTATATTTAAAATTAATATTTATAGTCTAAGATAATTCAGGAAAACACCATATAAAAAATGTTATAGTTATTAAAATCATGAATGTGACAACTTCAACTTTTCTTTAAATAAAATATTATAAGGGTCATAATCACTTCCTAATGGAAAAAATGGTAATATATCTAAAAATTAAATTCTTATAGACGAAACTAACTCATACAATACAATTGTTTCAAGTTTAGGGTCAATTAATAGTCTTTATAATGTTATTTTTACCCATAATTACTCGATTTACCCTTAACCATGGTAATTAAAATATTACTAAATTTACTATTCATATTTTCCAAAAATAAAAGGGACATATTTAATAAATTTGGAACTTATGATTCCAAATATGAAATTCATTTTTCAAAATTTAAAACATATAATTTTATAATATTAATTTAAAATTAATCTCGTAGACGGAACGAGAAGATGAGTTTTTAAAGTAAAAACGTTCAAAAGATTGAAATGTTTCTATATCCAAATTCAATGTGAAATTGATTCCAATGGCCTAAATTGTATTAAATGATAAAAATATTATCTAAATATACTTTAAAACTAATTAAAAATATAATTTACCACTATAAATTATTTAGAGGAAAAAAATGTTTTCAATTAAAATGTGATATTTTATCACTATTCATAAAAACATGAAACTTATCACAAAAATACCAAAAAATCAACTAGAGTAAATTTTTATATTATGATTTAAAATAATAAGTTTTATTTTTTCAAATATAATTTATAAAAGTATCAAAATCTAGATTTAAAATAAGTGTTCCATTAAAAGTCGGTAAAACTGTCTTTTTATAAAAATACATCTTTTATGCGTAAAATTAGATTTGTTCTTATATCGTGTCTAGAAAACACATAGGATGAATTTTAAATATTTTATTGAATATTATATATATATATATATATATATATATATATTTAACTAATATAATCCAAAAATTGTGATTTTTTTATTTTATTGGTATAAAACACACTTGTGCACATTTAAATAGATTTTATTGAAACATTTCTTTTATATTAAATTGGTTTTTATATTTATTTATAATTAATTGGTAACCAATGAATTCAATAATATATTTTCATAAGTTATTTAATCTTATTCATAACTACCAATTTAACATTTAAGAGATAAATTCATTTTAAATAATAATATTAATAGTATATTGTGGTTCATTTAAGCTCGGTGTTGTGAGGACCCAACTCCAGAAAACCAGGATACGGTGCCTTCTGAACATGATGTGTGTCTTGAAATAAAAACATGCACTGATAAACACACATCACGTCCCATACAGAGGATCGAGTTCGATTCGGGTTCTGGGAAACCGGAAACTTCTAGGATGTTTTATCTGATAAAAGTTGTTACCTGAAAATTTTAAATCAAAAAATAGGGTGAGCATAAGAATGCCCAGTAAGGGGTTTTAAAAAGAATAAACCAAAGTAAATTTTGAAATAATTATTTAAAACTATGCACAGAACATTCTCTTAAGGAAAACTGTAACACATGTAACATAACATAAAAGTGCTCAGTCAATATTTTCAAGGAATACATGAATCAATTAAGAAATTTTTTTAAAGGAGTAGTAAAGGTTATCATAAAAAAGTATGACATATGATTATTTAAGCACAAATTAAAAAGTTAAAAGTAATACATAATCAAAGTTGTGCGTGAAGGAAACAACTTCAATTTCATAAGTTGGTTACTAACTACTGAGTGATAAACACAAATCATGCCCTAAACCTTTACTTATGACATCAATATGAATTTGATAAAAACATAAGGACATGGGTAGTGAAAGAAGAGGCATATAATTTTGAAAATAACTTGTAACATAACTTGAATATGTGGCATCAACATTTAACTTAGATAATCATTTTTGTATCACCAAGGTCCATCCCCAAGGTATCATTAAAAATAAAATTACCAAGGTTATTCACCAAGGTATCGTTAAAAAGGTCATCTCTGGAGATTAAGTCTTTACCCAATGCATTGGAGCACTATCAAGGTGCACCCTTAAATTTTTCTTTATTATCATGTGATCCACATAAATCATACTTTACTTTATTGGGGTTTTATATTCAATATGTCCCATACCACCTTGAATAATTCATTCATTTTCATATTACCCAAGGTGTCCCATACCACTTTGGGTAACTTGATTCTTGGTTCATTTTTATGATGTGTCATATGAAAGTAGGATAATAAATGATATGGAAAATTAAAACCATTATACAATTGGTCTACAAACACATGACATGACGGACAACATTACAAACATGGAATAATTAATCAAAATAAGGCATGGTTTAGTAAACATCCTATATACAAAGGACAGTTACTAAAACCACATCAAATGGTAAATGAAAAGGGGTTGTCACATGAAATAATAAATGATTAGTCTTTAAAATTATTATTTCATGGAAATGAAATACTTAAAGAAAACACTTTCCATCTATTATAGTGATAAACAGGTCATTGAACTTGCAAATAAATTAAACCATAACTTGATTAACTAATAACATTCACCAAAGTAGGTTCATTGTGTAATAAGACAATAAATGAACACAACATGATAACATGATCCCGTAAATTCTAAATCCTCTAATATATTTTAATCAAGCCAATATACACACTTTATCATAAAACACATCATGGGAAATGTCAAATAAACTTCTTAAATAAAACATGCTCATTTGTGTGTACTTATATACAGAATACATGTTGGTTTAACAAACATCAAAATTATCTTTTATTAAAATCTTACATGTATCAAATCATAAATTAAGTCATAGTAATTATTACTAAAAAAAATAGGGTTTTGGAAATTATACCTATAAATACATATACGCATAACCATATATACACAAAGTGTATATATGGGTTTTACACAATTTAGAAACAAGGTAAATTAAATTCCTTACGTACTGAATGTTTCCAACCATTAATCAATTACTTGATTGAAAACTAAATCCATATAAGGTTTGTTATAAATGTAACTATATGTATAAAAATTAAGGTTTTATAAACATAATTCCATTTAAACCAAAAACCTAGTTCGCATATAAAAATTTATTTAAAGATTGATATCCATCCTTTAAAAATTATAGATTTGGTTTGTATTGGACTACATACTTATATATTTAAGTTTATAAGGTATATACAGAGTTTATACTTAGGGGTCTGGCATGATACTACCAGCATCAAAACAACCCTTATAATATTTATCTCTCATGGTAAAACATCCATAATTACTTTAGAAACTCTAAAAACAGTTTGGATTTGGGTTATATATATATATTTATATATACAAAACTGTATATACATGTTATAAAAATATATAGGTTTTAGGTTTTGTAAAATTGTATCGTTAAAAAAAATATTCTTACATATGTACCCTTCTAATAACACGATGGAAAACCCCCTTGAAAACAATACAAATCGAGGGGTTTGTATTATGTATATATACATATATAAACTATATATACCGAGTGTATAAATTGTAGGTTTCTCCAAACGAAAACAAAACATGCAAGCACCCTTACCATGAAGGCGGAGGATGCTCGGACTGACAGGAGAGGAGAAGTTCTCTGGTTTTCTGGGGAGACCGAGAGGATTTCGAAGGGCAAGAAGAAGTCCGTGAGGGGGAGAGGTTTAAGTAGAGGATTCAGTGCTCTTAGGTGAATCAACCCAAGAGATAGACCAGTGCAGAGATGAAGATACAGTACCCTAGGAGTGGGGTGTGTGAGGGTCAAGGGGAGCAGTGCAAAGAAAGTGAGTGTGGCGTCCTCGGGAACTAGTGTGCTAGAACGGATCGCGACGTGAGGAAGGAGACGACGAAGAGGATGACGCGGAAAGAAATGGACGGCCCAGATTAGATCTAGGCATGATCGGATGGCTGGAGGGAGGGAGGGAGATGTGTTGAGCAGTTTACAGAAATGATGGGTGGGATCTGATCGTGGGAAGATCGGACAGCTACGGGGAGACGCGGGTTTTAAAAAAAGAAACGACGACCGGGATTAATCACGGGGGTGTTGAACGGCCTGTATTGCCTCACCGGAAAAAAACAAAAGAAAACAGTATATTAAACATGTAAAATTAGACAGTATACTATATTTTTTAAAAATAGTATAAAACATGAACATTATAAATTGAATTTTTTTACACAATTTAATAAATACTTTTAACTTAAAATTTCAAAATCTAAAATCCCATTCTAGATTATGTAAAATACCTTACTATTTGATATAACTCTTTTAAAAGATATATATTTCATAATTAACATACTAAAATTTTATAAATATTAGGATCTTATAACTTTTAAAATACTCCACTATTTGATTCATAAAATTTATTTCTAAAAGACCAATAGTTTTCCTAATTCAAAATACATAGTTTTAGAGATCCAACAAGATATATTTTTAAATTATTACAGATACCCTTTAAACATGACTTTTTAAAACATTTAGAAGTTGTTAAAATACTAAGTTTTCAACCATATAGGTATCCATCAGGATTTTGTAAAATCAATTATATTCATTTTCAAGAATATTCTTTTATTTTAAAATTAAGATACTCGAAGATATAATTCAAATCTTTGGAACATATTAAAATATTTGAAATACCATAATATTATAAGAGCATTATAAAAAAAACCAAATTTTTATAAAAAGATAAACTTTATCAATTTAAACCCAACGGTCAAAAATATAACGTACATAATTTCTTAAAGGACCATTATAAAAACAGGGGGTGTTTTGCATTTTCAAAATACTTGAACCAAGGAGGATGGATCTCCTCATTCCATTGGTGCTGAGTATATGTGTTGTAGTTCTGGATATTATGTTTTTCACACCGACAGACCTAGAAGATGATTACTATCCAATTACTCGAGTTATGGTTCTTAGCAGCCTTGTCGTGGCCATGTTAAGTCTTGTACATGGTGTTCTTGGTTAGTTTGGGTCTTTGTTGCAATGTAACATTTTAATGTATACCAGTTCTCTTTATTCTCCTTATTTTTCATCTATTTAGTTTCAATCCATTTATTGGTACCAAAAACAAACCATTTAAAACCAGAAACATCATTATAAAACATAACATTGTTCACTTAGTCAAGTTCATAATTCTTGGGGCATCACATTATCCCCCTCTTAAAATAATTGCGTCCTCGTAATTCCTTTCATACAAACTCACTAAGAGGAAGCTCTTAGTTGATTCTACCATATCCCCCATCATGGGAAATCATCAGGTGTGCTCAGCAGAAGACCCACATTGACGCTCAACTCCTCTAGTTCTCTGATCCAGATACACTTAGGGCATAAGGGGTTGAACTCATGTACTGGACACTCAGGCTTCCAAAGGGAGTCTCGAACGGTACAGAGTTTGGAAATGTCCATATGGAACAACATACGAAGAACTCGCCAAATTATGTCCCATTTGGGAACATCTAAGTCATAGACATTGTCGTACAAGCTAACGCTGAGGAGTTGGTACATATAGGTCACGCAAACATTTCCCTCTGAGGCACCCTCTTGAAATTTTACTCTGGCCATGTAGTTCCAGACTAGGGTGAAACACAGGAAGATCCCTTCATGGTATTTCCCCCTCCGCTCACGCTCAGCCAATTGTGCTGAGCCTATGCGGTAGAGGATGGAAGCGTTCCCTTGATAGGTGTGGAGAATATCTGGACCATTTTTCACCTCAAATAACTATTTGCACGTTCCTCGCAGGTTTGAAAAGGGACGATACTTGTCTTCACAGATTTTGATTGCGATAATCTCTAGTATCTCAGTAGGAAGAGATAGCATGTGGTTTTTTCCTTCCATCTAAAAGTTTTAAGATGAGTGTTCAATCACTTGAAAATCATTCAAAGGTATAAACAAAGCAAAGACAGGAAAGGGGAAAGGCAACATTTCAATAAACATAAGTTTATTATTAAACATCAGTGCTTGAGTTTCCCCTAATGACTTACTATACGAACTCTACACAAAGAGGAAAAAATCTCTATCTCCTCAAACCAAACGCAGGCTGAGCATTTAGGGTTAAACTCATGGGGGCACTTGTGATGTATCCTAAGTTTAGCATAAGGGGTATGAAGTTGAGAGACGTCAGAATGCACTTTTTGTCTACAAGACAGTCGGGTGGACTCATCTTCTAACATTCTGAAGTCCAACAACTCACCCCAAAAGCTATAGTTCAAGATTTGACAGAGATAGGCCGCTCAGAGGTCACCAGCAGCAGCAGCTTCTTGAAAGGTGTCGAGGGTCATAAAGCCAAAGTCCTCACCTGCCGTGAACACCCAGAAAAGTCCCTCATGGTACCTTCCCCGACGTACATAGGAGGGAAACTGGGTCATCATCATAAGGACGTAATCTATTCCTAACCCCTGGTGTAGCTGAAGCACCCGTGGTGAGTTTGACACGTCGTATAGGTGTTTGCATGTCATGCAGATATGGGCATAGTTTAGAAAATTCTCTCGGCTAGCTAAAGACACAATGGTCTCTAGGGCCTCAATGGGGAGAGACAAAATATTAGTACCATCATTTTCCATCTTAAAATTAAGAAAACTCATTTTTTAGTAATGTTGGAGTATATTTTTCTTTGTTTCAGTTCTGGTTTTCCAGAGTTATCCAAACCGAACCCTCGGATACCAACTGTGAGGACCCGACTCCAAAAAACCAGGAGCCGATGCCTTCTGAACATGATGTGTGTCTTGAAATAGAAACATTCACTGATAAACACACATCACTTCCCATACAGAGGATTGAGTTTGATTCGGGTTCTGGGAAACAGGCAACTTCTAGGATGTTTTATCTGATAAAAGTTGTTACCTGAAAATTTTAAATCAAAACGTAGGGTGAGCATAAGAATGCCCTATAAGGGGTTATAAAAAGAATAAACCAAAGTAACTTTTGAAATAATTATTTAAAACTATGCATAGAACATTCTCTTAAGGAAAACTTTAACACGTGTAACATAACATAAAAGTGCTCAGTCAATATTTTCAAGGAATACATGAATCAATTAAGACATTTTTTTTAAAGGAGTAGTATAGGTTATCATAAACAAGTATGAAATGTGATTATTTAAGCACAAATTAAATAGTTAAAAGTAATACATAATCAGAGTTGTACGCGAAGGAAACAACTTCAATTTCATAAGTTGGTTACTAACTACTGAGTGATGAACACAAATCATGCCCTAAACCTTTACTTACGACATCAATATGAATTTGATAAAAACGTAAGGACATGGGTAGTAAAAGAAGAGGCATATCATTTTGAAAAGAACTTGTAACATAACTTGAATATGTGGCATCAACATTTAACTTAGACAGTCATTTCCGTATCACCAAGGTCCATCCCCAAGGTGTCATTAAAAATAAAATTATCAAGGTTATTCACCAAGGTATTGTTAAAAAGGTCATCTCTAGAGATTAAGTCTTTACCCAATGCATTGGAGCGCTATCAGGGTGCACCCTTAAATTTGTCTTTATTATCATGTGAGTCACATAGATCATACTTTACTTTAACGGGGTTTTATATTCAAGATGTCCCATACCACCTTGAATAATTCATTCATTTTCATATTACCCAAGGTGTCCCATACCACTTTGGGTAACTTGATTCTTGGTTCATTTTTATGATGTGTCATATGCAAGTAGGATGATCAATGGTATGGACAAGGAAAAACATTATACAATTGGTCTACAAACACATGACATGACGGACAACATTACAAACATGGAATAATTAATAAAAAGAAGGCATGGTTTAGTAAACATCCTATATACAAAGGATAATTACTAAAACCATATCAAATGGTAGATGAAAAGGGGTTGTCACATGAAATAATAAATGATGAGTCTTTAAAATTATTATTTCATGGAAATGAAATACTTAAAGAAAACACGTGTCATCTGTTATAGTGATAAACAGGTCATTGAACTTGAAAATAAATTAAACCATAACTTGATTAACTAATAACATTCACCAAAGTAGGTTCATTGTGTAATAAGACAATAAATGAACACAACATGATAACATGATCCTGTAAATTCTAAATCCTCTAAGATATTTTAATCAAGACAATATACACACTTTATCATAAAACGCATCATGGGCAATGTCAAATAAACTTCTTAAATAAAACATGCTCATTTGTGTATACTTATATACAGAATACATGTTGGTTTAGCAAACATCAAAATTATCTTTTATTAAAATATTAAATGTATCAAAGCATAAATTAAGTCTTGGTAATTATTACTAAAAAATAGGGTTTTGGAAATTATACCTATAAATACATATACGCATAACCATATATACACAAAGTGTATATATGGGTTTTACACAATTTAAAAACAAGGTCTATTAAATTCCTTACTTAATGAATGTTTCCAACCATTAATTAATTACTTGATTGAAAACTAAATCCATATAAGGTTTGTTATAAATGTAACCATATGTATAAAAATTAAGGTTTTATAAACATAATTCCATTTAAACCAAAAACATAGTTCACATATAAAAATTTATTTAAAGATTGATATTCATCCTTTAAAAATCATAGATTTGGTTTGTATTGGACTACATACTTATATGTTTAAGTTTATAAGGTTTATACAGAGTTTATACTTAGGGGTCTGGCATGATACAACCAGCTTCAAAACAACCCTTATAATATTTTTCTATCCTGGTAAAACATCCATAATTACTTTAGAAACTCTAAAAACAGTTTGGATTTGGGTTATATATATATATATATATATATATTTATATATACAAAACTGTATATACACATTATACAAATATATAGGTTTTAGGTTTTGTAAAACTGTATCGTTAAAAAAAATATCCTTACATATGTACCCTTCTGATAACACGATGGAAAACCCCCTTGAAAACAATACAAACTGAGGGGTTTGTATTATGTATATATATATATATATATAAACTATATATACCGAGTGTATAAAGTAAAGGTTTCTACAAATGAAAACAAAACATGCAAGCACCCTTACCATGATGGCGGAGGACGCTCGGACTGACAGGAGAGGAGAAGTTCTCTGGTTTTTTGGGGAGACCGAGAGGAGTTCGAAGGGAAAGAAGAAGTCTGTGAGGGGGAGAGGTTTAAGTAGAGGATTCAGTGCTCTTAGGTGACTCGACCCAAGATGTAGGCTAGTACAGAGATGAAGATATAGTACCCTAGGAGTGGGGTGTGCGAGGGTCAAGGGGAGCAGTGTAAAGAAAGTGAGTGTGGCGTCCTCGGAAACCAGTGTGCTGGAAAGGATCGCGACGTGAGGAAGGAGACGACGGAGAGGACAACGCGGAAAGAAACAGAAGTCCCAGATTAGATCTAGGCACTATCGGATGGATGGAGGGAGGGTGGGAGATGTGTTGAGCAGTTTATAGAAACGACGACTGGGATCTGATCATGGGAAGATCGGACGGCTACAGGGAGACGCGGGTTTAAAAAAAAGAAACGACGGCTGGGATTAAGCACGGGGGCATTGAACGGCCTGTATTGCCTCACCGAAAAAAAAAGAAAATAGTATATTAAACATGTAAAATTAGACAGTATACTATATTTTTTTAAAATAGTATAAAACATGAACATTATAAATTGAATTTTTTTACACAATTTAATAAATACTTTTAACTTTAAATTTCCAAATCTAAGATCCCATTCTAGATTATGTAAAATACCTTACTATTTTATATAACTCTTTTAAAAGATATATATTTCATAATTAACATACTAAACTTTTATAAATATTAGGATCTTATAAATTTTAAAATACTCCACTATTTGATTCATAAAATTTCTTTTTAAAATACCAATAGTTTTCCTAATTCAAAATACATAGTTTTAGAGATTCGATAAGATATATTTTTAAATTATTACCAATACCATTTAAACATGACTTTTTAAAACATTTTGAAGTTGTTAAAATACTAAGTTTTCAACCATATAGGTATCCATAAGGATTTTGTAAAATCAATTAGATTCATTTTCAAGAATATTCTTTTATTTTAAAATTAAGATACTCGAAGATATAATTCAAATCTTTTGAACATATTAAAATATTTGAAATACCATAAGATTATAAGAGCATTATAAAAAAACTAATTTTTTATAAAAAGATAAACTTTATCAATTTAAAACCAACGGTCAAAAATATAATGGTCATAATTTCTTAAAGTAACATTATAAAAACAGGGGGCGTTTCACATTTTCAAAACACTTGAACCAAGGAGTATGGCTCTCCTCATTCCATTGGTGTTGAGTACATTTTTTGTGGTTCTAGCTATAATGTTTTTAACACTGAAAGACCCAGAAGATGATTACTATCCAATTACTCGAGTTGTGGTTCTTAGCAGCCTTATCATGGCCATGTTAAGTCTTATACATGGTGTTCTTGGTTAGTTTGGGTCTTTGTTGCAATGTAACATTTTAATGTATACCAGTTCTCTTTATTATCCTTATTTTTCATCTATTTAGTTTAAATCCCTTTATTGGTACCAAAAAACAAACCATTTAAAACCAGAAACATCATTATAAAACATAACATTTTTCACTTAGTCAAGTTCATAATTCCTGGGGCGTCACAGGTGTTGTATGCAATGTAATCCATCAAAGAGATTAAATTTAAAAAGATACATACTATAAAATATTAGGGTGTTACATTACCCCCTACTTTAATAAATTTTATCCTCAAAATTTGAAATTTCACTTCAAAAATCAAAGGTTGATACTTGAAAATTATTTTAAGAGAAACCCACATCGAAAATAGAGTTAATAAAACATCCTCTTAAAAAGAGGGAAAGGGAAATTCAAAGGTCACCAAAAAATTAGGCTTTCAAATAGGAAATCATTGGTGGAAAGTGAAAACATGGAAATGGAAGAGAAATATAACTAACAAGTTATGATGGGGAGTGATATAGAACATGGTCATTATAATGTTAACCATCAAAAAACATAAAATATTTCTATCGGTTAAAAGACCATTGATTTATTAGTAAGAAAAGTAAACATATAATGTTTCTATTCCAAAACCCTTTTCCTAAAGTTGAGGGATTATTTTACTATCTAGATAAATAACTCAACAAAAATTACTTGGTTTCTTTACATTTCATAATGTCATCCTTTAGTTGCACTTTGATCTATTTTCACTTCATTTTTTACACCTGGAGATGGATATTCAAGACAAATTTTTATGCCTGAAGCACTTTTGATGAATCATAAGGTCTGAAAGTATTTCTTTCATCCTCTAAATGTTTACTTAAACCAAAAATGTTAGCATAAAGTGTCCAATAAATCATACTTTAACCTCAAACAATAATATCCAATATTCAACTTAATTCATTCCAACCTTAAGACTCATCTAAAATACATTTTTCCACATTCATGGTCCAAAAATTTATAAGGAAGGTCAATAAATTTCGAAAATCAACTTAACATCAGATTTTCCCAAACAACATAATGAAGATATTTTTGTCACATAACAAATATATGAATACCATTATCACCTTTAAAAACTTAATGAAAACATGCATTCCTCCATATCCTTAAAGAAGGAATAATGTAATACAATCCTTATATATATTATGATTATTATAACTAGAAAAATAAATACTTTAATTACTCCACTTAGACTGTAGAAATAGCATAAGATTGACCTTGATCCATTTTTATTATAATAAAATCACCGAGTAGCAGTGGTTTTTTTATTTGGCAGTGGTTTAAACCACCGCTACATGGTTCTGTGATGGTTTCAAAAAACCATTGCTAATTCTGGTGTTGGCATCTAATATGCAGTGGTTTCTTGCATTTAGTGGCGGTTTCTAGTAAGCGTCATAGAAAACATATTTAGTGATGGTTATTTTTGTTTTAGCGGTGATTTTTCGGGAAAAATAGTGAGGATTTCACGGTGGTTAAAACCACTACGAAATCCAAAAAAAATACCCCAAAAACCGCTGTTAAATAATAGTGCGTCATATTTAGCTTCAGTTTTAACCATCGAAAAAAAATCATCATCTTATAGTGGAATTTTTAACTATCATGGATAAAAATATTCCATATTTAGTAGCAATTTGAACTATCGCTAAATGTTTATTTACAAAAAAAATGTCAACTACAAATTCTACAGGCCCAAAACTACCCTAAAAAAATGCAAACCAAGTGTATCACCTATCATTAGAACATCAAATACCTATCAGAAGCACACAAAATCACACATATACAACAAATATATCATGAACACACAAGTATATTAATTTACATCCAACCATAAATGGTTTTAGATCTATGTCACAAACAATACATCAATAAACCCTCTCATTCCATATTAGTCTAAGACATCAAAAAGTCCACTGATCACTACCAGATAAACTATGCTCGTTACCCTCTACATATCCATCTCCATCTCCATCTTCATCTCTACTTCCTGCATCTAGAACCTATAAGAAAATTATATTGAAAATTAAACATCATTGTATATTTATATTTAAACTTAAAACCAATAAAATTTTGTGAACTAAATGATTTTTAGGTTTAGTGATTTACTTGATCACCACCAATCATCGATGCAATATCACCGAGGATAGATCTGGTCACCTTCTGATATAAATCAACCAACGCTTTCTACAAAGAGATTCATTTTAAAAATATTATAATTTAATAATATAATGAAATTTAATTACACCATACTATATTAAAATTACCTTTATCTGTGAATCAAAAACTTTTTTTCCAACATGAATGTATATGCCTCCAATCATCATACATAATTGGAAGGGTAACAAACTTCGCCACCAACTAGCCTAGAATTTGGCCAAATAATCTCATGAAGTAATTTGTAGGGACCCCATAGAAGTCAAATGGTAAAACTATCTTTAGTCTGTTTGGATTAAAGACATATGAACTTTTCATATTTTTCTCCATAGTATCATTATTTTCATATTTTATGAAAAAACAGTTATTAGTATAAAAACTGTAATAAATTTATTCATATTAAAATTTGTTCCTATAACAGTCACCCTCTAATATCCCTATAAAGAACCAAGAGTGGTCTGTTGCCTCGTTGTTTAGGCTACTGGAAGGAGAGGAGTCGGCTAAGCTGCTGATGGGATGCTGATGGAGGTTGTGAGAGACAGTGTAGGGGGGAAAGGGGATGGTGTCTCAGATGCTGTAGGTAGGGAGGCAGATGGATCATCATCTATAGGTATGGTCGAGGGAACTTTGACTGAGGGTCTACTAATATAAATATAATGCTTTCTCCTTGGAATTCATGTCATTTAATCAAATAAAATTAACATCAAAAAATATATTTCAAAAAATTCATGCAGAAAAAAATTAGAAATGATAATAAATGCACAGTACTGATAAACAAAATATACAGAACTATGATAATAAATGATTTCACAAATGACATAAGTGGTTGATAAATGAATGGATGACTACACATACAATCATTTTCTCCTTCAATCATGTCCTTTTCCTGCTCCATTATTAATTCATCTACTTTATCCACCCTTGAAATACTAATATTTTCAATATCATGATTGATAAATAAGTTTTCTTCTTTCTATTGATGGGATTCAATGTTAGAGGTCAAATATTTCACTTTATCACCCATATCATACAAGTCTCTTTGTTTTATGTGAGCAATTACACTCCACCCTTCATCCACAATATCTTCTACATAATATACCATTTTCTCTTATGATGATAAGATATATGAATCATGTAATTCACGGTCACCAACATCCATCAAGCGAGAGAAGTTCACATAAGTAAATTTCAAGGAATCTCTTTTAACACCCCTGATAAAATTGACCTAATTTTATTTGAATAAAACAACTAAAAAATGACTGTTGTAGTTTAATTTGATAATATCAGTCAACTTTCCATAGTATCCTACTCCGTAAAATGTAAATATACCATTATTATATGTTTTCAAACCCTCTTACTAATCGATTGTATGAAATTTAAAGTCATTCACATTGTAAGAATTGAACTTTCTAGCCTATTTTAGAGGACCTCGAGCAAGAAACTTCAAATCTTTTGACAACTCATCTCAAGTATCAGTATTCATGATCTAAAAAAAGTACTATACATTATTATATTTACAAAATATATGTTTCAACCTAATATCTGTATCTATTACAATATTTATGAACTTACAAGTCGTGAAAATAATTCTACAATCTCTTTATTAACAGATTTAGTTATATCTTTCCCATTTCAAGTTTGGCCTCTCATTAATCTCTTTATTTGTATCATCAACTCTTCAATAAATGGATCTGCAATTTCACTATTAAGTAGCACATATCTATGTACCTGTGATAATTCCATTTCTATCAGTGTAACATTTGAGTTCCTCCCAACTGATCGGCCAATAGCAGGAAAGATTTTTTATTTCCCATGTAGTTGAGATTGAGTCGATGTGTCATCAATGCATCCAACACAATTTAATGTTGTCTCAATATCATCAAAGTATCTAGAACAAAAGGTAAGACACTCCTCTTCCAAATAGCCTTCAGAAATAGAGCCTTCAGGTTGAGATTTATTTTTCACGTATGATTTCAAATGCCCAATATATCTATAAAATAAAATAAAAAAAACATAATTTTGTATTTAATTAAGTGAAAAGAATTGTTTACTTAAATGAAAAACATATAAATAAAGTACCTCTCAATTGGATACATCCATTGATAATGTATGGGGAATTCTAATTTAGCTTCATTAACCAAATTCACAGTTAAATGCATCATGACAGTAAAAAACAACAGAGGAAAGATCATCTCCATTACACAAAGTGTCAATACAAATCTCTCATAAAGGTTGTCAAGATAAAATGGTTATAGAGTTTTCTCACATAGTTGTCTGAAGAATGTAAAAAATTGGAGTGCAACAGCAGTAACCTTTTCAGGTAATAATGTACGCAATACCAATGGTAGTGACTACTATAACAAAATGTGTGAATCGTGACTTTTAAATCCATGTAACCTACAATTCAATAAGTCAACACACCTTTATACGTTACATGAATATTCATCAAATACCTTCACATGTTTTAAAATTCAAAGTGATGTATCTTTATCCCTATTTTTCATTGAAAATTTTGTTGGAGCATACTTTCTATTATTATCTGACCAAAGATCATGATTTATGCTCATTTATTGTAAGTATTTCTGAGAATTGAGATGATAATTTGATTTTCCATGATCATTAAGCAATGTGAATATCAAATTGTCACAAAAATTCTTCAAAATATTCATCACATCAAGATTATACCGCAATAAATTAAATTTCCAATATGGAAGTTTTAATAATATACTTTTTTTCTTCCATTGTTGTGTTCTGATTTCACTTGATGATGCACTTCGAACTCATTTCCCACTATCATTAAAATGATGCATTTTAAGCAATTTGGTTTCAATATTTACAAGTTATGACAATATTTCAAAACTTGTTAACAACTTTGGAGGTGGTCTATGATCAATAGAACCATTGAATTTTGAATTGTTCAACTGAAATCTATGAGATATATTGAGAAATATTCGATGACACAAGAAGAACCATTTTCTACTGTGAGGTAGTCATTTGGGATCAAAATAAAAGTTACAAATAGGATAAACCAAACCTATTTAAGTGTTCCAACTAGATAAATTCTAAAGTTTGGGGAAGTAACTAATGGTCCACAATAGATCAGCTTTAATTTTGAACATTTTTCTAGAAGATGCATCATATGTCTCAACATTGTTGCTCGATAACTCCAATAATTCTTCAATTAAAAGCTGAAAGTATACATAAATATCATTTCTAGGCATTTTTTTCAGGAATAATCATTGAAATGATAAAATACATTTTCTGCATACACATCCATGGAGGCAGATTGTAAGGGATCAAAACAATCAGCTAAATGTTATAATTGGTGCTCAAAGTCCCAAATGGGCTGAATCCATTAGTATTTAATCCCAATAAAAAATTCCTAGGATCAGATGAGAAATCTGTATGTAATAAATCAAATGTATTTCATGATTTTGAATCTCATGGATGTCTCATTAACCCATCATTGTTATTATCTATAGAATGTCACTTCATGTGTTTAGTTGTTTTGGAAGACATGAATAATCTTTGCAATCGAGGATTTAAGGGAAATTAAAACAAAAATTTTTTAGGTGTTTTATTTTTCTTCTTATTCATGGTAGTTTGTTGGTTTATACTTCGAACATCACCCATTGACTTCTATCTAGAAGAATAACATTTTTTGGAATCATGTTTGCTTGAATCCTCTCCCCAATAAAGCATACAATCATTGAGACATGCATGTATTTTTGTATAATTTAGAATAAGATTGTTAACAACTTTTTTCATATCATAAAAAGACTTAGGGATCTTTGCTTTAATAAATGCATCTTTCAAAAATTCCAATATCATGGAAATTGTCTTATTTGTAATTCCACATAGTCATTTGATATGGTACAACTTCAGCAGAAAAGAAAGTTTTGAATATTTAAAACATCCACTATACAAATCTTGATTTCCATTATCAACTAAACCATGAAACATATTTGTATAATCAGTGGAGTTTTATCTTACATTAGTCTTCACATAATCAAGAGGAGGATCCAATGGTATGTTACAATCTTGATCTGGTTTTCCTATAGTATCAAAAACATCACTTGTGAAGTTGTTATTTATAACACCCTCAACTGGTTGTTCTGATATGTTTTAATGTTGATGTTGGTGTATTTCAATGCTGAATGAATCATTTATAAGGATTTTCATTTAATTATCTATTGTTGACGAAGTTGGGAGCTCATTCTGTCGATTGACATCAGTGTTCAAACTTTATGTAACGTTCGATTCTCCATGACAAATCCAACACAAATATTGAGCAGGGATTTGCTTCAATATCAAGTGTTCATAAACTTCATCTCTCTTCAACCATCTTCTAAATTTACATTTAGTACATGGACATCTTATTCTTCCATCAACAGATCGATTGGAAATTGTAAAATCTAAAAACTCCTCCAAACACTTAGCATATTAAGGTGTGTTCCTCGGTAATGTGATCCAACTTTTATCCATATCACAATGTGCATACAATTTATTAAAAAAATTAAAACACATAAGTATTATGAATTAGGAAAATAGATAAATTGAATTGAAAAAAACACAACCCAAGTAGTTATAAGAAGAGTCATATAAGTACTAAAAAAGTCAAATTAAAAAAAGGGAATCAATCATGGACAGTATTTCTAGTGGTGATCTAAGAGATTCTATTTATGTATGTCACATTCTATTTTTCCTTTTTTAAAAATGGTACATCTCAAACCAACAAGATTGGTTTTAAAATTACCTTACATATGTGACATAAAAACAATATTGATAATGTTAGAGATGTGACATAAAAACAAGACTGATAATGTTGCTTGTACAGTCATTATTTCCAAGTGTGGTCTTGACCAATTTCTCTAACAAAAGTGGCTTTCATCATTTAATAGGTCACTATTGTAACTTATAGTTACAATAATAACTGACCCAATGATGTTAGATTTTGAGTCAATCATTAATATTCATAGTTAATTTCTATGATTCATAACTTCCACTATAATCTTCTATTAAACACAATTTATAGAGTTGAGTGTTTATAGCCCAATAAATGGATATATGGGAGGATTAGGAATGTGGGATGTGTAATGACTTGGAGGCCTGTAAATAGGACTCTTGGGAACTGATCACCAAGTAACATGAATGAAAAGGAAAAATGTCTTCTTTACAATCTTGTCCCACATGTTTTCAAGGATCTCATCACTTTTCATGATTGAAAAGAAGACCAAAGTCTGGTTTTAGAGAATGGAGATCATCATATCTACAATGTAAATTTTATCTATGCTTTTTCCTTTTACATTTCATTAGATCTGTAGATGAAATCTATTTTATTGTTTTTGTTGTGATAAAGAGTATTTAAAACACCCCTAGATTTCTAACAATGGTATCAGAATCATATTGAATTAAAATTTTTCATATTTTAAACATTATGGTCATTTCTGGTATCACTCAAAGAACTAAAAAATTCATATTATACCATCATAAAATGTTAAATAAGGTAATTAATATCATAATGTGCATCATCATAATATAGAACAGTTCCTGAGCACAATTTTCACACATATTCTCATCATACATTATTGCACTTTATTATTATATAATAGTCAAACTCTTAACTATATTTATCTCTAATTGTGATTATGGGAAGTTCACATCATTAGTATGATGTTAATAAATGAATTTCATTATCAATACCCTTGTTAGTCCACATTCATTGTCAATATTTTTTAATAATAATTTACTTGTTTCATATAACTCGTCAATGTTTCATCACTGCTTATCATTCCAAATAAGGTCTTAAAATGATTTTATCACTTTGAATTATTGGATTATATAAGTTATTTTAATTATACACATGGTTTCATATTCAACCAAAGTCACCTCATACATCATGATTATTATAGAAACTTTGATCTACTAAAACATATACTCATATCTAAATCTTTTATTAGTTAACTAATTGACTTAGGAGCTCCAAATACTCAACACCCAACTTCTGACCTTCATAATTTATTTTCTTATTTACTTTAAAAAGATATTCCAATGTTCTTTTCCACACTTATACAAACCTTAGTATAAAATGAAACTTTCATGGGATCTCAATTCCTTTCAACATGCTTGGGAGCTTTAACTCACTTCTAATAAATTATTATTCATTTCATATTTTCATCAATCCACATTGATATCCCAAGTTTATTGACAAAAAATACAACACAAACATAATGTGGGCTCAACACTCATATCAGTGATTGCTTAACACTTCACCACAAAACCCAAATCATTTCATTGTATATAAGTAAGATGATGCGGATGGTAAAAAAATATTATCACCCCAAGCAGTAAGAGTAAAATATCAACTAAAAACAATCACATTCAATTAAATATGACAACACTAAAACTAAAATCAAATAACAAAAAAGGAATTCCTATTTATAAACAAAATTAAGCATAAAAAATGTTCTTTTTTCCCTACCCCAAACATCAAAAGTGTTTTATCCATTCATGTGTAGGGTTACATTGATATTCCAGGAATATTGACAAAAAATAAAATACAAACATAATGGGGAATCAACACTCATATAAATGATCACTCAATAATTCACCACAAAACCCTAATCATTACATTGTATATGATAAATATAAAGTACTGAGAGAAAACCTCTAAAATAAACCTGAGGGGAGAAGGGGTTAAGTGCGAGGGGTGCGAAGGGGGCGGCGATGGAGTAGGCAGCCAATAGCGAGGGGGAGAAGGGGGCTGGCATGAGGGGGCATGAAGGGGATGGAGACAGAGTAGGTAGCCAGTGGTGAGGGGGGGAAGGGGGCCAGTGTGAGGGGTCTTGGGTTTGTCAGCATCGGGGGAAGAGGGTGGAGGGGTCTCGGGTTCCTAGGGTGGGGGCGATAGTGACAGAGAGGCAGTTAGTGGCGATAGGGAGAAGGGTTCCGGTGACAGGGTGGGGTCTCAGTCTCGGGAGGGTGTTAGGGTTTCATGGGGTCAGGGGATGATGGGGGTGTTGGATTCAGGGTGGGGGATGGGGGAAGAAGTGTTGTGGGTTAAAAAATGGTCTTAGTGATGGTTATTAAAAACCACCACTAATTACTGATTTTGGTGTAGTGTTTCTTCTTTTGAGCTATATTTCCTTAACGCTTAGTATATTCATTTTCATAGTGTCTCATCTCCTTACAGTTAAAACATTTCACATTTAAAACTTATTTATTTTCCTTTCGATCAAAAGTTTGGTGACCTTTATCTCCACACTTGTAATAAACTCTCATTCCCTTCAGGCAAGTACTAGGGTGTTTCTTCGTATAATTATCACATGTGGGAAAATCCTTCTTTCCCCTTTTCTCTTTATCCATTTATTTCTCTACCATTCTATTCTTATCTTGATTTCCCTTAAATTCATAAGACTTAGTGAATTCTTTCTATGTCTTGACAGCACATGAAACTATATCTTCATATGATGAGAAATCTTGGGAGACCAATTCCTTTTAGAGGAATGGATTTAACCCATAAAAGAAACAATCAATCTTACTCCTTGGGTTATATATGTAGTCCACAACATGAATTACTAACCTAGTAAATTTATCTTTATATTTAGAAACATTCTCATTATTATTTTACTTCAGACTCAAAAATTGACTCCCCATATTCGTTCTCTATTCACAAGTAAAATATTTTTCTAAGAAAAGTCTCTTAAAATCCTTAAAATCCATGTTTTCTATTTCCTCCTCCTCCTTCATGTTTTGAATCAATGGTCGCCATTGATCCGTATCTTCTGAGAGATGATAAACTATCATGAGAAACTTCTCCCTTTCATTACTTCCCAAAGCAAGAAATATCTTTTCTAAGGAACTTATCCATTGCTCAGCTACAAATGTATTTGTAGTCCCATTGAATAGTGGAGGTTGTTTTATAATGAAGTGTTCTAACATTGTTCCTCTACACTGAGGATTAGGCTTCTCCATATGGGTAAGGTTATTATTCATAACCTGAGTTAGTTGTCTCGGTATAGTTATAAGTTATTCAGCACTAGTTGCAAATACAACTCCAGCATAATTATCTTTCATAGGGGAAATCCCTACATGGATTACATGTGTTGATATGGTTTCTATTCCTCCCACTATGTGTCATTTCTAAACAATGGAATATACTAGATTAGATCATAACATTATGAAACATAATGTATAATCTCAAAACTAGTGAGTCACGTGATCCAAATTGAAAATTTAGGTATAACTAATCTTTAAATCATAAGCTAAGTTTATTTAGATATGTTTCCAAATTATATAATAGGGTTTTGTTCTCTAATATATTTTTTTCCTAAATCTAGTTCTCAATGTTTCTACTAAACTTTCTCTAATACCAACTATAACGACCGCGACCCTAGTAGCCCGGAGCCGGTGCCTCACTTTATTTCATTAGAATAGATACTAGATTTGAATCCCAAAGTACCAATTAGTTTATTAGTTTTGGAAATTATATTACTTACATGAATCTTACATTATAATTAAAAATATAAAATACAATATAGGAACTTCATTGGGAACACTATTATTCTCCTAGATTAACCCTACATATCTGTCATAATAAACTTCATGGCATCCTCGGGAAAAATAAACATGATCCAAGTGGTGAGCTCAGATACTCGGTAATGATATACATAAAGTTGAATCTATCATAAATAAATAATAATAAACATTAATTAAAGGTGAATAACTGAAACACAATCCATTTAAACATAATCTTGAGAATAGTATGGAAAGAATAAATTATAATCAAATAATGCCATATAAATGATCACATGAGAATGAAACTTAACCATAGATATTCTACTAATCGAATAATCACATGGAATTTTAAAAATATTCTCATACTGTGGGAATGCATAATGCCATACATCATAAACATATCGTTCAGGCTTTAACCAATACACCATACATAAATGAGTAAGACCTCGGCCAATACCCAAACTAGTTTGTCTCATGAGATCTAATAATGCATCGAGGGGATATAGTGGGCTTCACCCATCACTAACTAAGTTCATTTCATTCCTCATATGAAAATGGTGAAACATAAACAACAAAAACACTCGTATTGAAAAATTATAATATGAAATGTGAATACTTTAACCATAAACCATGAATGGTATCAAAATAGAACATTTATAATCAAACTGATCATAAAACCTTCAATAAAATATGGTAGATGGTATAATAAGAGATAAAACTCAATCAAGTATAAAATATAAAAAATTATGTTGACATAGTTGAAAATATTCTAATAAAATCATTAAAAATTTCTTAATAGAAATATCCCTTTTTTACTTTGATATCATTTATTTAAAAGTTGTGTGATTATAAAAGAAAACATTTTCTTTGAAAAGAACATTGTAAACTTCTAAAGAAAACTTCAAAACATTATGGTATCATGACTGTATAAAAATATACTTATGCCGCATAAGTTAAAAAAACATTCCTTATGGATTTTTGTCGAAAAAATCATAAAGTACCTCATTTGGAAAACGAAAAAATATTCCTTTCAAACTAATTTATAAAAAGTTGAACATTGGTAGAAAGACTTAAAAAAATTTAGGATAATAGTAAAAAACTTTTTAAGAACATTTTTATAAAACATGTATATGGAAGAAATATGTTCCCCAATGGAGACTTAAACTTAAACAATCCTGAATAATAACGAGATTGTGAAATAACTCTTACCTTAGGTCTGATTTCCTCCATACGTGTCTGAAACTCCTATATAGTGATTTTAAACATGTTATTAATTTATAACAGAATAATAATGATATTTATGATATCATATATTGTTAGGTCCACAAGGCTGAATACCCTGAGAGGGGGGTGAATCAGGGTATGACTAATTTAAAATTAATGCCCGTTCTGATCTTGTTTCACTGTTAAGAAAAACACTCTTCTCTCACTTTCCTGTTGCACAAAGTAAACAGAAAGTAAAGCATGCACAGGACACAGCAATTTTACTTGGTTCACCACAAAGGGCTACGTCCAAGGAGCATACGCCGACAAGTTGTCGGTCGTACCAAGTCCACTAAACTTCACTAGTTGTGGATACAAAGTTCGGGCTAGATCACTTCTATGCCCAGGCTCACTGCCTTTACAAGGTTTAGGGTCAGCTCACTGCTTTCCCAAGGGTCACTTCCTGTTTCTCTCTCTCTGGCTCACTGCCAGTGGAGAGGATCACCTTCTTCCTCTTCCTAAGATCACTACTCTGTGAAGCGATTCACTCACAGTTTATAGACCTGTAGGTCTCTTCATTTGCATGAAATAATGCATCTTCAACTGTTGATAGATGCTCTGTTGAAGTCCAACTTTCATCCATTGATGAATACCACTTTGCCTCTGACCATTGGGTAACTACCTTTGGAAAGTACTTTTGCAAAGCACCCTACTTCGCAAAGCTCCCAATTTCGCAAAGCTCAAACAAGCCTTTGCGAAGCTCCTGCCTTTTCACGAAGCTCTATCGCGAAGCACTCTCGCGATGCACAGACCTTCGCAGTGCTTAGGCTATCGCGGAGATCTTGCCTCTCTGCAAAGCTCACTGAGCTAACGTGGGTCACACGCCTTTCATGGAGCTAGAATAGCCGCCGCGAAGCTCCCCTTTCGCAAAGCACACAGCCTTCGCGAATCACCTCTGCGAATCGAGAGCAATGGATTTTCTCTGAAAATTCTCACTACCTCTCTCGAGGGGGTCGGTCTCTATTTATAGGAGATTCCACCGACCCTCGTCCCTTCCGCGTGAAGTCAACACCATGTCATATCAAATCTTGAAGCTCCAAAGTTTCCGTCAGAATTCTGTCCAAATCGCGAAGCACCGCGGCAATTTTCTGTCCGCGGAGCTTGACGTAATCACGAAGCATTACCGTCAACATTCCTTCGCGCCTTCGCCGCGAAGCTCCCTCGCAAAGCCCTTCACCACCGTGATGCGCTTCAGCCTCTGCTATTCACAAAGATTAACGTAATCACGAAGACTCACCGCCTCCATTCTTCTGGTCTTCGTGATTTCCAAACCATGCATCCTATCTTCGCGAAATTCATGACTTTGCCATATAAAAATATGATCTTCATGGAAATCCTATTTTCGTGATGCTCACCAAACTCCAAATTTCAGACCCCAAAAATTTGGAAAACACTGGGAAACGGCGCCACCTTGTACTGCTCTTTTGTACCGCCTCCAGACCGTCCTTTCCTTTGTCATCATTCATTGTCAACAAGGTTTGTCAACAACTTCTTGGGAACTCGACAACTATCCATGAAAACCTGCTTTGTCAACAAACACAATCAACCCAAAAATACTGCAATGTTACCTTGAGGGATTTTTCCCAACATATATGATCTCTTTAAAACATTTTACCACTCATTTATTAATAATATTTTATTCATTTTGCTGTTTTGGGTGTTAATTTCTATGTTTTCTCATGCTTGTTTTGTCTTGAAAGTCTCGGTTGCATGGGATATATATCCAGAATATCAAGAATAATATTAATGTACTAAATATCATATTTAGTCAATAAATACATTTTTTAACCACTCTTGAATGTTTATCATAGATAATGAATCACATCGTTTCATGGATACGGTAAACCGTGCGTGCGCACGAGTGACAGTATCATTCCATTAATAAGTGAAAAGATAAGGAAGTGTATGGTATATTAATTTTTATAGAATAAATATCATGTCATATTTATTATATATATCCATTATATGAATCATTATATCCATCCAAATAAAGTGGTGATGAAAAACAAATTACACCACGGCGTGGAGATGGTAAGTCGTACATACGCACACGTAGTGTTTTCATTTTTTTTAGGATAGATAAAATGTGGAATATGGTTGTCCCATAATAATAATAATAACATATCAGCATGTATATGATACTATATTTATTACTTTATCATTTAAACAACACACTAAGAGTAAGTAGAAGAAGAAATGAACTTGGATGAGTTGGTAAAAATGATTACCTCTTCTTCGGCAGACTTCCTTTATATCTCTTCTTAAGAGATCTAGGGTTGGCATTTTTGAAATAATAGGATCTCCAAAAAATTTCAAAGGATGTTTTTAGGAGAAATTGGTAGGTTTTTTTGAGCTATAAGTCTCTAAGTGGTGTGAGGAAGTGGGGGAGGAGATGCCCTTTTATAATTGAGGTGAGGGGCACTTTCGGAAATCCTCAAAATATCATAATATAATAAGGTTGTTCTAGAGACAAAGACTTCCAAATAGCCTATAAATGAATAAGGGAAGACATTTTAGACCATATATTATCCCATTTTTTATTATTTAATATTTTTTAATTTTTAAATAATTTAATAAAATATTAATTCAATAAAATATCATTATTGTCAAATTTGATACTATTCATTTAATTTGACTTCAAATACATCAAGAAAAAGTGGGAATTAAAATATTTTGATTTCACACATCTTTAATATATCCTGTAGATCTATAAAATTAATTAGACGCATTAAATCATCCCAAATATATAAAAATTAATACTTTTAAAATCAATTATTTTATTTTTTATGTTAATTAAATAAATATTGTATTAGCATTACGAAAGCATTTAAGGTAATTATATAATTTATAAAAAATAAAAATAAATTTCTATAATTAAAAAAAAATCAATTGGATCAAAATATATATTTAGGATCATTCATATCTTGAATTTGTCACTATGTGGACACATAAATGATATTGAATACAAAGAAAGTGACATTTCGTAACTATCTTTGATTTAAATAATATATATGTTATTTTCATGGAAAAGAGTCCATTAAACAACTAAAATTCAATATTAAGGTGATAAGGGTATACTACTATTCATACAATAATTTTTAGATATGTTTAGGTCATATTATTACCCTTATCTTTTGGTTTTAACCCATATTTAAACTCTTTAACTCTTACCATGACAACATGTGTTTTCACTCTTTGAAGGTTAATAGAGTTAGTATAAAATGACAAACGAACCATAAATGAGTCATGGATTAAATTTTAAACCTTATATAAATCATTTTTTTGGAGTTTATTTTTTTATAAATTGTATATCATTTAATAAAATATTATTTATCTTAAAATATCATTAATGTCAATTTTGACACTATTTATTACTTGACTTTTAAAAAAATATTAATACACTAGATAAATTGAAACCAAATATTTTAATTAATTCCTATCGTGTATGAAATTAATTATTTCAAATTGTATTAATTTTAATATTTTTAATATCATTTATCTAATATTTCTATTAATTAAACAATTAATGCATCATCATTATGTAAGCCTTTAAGGTAATAATTTATTTCCTAAAAATTAAAAATAAATTATAATGATGAATATAATATTTATATTTCAAATTAATATTTATATACAAACTTACCTTAAATAAAACACCATATAATGAATGTTATATTTATTAAAATCATGAATGTGATAACTTCGACTTTTCTTTAAAAAAAATATTATAAGGGTCATAATCACTTACTAATGGAAAAAATAGACCTATATCAAAAAATTAAATGCTTATGGACGAAAATGAATCATTCAATACAATTGGGTAAAGTTTTAGGATCAATTTATAGCCTTTATAATATTATTTTTACCTATAATTATCCAATTTATCCTTAACCGTGGTAATTAAAATATTACTAAATTTACTATTCATATTGTCCAAAAAAAGGGACATATTTAATAAATTTTGAACTTATTATTCCAAATACAGAATCCATTTTTCAAAATTCAAAACGCATAATGGGTAATGTTAATTTAAAATTAATTCCGTAGGTAAAATGAGAAGATGAGTTTTTAAAGTGAAAACGTTCAAAAGATTGAAATGTTTTTATATCCAAATTCAATGTGAAATTGATTCCAATGACCTAAATAATATTAAATCATAAAAAATTGATCTAATTATACTTTAAAAATAATTAAAAATATAATTTAACACTAAATTATTTAGACGAAAAAGTTGTTTTCAATTAAAATGTAATATTTTATCACTATTTATCAAAATATGAAACTTATCAGAAAAATACAAAACAATTAAACCAAAATAAATTTTTATATTTATATTTAAAATAAGAAGTTTATTTTTTCAAATATAATTTATGAAAGTGTCAAAAATAGATTTAAAATAAGTGTTTCATCAAAAGGCGGTAAAACTATCTTTTTGTAAAAAATACATCTTTTATGCGTAAAATTGGATTTGTTCATATATCATGTTTATAAAACACATAGGATGAATGTTAAAAATTATATTGAATATTATATATATATATATAAATTTCATTAATATAATCCAAAAAGTGTGATTTGTTTATTTTATTGGTATAAAACACACTTGTGCGCATTTAAATAGTTTTTATAAAAACATTTCCTTTATATTAAATTGGTTTCTATATTTATTTATAATTAATTGGTAACCAATGAATTTAATAATATATTTTCATAAGTTATTTAATCCTATTAATAACCACCAATTTAATAGCTATGAGATAATTTCATTTTAAATAATAATATTAATAGTATATTGTGGTTTATTTAAGCTCAGTGTTGCGTGCAACATATGTTATCGAAAAGATTAAATTTAAAAAGATAAATAACATAAAATCTTAGGGTGTTGCATTTAAATTGTTTACAAGTGATTTTTTTGTCAGAACTCCAAATAAGAATCGGCTAGCCACTTGTTCTTTGAAAGCGACTGGGTAAGGGTTTTGTGGAGCAGCTTTGAGAGTCTTACTAATGTTGAGGTATCTAAGGGTAATAACAAGATGTTTTTTCATTATTGGTTTCATGGAGTGGAGGATAATTAAATGGAGAAAAATTAAAGGGGAAACCTAATTATTATTGGTTTCTGGTGCATTTTGAATGCTAGGAACAAAGCTAGAGTAGAAGGTTCTTTAAGTTCTTAATTAGCCTTGCAAATGTGTTCCAGGTGCTTAACAGTTAATTTGGGTTCTCTCTTGAATCACGGGGGAATGGAAACTCATTTAGGATAGTCATGAATGGAATAATAGCTATGCCTAATTCAAAAAGAGTGGCTCCATCAGGTAAATGGGTTCGGTGTAACCCCCTAGTAATGGCTTCAAACTCAATAGTAATGGTTACTGCAATCTTAGGGTTATGAGAGGGGGTGGTGTTTTCCATGAATATAAAGGCTTAGTGGTTATTGATTTTAATAGATACCATGGGAAGATATAATATCTTATAGTAGAGTCTAAGGTTTTGATTAATGTGATGGATATTTTTCTTTCAACTAATATTTATCTCATAGAAATTGAAACTGATTTCGCATTTATCTACAACTCTCTACATGGGAAGTATAATTCCCCCTGGTCCATAGTTTATCTCATCCATAGATGCAAGGAAATAATTGTCCAAGTTGTCATAATCCATACCTATAATGAAGAAAATTATTTTGTGGATATCCTTTCTTCAAATGGTAACTAAAATAATCCTCTCATTATTTATTCATATTTGTGTTCCTTACCCTCTGAGTATGTTAATTTTTTTCAGTTAGATGCCCTTATCCTTCACTACTATAAGCCTACTTGGATTTGTTATCTTCTTTGTTTCTATACTTAATAAAAAATTCATACTTTTACCAAAAAGACTCAATTATCATTATCCTATTATTTCATATCAATCCAAGTGTGTTTTCTTAGCATTGACCTCTTTTATGTGATTTGTCACTTAACTCCAATTCTAAGAGACAAACACCACTATCACTCATACCAAGAAATTAGGGTATCCAATCAACATTTTAATGATTCCTATAGATTTTAAATGAGTAAAATATAATTTTTCCTAATATTTCATGTCAATCAGAGCTTGTTTAGTCAGTTTTGACCCTAACACACATGATTTTCCCATTATTACAATAATGTTAATAATGTAAAATCATACCTTAAGACATATCGATAAATCTAGGAATCATATTAACATGTGGTTTATTCCAAAATATCACAAATGATTCATTTAATGTTCTCCTGGCTTTTCATGTCAATCAGAAGTCGTTTGCTCATTTTTGACCCCCTAACAGGAGATATGTCGTTTTAATAAAACTAGACAATGTTACCCCTTGTTTTCCATCATATCAGGTGAAAAAATCATCTTATGGATACAATGTTGATTCCTACAGATCAAAAATTACTCGATGATTTTTCTATCATGATTTCATGTCAATCCAAGTGTATTTTCTTGGTAGTGGCCCCTTTTACATGATTTGTCACTTAACTCCAAATATGAGGGAAAAACGCCACTTTTGATCATACTGAACGCATTTTCAAGACACGTAAAATTGATTATGATTTTAAAGTTGATTTATAGTATAGGTCAGACCCTAGGTCATCTCACAAGGATCATTGATAGGTTTAGGGTATGCATTTTTAATAAAAAGTACTAAAAAGGGGGGTGATTTTGAAAATAGTTTTATGAAAATAAATTAATTTAAACAGTTTAATAGTTGAGAAAGAAATAGATTTTGAAAATATATGATAAGTATTTGATCATTTATAAGTTACTACACAACTTGAAAAGTTCCTTGTTCTTAATTTATTATTAGTTTTTTGGTGTAATCATTTGATTGAGGTTTAACCAAGATCTTGGTTACCCACAACCTCTAAAACGATGAAAATAGGACTAAAACTTGACATAACAATCATATAGTGAAGTTAAATCCCCTAATAATGAATTAATATTTTTTAAGTAACACTAAAATCTCAAATTTTTGGTAAAGAATAGGAGTATTATGTTGTCCAATCGGAACAACACAAGTCGCACACTTTAAATTGCACACTAATCGATTATGAAATAAAAAGTGTTTCAATTAAATACATCAAAAAAAGTTAAGTTATATATAAAATAACAATTAAAACCCACAATATACACAAAAATAGTAGATAATTATGTGCTTTAACTCCCTCTTCAAGTGTGTAGCTCCCTCGCAATGATCACCCACCGCTTATCTCGACATCAGGAGGAGGAGGAAGCTTGGGTGGAACTCCTTATTCATTCTTGATCCACCTATGAGGATAGAGGCCTCTAGAACTTATTATATGAGGATATATCTCCATTTGGACTCCAAAATGGAAGATATTTTATTCTGTTTCGAACTTGAAAATGAGGATCCCAAGGTTCCATTTTATAGGCAAAGTGGAAGGTGGTTTGGGAACACAGATTTCTTAAAACCACTTAGACCATTGTTTTCGGTGGATAGACAGACTATCTTGCTTTGGGTACAACTACAAAGTTATTTCCCCACGTATTTAATATCTCCACCTAAATTTTGGATTCATTTGGACACATAAATCTTGAGATATGGATAGATCACAACACACCACTTTTGACTTTGTGTAGATTCGGTGTGCTAGACAGATCAGGTTGTTTGGGACACTTAATGCCAGAATTGGGCTTAGGTTCCTTCATATGAAATGTATTCCAATAATTTTTTTAAAAGATAACAAAATTTCATCCCATTTGGATGCATGGTTTATTATAAGTCTACGGTTTAGTTCACTGGTGTGCTTGAATCCTGCGCAGTTTGGCTCATTTTTCTTGGACATCATCATGGGCCCTCCAAATCACCTACACCTATAATGTAATTATTAAAACAAGTAACACTGCCCTATTTAATAGTGATAAACACAAAATAATTGAATCAAACATGAATTGAATTTTTTTATTATTTTTATAATTTTCAATACAAAACTAGTTTAGCACAGTGGTGTAAGGGTGAAAATGAAACAGTGAATCGTGGTGCGATCACATACCGATAAATTTGTGTATCTGATCAATGTGATGATGATTCTTATAGATTTTAAATGAATTAAGGATTTTGATCCGAATATTTCATGACAAATTAATCTTTTTTGGTCAGTTTTGATCCCCACACACATGATTCACCCATTATTACAAAAAAGGTAATAATGTCAAATCATACCTTAAGCAAAACCGATTAATACGAGAATTATATTGATGCATAGTTGATTCCAATAAATCAAAAATAATTCATGTAATTTTATCCTAACTATAAAAATCAATCAGAAATCATTTTCTAATTTTTGATCCCCTGATAGGAGATATTTCATTTTAATAAAACTATACAATATGACCCATCATCTTCCATCACACTGGGTGAAATGAGCATTTGATGGATATGGAATTGATTCCTACTAATAAAAAATGACTCAGTGATAATTCTACCATGATTTTATGCCAATACAATTGAGTGTGATTTGTATTTTCCCCTTTTACATGATTTTTCACTTAACTCGAAATCTGAGGGACAAACACCACTTTCGATCATACTAATAAATTCAGGTATCCAATCGATGTGTTAATGATTCCTATATATTTTAAATGAATTGAAGATCATAATACTAAGATTAAAAGTCAATCAGAAATCATTTGGTTGGTTTTGACCCCAACACATATGATTTTCTCATTATTACAAAAATGGTAATAATGTCAAATCATACCGTAAACCATACTGATCAATCCTAAAATCATATTGATGAAAGGTTAATTCCAATAGATCATAAATTATTTGTGGAATGTTATCCTAGTTTTTCACATCAATCAGAATTCATTTGCTTGTTTTTGACCCCCTGGTTGGAGATATGTCATTTTAATAAAACTATACAATGTTACCCACTGTTTTCCATCATACCGGGCGACATAAGAATCCAATGGATATGAAGCTGATTCTTAAAAATCAAAAACTATATAGTGATCATTATACCATGATTTCATGTCAATAAAAGTGTGTTTTCTTAGTATTGGCCCATTTTACATTATTTTTCACTTAACTCAAAATATGAGGGACAAACACCACTTTCGATCATACTGAATAATTTGGGTATCTAATCGACATGTCGATGATTCCTACAGATTTTAAATAACTTAATGATAATTTTCATAATATTTCATTCCAATAAAATCTCATTTGGTTAGTTTTGACCCCGACACAAATGATTTCCCATCATTGCAAAAAAGGTAAAAATGTTAAATCATGCCTTAATCCATACCGATAAATCCGAGAATCAGATTGACTCACTATTGATTAAAATAAATCACAAATTATTCATGGAATCTTCTACTAGATTTTCATACCAATTATAAGTTGTTTTCTCATTTTGACCCCAAAATAGGATATATGTCATTTTAGTACAACTATACAATGTTACCCCTTTTTTCTATCATACCAGGTGATATGATCATCTGATGGATTCAACATTGATTCCTATAGATCAAAAACAGCTTGGTGATCATTATCCCATGATTTCATGTCAATCCATGTGTGTTTTCTTGGTATTTTTACGTTTTACCTAACTTCTCACTTAAATCAAAATATAAGGGACAAATGCCACTTTCGATCATACCAAGAAATTCGGCTATCTGATCAATGTTCCAATGATTCATATAGATTTTAAATGATTTAAAGATCATTTTCCTAATATTTTATTCCAGGAGAATCTCATTTGGTTAGTTTTGACCCCTATATACATGATTTTCCCATTGCTACAAAAATGACAACAATTTCAATTCATACCAATCATTCTGAGCATTTTATTAGCAACGATTGTTTCCAATAGATCAAAAATGATATATGGAATGTTCTATTAACTTTACACATAAATAAGAATTTGTTTTCTCTTTTTTGACCCCCTAGCAGGAGATATGTCATTTTAATATAACTATACAACATTACCCATCGTTTTCCATCATAATGGGTAACATGAGAATCTAATGGATTTGGTGTGGATTCCTACATATCAAAAACAACTTGGTGATCGTTCTCCAACTATTTCATGTCAATACAATTGTGTTTACTTGGTATTGATCCTTTTTATGTGATTTACCACTTAACTCAAAATCCAAGGGATAAATGCCACTTTTAATCATATCGATAAAATCAGACATTTGATTGACATGACAATAATTCCTATAGATTTTAAATGAATTAAAGGCCATTATACTAATATTTCATGTTAATTAGAGCACTTTTGGTCAGTTTTGACCCTAACACACATGATTTTCCCATTATTACAAAAATGGTAAAAAATCCAAATTCATACCTTAAGACATACTGGTCAATCCAAGAATCATATTGATGTTTGGTTGATTCCAATAGATCACAAATGATTCATGGAATGTTATCCTATCTTTAAACTTCAATCAGAAGTCATTTTCTCATTTTGATCACCTGATAGGAGATATGTCATTTTAATAAAACTATACAATGTTACCCCTCATTTTTCATCATATCGGGCGACACAAGTATCTGATGGATGAGACATTAATTCCAACAGGTCAAAAATGACTCAATGATCATTCTCCTAGGATTTCATATCAATATAAGTTCATTTTATGAGTATTAATCCAAGTGTGTTTCCTCATTTTTTAGGACTAAACTGGTAATAAGTCATTTTAAGAATATAATAAATGTGAAAATTTACTTTGAATTGTACTGACCATTCCAGGAATCCAATTGACACGCAATTGAAATTTAAAGATAAAAAAATAATTTAATGATTATTTTCCTAACTTTTCTCATCAATCTAAATGTATTTAGTTGTTTTTTAATCTCTACTTGGTCAAATTTCATTTTAATGAAAATGTAAATGTGATTTTTGACTTTACTAAAAGTACGAAAAAAATGAGACATTAAATTTGAATGAGAAACTAGAAAGATAAAATGAAACATTCCTCCTAGATCTAACGCATTATGTAGGACCATGGCTGTTACCCATGTCTGGTGTAGTAGGGGGCTACAAAAAATAAAAATTATTAAGATAATAATAATGAATGTAATAAAAAATAAATAAATAATCTAGTATAAACATGAATTATAGGATCCCTTGCACCAAAACCCCAACACATATACTCCTACAGTGCTCTGACCTCAGCTAATAGTTGTGCATTTACTTCCTCAGAAGCACGCATATGTGCCTCTAAATCTTTCACCCACTATTTCATCCTAGAAAAAATAGGAGTCACAACCTTAGTGCATGAAACTACAAAAAGAGGATTCTCTGTACCATATGTCAAGTTGTAGCCATGTCCATCACGACTAATAATGCGATGAAATATCTCATCCCTCCACATGGAAAGTTATCATGTTGGGACCAAGCTGATGATGAAGGTGTTTTGTATTCAAGTATTGTCTTTTGTTATAAAGGAAAGCTTTTGGAAATCACCTCACTTTCTTTATGGAAAAAATCATATTGATTATTGTTTTCAAAAGAATCGGATCCATGTTTTGAAAATAATTGGACTCATGTTTTCAAAAGAATCATACTCGCTATGAAAGTACATCATAATGAGAAGAAGATGTTTTGGAAGAGAAGGTTTTGATCAGACTTGACTTAAGTCCATAATGAAAGTGAATACATATTTTTGGAAGTAAATTCCATCAGATTCACTCTGGAACCAATGTGAATGAAGTGGATGTTTTAAATTGGAGTCTCTATAACTACGATGAATTAATTGTGATGACGTTATGCCAATTTTTATTTCATATAAATAATAAGTTGAATTGAGAACTTGTGATGAAATATTTATGGAAGAATGGGGGAGTGATTGAAAATGTGGTGCTAATTAAACTGTGGTGTTGATTGAAGAGAATATGCTGATTGAAAAGGTGGTTCTGATTAAAAGGTGGTGTTGATTGAAGAGAATTTGTTGATTAAAAGGTGGTGCCAAGTGAAAGATATATTATTGATCAGAAAGATATTGTACCCAGATTTATCGTATTAGGGTGGCAGAGAGAAAGAATTAATACCAATTGTTTTTCAAAACAATCGTATCCAGATGAAATAGGTGGTACCAATTTACCGTAGCATCTAAATAATCCATCGAATAGGCCATAAAATTTTTGTACCTAGAATTGATCATATCTAGAAATTATCGTACCCAAATTTATCGTATTCGAGTGGCAGAGAAAAGTAATAGATGGTGCTGATTGTTTTTCAAAATGATCATATTTGGGTGGAAGAATAAATGGTCATATCTAGAATGATCGTACCTAGGATGATTGTATCCAGACCAATTGTTTTTAGAAAATATCATACTCAGGTTGAGAAGAAAATAATGTAGCTGGAATGAATGGAAAGTTACGATACTTTCCAATCGAAGTCTGATGATTCTAAATCTGTTCTCAAATGAATTCAAAATCATGAAGAAAGTCATGATACAAGCATAGGTCCATGAATGAAGTGAATTGTCAAGTGAGTCGAAAGAAAGAAATGAAGGAGATGATGTGTTTTCCAAGTGGTTCAAGAGAAGAATATAATAAGAAGTTTTGTTTTAGTTGGTCAAGAGAAGAAGGAGAAAATGAGATCAATAATGTATTCAACCATTTCAAAAGGGTTGAATTACTTTTTAGGTTTTCAGCTGGGTTAATAAAAGAGGAGGAGGTGAAGTTTTTGAATCTCAAGTGGGTCAAAAAAAGAGAGGAGAATGAGGTTACTAAATAAATTTTCAAGGGGGGTTGTACATTCAAATGAAAGATTTTTATTCAAAACAGTTCTGAGAATTGTATTCAGTAAATTAGAATGGTATCCATTTCTTCGTACATTTGTTTTTAATTAATACAAAGCTTTGTATTGAAGAAATCAAATTTAGAAAAATCAATATTATGTATTGAAATCATATTGATGATTTAAATGAAATTATAAAGTATTATATGAATTTTAAAGAATAATTGAGAATCTCCAATAAGTGTTGAAAAAGTCATAATTTCTCTGAGATTTTCGGGGAAATTTAGATTTGGGTGAATTTAGGTGAGCGGGAAAGTTTTTGGGATTCCAACCCAAACCTATTTTGGGTCATCTATAAAAGGTGAAAGTATATGGTACTTTTTAGATGATGAAGTACTATTCACCACAGTAGAGAGAGAGGCTCTGAGTTTCTAGAGAGAATAAGAAGTCTTCATACCGATCTTTTGTTGAAGAGGTTTTGATGGAGAAGTGAATTTGTATTTAGTTGATCATCGTATCGAACTGAATTAATTGGCTTTGAGATTTCCATGTTGGGTTTCTCAGATGAGAAATAATTGTAATGGGTTTTATCATACTCAGGAATTGAAGTGGTTATGATTCATTTATATTGTATTCTATAAGAAAATCAAACTTGAATAATTGTTTTGGAAGAATCATACTCAGAGGAATCTGACTAAGAAAATCAGACCTAGGAAAATCAGACTCAGTTTTTCATAACAAAGTCCAGGAGGTTATTACCTTTATTTTGGGTAAGGAATTGAAGAATTTTATTTCAATTGAATACATTTATTGAATTTAAAATAAGCACAGGTAACATGAGTTGTTACATAATAATTTTATTACCCTATTTGTGTTAAGAGGGTGCATACGCACTAGTGGGATTGTTTCATAGTGTTACATGAGTGACAGGGTATATCCTACTCATTGTAATCCAAGTATTGATTTCTAGAGGATTTTATGGCATTGGATCATTTCCAAACCATACCAAGGATATAACTCTTTTTATTGAATAGTGAACCTTGTAAAACTTTATGTTTCTATGGATGTGTGTTGGATTTTTTTTCAGTAGGGAATTGAAATCTCTAATAGGAGTTTAAGTTTTTTTCAATTAAAATGAAACATAAAATAAAAATATTTCCACTGATTCACCCCCCCCCCCTCTCAGTGATACAATTACTCTGACTGGGCACTTTCAAGTGGTATCAGATCCCAGGTTCCCTTCACTATTCTTTACTAATGGAGAATTTGAACTGTGTGAATAGTAAAGGTATTACAGACTTTTATGGAAAGAATTATCATATCTGGACAAATAGAATGATGACTTATCTTGTTTATATCAGTTATGATGTTCTTGAAGCTATGATAGTTGGGTTTCCACCCATTGATGATAAATATCCTCTTACATCTATTGATAAGAAGAATCTGGATAATGATAGAAGGGTCAATAATGTTATATTATCATCATTTTCTGAAAGTGGGTTCTTAATATTGAAAGGTTTTTCCACATGAAAAGTTATATGAGACAAATTTAAAAACATATACGAAGGCAATACAAAAGTCAAACAGGTGAAAATTCAAATTTGGAGATTGAAGTATGAAGACTTGAAGATGGGTGAGTATAAATCTGTTGTAGATTTCTTTACTAGGGTGAATTACATTGTGAGTAATATCAGATGTCTTGGTGAAAATATGTATGACCCTATATTTTTTGAAAAGATCTTAAGAATCCTACCTGACAAATTTGATGCAAAATTTTCTTCATTGGAAGATAGATATCCTGAAACATTATCTATTTATGATTTACATAACACTCCTATCAATTGTGAAATGAGAAGAGATAAAGTTATGAAGAGTAAAACAAAATTTTATAGAGAAATGTCTTTAATGGCTGTGAAGAATAAAAAGTCAAAGAATATTCTTATTGAAGAAGAATATGGTGATTCTAATTCTAAAAATGAGGTATATAAAAATCTCAATGATATTTTATCCTTGTTTTCTGAAAATGTGAAAAGAGTTATAGGAAAATAAAAAGTGAAACTTCCTTTGAAATGTTTCAAATGTGGACGCATTGGCCACTTTGCAGCAAATTTTCCTCAAATAAAGAATAAAGAAGATAGTGATGAAGAGGAAAGAAATCCAAGAAGATCATGTAAGAAACAGGGATAAAAATAAAAATTGAAATTCATAGGGAAATAAAATAAATTCTTTAAGTCCAAAAGAATAATTTTATTATCAAAAGATAAAGAAGAAAAAGGTAGTGATGTTGAATCCAAAAAAAATAGTTGATCATGGTATTGAAAAAAAAAATTATTGAAATAGTGAGTGATGAATTATTTGTAAGAAATGGTTCTAAATAAGAAGAAACTCAACTTGATATTCATTTGAAATAATAGTTGAAATAATGTCTAAGAAATATCAGAATACTTGAAAAGAAAAACAAAAGGCTGGAAGATTAATTCTTAAGAAACCAAGAATATTTTTCTAATGAGAAAGAAAAGCTGGTGAAAGAGATTTATGATCTTAAGAAATCTATTGAAGAAGAAAATAATCTTAATGAGCATTTTGAGGTGAAATTGAAAGCAAAATAAGAAGAGTTAGAACTTGTCCAACAAAAAATTTCTAAATCTGAAGAAAAAAGTACAAGTTTCCAAAACTCTGTCTCTAAAGTTGGTGAATGTTCTCATAATAAGAAACCTAATAAGGTTCAACAAAAGTTACCTTCAAAGGTTGATAATAATAATGGAATTATTTTTGAAAATAAGAATGTTGGTAAAGTTATGAATATAGCCAAAGCGAAGAACTCAAAAGATACAAAACATCTAGAGTCTAAATTTTTTTTATCTAGATCTAAAAAAAGTTTCAAATACTTCTAATTATATCAAGTCTGAAAAGAAGAAGAATAATTTTATTAATAGCACAAAGGTTTGTGGATCATAAAATAATGAGAAGAAGGTGGTTGGGAAACATATTCACAATTCTGGTTAGTATGGAGTTTTGAGTCTGAAACATGAGTTTTACCCTAGGTGCAGCCTAAAATGGGTTGGCATGGGGTGTTCAAATAAAAGCGGTCATGGACGGGTGTGTTTAGTTAAATAAATAAATAATTTTAGTTATTTAATAAATTAACATAATTCTATTTTAATCTATAAATAAATCATTATGGTAGGATCGCCAGGGTTAGCCTCATAACCATGGGATCATTGCGCAGTGACTTCTTCCTCCTCTCATTGGCAAATCAGGTTCAAACGACGACGAACCTCTGGATTTGGGCAGATCGACGTGAAACAAACACAATGACTCCTATCATTCGTTGGAGAGTGTGTTATTCGATGATTAATGATCCAAAACCAGGTAGGACTCATCAATTCATGGATTATTCCCTTATTGATTAAATTTATTGAACAAGATCATATGTTTCTTTGATATGCGGCAATTGTAAGTCATTTGCATGCACCCAAGTACAAATTTAATTGTTTATTCAATTTTTTTCTTATCCTAGATCATCCTAATTATATATATTGTCCAAAAATTCTTGGACAACGATTGTTAAACCCTTGTTCTTGTGTCTTTCTCCAAAAATTCTTCACTTTAGTCATCGTTGGACCTTGGGGTCGCGATTCAACATTATCGGATGGGACCGAACCTGATCAGACCCTCGAATTCATGATGGTTTTACATGTGACAAATGGATCAATTATAAAGGAAAAAATTTGGGATAAATCATGGTATAGTGGGTGTTGATTTCATGAATATGGGATTCGAGATAATTGAGGCACAACGAGAGGCGTGTGATGCGTACGACAAACCACCGGGATGAATCAATATTTGATTTTCGGCCAACAGACGACTAGAAATGAATAAAAGAGGATTTAACTTTGATTTTGGGAGTCCTAGAGGAGATATATGAGGTGGAAAGTCTGGATCTAGAATACTAGATCAGATTTAGAAATTATGTTGAAAACTTGACTACGCGTCGTGTAGTCCAAAGAACACACGACGTGTAGGGCCCTGGCTGTTGCGGCTAGGGTTTTAGGTAAGAAAAGTATCACATGTTGTGTGACCCTTATGCTTGTGACCTATTGTGTACTCTGTGAGTGCACAGGAATGGGTATGGCTAGGCACACATCATGTGCCAAAGTACATGGACACTAGCATGATACACGGACATGGCCTGAGAGCACGGGCAGGACCCCGAGTGTCTCAGACACGTCATGTAGTCCCCTTGCATGTCATGTGGAACTACATGGGTATAAAGTTTATTATAGGTAGGGACATGACCAAATGATGTAGCGGTACCACATGTCGTGTGGGCCCCCTTAGACATCGTGTACCCCTTCTTTCCTTCTGAGGAAAATTCAACCTCTCATATCTCCTTCGTTTAGACTCAGATTTTGGCCCACGAGTAGCCTATCTCGAGTGTTTTTTCACGTAGAACATGGTGGTGGAATCCATAGTGTGTTTTGAGATATTATATAATATTTTATGAGTGGGATTATTTTTTAGGTGATGCTCGATGATGGTAGTGATCAGACAGGATCACCAGGGGCTTTAGAGTGACACCCTCCAGCTAAGCTGGGCATGAGTCCTCTACTTATCTATAGAGTGACACCCTCTTGAAAGGCAGGGCATGGGTCCTCTATCTATTATATAGAGTGAAACCCTCCTACAATACAAGGCATGGGTCCTCCACCTATATATCCAAGTGGAACCCTCCTACCAAGTAAGGCGTGGATCCTCGATCAACTATTAGAGTGACACCCTCCAACCGAGCTAGGCATGGGCCCTCTATCTATCCACCGAGTGGCACCCTAATATGGAGTTAGGGAATGGGTCCTCAACTATGAGAGTGGCACCCTCCTACTGGTCAGAGCATGGGTCATCTATCTGTTATTCAAGTGGCACCCTCCTGTTGTATCAGGGCATGATTCCCAGACTACTAGAGTGGCACCCTCTAGGTGGGTAGGGCGTGAGTCCTCTACTGACTACTTGAGTGGAACCCACTTGAGGAGACAGAACATGGGTCTTCAACCATCAGAGTGGCACCCTCCTGTGGTGATAGGGCATGGGTCCTCTATCGACTACTGAGTGGAACCTTCCTACGGAGACAAAGCATGGGTCCTCAACCATCCGAGTGGCACCCTCCTACTGGGTCAGGGCATAAGCCCTCTACTATATTTTTAGTGGCACCCTCCTATGGAGACAGGGTATGGGTCCTTTACCTAGAGATTTTTTACCTCAACTATGTGACATAGTGGTGAGGTGTGGCTAGAATTGGATATTTCTACTGGGCAGACACACCAGATATTGGGTATCGTTGATGGACTTTTGGAATTGATAACACTCTTTTTCTAGGTTGGGCTATGAGATGAATATCCTTTTCTATCTCATTTGGGGTTCTTTGGTTTGAGCATGTATATATCTATATCCATGTTGTTGGATTTTGTTTACTCTCTTACTTTGATTTGAGTTGTTTACTATCTATTCCTATCATGTCTCTTACTACTCCCCCTTCAACTTTTGGGGCATCCTACTAGGTATGTATATACTCACCCTTTCATGGGATGTTCCCACACGTGTAATGTATTATGAAGATGATGGATAAGTCGGTGGTGACTGTAGAGAAGCTTAGGGATACCTGGTGTATTGGACCGCATATGGTGGTTAGAGCTTAGAGATCCAGAGCTGGGTTCTCTCAACACTTTTACTTCCTAGTTTTTCCAGGTTGGGAGATCTATCTGGTTGGGCGTGTATTTTTTCCATTTACTTTTCAGTTTGCATTGTCATACTCGTGTACACCCTAGAGGTTTTTCATGCATAGTTTATATTCTAGTCGTTGTATCTTTTCTTTTATTATTCCTTTGCACTTTTTCATTGTGATGGTCGGGTGTGTGCATACAGGTAAATTAGGCAAAGGCCTTTCATACTAGTTATACCTTTTGTCACTTGTCGTCGCCCCTAGCATATGGAGGCAGGCTTGGGGTAGTTGCAGCTCAACCCCCATTGGGTTGGGTCATGACAATATTGTCCATATCAAAAAAAATCCTTCTCCAACTAGACCATCATTAATTTGAGGGGGCTTGTCTAATTTTGTTTCAACATCCATTAGATATTCTGTACAAATAGTACACTCTTCCATTAAATAACCATTGGCTATTAATGAATATGGATGAGCTCTGTTACATACAAATTGTTTCAATGTATTCAGATACCACTCAATAGGATACATCCACCTGAATTACACTGGATCAGTAACCATTACTTCATTGGTTAGGTGCATCATTAAGTGAATCATAACATCGAAAAATGAGGGTGGAAATAATTTCTCCATGTGACAAAGCGTAAGTATAATTTTATCCTCCAGATTTTTTAAATCACTAATTCATCAATTTATTAAACAAAGTTGTCTAAAAAACTACTCATCTCGGTCAATGGTTGAACAACATTGGGTGATAAACAATCACAAATTGCGATTGGAATCAAATGATGAAGTACTTTGTGATTGTCATGGATTTTCAACCCTAGCAATGTTCTGGTTGTCACATTCACACACTTAGAAATGTTATAGGAGTAACCATCAGGCACCTTGACTATCTTTAAAATAGAAAGAAATGCCTCTTTCTCATTTTTACTTAGCGTATACTGTGCAGTAGGCATGTATGCCTTATTTTCCTCACCCAACTATAAATGAAATTGCTTCCTTAAACCCATTTCTTCTAAATCACTTCATACATTAACATGGTTCTTTGATATTCCACAAACACCCAAAATGTTCCACAATATATTATCACAAATATTTTTTCAATGTGCATGAAATCTAGATTATGCCTTGGTATATTAGATTTTCAATAAGGGTGATTAAAAAAATACTTTTCTTCTTCCAATTGTGATTGTGTTGTCTAAACACACCATAAATAGAGGGTAATGGATGAACCATCAAATCCTAAAATCCATATACCATGGGAAAGTTTTCTTTCTCAATTTGTGATAATATTTCTACTCATGTCATGATCTTTGGTGTTGGGTTGAATTTTCTAGAACCATCAAATGTCATTGTGTCCTTTATGAACCTGTGTTGGGGGGTCTATGACCCATGTATGCCCATTTTTCATAATGTTTAAGCCATGTATAATTTTTACTTTTATTGTAGCAAGGGAAATAAAACCCCCTTTCGTACTCCAACATGATAAATTTGCATAAACCGAAAAATCATTGAGTGTCGATAATAAAACAGCCTGTAGTTTGAACATTTAATTTGTTTCACAATCATAAGTCATTAGACCATCGACCCAAAATTCATTACACTCATCAATCTATGGATTAAGGTAAACATCAATATTATCCCCATACTTCTGGGTCCATCAATAAGAGTGTAAAGTAATAGAAATTGTTGTTTTATATAATTTCATAAAGGAATATTATATGAAACCAACACCATGGGCCATGTTTTATGAGTTGCACCAACCATATGCATGAATGGATTGAAGTCATCTGCTTCCAACCTCAATTAGACATTGCAACTATCTTTAGAAAATTTGGGGTGCCTCTGGTCAAACTCTTTTCATTCAAGAGAGACTTTCGGGTGAGTTATCATATCACTTTTCTTATTTCTTTCCACACATCATCTCATTAATTTATAATCTTTAGATGAAATAAACAATATTTTCAACCATGAATTTAGAAGAAAGTAACACGTGTGATTTATGATAATCATTTTCCTTTGCTTCATGATCCAACTTTAATGAGTCTGATTTCCCCCTTTATCTTTCCACCTAGAAGAGTCACAGACCATACAATCATCCAAATGGACAGTTTCCTTTCGAAACAACGTACAGTTGCTTTCACATACATCTATGGTCTTATATATGAAACATGATCTCTCCTTCAACTTACAAGCATGGTAATATGACTCAAGAATCTTAACATCAGTAGGAATCACTCTTTTCAATAACATTAATAGCATGTCAAACGATGTGTCTGACTACTAATTCAAAACCTTAAAGTGAAACAACTCCATGATAAGTGATGATTTATTATGAGCAGTACACACATAATATAATTCAGTTAGTGCATCATAAAATATTTCATAAAACCTCAAAAAATCAAGATTTGTACCAGAGCATAGATTGATCTCACTTTTCATAACATTCTGAATGTCAATGCCTTTAGGAGCCAACCCACATACCATTTCAATAAGCATTCCATGCATCAAATAAATCATCTTTATATTAACATCTATCTCAATAGTTTCTATTTGATGACAACAAATATACTCTTCCTCGTGATGAGTCCAGCTAGCACTATTGGAAAGTTAAACTATGCTAATGGTTTAAAACCATTGGTATTGAAGGGAAAACCATTAGTATACAATATACCAACAGTTTGGCAAACCATTGGTAAGCCCGACGTAGGGATAGATATATACCAACGGTTTCTAAATAGCCATTGGTATATGCTGCAAAAATCACAACTTCCCAATGGTTACCTAGAACTGTTGGAAAAAAATCTATACCAATGGTTTAAAACCATTGGTTTACAAATCATTCAGTGTTTTACCAACATTTTTTGAATTGCTGGTATAGTTTTTTTTTTCCAATGGTTGCAAAAAACCATTGGTAAAATGCAAAATTCCTTTGGTATACCAACGGTTTTTTAACCGTTAGTATACCTTTCACCCCTATACCAATGGTTATAAACTATTGGTATAATATTAAAATTTCTTTCAGCAGTATACCAAAGGTTATAAACTGTTGGTATATCCTTCACCCAGATTTCACAACAGCATGCCGAACCCAACACCCAGATATGCAGAACCCAATACACCTGCAGGAAGCCTATGCACCTAGGCCAATACACCACACAGAATCCAATATCACCTGCACACATAATCTAATATGCAAAAGCCTCCAATATTTCATACACCAGACTCCAATACACCTGAAGCAAATCAAATACACCTGGAGACACAATCCAATACACCTACACATAGAATCCAATATTGCATGCACCAGACTCCAACGTTGCATACATTGTGCAAATTACATTCCATATTCACCAGAAGATAAACCTTTTAGAATAGTCCTCCTAGTCCTATTAGTTACTTTCCAAACCCTCGCCTTCCACATTACTAAATACTGAAATCGGGTAATAGCTGAATGTTTTCTCATTAGTCTTCCAACCAATATCAAATTCCGAGTCTTGATAATTTGGTCAGCCAATAAACTATATCCAAGAATTGATACCACTTTTTGGGCCCAGGTGGAGAATATCAATTTATGGAAATTATATATTACAATTGATAAAACTATTGTGATTCAACATTTGAGACTGGGTAGTCAAGGTACTACATCCATCACTCTAATCCACCCCTGCTTTCAGTTTGGTCACCTCATTTTTCTTCCAAAAGCACTTTCATTTGATGAAAATGAACATGAATGAAATAATTCATGATATAAAAGAAAAAAATAACAACACTGGGAAATATTTGGTTTAGACGATAGTAATATTCTATCCGGGGGGCTCTCCTTTTGGGTTTTCTGGGGTGGGGGTTGTCCAGGGGGTGGGGGTGTCTAGGGGGTAGGGTCTAGGGGTGTCCAGGGGGTGGTGTCCAGGGGGTGGGGGCTATCCAGGGTGGTGGGGGGTTGTCCATGGGGGTGTCCAGGGGGGTATCCAGGGGGTTGGGGGGCTTTCTAGAGGGTGGGGTGTCCAGGGGGTGGGGTGTCTAGGGGGTGGGGTGGTTTCTAGGGGGTGGGGGTGGTCCAGGGGGTGGGGGTTGTCCAAGGGGGGTGGGGTGGTGTCCAGGGGGTGGGGGTGGTTGTCCATGGGGGTGGGGGTGTCCAAGGGGTGGGGGTGTCCAGGTGGTGGGGTGGTGTTTAGGAGGGGTGGGGCCGTCTAAAGGGTTGGGGGTGTCCAGAGGTGGGGGCTGTCCATGGGGGTGTCCGGGGGGTGGGGTGGTGTCCAGGGGGTGGGGGTGTCCAGGGGTGGGTGTGTCTAGGGGGTGGGGGTGTCTAGGGGGTGGGGTGGTGTCCAGGGGTGGGGTAGTCCAGGGGGTTGGGGGCTGTCCAAGGGGGTGGGGTGGTGTCCATGGGGGTGGGGGTGGCTGTCCATGGGGGTGGGGGTGTCCAGGTGGTGGGGTGGTGTCTAGGAGGGGTGGGGCATCCAGGGGTTGGGGGCTGTTTAGGGGGTAGGGGGCTGTCCAAGGGGGTGGGGGGCTGTCCATGGGGGTGGGGTGTCCAGGGGGTGGGGGTGTCCAGGTGGTGGGGTGGTGTCTAGGAGGGGTGGGGGCTGTAATGGTTTTAATGGAATGAATTTCATGGATTTTAAGATCATTGGTATTTTTAAAATGGTTTTGAAATAGTGTTTATTTCAATAGTATGTGTTTCTTTAAGAAAAAATGAATGCTTTTGGTGTGTATGGTAGGAAGGGGGGTTTGGTTATTAGGAAATGGATTACATTTTTATTGTGGGAAAAAAATACTATATGATTTTTGAAATGGAACCTTAAAGGGGATTTTTATAAACCATTGGGGAGTTTTAAATAGAAAGAAGTCTCTATTATGTGATTTTGAAATGTTTTTATGAAGAATTATTTATGATGTATCTTTATGGGATTTGCGATTTTGTGTCCCTTATTTTAGAACATCAGATTATTTTACTAAAGGTTTTGTTTTTTATAATTATTTATAATGTTACCACTATAAATGAATCAAAAATTCCATAAGGGGATATCTCAGGTAGTCATTCTTGTGATCCAACTATTGTCTTCCTAGTCTTGGTCTCTACTCAAACTCTTGTGGAAGTGGAATAGCCATGTTCTTCTTGGATCATTGATTATTCATGTGAGTTTCAAAAATAGCATCCACTATTTTTTATTGGTGATCAAGGATCCCAGGAGGCAACGCAGTGGGTAGCTATGATTAATGTTATCTTCGAGTTGTTAGAGGCCCTACAATCCATGGGGGTGGGGGTTGTCCAGGGGGTGAGGGCTGTCCACAGGGGTGGCAGGGGTGTCTAGGGGGTACGGGGTGTCCAGGGGGGTGGGAAGGCTGTCCACGGGAGTGGTGGGGCTGTCCAGGGGGTAGGGGTGTCTAGGGGTGGTGGGCGGGCTGTCCATGGGGGTGGGCGGGCTGTCCACGGGGCGGGGGGATGTCCACGGGGGGAGGGGTTGTCCAGGGGGTGGGCGGGCTGTCCATGGGGGTAGAGGGGTTGTCCAGGGGAGTCAGGGGTGTCCGGGGGGTAGGGGTGTCCAAGGGGATGGGCAAGCTGTCCATGGGGGTGGGGGTTGTTCACGAGGGGAGGGGTTGTCCAGGGGGGTGGGCAGGCTGTCTAGGGGGGTTGGTAGGGCTGTCTAGGGGGGTGGGTGGGGCTATCCAGGGGGTACATGGTGTCGAGGGGGTGGGTGAGGTTGTCCAGGGGGTACGGGGTGTCCAAGGGGGTGGGCGGGCTGTCTACAGGGGTGGGCGAGTTGTCCACAGGGGTGGGGGTATCCAGGGGGTGGGGGTTTTCTACGGGGGTGGGGGATATCCATAGGGGGAGGGGTTTTACAGGGGGTGGGCGGGTTTTCCATGGGGGTGGCGGGGTTGTCCAGGGGGTACGGGGTGTCCAGGGGGGTGGGCAGGCTGTCCACGGGGGTGGAGGGTTGTCTAGAGGAGGGGTGAATCAGTCACAACAAATCATCAAGTCAAGTTTTATTATTTATAGATAAAAAAATAAAGATAATGTAACCTACCTAATCATGCATATATTTAGGCACAACAAATCAATAAACATCAAAGGTCAGTAATACCAGTCAAAAATGTTAAGAATCAATTTGTCCCTCATCACCATCGCTGTCATCATCAGCCTCACCCTCATCCTCATCGTCATCCCCATCATCGTCCCTGCCCTCCTCCTCACCCTCGTACTCAGCCTCAGCCTCCTCATTGCCCTCCTCCTCTGCCTCGCCCTCCTCTTCCGCCTTGGCCTCCTCCTCGCCCTCCTCCTCCTCCGCCTTGGCCTCCTCATCACCATCGTATCAACCACCACTAGAACTACCACCTGTTACACCATATATAGAAATCATCGACGACATATATTCACCACAAGTTGTGCTGGCCTCTAGTGGAAGTGTTGGACATAAAACATCCATCAGTTTCATAAATGTAGTATTTGCCCTAGCAGACTGTTATGTCGTCTCTATGACCCTTTTTCAGCCTGTTCTGCATGTGCCTTAACCTGATGGAACTCAGTGGCACTACAAATCGTACCTGAGGGGGGATAATACCTCGTCGGAACTATACTCTTCCCAATTCAGCAGTGTACTCTACTAGGGTGCTCATCTCCCAACACCTGATGTAAGTGGTCGTTTGGCCCAAAATTGTATGGTTCTTGGGCATCAAGGGCCTCTAAAGCAACCTATTACAAATATAAATAGATTATTAAGTTACAAAATAGATATTAAAATTTTAAATCTATAAAGTAAAACTTACAGTTTGCTGCTAAGTCAGTTCATTAACCACACTTCCATCTTTCTTCCTTCTACTCGAGAAAAACAGTTTTTCTCGAGGCACACGTCCTTCTATATTCAATTTATGCCTCTACAATGACATTTAATGTAGGAAACCATAATTAAAAATAGGATACCAATAATTAATTGCATAACTAAAATTATATAACAAATTTAGCAATCGAATAAATTATGGAGGAAGCAATAGAAAGTGAAATAAGTAAAGAAAAATTATAAACTGTCATACCTACTGCCTCTCATGATCTAGCATCATAGTACATCCCAATGTGTGGATGTATTTTTTAGCATCAATGTTTTTTTTTGTTTCTTCCAGATGAATCCTAAATAAAATTCAATAATTAGTATTAACTAAAAACATAAAAATTTTCATTTAAATACCTCTAATGTGATTAATACCTTAAATTGGCTAGTCGTCCAATGAGTAATCATCTGTAGATACTATTCTAATAGATAATCATCCACAACAGGGACCATCTCTAACTCTGTGCCCACTCTAGCATGCCATCCAATGTATAACTCATGCTTATAATCTCTCCAAAGCTCGCTTAAATCCTTTAGATGTGTTGGTCGTGCACCCTCACCATCGGGGAAATTAAACCGTAACTGACACCAAAATATTAATTCATATAAATACAAAAAAATAATATATTGCATTAAATACAACAGATTTTTTACCCATATCTCTACCCAAGCTTTATCCTTAATGTCATTTGGCAGTTGTCTCCATGAAAGAGGGATGACAGGAATGATGTCGGAGTATTTGGCAAGCGTCGCCAAAAAACTCCGACATTGTTGCCCTGATTTTTCAATCATTTGACTATCTTCATTGTAGTCCATCATCAACTGCGTGCAGTAGTTCCACACTGCACGCATGCGTATATGCCCCCGCCCCCACCTCCTATTAGTGGATGTATCTGTTATGAAAGAAAAACAAATATTTTATCAATATATGTTATAATGAAAATAAATAATGGTGTAAAAATTTGTTAGGGTTGTATAAGTATACCTGCAGTAGTTTGATCAATGGGCGCCGTTGGATCCGCAGAATCTGAAGGAACACCCTATACAAATGGAGTGGGTCCCAATGTATGCTCCGCAGGGATAGAATCTGGCGGAGCAGGAGTCGACGAAGATGGAATATAAAAGCCCAAAGAGAAGGAATCAGAAGTAAAATAAGATGACATAGATGGCTGGATGAATGTTGGATGGGGAGTGGGAATCATCATCAGATATGGTACGGATGGGTGAGGAGGCTCAAATGTAAAGGGTGGTGAAAACATGGGAGGCCTAAATATCTTGTGTGTCCCTAACAACACACCAGGATCAGAATGTGGTATGGGTGGTATGTAAGTGGGAGGGGCAGGGTCTAATTGGGTATGCCGACTAGATCGTCTAGCTCTTGTACCACCCCCTATCGTATGAACACCCTGAGTACTGGGACCACTACTAGGCTACTCATCAAATAATTGTCGCCCAATAGATGGATCCTACAAAAATGTTTTAAAAAATAATAATCACATGACATTATATATTATTTAAATGTATATATTTGAAATAAAATACTCATTGCAGACACAAGTGGTGGAATACCCAACTTAGTCATGCGACGATTGTTGTCCATAATCTTTTTTCATCGCCTCTCTTTAATTGGTTTCATTTCCTGTATTTGAAAACTAATATGAAAGTAAATAGAAAAGGATAACTAATGTGTAACCCAAAAAACAAAATAAATGAGAGGGAATAGGGGGATTCATGGATAATTTAACTATCCATTGTTTTAGGTGAGCTTGAATAAATATATAATAAAGTCAATAAATTGTACAAGATGTAATAAAGAAATTTGATTTTTGGTAGGATGGTTATTTACTAATTATCATCAGTCTATTAAAATCATGGAACATTGATTCTACCGGATTTATAAGGGGTAAATCAGTTGTCAAAATTAAGGAAATTTTAATTTCTTTAGCTCAGGTACACTACTAGAAAAATAGGCTACAACCACGGATCTATAGCCACAGTTTTAAAACTGTGGCTATAGGTGGTGTAACGTCCCGGATCCGAAAGACACACAATGGGTGCCTCGAACCCGGTTGGTCACATGACCTCAAGCACATTTCCCCAAATGCCAGAGGATTCCGACTAGCAGCGAGGGCCCAGGTCTGATAGTGGGGAAATTATGCCCTCATTTGTCAAAGTGTAGCACAACGAAAAAGAAAATAACATACAACAACAAAAGAAGTAAACAATATGAACTAGAAATGAACAACTACAATAAAAGATAACCAACACTTATATATAAAAATGTAGCATGTCGCTATTTCTATGAAAGCAACCCAAACAGAATACACTGTAATACAATACAATACAACTCAAAGTACAGGGTACAACAGTAGAACAAAATAGAGTGAACAGAACGCAGCAGCATCGCAAGCCTAAGCTTGATCCCATGCTCTTCTACTCCTCTGCTACAATCATGTACCTGTATAGGGACTCTTGACTCTATCAACACCTGCAACAATATAGTCTGTTTGGGCTGAAGACATGACCCAAACAGGGTGTGAGAAATAAATCCCAGTAGACACCCACCAAAGACCCATGCCCAACTGTCAGTGAAAATGTGCAACAGCAGTGTGCAAAAGTAAATACAGAAAACTAGTAAGTACTCAAAAGTAACTATCACTACCAGTTTCATTTCCATTTTAATTATTACTTATCACCTCCAAGCTTGTGCTTCGGCTTGGCAGGTACAACATAGAAAATCACCACAGTGAATATTCTAAATAGTCGTGTCCTTAGACATACTATCCTTACCCTCACGTAACAGAATCAAATACCCGCAGGTGATTGACCTCGGGCATAACGATCATTTCCATCAGGCACACGTGATATTTCCCTCACGCACAGAGACTATTTCCCACAGGCATAAACAAAGGTTACCCTCAGGCTAACCAAACACTGCCCACAGGCTAAGTAAAACACTACCTACAGGCTAATAGAACACTGCCCTCAGGCTAAAGGGATCAGGCTGATCCCAAAGAATAAACAACAATTTATATAAACTTTCTCTCAAGAAAATGAAGTGCACAATATAATCATGGCATACCCTCGGGTATCCTGTCCAAACGGATAAACAGAGGAACGCACCCCCGGGGTGGTCCTGGATCCAAGCAGTGATCCCAAACAGTAGTTTAAACTTGTCATTAGATTATCTATGTAATTCTAGATATATTTTTAGCAAAGACCACAGCCATATGACACCCCAACCATGAGCGCGTAGCACAACGGTACACAATTTCATCACAACTGTTGAAAATAAACATCAGACCACCTACCTCGATCGTCTATGATCGGTATACATGAACGACGCCTCCCGAATCATCCAAGAACGATGTAGATCTGGGATAAACATTCACTCAATCAAACTCAAATAAATTTCCATCAGGAAAGAATTGGTAAGAAACACACAAAGAGAGGGAATAACTCACCCGCGCGGTTCAATTGAGACCGTCAGAGAAGGATTTGGATTCCCGGTGGGCGGTCGAGAGATCTCCGAAGCTCCGACCTCCTCTCCCAGCTCCAAAACGAACTCAAAGACTCCTATGCCAAATGAGGAGGCTACTTCCCATTTTAAGCAAAAAAAACTACACAGTGTGTACTCTCAAGTACACGGCATGTGCTTTTCATTTTTTAAATTGTATCCGTCGACATGAGTACATGGCGTGTATTCCTGATTACACGGCGTGTACTGTCACTCCACTAGTGGCTGCCCGTCACGACCCGTCCTCAGGGCCCGTGCTGTGACTACCCCAAGCCCGCCTTCCATAGGCCAGGGGCTGGTGACTAGCACCAAGGTGTAAATCCCGATAAAAAAGGGAAGGCATTGCCTTTATAAAGTAAATAAACACCACAGAGCAAGTAAGCAGAAGTAAACACTAAATAAAACTGGGTACAATAGTAAGTGCGGAAAAGTAAGTGGGCCAGAATACAAACCCAAACTGAAAGTAAAGTACAACTAAAAAAGGGATTACAACAACTGAAAAGTAAAGCCGCAACGTCGAGCCGTCCATTGGAAGTCCCACCTGAAGGGTGGGTCCAGATAGCCTCCACAGCTCCTCGGGTCCAGCCGTCCGCTCTGAGTACGTCCCGTCCAGTGGTCCACCTCCAGATACTGACTCGCTCCACAAGCCTCAGCCACGATCAGCGTTGTCCGTCGTCTGTATCCAACACAACGTAGTGCGGGCATAGCCCATGCAGGGGTGAGTATATGCTACTCAGTAGGGACCCCGAGACCCCCGACGGTCTTCTAGAATCCACAAAGGATAATCCACAAAGGAAAGATATAATCACGAAGTAACAACCAACATTAATTAGGTATATGCCCATACATATACCTAAGTCATCAATTCCAGTTCAGTTCCAATATCTGAGCCCAAGTACAACCCAGTCCACACAGGAAAACGTAACCCGTTCCACATAGGAAATCAAAACCCAATCCACACAAGAAAGCATAATGTAATCCACACATGATATCAAGTCAATATTATCGAAGATAAAGATTGAAAGTCAAGACTCAGCTCACATGGGTATACTTCTTCGTAAGACGATAGAGATGATCAGATGTAGCCACTGATTCATCTAAGTCGTCGGACCCACATAGGATCGATAGGTACTAACCCCCGCAATGACCCACAAAGTATTGATAGGTACTAACCCCCGCAATGACCCACACAGGATTTGACCCACACAGGATCGGTATGCACTGGCCCACACAAGACCACTGAGCGCTGACCCACATAGGATCTGACCCACATAGGATCAGTAGCACTAATCCACACAGGATCGCTGAGTGCTGTAGTCGTCGTCGTCCAATCCACGGAGGATTTCTGTACAGTCATCATCGTCGTCGTAGTCGCAGTCAGCTCTAGGGTACCCGCACACAACAAGCTCGTTCGGGGAGGGTCCGCTCCACGAGCCGAGGGGCTGATACATCAACTAACACAAATTCCGGAGTTGATGTATCCAAAAGTTCTGTATCGTCAACAGGAACTCAACGAGACAGACGGCACGTCAATCGGACGCCCGGTCTGAGAGTTATTGGCTTTTTCGTCCTAGGGGCCCGATTGGTTTTTAAGTCAAAACCAACCCGACCATACTCCAACTATGTTCAAACCTCGAGCGGAGTAATCCAAAAGGTCCTTCTCACTGAGAGGAATCCAACAAAGTCGACGGCACGTCAATCGGACGTCCGGAGCTCAAGTTATAAGTGTTTCCGCTCCGAGGGCCCGATTGGTTTCGTGTTCGAACCAACCTATTCGTACCCAACGTTCTCAGAAACCTTGAGTGTAATATACCGAAACGACCATCTCGATCCAAGTATCGCATCATAACTGATGGTGTGTCGTTCGGAGGTCTATAGCCCAAGTTATAGGCAAAAGACCAAACGAAGTCCGTGAATAGGGGGTTCGGGCCCGGTCCGACCCGGCCCGATACCCCCCTAGGTCGGCCCGAACCGGGTCGACCCGACCCGGGTCCGGGGTAACCCGACCCGGGTCCGGTTATGACCCATTAGGGCGTGGCCCGGCCCCGCTGGCGCGGCCCGGCCTGGCTTGGGCGCGGCCCGGCCCGTCCTGGGCGTGGCCTGACCTGGCGCGCTCGGCCGTAACGGCCGAGCAGAAGGGGAGGGGGGGGGCGCTGCCCCCCTATGTGTAACTGCGGGCCCCATGTGGGGGGACGCTCCTTCGGCCAGCCGGGGGTTACGACCCCCGGCCCTCTCGGTGACCGACCGGCCCGGTCCGATTGGCCGGTTGCTGCTGCCGCGGGACCGCCGCGGTCCCACCCTCCTGCTCCGACGGCCGGAAGCCGGTCGTTACTCCCTGCTCCGCCACGGCCTTGGTCCGACCGGCGCGGCACGACAGCTCTACGCCCCTCCGTCGCGGTCCCGCTACGGCCGCGGCCTCTTCGACGTTCTCCGGCGCGGCGCGACGGCGTTGCAGCTTTGTTCGACTTCAACGGAGCGGCGCGACGGCGCCGCGCTTCCTCGCCCATTCTCATGTTTCCACGCGGTGCAACGGCACTGTGCTGCCTTTGCACAAGCCGCAACAAAATCAACAATCAAGGGGGGAGGAGGGTCAGCCGTGTTCGTGTGGTCCGACCTCCTCCCGTTATTGCGATATCAGGAGGCTCAATCAAAGACGAAGATCGGCGATGAAAGAATCATGAACAAAAACAAATAATCCCCTACCTTGATGGAATCGTTGAACGAAGGTTCGTCGCGGAATTGAACGTCACGGAAGAAGGCGTCGTGGAAGAGGGTTCCATACACGCTTGACGGAGATCGTCCGAGGTGGGGAGGCGTCTCACACCGGCTGCGGAGAGGAGTAGAAAGACATGTCGTCTTTCTTTGGTGTTGGCGTTCTTCGTCGGAGAGTGGCGTTCTTCGCGTTCTTCAACATGGAAGATGAACTTCTTCAGAGGAAGATTGCTCCCTCTCTCAAAAACCCAACACCATGAAACAACCCCCAAATAAAATAAGTGTTATGCTTATTTTATTATAACATGCCATGCATTTAAATTTTTAAAATTCAAATGCTTAACTCCCAAAATAAATGGCATGCTTTAATGTGAAGGAAGTCACATCATTTAAAACATGGGGGTTTAAAGGGGAAGAGTTATGGGGGTTAGAGAATTTGAAGAGGTGGAGTTCGTGTGGGACCCACCACCCTCTTAACCACTCATGGGTAGTTTTCCCAACTTCCAATCAAAGGATATAACCACTTAAAAAGAAATAAAATTGTAGCTCAATTTTATTTTTACCTTCCACAATTTTTAACATCTCCTCCCGAGCAAACGCAACCCCAGAAAAGGTGTTCTTAAGCAATTATCGGCGTTGCGGTTTCATCAGTGCCCTCGGATTTCGATTCCGAGCACCGGTTCAAAATTTAGGAAATCCCGCTCGTTTGTTCACTGAACGTACCCGAGATAAACTTCGGAAAAAAATATTCCGGGCGCACCAGGCCTCGAAATCAGGTGCCGTCAAAAACTGTGTTCTTGTAAAATCCCAAAGAAAATTACAAAAAAAATTCCCTTGAATTTTACGGGTCTTTATATTACTCCCACCTCAGGGCTTTACATCCCCGTAAAGATACATCATAAATTAGGGAAACAAATGTGGGTACTGAGCACGCATCTAAGCCTCTCGCTCCCAAGTGCTCTCCTAGAGGTTCCCATGCTGCCATCTGATGCGCACTAGAGGAATCGACCATCTACGTAGGACCTGCTCCTGTCGATCCTCGATCTCCACCAGGACCTCTGCAAAGGTCACCCCATCATCAATGTCCAGCTCCCCATGGTCGATGATATGCATCGGGTCGTGCACGTATCTCCTCAGTTGAGATACGTGGAAGACGTCGTGCACCCGGTGCAACTGAGGTGGTACAGCTAGGCGATAAGCCACCTCGCCAATCTTACTGAGGACCTGGAATGGTCCGATGAAGCGTGGAGACAACTTGCCGCCTCGGCCAAATCTCTGTAATCCCCGTCGAGGTGAGACCCGTAAGAAGACGTGGTCGCCATCCTCGAACTCTAGTGGCCTCCGCCTCCTGTCATCATAAGACTTCTGTCGGCTCTAAGCTGTCCTCATCCACTCCTAGATGACCTGAACCTTCTCCATCATGGCCTGGACCATCTCAGGTCCCACAAGTGCTGACTCCCCAGGGTCTGTCCAGCACAGCGGTGATCTGCATGGTCGGTCGTACAACGCCTCGTATGGTGTCATCCCGATGGTGGAGTGGTAGCTGTTGTTGTACGCGAACTCCACTAAGGGTAGGTGATCCTCCCAACTGCAACCAAAGTCGAGGACACATGCACGGAGCATGTCCTCGATAGTCTGAATGGTCCTCTCTGTCTGATCATATGTCTGAGGGTGAAAGGCGGTGCTCAGACGTAGTTGCGTCCCTAACGCCTCCTACAACCCCTTCCAAAGCCGGGAAGTAAAGCGAGCATATTGATCAGAGACAATGGATGATGGCACACCATGAAGCCGTACAATCTCTTGAATGTAGAGGAATCCCAGGATCTCTACTAAGCCCTGATCTCTAATGGGTAAGAAGTGGGCCGACTTGGTGAGTCGGTCGACAATCACCCAAATGGAGTCGTGACCTCTATAAGTGCGTGGAAGTCCAGTCATGAAGTCCATAGATATCCCGTCCTACTTCTAATCTGGGACCTCCAAGGGTTGTACCAAGTCTGATGGTACCTGGTGCTCTTCCTTCACCTGCTGGTAGGTGAGGCATCGAGAAACGAACTCTGCTACAGGAATAGATTGTAAAGTGCTCGCCCATCAGATAGTGTCGCCACATCTTCAGAGCGAAGACCACTGCTGCTAACTCCAGGTAATTGGTAGCATAGTTCTGCTCATGTTGCCTCAACTGACGTGATCCATAGGTGATCACGGCCCGTTCCTGCATCAGGACACATCCGAGTCCGGTCCCTGATGCATCGCAGTAAACTACGTACCCTACTCCCTCCTCCGGTAGCCTCAAAATAGGTGCGCTGGTCAATCTCTGTCTCAGCTCCTGGAAGCTCTACTGAAATCTGTATGACCATAATAAGGGTTTCCCCTTCTTCCTTAACATTCTGCAAAGCTACATAGATTTCTCCTTTTCCGAAAAGAGAAATCTGGTCTCATCCCCTGGATGAACCACGTTCCTTGCCTAATACAGTCAATCTCGTCATGATCAGTTAATTCATGTCATGGATGACGTTGTAAGGCCTCGACACTGCTACCAAGAGATCCAACCGTTACTCTCGTCTCCAATGGTTGAGTCACACTGTCGGCATCAGTGTGTGGTCACTGGGTCTCTTCCAGTAGGAATCTCGTATGTGAGGGTCAAGTAAACAGTTTTTAACTGGAACCTCTTAGTATTAACATACAAAAGACAAGAAAGAAAATGTCACTATTGCAAGTGTCTTTTATTACTGCAACTCAAAGTACAAGGACACAAGGCAATACAAACAACGAAGCTAGAGGCATTATGGGCAAAGGCCTCCATGCCTGGAGCTAGTCCCGCACATGTTCACCCGCTTCCGGAGCTCCATGATCGTAAGCTTCATCTGCCTGAAGTTGTGATCTCCCCTGTGGTCGGGGTGGACCTCCTGGTGATGGTGGTGGTAGAGCCTCAAAACGTCATCCACCACATGTCGCTTGACCAGCTTCTCAGCCTCGTCCACCTGCTCCCTGCGGACCGCCACGGTCGAACCTCTACCTCTGCCTGGGTGGTTCCTCAACCATCTGTTTCTCCTCTGCATGGCGAGTCGGGCAGTCACGAGCCAAGTGGCTCTGCCCGCCGCATGCATAGCACTATCTTCCACTCATAAGACTAGCTCTACTGCATGTGCCCCACACCTCCGAGCTAGTATCTTGTGGTCGTCCGCCTGATGGCCTGGTCCGCTTGGACCTCTTCGACATCTGTTTACTACCGGATGCAAAAGACTCCGCTACGTGCTGACCTGCAGTAGGTCTCGCTGCTGGTGTAGGCTCATCAAGAAAGCTCTCAATGAGAAGGTCTCACTCTAGTACTCCTGCCTACGTCGAAAATGCTGAGGGAGATCAGCGATGCCCTGATCTCATGCCTCAGTCCCTGCTCGAAGGTCCGGGCCCGAAAGAATGGGTCCCGTACCATGTCCGTCGAATAGCGCGATAGATCGGTAAATCTCGCCGAGTACTGGGCGACCGTCAACCTGCCCTGCCACAGCTGTAGTATCTACTGGATGCGTACCGCACAGAGGGTGGCTAGAACAAACTCCGAGTGGAAGAGGCTCTCAAAGTCCATCCAGAGGAGAGATTCCTCGTTGTGTACCTGAAGCATCAAGATCCACCATATGCCTACTGCCGCGTGCAGGAGACTTGCTGTAAGGATCACCATGAGGTCTACTGGTGTCCCTACTAAACAGAAAACTCGTACAACTGCCTCCATCCAATCCTCGGCTGCCTGAGGGTCCATCTCCCCAAGGAACCTGGGCGGTCTCTAACGCTGAAACTCGTGTAGTGTACTAAGGCGACGTGCACTGTCAGCGGCTGGGGCTGGTAGCATCGGTGGCTCGGCGGGTAGTGGTACCGTTGGTGCCTCCGCAGTAATAGGGCCCTGCACCGAGGCCTCGTCGCTCGGTGGGCTGTCGTCACGTACAAAACTCGAAACCCTGGCTGGCTGCCGTCGTGGGGCCATCCTGAAAAGAGACAGGTGCACCGCGGTCAACAGTATACCTGGTGAGCTGACACAAATTAATCACAAAGAAAACTTGAATCACTCATGCAATAAATGTTTTCATGCATTAAGTCGGAAATCAGAAGTCAGGGTCCTGGTGTATGGATACGTCGGCTACCGCACCAACACTGGACTCCCTGGACTGATAACCACACTCAATACTCTTAACACTATTGCTTCACATAGAAAAAGATCAGAGTCCTGAGTTCTGCGGTAGAACAGAACTCCTCTGATACCAATTTGTCACGACCCGTCCTCGGGGCCCGTGTCGTGACTACCCCAAGCCCGCCTTCCATAGGCCAGGGGCTGGAGACTAGCACCAAGGCGTAAATCCCAATAAAAAAGGGAAGGCATTTCCTTTATAAAGTAAATAAACACCACAGGGCAAGTAAGCAGAAGTAAACACTAAGTAAAACTGGGTACAATAGTAAGTGCGGAAAAGTAAGTGGGCCAGAATACAAACCCAATCTGAAAGTAAAGTACAACTAAAAAGGGGAGTACAACAACTGAAAAGTAAAGCCGCAACGTCGAGCCATCCACTGGAAGTCCCACCTGAAGGGTGGGTCCAGATAGCCTCCACAGCTCCTCGGTTCTAGCCGTCTTCTCCGAGTACATCCCATCCAGTGGTCCACCTCCAGGTACCGACTCGCTCCACAAGCCTCAGCCACGATCAGCGTTGTATGTCATCTACATCTAACACAACGTAGTACGGGCATAGCCCGTGCAAGGGTGAGTATACGCTACTCAGTAGGGACCCCGAGACCCCCGAAGGTCTCCCAGAATCCACAGAGGATAATCCACAAAGGAAAGATACAATCACGAAGTAACAACCAACATTACTTAGGTATATGCCCATACATATACCTAAGTCATCAATTCCAGTTCAGCTCCAACATCCGATCCCAAGTACAACCCAGTCCACACAGGAAAACATAACCCATTCCACATAGGAAATCACAACCCAATCCACATAGGAAAGCATAACTTAATCCACACAGGATATCAAGTCAATATTATCGAAGATAAAGATTGAAAGTCAAGACTCAGCTCACACAGGTATACTTCTTCGTAAGACGATAGAGATGATCAGATGTAGCCACTGATTCATCTAAGCCATCGGACCCACACAGGATCAATAGGTACTAACCCCCGCAATGACCCACAAAGGATCGATAGGTACTAACCCCCGCAATGACCCACACAGGATCTGACCCACACAGGATCGGTATGCGCTGGCCCACACAGGACCGCTGAGTGCTGACCCACACAGGATCTGACCCACATAGGATTGGTAGCACTGATCCACACAGTATTGCTGAGTATTATAGTAGTCATCGTCGAATCCACGGAGGATTTCTGTACAATCGTCATCGTCGTCGCAGTCGCAGCCAGCTCTAGGGTACCCGCACACAGCAAGCTCGTTCGGGGAGGGTCCACTCCATGAGCCGAGGGGATGATATATCAACTGACACTAAGTCCGGAGTTGATGTATCCAACAATTCTATATCGTCAACAGGAACTCAACGAGACAGACGGCGCGTCAATCGGACGCCCGGTCTGAGAGTTATTGGCTTTTTCGTCCCAGGGGCCCGGTTGGTTTTTAAGTCAAAACCAACCCGACTATACTACAACTATGTCCAAAGATCGAGAGGAGTAATCCAAAAGGTCCATCTCACTGAGAGGAATCCAACAAAGTCGGTGGCACGTCAATCGGACGTCCGGAGCTCAAGTTATAAGCGTTTCCGCTCCGAGGGCCCGGTTGGTTTCGTGTTCGAACCAACCTGGACGTACACAAAGTTCTCCGAAACCTTAATTGTAATATACCAAAACGACCGTATCGATCCAAGGATCGCATCTCAACTGACAGTGCGTCATTCAGAGGTCTGTAGCCTAAGTTATAGGCAAAATACCGAACGAAGTCCGTGAATAGGGGGTTCGGGCCCGATCCGACCCGGCCCGATACCCCCCCTGGGTCGGCCCGAACCGGGTCGACCCGACCTGGTTCTGGGGAGACCCGACCCGGGTCCGGGGAGACCCGACCCGGGTCCGGTTCCGGCCCATTAGGGCACGGCCTGGCCCGGCCTGGGCGCGGCCCGGCCTGGCGCGCTCGGCCTAGCCAGCGTGGCCAGGCAGCTCGGCCGTAACGGTCGAGCGGAAGGGGGGGGGGGGCGATGCCCCCCTGTGTGTAACCGTGACCCCAATGTGGGGGGCTTCTCCTTCGGCCAGCCGGGGGTTACGACCCCCGGCCTTCTCGGTGACCGACCGGCCCGGTCCGGCCGGCCGGTTGCTACTGCCGCGGGACCACCGCAGTCCCGCCCTCCTGCTCCGGCGGCCGGAAGCCGGCCACCGCTCCCTGCTCCGCCACGGCCTTGGTCCGACCGGCGCGGCACGACGGCACCACGCCCCTCCACCGCGGCCCCGCTCCGACCGCGGCCTCTTCGACGTTCTCCGGTGCGGCGCGACGGCGCCGCGGCTTTGTTCGACTTTAACGGCGCGGCGCGACGGTTCCGCACTTCCTCGCCCATTCTCATGTTTCCGCACGGTGCAACGGCACTGTGCTACCTTTGCACAAGCCGCAACAAAATCAACAATCAAGGGGGGAGGAGGGTCGGTCGTGTTTGTGCGGTCCGACCTCCTCCCGTTATTGTGATATCAGGCGGCTCAATCAGAGATGAAGATCGGCAATGAAAGAATCACGAACAAAAACAAATAATCCCCTACCTTGATGGAATCTTTGAACAAAGGTTCATCGTGGAATTGAACGTCGCGGAAGAAGGCGTCGCGGAAGAGGGTTCCATACACGCTTGACGGAGATCGTCCGAGGTGGGGCGGCGTCTCACACCGGCTTCGGAGAGGAGTAGAAAGACATGTCGTCTTTCGTTGGTGTTGGCGTTCTTCGTCAGAGAGTGGCGTTCTTCGCGTTCTTCAACGTGGAAGATGAACTTCTTCAGAGGAAGATTGCTCCCTCTCTCAAAAACCCAACACCACGAAACAACCCCCAAATAAAATAAGTGTTATGCTTATTTTATTATAACATGCCATGCATTTAAATTTTTAAAATTCAAATGATTAACTCCCAAAATAAATGGCATGCTTTAATGTGAAGGAAGTCACATCATTTAAAACATGGGGGTTTAAAGGGGAAGAGTTATGGGGGGTTAGAGAATTTGAAGAGGTGGAGTTCGTGTGGGCCCCACCACCCTCTTAACCTCTCATGGGTAGTTTCCCCAACTTCCACTCAAAGGATATAACCACTTAAAAAGAAAAAAAATTGTAGCTCAATTTTATTTTTACCTTCCACAATTTTTAACATCTCCTCCCGAGCAAACGCAACCCCAGAAAAGGTGTTCTTAAGCAATTATCGGCGCTGCGGTTTCATCGGTGCCCTCGGATTTCGATTCTGAGCAACGGTTCAGAAGTTAGGAAACCCCGCTCGTTCGTTCACTGAACGTACCCAAGCTAAACTTCAGAAAAAAAAATATTCTGGGCGCACCGGGCCTCAGAAACAGGTTCTGTCAGAAACTGCGTTCTTGTAAAATCCCAAAGAAAATTAAGAAAAAATTTCCTTTGAATTTTACGGGTCTTTACACTGCCTCCACTGCCTTACAGTTCACCTGCCGACTGATTACACGGCGTATAAATACAAAGTACACGACGTGTAGTCAGTTTTTACACCCTTCATTGCAGATAGGCCTACACGCCCTATGTACTCATCCCATATGGCCAAAGTACATAGCGTGTGGAAAAGTACACGGCGTGTACCCACAAAATGTGGTATTTTTCCTCATTTTCCTTATTTTCTCAAAAACACTTAAGGAAGGGGGAAAAGAAGAAACTCGTACCTCAAAAATAAGAATCGGGTTCTTACAAACTTCCCCCTTAAAGAAATTCATCCCTGAATTGCCCTTACAAGGGTGGTGAAGATACAGCTGTGAACAACTCTGGCCACTGAGCACGTACGTCAGTCTCCCACTCCCAGGTTTCATCCCGCACTCGGTCATACTTCCATAGCACCCGAACGAGAGGAAATGACCGACCTCAGAGAACCTTCATGATCCTATCAACAATACGAATTGGATGCTCCTCAAAGGATGCATCAACTTGTATCTCAACCTCCTCAGGCTGAAAAATGTGAGACGGGTCTGAATGATAGTAGCGCGACTGAGATACATAGAAGACATCGTGCATGGCCCGGTACCGCTATGGTAACTACAACCGGTAGGCAACCAACCCGACTCTCTCCAGAATCTCAAACGACCCCACATACCTCGGTGAAAGTTTACCCTGTCTTCTAATCTTCCTATGTCCCAACCTCGGTGAAACATGCAAGAAAACCTGATCCCTGACCACGAACTCCAAGGGTCATCTGCGGCGATCAGCATAAGATTTCTGACGAGACTGTGCAGTAGTCATCCACTTCTGAATCAACTGGACCTGCTCTTAAGTCTCCTTCACAAGACGTGGCCCCAGTAAAGCTGTCTCACCTGACTCCAACCAGCACAGAGGTGATTAGCATGACCTGCCATATAAAGCCTCGTAAGGTGGCATCTCAATAGTTTCCTGAAAACTATTATTATAGGAAAACTCGACCAGGGGTATGTGCTTCTCCCAAGAGCCCCCAAAGTCCAGGATGCATGCGCGCAGCATGTCCTCAAACACCTTTATTGTATGCTCTGACTGGACATCGGTCTAAGGGTGGTAAGCTGTGCTCAGAAGCACCTGTGTGCCCAGTGCCCTCTGAAAGTTCTGCCAGAAACGAGATGTAAAACGGGCATCCCTATCTGAAATGATAGAACAAGGGACCCCATGAAGGCGTACTACCTCTCAGATATACAACCTTTCGAGCTCGTCAACACCGAAGATCTCCTTGATCGGTAAAAAGTGAGCTACCTTCGTAAGTCTACCCACAACAACCCATACGGCATCACTGCCTCGAGGTGACCTCAGCAACCTGGTCACGAAATCCATCATGACATCATCTCATTTCCACTCTGGAATGGGTAGCTATTGTAACAGTCCATCTGGCCTCTGATGATCCGCCTTCACCTGTTGACAGGTAGAACATCTTGCAACAAAACCAGCTACTTCCCGTTTCATACCCGGCCACCAATACTAATGTCTCAAGTCACAATAAATTTTGGTAACTCTGGGATGCACTACCCAAGATGAAGCATGAAACTCCCGCATCAACTCCTCACGTATATCCCCTAGAACCCACACTCGTCCATGGACACGCAGTACCTCATCATCGCATATCGTCCATCCAGGAGGAGGGCCCTCACTTTCCACCGACTCCCGTAGAACTAGGCCTTATGAATCCGATAGTTGTCTCATCCTCAATCTATCCAGGAGGGTAGAAGTCACAAGTAAGGAAGAAAGATAGGTTTTCCCCTGACTATTGTGTACCTCCAAATGAATCTCAGAGAACAAAGCCATAATCTGCCACTCACCACTGGCCTCCTGCACTGCCTATGTCTGGGTCTTCCTACTCAGTGCATCAGCTACTACATTACCCTTACTAGGTGTATAGGTAAGCTCAAAGTCAAAAGAATGAAGGTATTCGACCCACCTTCGTTATCTCAGGTTCAAGTCACGCTGAGTAAAGATGTATTTGAGACTTTTGTGGTCAGTAAAAACTACAAAATGCTCTCCCAAGAGATAATGTCTCCAACAGCGCGATGCATGAACAACTGCAGCCAACTCGAGGTCATGCATCGGGTAATTCCTCTCATGTGGCCTCAACTGCCGAGACCCGTATGAAACAACTCGATTTCCCTGCATCAACACTGCACCCATCCCAATACCTGATGCATCACAGTAGACTATATAGATCTTCCCTTTCTTTGGAAGTATCAAGATTGGTGCTGATGTCAACCTACCCTTCATCTCCTGAAAGGTTGTCTCGCAAGATTCTAACCAAACAAAATTCACACCCTTCTTAGTCAAACCCATCAACGGCGCTGCTAAGCGAGAGAAGTCCTATATAAAATGCCTGTAGTAACCAGCCATCCACAAGAAACTCTGTATCTCAAACATGTTTTTAGGCTTCTCCCAGGAAACTACTGCTCTCACCTTCTCTGGGTCTACTACAACTCCTTCCTCTGAGATAATATGACCCAGGAAGTGAATATGGTCTATCCAGAAGTGGCACTTTGAGAGCTTAGCATATAGATGATGCTCTCTCAGTGTACTCAGTACGATCTCAAGATGGGTGTCATGGTCGTGTCAAGTGTGAGAGTACACTAAGATATCGTCCATGAATACTACCACAAAAGAATCAAGATAAGGATGGAACACACGATTCATTAGATCCATGAAAACTACCGGTGCGTTCGTGAGTCTGAACGGCATAACCAAGTACTCGTATAGATCATATCTGCTCTGAAAAGTTGTAAGTGGTACGTCCGATGGCCTAACACGTAACTGATGATATCTGGATCTCAAGTCAATCTTTGAGAACACTCATGCTCCTAGAAGTTTATCAAAAAGATCATCAATCCTTGTTAAGGGATATCGGTTCTTGACCGTCAACTGGTTTAGCTTCCGATAATCCACACAAAGTCTGAGGGTACCGTCTGCCTTCTTAGCAAACAGGATAGGCGAACCCCAAGGAGAAGTACTGGGTCGGATGAAACCCTTTGCCTGCAACTCCTCTAACTGCCTCTTGAGCTCCTGCAACTTAGGTGTGGCCATACTATAAGGAGGAATGGACATCAGTGCTACTCCTGGCACTAGCTCAATAGAGAAATCTACCTCTTGCTCTGGAGGAAGACCTGAAAATTTGTCCGATAAGACATCCCTGAAATGATCAACTACTGGAGGGAAATCCTTCTGACAAGTCCCCCGATCATCCAGATATAAGATCGTAATCTGGGTTGTCACTCCACCTCGCTCATGATGCTCGGGTCCATCTCGGCTCACCTGGACATCCCATTCACCCTTATATAGAAACTCTCCGCCCTCTGGTGTCGTGAAACTCACCATATGATGATAGCAATCCACAAAGGCTCGAAAGGGTACCAACCAGTCCATCCCGAGAATGAAATCATAATTTTTCATCTCTAAGACATAGAGATCCCATATAAAGTGACACCCACCAACTTCTAGGGGGAACTCCCTGCACTGATGCACACCAACTGTTCTAGTCCCCAACGGAGTGTCTAGTGTCATAACATCAGAAGTAGAAGAAGAAACACAGAGCCCAAGGATCTCCACAATGGCCACAAATATAAAACTATGTGTAGCACCAGTATCGAAAAGTGCAGAAGATAAAACAAAAGTAACTAGAATAGTACCTATGACAGCGGAAGATCTGAGATCCTACTCATGTTGGGTCTGTTACACTGCATATGCCTGCCCAGTGCCACGACCCTACGACACTGCCTGGCTACCCTGAGCTGACCCGCCCTGCTGCCTATGAGATCCTGGTGTTTGGCTACCACGACCATGACCACCATCTCTGCCTGCATGCCCTGACGTACCCTAATTTCCTGACTGGTAAGAAGTTTTTGGTCCTGCTCCCGCAAGCGGAGTCTGCACAGAACCCCTCTCACTATCCACTGGTGGAAACGCCTTGCAAAAATGCTAGAGATGAACCATATTGCCGCAAGCTCGACACTCCACTGGGTCTCTTGGACACTGAGGTCTCTTATGCCCCTCTTTACCACACTGGTAGCAAATGACCTGGCCACCTGAAGTATTCTTCTGGCTAGTACTACCACCATGAGGAAATTCATCTACCTCTTCATCTTACCGGTAGGAATAGTACCAAAAACTGGTGTCGAACTGCCCTGGCCCATACCACTAGCTTCCCGTAGGTTCTGCTCAGTAATCAGTGCCTGGTCACAATAGCATGCACCATAGGCAACCTGAAAACATTCACCAGCGCTCGGATGTCACACCAAAGACCATCCTCAAAGCGTCTATCCCTCAACATCTCATCACCCACCAGAATAGGTGCAAAACATTAAAGCTCGGTGAAGCGGGAAGAATAATCCATCACTGACATGGCACCCTACTACAGATTCATAAACTCTCAAGCTTGATCTGCCCTCAGCGTCTCTGGGAAGAATAATTCATAGAACGCTGCCTGAAAATATTCTCATTCTATGTCACAGTGATGCTTAGACTGGGTGGTAACATCCCACCATCTCTTGGAAGAATCATACAACATGTATGTAGCGATCTTGACTCTCCTCCCAGGAGGCGTCTTCAGATGCTTGAATATTGTCTGCATCGAATCCAGCCATGACTTCACAGCCTGTGGTCCGTCATCCCCTGAAAACGTAGGTGGATGCTATTGCTGGAAGATACGCATCAGCTCTGCCATAGATGTGGCGGCCTGCGTTGATCCCTGGAAGGTCTGCATAAACCGCATGAAGCCTTCACGGAACTGCGCATCTGTGCCTGTGTCTGGTATAACGGCTAGTGCTGCATCTGGCACTGCCGGAGGATCCACTGGTAGCCCATGTCCTACCATCTTAGGAGTATAATCATCACTGCTCTTCTGGCGAACAATAGGTGGTCATCTTGGTGGCATGACTCTACAAGGTCAAATGCACACCTTAGATCGAGATTATCAAAGACCGAAAATGAGGAGGCCAAGAAGGGAACAGGAGAAAGAAATCATTCAAGATTTACAAAACTTAACTACACGGCGTGTATAAATACTACACGGCATGTTCTCACAGGCCATCCACATGGGCATGTACTCCAGCTAAAACGGGTCGTGTAACACCCCAAACACACGGCGTGTCTTCTGAATACATGATGTGTAAGCGAACCCTCCTTTCCTGCCTGAGTCCTTATACACGGCTAAGCCACATGGTTATCCTAAAAAAAACTACACAGCGTGTCCCACAAGCACACGGCGTATACTTGACAGGCTTTCACCGGACCGTATTGTTCGTGACACGGCCTGTATACTTAGGTCACACTACACGTCATATTTCAACAAGACACAGCATCTACAAGGAAATATAACATCGACCCGTGTTGTTCACTACACAGCCGGCTACACGGCTGACACTACATGGCGTGTCCCACAGGCACACGGCGTGTACAAGGTAGGGTAACACCGACCCGTGTTGTTAGTGACACGGTCGGGTACCTGGGTCAGACTACATGGCGTGTTCAAGGTCGACACGGTGTGTATGTCTTAAGGTTCCACCATTCTTGTTGTTAGTTACACGGGTGAATACCAGGTCGACACTACACGGCATGTACAACCGGTACACAGTGTGTTCCCCCCAAAACTTCCTTATCCCGTGTCTTTACCCACACGGCCTATGACACGGTAAGAGACTACACGATGTGTAGTTAGGGTACAGGACGTGTACTTAAAAATTTTCCCTTTCTCCCTAAACAGAAGAACACACAGCGTGTGTCCAAGGAACTACATGGCATGTATCCTTGGTTTTTCGGACAGTAAGCCTCATAAACTACTCCGGAACCCAGAAAAAAAACACTGAACAACTCCTAAGTGCCAAATTACGATCTGTGAGGGCCCATACTCCCCACAAATCAAAGCTTGTCATCTTATACATGTTATAACAAGGAAAACATGTTAATGATCCACCAAATTCTGGTCATTGGGGGCCCATAATCCTCAAGAACCAAAGTTTGGCATTTATTCTATCAAAACCTCACACCACAATACCCTAACAAAAGCAGGTATTTATCAAAGCAGCTATCACAACAGTATTCTCTTCTAGCACATCCACTATCACAACAATATGAAATTTCTAATGAACCTACATGGCATGGAAAGAATGCATGAAATGTGATTTCTAGCATGTGCCTAAATGATGCATGGGATGTCAAACCCTCATCTCATCGGGTTGTGGCAGAAATAAAACTCATGTATAACATATAAACAGCACAATCACAAGTGCGTCACCCAACGGTGAAAATCAAATCAACTGTAAAATTGCAAAACCAGTAATAATTGCAATATGAGGTAGATTGGATTTTCCCTGTACACGGGTTAGCTACTCCCAGTAATAGCTTATTACCAACTACCATGTTCATCCTATCCCTGACTAAGGCTCCAAACAGTAAGTCAAAGAAAAGAACCTGCCTCTGATACCACTTTGTAACGTCCCGGATCCGGAATCCACACAACGGGTGCCCCGAACCCGATTGGTCATATGACCTCAAGCGCATTTCCCCAAATACCAGAGGCTTCCGACTAGCAGTGAGGGCCTAGGTCTGATAGTGGGGAAACTATTTCCTCATTTGTCAAAGTGTGGCGCAGCGGAAAAGAAAATAACATACAACAACGGAAGCGGTAAATAATATGAACTAGAAATGGACAACTGCAGTAAAAGATAACCAACAGTTATATATAAAAATCCAGCATGTCACTATTTTTATGAAAGCATCCCAAACATGATACACTACAATACAATAAAATACAACTCAAAGTACAGGGTACAACAACAGAACAAAATAGAGTCAACAGAACGTAGCAGCATCGCAAGCCTAAGCTCAATCTCATGCTCTCCTACTCCTCTGCTACAATCATGTACATGTATATGGACCCTTTCCCCTATCGACACCTGCAACAATATAGTCTATTTGGGCTAAAGACATGATCCAAACAGGGTGTGAGAAATAAATCTCAGTAGGCACCCACCAAAGGCCCATGCCCAACTGTTAGTGAAAATGTGCAACAACAGTGTGCAAAAGTAAATGCAGTAAACTAGTAAGTACTCAAAAGTAACTATCACTACCAGTTTCATTGACATTTTAATTATTACTTATCACCTCAAATCTTGTGCTTTGGCTTAGCTGGTACAATATAGAAAATCACCACAGTGAATATTCTAAATAATTGTGTCCTCAGACATAATGTCCTTACCCTCAGTTAATAGAATCAAATACCCACAGGTGATTTCCCTCAGGCATAACGATCATTTCCCTTAGGTATACGTGATATTTCCCTTAGGCACAGAGACTGCTACCCACAGGCATAAACAAAGGTTACCCTCAGGCTAACCAAACACTGCCCACAGGCTAAGTAAAAAACTTCCCACGGGCTAATAGAACGCTGCCCTCAAGCTAAAGGAATCGGGTCGAACCCAAAGAATAAACAACAATTTATATAAAATTTCTCTCAAGAAAATGCAGTGCACAATATAATCATAGCATACCTGTAAAGACCCATAAATTTCAAGGAAATTTTTTTCTTAATTTTCTTTGGAATTTTACAAGAGCGCAGTTTCTGACGGCACCTGATTCCGAGGCCCGGTGTGCCCGGAATCATTTTCCGAAGTTTGGCTCGGGTACGTTCAGTGAACGGACGAGCGGGTTTTCCTAACTTTTGAACCGGTGCCCGGAATCGAATTCTGAGGGCACCGATGAAATCGTAGCGCCGGTATTTGCTTAGAAACGCCTCTTCCGAAGTTGCATTTGCTCGGGTGTGGTTTTTAATTTTCAGCTTAAAGTTAAGAAATAAAATATTTTTTTCGACAACTTTATTTTATTTCACTTAAGCCACTTGGAAGCCACTTGAAGCCTCTTAAAGATGGCTTAAACTGAGTTGATCCGGATAGGATGCTATCCAGAAATATCCTACCCCCTTGGTAGGACATTTGTGAGGTGGGGCCCGCACGAGCCCCGCCGTTTCTTTCCGCTAAGTAACGCACCCGCGAAAACCCGTCATTATGAAAGTCAACTGACACGTTTTCTTAATTTCTTAACAGACCATTTAATTGGGCGGTTTATTTCGTAAATTAAATGAGCTGTTTCTTTCGTTGAATTAATTCAACGAATTGATGGGTCGTTTCTTACCCGTTTTCGTTTGTTGGCATAATAATAAAATAAGACCAACCTCTCTCTTTTTTTGGAGGATTACTCATTGAGACAGAATCCTTGTATCTTCTTTCTCCTTTGCGAAGAACGCGAAGAATGCGAAGAACGCGAAGAACGCCGTCATCCGCGGAAATCGACGATGCCCAAATCCGAGACGTTCTTCCCCGCCCCGATCTCCGATCACCAACCGTTTGAGGTGAGTGATTTCAGGTTTCTTCTAAAAGCTCTTTTGGGTTTAAAACGAAACAAAGATTTAATTATTTATAATTTAATCTGTTGTTCTTGGTCCGTTGAGTTCGCCGACTCAACGCCGGATTCCGCGACGACGCGACGATCCCCCTCTTCCGCGACGAGCAATTCCGCGAAGAACGCTCATGCGCGACGACTACGAGGTAGGGATTTATTTTGGAAATTACCCTTTTTTTTATATTCCCGTAAATGTTTCTTTAAAAAAAGGGTTAAAGAACTAGTTTTGTGAACAATTTTAAAATTATTAAAATTGTTGTTTCCGTTCAAATAAGGAACCCGTTTTATGAAACAATTTTATTTCATTAAAAATTGTTTCGGATATGCGTTCATGTGTTAAACTTTAATTTCTCCCGTTGTTTATATCTAACGCGGAGGGTGCGGGCCAAACGAACACGGCCCGACAACCCTCCGTCATTCTTCGTTCTTGTGCGGATTTGACGGGCGACGACGGAACGTGCCGCAACGGAGGTTTGATGATTCCACAGTGAAGAACGAGTCTCGGGAGGAGCAACGGCGCAGACGGGAAGAAAATTGGGCCACCGGAGTGACTCCGGCGGCGCGGCGGCGCCGGCAGCCGGGAGCAGCGGCGCCACCGGCGCGCCGCCGGACAAGCCCGCCGCGGCAGAAGCCGTGGCGGCGGCACTCGCGGACCCGCGGCCGCGCAAGTCCGGCGCGTGCGGGACGCGGCTGAAGCCGCGTCCGGGTGTCCGAGCGACACCTCGCGGGTGTCGCGGGGTTGTCACGCGGGGGCAGTGGCTTCCCCCCCGCGTCGCTCGGCTTGCCAGGAAGACACCCCGCGGGTGTCGCGGGGGTGGCGGCTCCCCCCCCCCCCCCCCGCGCCGCCCGGCCGAGCCAGGCCGGTCCGACCGGCCGGGCCGGACCGGGTTGACCCGGTTCGGCCGACCCAGGGGGGTCGGGCCGGGTCGGCCCGGGCCCGGACCCCCTGTCTTCGGACGGTCTTCGTTCAAATGGTCGTATCTTGAGCTACGGGCCTCCAAACGACTCGCCGTCAGTGGAAACGCGATCCTTGGATCGAGACGGTCGTTTCGGTATATTGCACTCAAGGTTTCGGAATACTTTGAGTTCGGCCGGGTTGGTTCATACACGAAACCAACCGGGCCCTCAGAGCGGAAACGCTCATATCTTGAGCTACGGACGTCCGATTGACGTGCCATCAGCTTTGTTGTTTTCCTCTAAGTGAGACGGATCTTTTGGCTCTCTCCGCCCGAGGTTTGGATGCAGGTGGAGTACGGTTGGGTTGGTTTTGCCTTAAAAACCAACCGGGCCCCTGGGACGAAAAAGCCAATAACTCTCAGACCGGGCGTCCGATTGACGCGCCGTCTGCGACGTTGAGTTCCTGTTGACGATACAGAACTTTTGGATACATCAAATTTGGACTTTGTGTCAGTTGATGTATCAGCCTCTCGGCTCGTGGAGCGGACCCTCCCGAACGAGCTTGCTGTGTGCGGGAACCCTAGTGCTGGCTGCGACTGCTTCTTCGACAGCGACGACTGTGCAGAGATCCTCTGTGGACTCCGACGACGACTGTGCAGAGATCCTCAGTGGACTGCGCCAACGACTATGCAGAGATCCTCAGTGGATTGCGACGACTACAACACTCAGCGATCCTACGTGGATCAGTGCTACAGGTCCTGTGTGGGCCTGATCCTGTGTGGGTCTGATCCTGTGTGGGTCAGCGCTCAGCAGTTCTGTGTGAGCCAGTGCCTACAGGTCCTGTGTGGGCCCGATCCTGTGTGGGTCTTGCGGGGTTTAGTTACCTATCGATCCTTCGTGGGTCCGACGACTTAGATGGATCAGTGATCATCTTTATCGTCATCCGAAGAAGTATACCTGTGTGAGCTGAATCTTGTGTTCCTCTCCTTTGTGGATTGTGTTGAGCTGAATCTTGTGTTCCTCTCCTTTGTGGATTGTGTTGAGCTATCCTGTGTGGATTTACTGTTTACTCTCCTTTGTGGATTGTGTTGAGCTATCCTGTGTGGGTATACGTTTTGCTTTCCTGTGTGGACTGGGTTGTGCTTGGGCTCGGACGTTGGAGCCGAACGAGAATTGATGACTTAGGTATATGTATGGGCATATACCTAAGCCGTGTCAGATGTTACTTCGTGATTGTATCTTTCCTTTGTGGATTATCCTTTGTGGATTTTGGGAGACCTTCGGGGGTCTCGGGGTCCCTACTGAGTAGCTTATACTCACCCCTGCACGGGTTATGCCCGCACTACGTTGTGTTGGTTGCAGACGACGGAAATCGCTGATCGTGGTGGAGGCGTGCGGAGCAGGACGGTACCTGGAGGTGGACCACTGGGCGAGAAGTAATCGGAGCGGTCAGGTGGAACCGAGGAGCAGTGGAGGCTATCTGTACCCACCCTTTAGGTGGGACTTCTAGAGGAAGGCTCGACACTGCAGTTCTTCCTTTCAGTTGCTGTTTTTCCTTTCAGTTGTACTTTACAGTTGGGCTTGTATTTCTGGCCTCTTTTACTTTTAGCACAGCTTGTACCGTTTTTACTTAGTGTTTACTTTTCCGCTTGCTTACTCTGTGGTGCTTGTTTACTTTTCAAAGGCAATGTCTTCCCTTTTATTTTGGGATTTACGCCTTGGTGCTAGTCGCCAGCCCCTGGCCTATGGAAGGCTGGCTTGGGGTAGTCACGGCACGGACCCCGAGGGTGGGTCGTGACAAATTGGTATCAGAGGCGGTCGATTCTACCGCAGACTCTGATCTTTCTTCTATGTGGAGCAATAGTGTTTAGCGTATTGAGTATTGTTATCAGTCCAGGGAGTCCAGTGTTAGTGCGGCGGCCGACGTATCCATACACCAGGACCCTGATTTCTGATTCCCGACTTAATGCACGAAAACATTGATTGCATGTGTGTTTCAAGTTTTCTTTGTGATTACTTGTGTCAGCTCACCAGGTATATTATTCTGACCGTGGCGCACTTGTTTCCTTTTCAGGATGGCCCGACGACAGTAGCCAGCTAGGGTTCCGAGATTAGAGCGCGACGACAGCCCGCCTAGCGACGAGGCCTCGGTACAGGGCCCGTTGACCGCAAAGGCACCGGCGGTACCTTTACCCGCCGAGCCCCCGATGCTTCCAGCACTGGCAGCTGACGACGCACGACGCCTCGGAGCTCTGCACGAGTTCCAGCGCCAGCGACCACCCAGGTTCTGTGGGGAGACGGATCCCCAGGCCACCGAGGACTGGCTGGAGGCGGTCGTCCGAGTTTTCAGGCTAGTGAGGACACCAGCAGACCTCATGGTGATCCTCGCGGTGAGCCTACTGCACGCAGCAGCAGGGCGATGGTGGAGCTTGATGCTCCAGGTACACGATGAGGCATCCCTCATCTGGACGGACTTCGAGAGCCTCTTCCGCTCATAGTTCGTCCCAGACACCCTCCGTGCGGTGCGCATTCAGGAGCTTCTTCAGCTGCGGCAGGGCAGCTTGACGGTCGCCCAGTACGTGGCGAGGTTCACCGACCTTTCTCGCTACTCGACAGACATGGTACGGGACCCCTTCTTCCGGGCCCGAACCTTCGAGCAGGGTTTGAGACATGAGATCAGGGCATCGCTGGTCTCCCTCAGCATCCCGACCCAGGTAGGAGTGCTGGAGTGAGCCCTTCTGATCGAGAGCTTCCTAGCTGAGTCCACAGCGAGACCTACCGCAGGGCGGCAGGTGGCGGAGTCTTCGGCAGCAGGTAGCCGACAGATGACTCAGGGTTCCAGGCAGACCAGACCTTCCAGCAGACGACCTCGGGACACTGGCTCAGTAGTGCGGGGCACACAGAGCGGAGCCAGCCTTCCGAGAGGCAGGCAGTGCTACTCGTGCGGTGGGCAGGGCCACATAGCTCGTGACTGCCCGACCCGTCGTACCGAGGAGCAGAAGACGGTGGAGGGGCCACCCAGGCAGAGGCAGAGGGTCGACCGTGGCGGTCCGCAGGGAGGAGGCGGACGAGGCAGAGGATCTGGCCGAGCAGCAGGTGGTGGGTGACGCTTTGAGGCTCTGCCACCACCACCACCAGGAGGCCCGCCCCGACCACAGGGAGCTGGCGGGTAGAGACAGGCACAGCTCCAGGCAACAGAGGCCTACGACCACGGCGCACCAGAGATGATTCGAGGTACGATCTGTGTCTATTCCACCCTTGCTTCAGTTCTTATAGACACAGGAGCGAGTCACTCTTTCATAGCCACTACCCTTGTTCAGAGCTCGGAGATTCCGACAGAGCCGTTGGCTCGATCCTTACAGCTAGAGACTCCTACGGGAGCAGACTCGACGATTACACACTGGTGCCGGCAGTGTGAGCTTACTCTAGGAGGTGAGAGCTTCGGCTGGGATCTTCTTGTAGCGGCGTCGAGGCCTTACGACGTCATCTTGGGCATGGATTGGTTATCTACGGTCCATGCACAGATTGACTGCTTTAGGCGCAAGGTGCGATGTGTGCGCACCAACGGGAGCAGGTTCACCTTCACCGGCGAGAAGGGAGCCTTCGCAGCACAGGAGGGACTCTCGTAGAGGAGAGGGAAGCCCATCACTCATCAGTTGGCTAGCCTCATCCTTGGAGCAGTTGACGTGCAGAGTCCCGGTTTTCCTGCAGTGGTGGATCAGTACGCAGACGTCTTTCCTGATGACGTTCCAGGGCTACCTCCTCGCAGAGAGGTAGACTTTTATATTGACCTGTACCCCGGGACAGCCCCGATATCCACTCCAGCATATCGTATGGCCCCCACCGAGCTTCGAGAGCTACGGGTACAGTTGGAGGACTTGCAGGGCAAGGGGTTCATCTGACCCAGTGTTTCACCCTGGGCTTCCCTGATTTTGTTCGCCAAGAAGGCGGACGGAAGCTTGCGACTGTGTGTCGATTATCGTCACCTGAACTAGGTGACAGTGAGGAACAAGTATCCGCTACCGACAATTGATTATCTCTTCGATCAGCTCAAGGGAGCACGGTGGTTCTCTAAGATAGACCTCAGGTCAGGCTATCATCAGCTCAGAGTTCGAGACGAGGATGTGCAGAAGACGGCCTTCAGGTGTCGGTATGGCCACTATGAGTTCTTGGTTATGCCTTTCAACGTAACCAATGCTCCATCAGTGTTCATGAGCCTCATGAACAGGATCTTCCAGCCATACCTCGATCGACTTTTCATGGTCTTCATCGACGACATTTTGGTGTACTCGACGACGGAGGAGGAGCACGCCTACCACCTGCGGGTTGTACTAGACACACTCCGAGAGAACCAGCTTTATGGCAAGCTCTCGAAGTGCCAGTTCTGGTTACGCGAGGTCCACTTCTTGGGGCACGTCATTTCTGAGGTGGGAGTTGCAGTGGATCCCGCGAAGATCGAGGCAGTGCTAGCTTGGGAGCCACCCAAGAGCGTGACAGAGGTGCGGAGTTTCTTGGGCCTAGCCGGATACTATCGGAGATTTGTGCCGGACTTCTCCAGAGTTGTGGCCCCACTCTCAGCATTGACGAAGAAGGGGAAGCCCTTTGTGTGGTCAGACAGATGTCAGCAGAGCTTCCAGGAGCTGAGGCAGAGGTTGACCAGCACACCTATCTTGAGGTTGCCTGAGGAGGGAGTTGGATACGTAGTCTACTGCGATGCATCAGGGACCGGAATCGGGTGTGTCCTGATGCAGGAGCGGGCCGTGATTGCCTATGGATCACGTCAGTTGAGGCCGCATGAGCAGAACTACGCTACTCATGACCTGGAGTTAGCGGCAGTGGTCTTCGCCCTGAAGACATGGCGGCACTATCTGATAGGCGAGCGCTTTACAGTCTTTTCTAACCATCAGAGTCTCAGGTATGTATTCTCTCAAAAGGACCTGAACCTGAGATAGCGGTGATGGATCGAGTTCCTCCAGGACTATGACTTTGAGATAGTCTATACTCCTAGGAAGGGGAACGTGGTAGCTGATGCCCTCAGCAGGAGGACGGGCATCCGGCTACTTGAGGAGGCGACAGAGCAGCTAGCCGCTTTGCAGATATCCTTCGTGGATAGAGACGGAGCAGCCTTCCTTCAGTCTCTCACAGTCACCCCTCCACTACTGCAACAGGTCAGAGAGGCACAGCGTGAGGATGCTGACTGTGAGACGCGGCGTGCACAGATATCCTCGGGACAGGCACCTGATGGTTTCTCCCTTGGAGCAGATCACAACATCCTTTTCAGAGGACGTACCCTGGTACCAGTTGCTTTACGAGAGGAGGTGCTGAGAGAGTTTCACACTTCTCCTTTGGCGGTACATCCAGGAGTGGCGAAGATGTACCAGGACCTCAGACAACAGCACTGGTGGCTGGGCATGAAGAAGGCTATGGCAGAGTTCGTTTCACGGTGCCTCACCTGCCAGTAGGTGAAGGCAGAGCATCAGGTACCAGCAGGCTTGGTACAGCCCTTGGAGGTCCCGGAGTGGAAGTGGGACGGGATATCTATGGACTTCGTGACTGGACTTCCACGCACTTCCATAGGTCACGACTCCATTTGGGTGATTGTTGACCGACTCACCAAGTCGGCACACTTCTTACCCATCTGAGAGCAGGGATCAGTGGATAGCTTAGGGCGTCTCTACGTTCAGGAGATTGTACGTCTTCACGGTGTTCCATCGACTATCGTCTCCGATCGGGACGCTCGTTTTACTTCCCGGATTTGGAAGGGGTTGTAGGAGGCGTTTGGGACGCGGCTACGTCTGAGCACCGCCTTTCACCCTCAGACGGATGGTCAGACGGAGAGGACCATTCAGACTCTCGAGGACATGATCCACGCATGTGTCCTCGACTTTGGTCGCAACTGGGAGGACCACCTACCCTTGGTGGAGTTCGTGTACAACAGCAGCTACCACTCCACCATCGAGATGGCACCATACGAGGCGTTGTACGGTAGGCCTTGCAGATCTCCTTTGTACTGGACAGACCCTGGGGAGTCAGCACTTGTGGGACCAGAGATGGTCCAGGCCACGACAGAGAAGGTCCAGGTCATCCAGGAGCGGATGAGGACAGCACAGAGCCGGCAGAAGTCATATGCTGACAGGAGGCGGAGGCCACTAGAGTTCGAGGATGGCGACCATGTCTTCCTGCGGGTCTCACCTCGACGTGGTTTGCGGAGATTTGGCCGAGGCGGCAAGTTGTCTCCACGCTTCATCGGACCCTTCCAGGTCCTCAGCAGGGTTGGAGAGGTGGCTTATCGCTTGGCTCTGCCACCTCAGTTGCACCGGGTGCACGACGTCTTCCACGTATCTCAGCTGAGGAGATACGTGCATGACCCGACGCACATCATTGACCATGGGGAGCTAGATGTGGATGATGGGGAAACTTTTACAGAGGTCCCGGTGGAGATAGAGGATCGACAGGAGCGGGTCCTACGTGGGCGATCGATTCCTCTTGTGCGCATCAGATGGTAGCACGGGAACCTCCAGGAGAGCACATGGGAGCGGGAGGCTCAGATGCGTGCTCAGTACCCACATTTGTTTCCCTAGTTTATGATGTATCTTTACGGGGACATAAAGACCTGAGGTGGGAGTAATGTAAAGACCCGTAAATTTCAAGGAAATTTTTTTCTTAATTTTCTTTGGAATTTTACAAGAGCTCAGTTTCTGACGGAACCTGATTCCAAGGCCCGGTGTGCCTGGAATCATTTTCCAAAGTTTGGCTCGGGTACGTTCAGTGAACGGACGAGCGGGTTTTCCTAACTTTTGAACCGGTGCCCGGAATCGAATTCTGAGGGCACCGATGAAATCGCAGCGCCGGTATTCACTTAGAAACGCCTCTTCCGGAGTTGCGTTTTCTCGGGTGTGGTTTTTAATTTTCGGCTTAAAGTTAAGAAATAAAATATTTTTTTCGACAACTTTATTTTATTTCACTTAAGCCACTTGGAAGCCACTTGAAGCCTCTTAAAGACAGCTTAAACTGAGTTGATCCGGATAGGATGCTATCCAGAAATATCCTACCCCCTTGGTAGGATATTTGTGAGGTGGGGCCGGCACGAGCCCCGCCGTTTCTTTCCGCTAAGTAACGCACCCGCGAAAACCCGTCATTATGAAAGTCAACTGACGTGTTTTCTTAATTTCTTAACAGACCATTTAATTGGGCGGTTTATTTCGTAAATTAAATGAGCTGTTTCTTTCGTTGAATTAATTCAACGAATTGATGGGTCGTTTCTTACCCGTTTTCGTTTGTTGGCATAATAATAAAATAAGACCAACCTCTCTCTTTTTTCGGAGGATTACTCGTTGAGACAGAATCCTTGTATCTTCTTTCTCCTTTGCGAAGAATGCGAAGAACGCCATCATCCGCGGAAATCGACGACGCCCAAATCCGAGACGTTCTTCCCCGCCCCGATCTCTGATCACCAACCGTTTGAGGTGAGTGATTTCGGGTTTCTTCTAAAAGCTCTTTTGGGTTTAAAACGAAACACACATTTAATTATTTATAATTTAATCTGTTGTTCTTGGTCCGTTGAGTTCGCCGACTCAACGCCGGATTCCGCGACGACGCGACGCCTTTCCGCGACGACGCGACGATCCCCCTCTTCCGCGACGAGCAATTCCGCGAAGAACGCTCACGCGCGACGACTACGAGGTAGGGATTTATTTTGGAAATTACCCCTTTTTTTATATTCCCGTAAATGTTTCTTTAAAAAAAAGGTTAAAGAACTGGTTTTGTGAACAATTTTAAAATTATTAAAATTGTTGTTTCCGTTCAAATAAGGAACCCGTTTTATGAAACAATTTTATTTCATTAAAAATTGTTTCGGATATGCATTCATGTGTTGAACTTTAATTTCTCCCGTTGTTTATATCTAACACGGAGGGTGCGGGCCAAACGAACACGGCCCGACAACCCTCCGTCGTTCTTCGTTCTTGTGCGGATTTGACGGACGATGACGGAACGTGCCGCAACGGAGGTTTGATGATTCCGCAGTGAAGAACGAGTCCCGGGAGGAGCAACAGCGCAGACGGGAAGAAAATCGGGCCACCGGAGCGACTCCGGCGGCCCGCGGAAGCCGCCGGCGGCGCGGGTCGCCGGCGCGGCGGCGCCGGCAGCCAGGAGCGGCGGCGCCACCGGCGCGCCGCCGGACAAGCCCGCCGCGGCAGAAGCCGAGGCGGCGGCACTCGCGGACCCGCGGCCGCGCGAATCCGGCGCGCGCGGGACGCGGCTGAAGCCGCGTCCGGGTGTCCGAGAGACACCCCGCGGTTGCTGCGGGGTTGTCACGCGGGGGTGGCGGCTTCCCCTCCGCGTCGCTCGGCTTGCCAGGAAGACACCCCGCGGGTGTCGCGGGGGTGTCACGCGGGGGTGGCGGCTCCCCCCCGCGCCGCTCGGCCGAGCCGAGCCGGGCGGGCCGAGCCAGGCCGGTCCGACCGGCCGGGCCGGACCGGGTCCGACCGAGTCGGACCAGGTTGACCCGTTTCGGACCGGGTTGACCCGGTTCGGCCGACCCAGGGGGGGTCGGGCCGGGTCGGCCAGGGCCCGGACCCCCCGTCTTCGGACGGTCTTCGTTCAAATGGTCGTATCTTGAGATACGGGCCTCTAAACGGCTCGCCGTCAGTGGCAACGCGATCCTTGTATCGAGACGGTCATTTCGGTATATCTCACCCAAGGTTTCGGAATACTTTGAGTTCGGCCGGGTTGGTTCGTACACGAAACCAACCGAGCCCTCGGAGCGGAAACGCTCATATCTTGAGCTACGGACGTCCGATTGACGTGCCGTCAGCTTTGTTGTTTTCCTCTAAGTGATACGGATCTTTTGGCTCACTCCGCCCGAGATTTGGATGCAGGTGGAGTACGGTCGGGTTGGTTTTGCCTTAAAAACCAACCGGGCCTCTGGGACGAAAAAGCCAATAACTCTCAGACCGGGCGTCCGATTGACGCGCTGTCTGTGACGTTGAGTTCCTGTTGACGATACAGAACTTTTGGATACATCAACTTCGGACTTTGTGTCAGTTGATGTATCAGCCTCTCGGCTCATGGAGCGGACCCTCCCGAACGAGCTTGCTGTGTGCGGGAACCCTAGTGCTGGCTGTGACTGCTTCTTCGACAGCGACGACTGTGCAGAGATCCTTCGTGGACTCCGAAGACGACTGTGCAGAGATCCTCAGTGGACTGCGCCGACGACTGTGCAGAGATCCTCAGTGGACTGCGACGAATACAACACTCAGCGATCCTACGTGGATCAGTGCTACAGGTCCTGTGTGGGCCCGATCCTGTGTGGGTCTGATCCTGTGTGGGTCAGCGCTCAGCGGTTCTGTGTGAGCCAGCGCCTACAGGTCCTGTGTGGGCCCGATCCTGTGTGGGTCTTGCGGGGGTTAGTTACCTATCGATCCTTCGTGGGTCCGACGACTTAGATGGATCAGTGATCATCTTTATCGTCATCCGAAGAAGTATACCTGTGTGAGCTGAATCTTGTGTTCCTCTCCTTTGTGGATTGTGTTGAGCTATCCTGTGTGGATTTACTGTTTACTCTCCTTTGTGTATTGTGTTGAGCTATCCTGTGTGGGTATATGTTTTGCTTTCCTATGTGGATTGGGTTGTGCTTGGGCTTGGACGTTGGAGCCGAACTGGAATTGATGACTTAGGTATATGTATGGGCATATACCTAAGCCGTGTCAGATGTTACTTCGTGATTGTATCTTTCCTTTGTGGATTATCCTTTGTGGATTTCGGGAGACCTTCGGGGGTCTCGGGGTCCCTACTGAGTAGCTTATACTCACCCCTGCACGGGCTATGCCTGCACTACGTTGTGTTGGTTGCAGACGACGGACAGCGCTGATCGTGGTGGAGGCGTGCGGAGCAGGACGGTACCTGGAGGTGGACCACTGGGCGGGACGTACTCGGAGTGGTCAGGTGGACCCGAGGAGCAGTGGAGGCTATCTGTACCCACCCTTCAGGTGGGACTTCCAGAGGACGGCTCGACGCTGCAGTTCTTCCTTTCAGTTGTTGTTTTTCCTTTCAGTTGTACTTTACAGTTGGGCTTGTATTTCTGGCCTCTTTTACTTTCATCACAGCTTGTACCGTTTTTACTTAGTGTTTACTTTTCCGCTTGCTTACTCTGTGGTGCTTGTTTACTTTTCAAAGGCAATGCCTTCCCTTTTCTTTTGGGATTTACGCCTTGGTGCTAGTCGCCAGCCCCTGGCCTATGGAAGGCGGGCTTGGGGTAGTCACGGCACGGACCCCGAGGGCGGGTCGTGACAATACCCTCGGGTATCCTGGCCAAACGGCTAAACAAAGGAATACACCCCCAGGGTGGTCCTGGATCCAAGCAGTGATCTCAAACAGTAGTTTAAACTTATCATTAGATTATCTACGCAATTCTAGATATCTTTTTAGCAAAGTTCTCAGCCATTCGACACCCCAACCATGGGCGCATAGCACAATGATACACAATTTCAACACAACAGTTAAAAATAAACACCAGACCACTTACCTCGATCATCTCTGATCGGTATACGTGAATGACGCCTCCCGAATCATCCAAGAACGATGTAGATCTGGGATAAATTTTCACTCATTCAAACTCAAATAACTTTCCCTTGGGAAATAATTGGTAAGAAACACACAAGGAGAGGGAATAACTCACCTGCATGGTTTAATCGAGACCGTCAGAGAAGGATTCGGATTCCCGGTGTGCGGTCGGGAGATCTCTGAAGCTCTGGCCTCCTCTCCCGACTCCAAAATGAAATCAAAGCCTCCTCTGCCGAATGAGGAGGCTAATGCCCGTTTTAAGTTAAAAAAACAAACTACACGGTGTGTACTCTCAAGTACACGGCGTGTACTTTTCATTTTTTAAACTATTCCTCTGGCGGCTTCTTTCCACTATAGCACTATTCATCCGTCGACATGAGTACACGGCGTGTATTACTTATTACATGGCGTGTACTATCACTCCACTGGAAGCTACCTCCACTGCCTTACTGTTCACCTGTCGACTGATTACACGATGTGTAAATACAAAGTACATGGTGTGTAGTTAGTTTTTACACCCTTCATTGTCGACAGGCCCACACACCCTGTGTACTCATCCCACATGGCCAAAGTACATGACATATGGAAAAGTACACGGCGTGTACCCACAAAATGTGGGATTTTTCCTCATTTTCCTTATTTTCTCAAAAAACACTTAAGGAAAAGGGAAAAGAAGAAACTCGTACCTCAAAAATAAGAATCGGGTTCTTACAGGTGGCTACAGCCACTGTTATGTGGCCTATAGCCACTGTTTTAAAACCATGGCTATAGCTCTTTTTTCATGGTCTATAGCCACAGTTTTCAAAACCGTGGCTATATCCCACACCTATAGCCACGATTATGTGGCATATTGCCACGTCTTTCAAAATCGTGGTTATAGGTCTCCCGCCCTTGTGTGGGAGAAAAATTTTCCCGCCAAAAAAATGGCGAGAAGAACTATTGACATGGTTTTTTAGGATATTTCCACGGTTTTTAATAATATATATAACATATTATATAGATATATACACAAAATCTTTTGTGGTGTAGTGGTTAGGGCACTGGAACATGAAGGGAAGGTGTTGGGATCAAATCCAGCCAGGGACATATTATTTTTAGGCTATTGCCACAGTTTTCTTGGGCTATAGCCACGGTTAAAACCCTGGCAATAGGGGCCTATTTCCACAGTTAAAATTGTGGCCATAGGTCAACTGCCACGATTGACAATGGAGACACCTATTGCCACGGTTTTTAAAACTGTGGCAATAGGTCAGACCCTACTACCACGGCGATAGCGCCCACGGTTGGACAAAATCGTGGTCATAGCCTATGGACACGGTTTTGGGCCCTATTTCCACGGTTTTGAACCGTGGAAATAGCCTTTTTTTCTAGTTGTGGTAGATGATACAGTTTTCAATACATGTTTTGCAGAAGAATACAAACCATCATGTTCATTACCTGGTAAAATGTTAAAGAGAGGTCTTGGAGTTATACAAATTTTATACAAATCACAGTTGATGCATTGAAATGTTCACCAAGTTAGAAATGTTGGTTTCATAGGTTTGAATACAGTTCAATTCCAAATTAGAAAATGCAATTCAAATAAAATCACAACCAATAAAAATTGACAATTCACATAACGGTCAAGTCAGATACAACATATTTGTAATCAATATTAAATCAATTTGAATAGTACCAACCTTAACAGCCCAAGTCTAGGTAAACCAAAAGAATTGAGAACATGAATGAATGATTTTATATATTTCCCACCACAACTTCAGGTTCACAGTCAACTCTGAAAATTGAGCTATTAGAGTCATCAAAAGTAATAAATGGATCGTGTCCAATGGCAGTAGGGATGGTTTCAATTCCATAATCACCATCATCAAAAATATGTCTTGGAATTACTTCAATGATGACACCAAATTCATGTCGAAGATGGTATTTGACATAAAAAACTTATTTTCCCATTAATGTCAATACGTATGGTTCATCGGTAGCAAGAGTGCGAGTCATATCAATTACTCAAAATCCACAATCATCAATAAATGTGCCATGTCTCATCATCGAATCAAACCAATGACATTTCATCATCGTGACTCATCCATGAGAATAATAATCCAATATTATTATTTTTTCAACAACTCCATAATAACCTATATTTTCAAATCACGGTCTACTATATAATGCACTATCATAATAGTCTGTTGTGGTAGTAACCATAACACTGTCATGTTGTGTTTTCATGTTCTTTTCTCATTCAGTGATAATAAATCTATACCCATTGATAACAATTGATTTACAGTCACAAACCACAGTATTAGGACCAAAAGCCAAAGCTCTTATTTCCTCAGACACAGAGTCAGCAGGAAAACTCAATACCTGAAATATAAATCAATATTAAACTTAATTAATTATTGTTTTAATTATTTTAAACAGTAATATTATTACCTTTAATTTTAACCAAGCAGAAAACTCTTTGCTATGCAAAGTCTCCCTCCTTCTCAAAGATAAAGAACGATGCTTTCTATTTATCATCGCTTTATGTTCCCTATAGATAAAAATAGGAATAGTTTAACATATATATATATATATAATATACATATTCAATTTACTTACAAGATGCAGTCATCGAACAATTCACAGTTGAAAAAAGTTGTGCGATGTGTCATCTCGCACTCTTCAAGGCTTAATGTCGTCAATGTATATGATCCAGGAATTCTTCCTGTTTGAGGAAGTGATGGAAAATTGGGCTCAATTTTATCATATTTCTATTCTTTGTTTCTCATTGGTTTTTTCATTCTTGTAGTAAGATCAAACAAATACATAGATCAGAAATCCATACATTCTTGAGCCAAGTAACCGTTCACGATAGAACATTTGGGATGATTCCTGTTACAGACATAAGACTTTAATGTGTACATATTTATTTTAGTTGGATATATCCAATGAAAAGAAATAGGTCCTCTGAGGAGTATTTCAGTAGAAATATGGACAGTCAGATGCAGCATGCATGTGAAAATGATGGAGTAAATATTTTCTCTAACTCACACAAAATTAATGGGGCATCTGCCAACATTTTTTGCAAGAAAGACTTGGACAACTTCTTAGCACAAAGATCTCTAAAAAATGGCACAACTGAATAACATCCACCCTTACATTATTGGACAAAAGATAATGAATTTCTATTGGTATCAACCCATGCAGAAGGATGTGATAATCACGAGTCTTCAAATATTTTAGCTTCAACTCTCTTCTGTTGACCCATTTAGATATGTTGCTTGAATAACCATCAGGAACTTTAATAGTCTCTAGTACTTCTAGAAATTGTTTTTTCTATAGGTGTCATAACATAAGAATCACATGGAACTTTCCATTTATTTTCACGGATACGCACAGGATGCAATTCTGGTCTGATGCCCCAATCCACCAAATCACGCAGATACCGTAAATCATATTTTTTCTTTCCCTTAAAATTTAGAAGAATAGAAAGCAACATTTCACATATATTTTTTTCAATGTGCATTATATCTAAGCAATTACATAACAAATTGGTTGACCAATAAGGCAAATCAAAGAAGATACTTCTCTTCTTCCAATTGTAACGGGTTTCAGTGGAAACATTCTTTCTCTTTACAGATTTAATTTGACCCTTCCTAAATGAAAAACTGAAATATTTCAATTCATTAAGCACATTAGTTCCAGACATACGCTGAGGTGGATCATCGTCCTCCATGGTATTGTCAAATATTTGACAGTTATTTCTATATGGATAGTCCATTGGCAAGAATCATCGATGTCCCATAAAACTGAAACTACAATGATGTTTCAGTCTTCTGGATCGTGTATTCTTCATACAAATAGGAAATGATAGTTTTTCCTTTGTGCTCTATCCAGACATCATTGCATAAGCAGGAAAATCATTGATCATCCACATAAGCGCAACACACATCTGAAATATTTCTTTCGAACATGCATCGTATGTGCGCACACCCACATCCCAAAGTAGTTTCAACTCTTTTATTAAAGGTTGCATGTATACATCTATATCATTTCCGGGATCAGAAGGGCCTAATATGAGTATACTCATGAAAGTGAAAGGTTTTTTCATACACAACCATGGGGGGAGATTATAAATGTGTATAAAAACCGGCCATGTGTTATGTGATGTAAGCATATGCCCAAACAGATTAAAACCATCACATGAAAGACCCAACCTCACATTATGCATGTCAGCTACAAAATTAGGATATCGAGCATCAAATCTCTAACATGCAAATCCATCTGCAGGGTGAACCAACTCATCATTAGTCTTTTTTCTCTCGATATCATGCCATCGTATTTTTATTGATATTTTATTAGACATAAAAAGATTCTGGAGTCTGGGGATCAATGGAAAGTGCCGAATTACTTTCAATGGCACACGGGATGGTGTTCCATCAACTGTTGGCTTCTAGAAAGATGTGCCACATTTTATACAATGATTTTGTTCAGTAGTTTCCTCTCAAAATAAACTGCAATATTTCAGGCAAGCATGAATTTTGTTTCTTTAAAATTCAAGTTCCTCAACTAACTTCTATGTCATATAGTGGTTTGAGGGAATATATGCATCATCTAGAAGTAAGTCCTTCAAGAAGGTAAGAATGTAATCGATGGTAGTATTAGAAATCCCATACATAGTTTTCCCATGAAACAATTGGATTAAAAATTCAAGCCTTTTCATTTTATCGTATTGTCGATATACTGGAGTCGTGGCTGCATCATTCAATTTTTTCACCCTGAAAACATCATCATTTTCATTAAACGCATCATGTCTGCTCATATAGAAATCTTCTTGGGTTAGAATCCTTTCTTTTTCATGATGACGAATAAACAGAAACCGGTCATATAACAAATTCTCTAATCCAGTCCTCTCATTTGGATCATCAGCAATTTGAGATTTAATTTTCTCCCCATTGTGATACCACATAGAGTAGTTTGCTTGAACACTATATTTGGTTATGTGATAGATGACTTCTTCATGGCTCAACCAAGGTCTTCCAACACAATTGTAATAGGGGTAGTGTATGTGACCACTATATGAAGCATTGTGAAATGCAAAATCTAAAATCTCTCCAAATTGTTTTGAAAATCACTTGAGATCTGATCTGTTTCATACATCCAACTTCTATCCATTCTGTAAAAAAATTGTTATAAGTCATTTCGTCAAAAGCAATTCAATAAGATTGAAGTTTTATCGAAAATATATTTAAGTAAACGAGAATTATTCACTTTATATGAAACCATAACTGACACACTTCCCTATATGAGAATCATAATATAAAAAACAACAAAATAATATAGTTATAACAAAATATCTTTGAATAACTATACATGAGTGTACAAGATCTATGTACACTTGTGGAGGAGAATTATTCAGGAGTTGAGTAAATTTTAGATCGAAAAAATTTAATATTTTAGTAGATTATTTGAGTGATCACATACACTACCCAAGGGGGTGGGGGTGTCCAGGGGGTGGGTTTGTCCCGGGGGTGGGGGTTGTCCACAGGGGTCGGGGGTGTCTGGGGGGTGGGTGGGTTGTCCATGGGGGTGGGGTGGGCTATCCAGGGGGTACGGGGTGTCCATGGGGGTGGGGTGTCTGGGGGGTGGGGGTGGTCCGGAGAGTGGGGGGTATCCAGGGGGTGGGCGAGTTATCCACAGGGTTGGGGCTGTCCAGGGGGTAGGGGGTGTCCAGGGGGTGGGCTATCCACGGGGGTGGCGGGGCTGTCCAGGGGGTACAGGGTGTCCAGGGGGTGGGCGGGCTATCAACGGGGGTGGCGGGGCTGTCCCGAGGGTAAGGGGTGTCCAGGGAGTAAGGGGTGTCCAGGGGGGTGGGTGGGCAGTCCACGGGGGTGGGGGCTGTCCAAGGGGTGGGGGTGTCCAGGGGGTGGGGGATGTCCACGGGGGTGGGGTGTCCAGGGGGTGGGGGATGTCCATGGGGTGGGGGTATGTCCATGGGGGTGGGGTCCAAGGGGTGGGGGTTGTCTAGGGGGTGGGGGGCTGTCCACGGGGGTGGCGGGGCTGTCCAGGGGGTGGGGGTGTCCGGGGGGATGTGGGTGTCCGAGGGTGGGGGTGTCTAGGGGGGTGGGCGGGCTGTCCACGGGGGTGGGGGTTGTCCAGGGGGTATGGGATGTCCACGGGGGTGGGGGGCTATCCACAGGGGTGTGACTAAGAGCTATGAGATTTGATTGGGTTGTCATTCATGTTATGAAAAACAAACGATGGGTGTTAAGGATTAGAGTAGTATTTTTAGTGAAAATCCAATTTGGTAGGATTGGTGACTTGATAACATGATGGTATCAAGTTTTCAACTGGGAAAATGTTGGCGCATTGGATTTTGGTGGAAGGAATACGGGTT